>OU611759.1:7532637-7724788 GCA_914767535.2 Dunaliella primolecta | reverse complement strand
AAGTGAGGCAGCAACAGCAACAGCGCAAGATCAAGCACAAGGACATCAGGTGCAGCATGCTTGCTGTGTGTTTGCAGCCTTGTGCTTGCATTCCCCTGCCCTGCGCCGCTTATGCTTCAGAAGCCCCCAGCAAGTGAGGCAGCAAGAATGCAAGTTCAAGCATAAGGTCATCAGGCGCAGCATGCTTGCTGTGTGTTTGCATCCCTATCATTTGCTGCTTATGCCTCAGAGGCCCACAGCAGGTACATACAACTCAAAGCAGAGCAAAGTGCAAGATTGCTGTGCATTGCGGCTTATGCTAAGCTTACAATCATGCTGGGCATCCAGCAAAGAGCAGGATCAGGGTGCAGCATCGTCTTACTGGCTCTGACTGCCTACAACTTCTTAATCATCATAGGAGTCACATCATCAGTAATGGAGTTTTCTTTCGGTCATTGCGAATGTTCTGACCTGAAGGAGGTGTGAACAAGTGCCTCGACCCCAGTTTTGGAAAAGGGAAATTTAAACAGGACAGGTGGCAGTCTTAAAAATAAACTTCCTGTACAGTGCAAAAACAGCACAGGACTCAGCCCTGCTATCGACAAGGACCAAGGAAACGCATTGCACACGTTTGACTCACCCATCTGCTGCATTGCTGTTCTCTCCGTCCTCCCCCAAGCTTCTGCCAGCGCTGCCCAAACCTAGACCTTGCCCTTTTGGCAGCACCAGGGCTTGCACAGGGTCCACGATGCCAGAGCCTGCCGGCCATGAAACAAGGGGAGCACGGAGAGCGGATGTCCAGAAATCATACCACCAAAGACGCTGATTCTCGCAGCACTGAGGCGTGCGCAATGAGCACGGACAGGGAAATTGCGAACGTCATCCCCCAATAGCACTTCCTTTTGCAGCAAGGCCAGCGAAGATTCTGCAGAGCCCAACCCTATGTTGCAGCCCATATCAAGATGAGAAGGTCATTAAGGGCAGCTTATTAATGCGAGGGCGACACAGGTCTTGGGAACCTGCAGCTCCAAAGCAGGCTGTATACCTGCTTGGATCCTGGTGGTGCTTTTTGCCAGTTGCAAGCGCTTCAGCTCTGCCACAGTCCAGCTTATACCATACACACATGGACATATGTGCTTGATTGACACACACGTATGCACTGTGCCCTATAATATAATTCAATGCATACACATAATTCAAAATCACTCACGTCGCCTCCCTAGGCCGCTGCCCTCTGTATATCCACACTTGGCCATGAGCCTGGAGGCCACCCCACGCCCGTGCTTCTCCCAGTGCGCAAAATGCTTAGTGTCCTGCAGCTGCCCTGCCTCTGCCGCCTCCCTGCATTGATTGACGCAAAATGCTTAGTGTCCTGCAGCTGCCCTGCCTCTGCCGCCTCCCTGCATTGATTGACGCAAAATGCTTAGTGTCCTGCAGCTGCCCTGCCTCTGCCGCCTCCCTGCATTGATTGACGCAAAATGCTTAGTGTCCTGCAGCTGCCCTGCCTCTGCCGCCTCCCTGCATTGATTGACGCAAAATGCTTAGTGTCCTGCAGCTGCCCTGCCTCTGCCGCCTCCCTGCATTGATTGACACAAAATGCTCAGTGTCCTGCAGCTGCCCTGCCTCTGCCGCCTCCCTGCATTGATTGACGCAACCAGGCAGAGTAGCAAGGCGCAAGCGGTAGGTCGTACAACCTCCTAGAGATCCCTGTCTCGGAGCACAAAGTGCAAGTAGGCACAGCAGAGTCACAGGGGATGAGTGAAACAGCCTCCTGAAATCTTTTACTCTTCCTTCTGAATGAAGTGCTGAACATCCTGCAGCTGCCCTACCTCCACAGCCTCCCTGCATTGATTGGCGCAACCAGAAAAAGCAGCAAGGCACCAGTGATAGGGCGTACATCCTCCCGCCAATTCCTTTTTCGCCTGCGAGGACAACATGTTTTTGATGTCTTGCAGCTGCCCCACCTCTGCAGCCTTACTGCATTTTGGTTGGTGCTACCAGGCACAGCTACAAGTCAAAAGCCATGCAATGTCCCTCAGCATTCCTTTCCCAGCAGCACAAAATGCTTTTTTAGCTTCCCAGTGGGCATGGTATTGCGAGGATGCTGCAGCCTCCCTTCTATTCACGATGGCCTTGTTGAAGATTGCTGTACCCTTTAAATCACCAGGAAGGTGTGAGACACAGCAAATAAAGAAGAACAGCCATAGAGGAGTCGGTAAGCCTTCCTACGATGGCACTTTTGTGCAGAGCGCTTTGTTTGCAGCACACATGCCCTCCGTGGCCTTCCTTCCAAAAAGGTGCGAGATACAACAAAGAGGGGAACACAGCTATAGGGGAATCGGTAAGCCTTCCTACGATGGTACTTGTGTGCAGAGCGCTTTGTCTGCAGCACACATGCCCTCCGTGGCCTTCCTTCCAAAAAGGTGCGAGATGCAACAAAGAGGGGAGCACAGCTATAGTGGAATCAATCAGCCTTCCTGCAATGGTACTTGTGTGCTGAACGCTTTGTCCTGCAGCACCCATGCCCTCTGTGGCCTTCCTTACAAATAGGTGCGAGATACAACAAAGAGGGGAACACAGCTATAAGGGAATCGGTAAGCCTTCCAACGATGGTACTTGTGTGCAGAGCGATTTGTCTGCAGCACCCATGCCCTCTGTGGCCTTCCTTAAGAGAGTAAAGCACACCTAGCCAATTCACGCTTGCCATGACACTTGTTGCATTAGATCCCTGAGATCCTCAGGATCCCCAAACACCCTTGAAACATTAACAATGACTGAGGGAAGGGGTTCCATTCAATGATGTTGCGAGGGTGCTGTGAGGGTGCTGCAAGGTGCTGCATCACAGCAAGGGCATGTCAGACAGAAAGTCTCCCTGCTGGATCAGATCAGGCTCAGGATGATGCAACAAGCTGCAAGGGCACGAGGGATAATATAAAGTTGCAGCAGCATGTCTGCAACAGCGAAGCCATTCATGACGTGTGGATCCAGCCTCCTCCTTCATCACACCGCATTTCACAAGTCTGATGCCCTGTACTGACCAGACTTGACCATACAGCCTCAGCATGCCCAATATTTATGCAGTACCTGACATGCCCAAGCACTGAGCCGCCCTCTTTATCTCCTTCCTGCTCCTCCTGCCGCGGCCTCTTCCTGCTCCGCTGCCCATACTGATGCTGTGCTGCACCTCCATCAGCACCCAGCCCTGGGGCTCCTCTACCCGTGCACCCATCAACAGCACCTGGCCACAGGGAGTGCAAAAATGCTTCTGTGAGTAGCGCGGACCGTCCCCATCAGCAAGTGTCAGCGTCGGTGTCCCAACTACCAGGCACCCATTGCAACTAACTGGAGGAACAAGCAACAAGGATGGGGTCGAAGAGCAGTTTGTGTGTATAGGCCCCCATCAGCCCTCGTTTGCTTTGGTCTCTCCAAACTCTTGTACGCATGTTAATAACATGGGCACTGGTGACAAATGAGGGCGTTCAAGTTGGAATGACAGGGGCCTATTAGTGGTTACCCTGGACAGGGTAATGGCAGCAGCAACAACAGATGAAGCATCGGGAACAGCACAGGCACACTGTGGACCTTCCCACAAACTCAGGGCAGTGCATGGGTGAGGAACTGAAAAGGTAAACACCAGAGGCAGTCCAGGTCTAAGGAGCTCTTGCAGGCCTCACAGTTTACCGAGAACAGACCCAGCACACTCCTGCGGAACCCGGACCAGGTAGCAGAGCTGGCACCAAAAAAGGAAGGGCTATGCTGAGCATGGTTGCCACAAATAAAAGAAAACCTGAATCCCTCACCTTCTATGTCATATAAATCCATGTCTGACCCACTCCCGCTGCTGCTGCTGTTGTTGTTGTCACTTCCCTCATCATCATCCAGATCCTCATCATCTACATCTGATGCAAGGTCACTACATCCGTCCCATGCCTCTGACACGACGTCTGAGCAGCTCACCCTTCTGCGCATGCCGTCCTGAAAAGGAGGGAAAAGGCAGCACATCAAATTGAAAGGGGGAAAACAAGCATAAATAAAGAAAGCAGGAAGGAACAGGAGGCACAAAACAAACAAACCATGCCACCCTGCAAGCTCTTGAGCTGGCTGTGCAGTAGGAGGATTCATACCAAACAGAGAGTTGTGCATGCGGCATCTCACTAAAGTGGAATCTTCCCTATTCATAAGCATGCTGGCACAATGGTCCCTTTTGTCAGCAGGAGCGGCAGCATGAATACTCCCTAAATTCATTGAACTAATATGCTGCCTGCCCTTTAAGGGATTTGAGCTGAAAGCAATTCATAAGAGGCCTGCGTTTCTACGAAAAGAGCATGGAGCTCTGTTGCATAAACAACTTGACAAGCGTGACGGCAAAGGCCTGAAACGCTGGGGATACGGCATGTGGCCCCTGAAGGTCAGACGGCAGGAGCCCTCTACAGGCGACCTCCAGCAGGCAACCCCCAAAGCACAGGCACGGGTTGCATTGAAAGAAAGGAAAACAGGCTACACCAGCCAAAAAGCTGGATGCATACAGGAAAGCATCAAGATCAGCGGCCCCCAACAGTAAAGGTGTGAGCTGCTCACCCATTATAATACCAAGGAGCCTCTTGTGAGTGCACTTTTGTCTGCACATGCAAGAAGCTCCTTGGCATCAGACGCAGTGAGGAACGCATGCACACACACACACACACACTTCCACACGTACAACACACTGACGCACCTGCTCATACATGACGACCACCTCAGAGTCGGCACCACTGACTGACACCACACTCGCAGCCTGCCACAGCACACCTTGCTGCTGCTGGTGCTGCTGCTGGTGCTGCTGCTGTTGTTGCTGCTGCGCCTTGCCTGGCCGGACATAGACACGGTCTCCCACCTGGAACACCCTTTGGCTCCCTTGCAAATCACTCCCGCTCGGATCAGACCTGTCTAAACTGCATACACACGAGTGTGCATTTTTTTGTGATCTCTGCGCGTCTTAGTAGTGCATGCATGGAATGACTAGTTTCCCTGCGCCAAAATACTGGCTGTGCATGCCTTGTCAGTGCATGTAAAAGAATCAATCATTTGAGTGCATTAAAACAGGACTGGCAAGTCCTTCGTCTACAACAGCCCTGGAAACCATCATGCCGTGCATAGGCACACATCCAGGGCCTTAGGAAGCTTCAAGAGAAGCAAGCCAAAGAAGCAAGCAAAAGCCTCCTTTGTCAGAACATGGAAAACTGGGTTTTTGGTTGGCTTGCCAGCCTAGTAGAAGCAACATACATACACACATGCAAACACACGCGCACATACGCACACACATACACGCGCGCGCACACACACACACACACACACACACACACACACACACACACACACACACACACACACGCACGCACGCAAACACGAGCGCGCGTACACGCGCGCACACACAGTTAGGCTGGGCAAGTCTTGAGCGCATTCTGCCAGAGCTGGTATGAACATGCTGGTATGAGCATGCCTTGTTGTGGTTTGTCACATGGGTGCAGGGAGGGCCTGACCACACCTGGCAGGCAGCCAAACCTTTCCTTCTCTTTTGCTCCTTTTTTTTCTTCCATTGACACCAATATTTACACCTTGCAGTCAAAGGATCAGCAGTGCCAGCATTGGTCCCCTGCCATGAGGGGTGCAAGGTTCAGCAGAGGGATGCAAGGAACAGCCACGCCAAGGCTGACCATGCCGTGCCATGAGTAGGGTTGGGTAAAAAGGGTTGAGCATTCGTCCAAAAAGGCTCTAGAGAGGGCCAAGGAGGCCTCAAGAGGCTCTTTTCAGACTCTTTTGGTAAGTGCTCAACCCTCTTTATCCTGGGTACCCCGGCCATGAGGGGTGAACGGTCCAGCAAAGAAGTGTCAGGATCAGTAAAGTGATGCAGGGTTCAACAAAAAAGTGTAGGGATCAGCAAGGGATGCCAGATCAGGAAGGGTCCTTGCAGAGCACGCAAGGTGTGCACGCAAGGTTCAGCAAGGGATGCAAGGTTCAGCTGGCCCAAGGCTGGCTCTGCCATATGGGGCGCTAGTTCCTGTAAAAGGGTGCAAATTCAAGCTTGCGCGAGTCTGGCCCTGCTTTGCGGGATTCATGCTTATCTGGGTGCACACCACAGCACCAAAGCACCAGAGCACCATAGCAAGGCTGGTTAAAGCCATAACCACACACAGGCCAAGGTTACCCGTAGTAAGGCTGGCCCTGCCTCAAGAAGCGCTTGCAGTCTAGTGTGTTAACTGGTGGATTTCTTGCAATACCCGTTTCTGTGACGTTGGTCAGCGCAACGAGTGGCCATCTATGACCACAAGCGCAGAACGTATCCAGGGCACTTTGAAATGTTACAGGACATACCGAGCATTTTTTAATATCATGCACCCCGCAAAGGCAATGCCTGGGTGCACCGTAGCAAGGCCGATGATAACTGGCAAATGCAGCTTCGGCCGACCCTAGACTGGCCCTGCCGTGTAGGGTGCATGCTTGTCTGGTTCATTTAAATCATTATGTACCTAAAAATTAGTAAGACTAGTCGCAACTGGGAAACACAGCTCGAGCAACCCCGAGGCTCAAATTGCAAAAGTGGCACTCACAACCTGAGTGCATTTGCGTGAGCCACTTCACAGCTGGCCAAGAAAGCTGCTCACAGAGGTGGGTTGGTTGCCGTCGCTGCTCCCTGAGACGCTGCTGCGGAGACTCAAAGTCCAACGCTACAGATCAACTCAATCGAATCTTTTATTCAAGCAGGCCTCACCTGACTGAGGAAGGGGGTCCAGCTGGGCCAAGGCTGGCCCTACCGCGAGGGGGTCGGAGTCCTGAGAGGCGCACTTTTGCCCCAGACAGCATCTGTACAGCAAACGATCCGAGGGGGAGGATGGGCTGATTTGCTCTGGAAAACGTGTGTTATTTGTGTGTCACACACACACACAGCGCTCACTGATTTGCGCCAAAAAAGCATACAGGCAGCAGAGCCTTTCCCTCCCCCCCAAAAGGGGATATACAGGGCGGGGGCAACAAGGACCTCCTCTACCAAGAAGGAGGAGATCACTGAGGACCAGGCAGGTGATCGGCCGTACGGTGCAGCCAGAACGGCCCGCACCCAAATCCTGACCGCAGCAATCAAAATAAATAATAAAGCCAGTTTCCAAGGAAAAAAAGGTCCATGGCAGGCAGGTTTGTAAGCGGTTTTTGTCAGCAACGACGCAGCCCCTGAGGAGCATGCACACGCTGCAAGCAAAGGGCGTCATGCATAAAGCAAAGGATGCATCGCATCCTGTAGTTCCTGATCTGGGCCTCCCACAGCACTCATAAACGTAAAGCATTGCGCTAAATACAGCACTGCGTAGCACAGTCAGGCGAGGAAAGTCGTCACGTGGCTCTGCAACTGTCCAATGTTCAAAAGCAGTGCCCAAACTCTGTTTTGCAGCAGGTTGGGAGGTCACAGAGTTCCGCCTTTGAAAGCCACACTGTGATAGTGGCTGAGGACATGTGTGGGTGCTCTATGAGCCACGCTGTGCTGCGCTGCAAAGTGATGAGCAGCCAGAGAGTTGAGAGAAAGCATACGTCCCACAACTGCTGGATATGAGCAACCCCTTGGGAGTCAACAGGGTGGAGAACTGCTCTGAGTACTGCTCAGATGCCCGCATCATCCAAAATCATCACTCACGTAGGACCGCGTGGGTGCCTCAAAGCTCACGGACGCCATGTCGCTGCCCTCCTGCACTTCAAGCACCTGCCCCCGGTACCACCTGCCATCCAAGTACCTGAATCTGCACACAAGAGTATGAGTGCAAGTGCGCATGGATGTATGCATGTGTGTGCGTCCTTAGTTCCATCTGCCATTTAAGTATCAGAAAGTGCAGAAATTGCAGGATGCCTACAGTGGGCAGCTGACATACAGACAGATCATGATCATGCAATCATGCACTTTCATTCGAGAAGACATAGAACTTTAGGGAATTAATCTTTGCACAATTGCTGCCTTGACTTAACGCACAGCAGGAACCCCTCGAACGCCAATGTCAAGGCTCAAGACGCAAGCATAAACAGCCATAAAGCGGATTTTGGCTGGTGCACAGATTAAGGCATGCATGAACGGCACATAGCTGACACAAATACCTCCATTTCAATTGACCCCTGTTTTTGGCGGATTGCTCTAATCCTCTCATCTTTTGGTGTGCAGGACTCCCAGCCTCACACTATGAACCCTTTTGCAAAGCCTGGCATTGTTCTCATGATCAACATAAACATGCTAGCAGACATTGGAGTGGATGTATAGATGTCCAGGGAACTTAGATATTCCCTGCACATATTTGCATTTCCTGAGCTACATGTGCCAAAATGACGCTGCTTTTACCCCTATACACCTGCACTGGGCACCCTCTCAGAATGCGGCAATCCTAGATAACCCTTTCTGCTCTACAAGCAAGCATCCCCTTCACCTGCACTGAGCCCCCACTAAGGCTGCAGCAACCCAAGACCTGCAGGAGTGCTTTCTCCTCAAGGCTTCCTCAGACGTCCCCATCTGCTCTGCAAGTAATCAATTCCTTCACCTACACTGGGCCCCCACCAAGGCTGCAGCAGTCCCAGGCCACAGATGTACTTCTTCCGCAAGACTTGCTCTGATAACCCCTTCTGCTCTGCAAGCAACCAACCCCTTCACCTGCACTGAGCCCCCTCCAAGGCTGCAGCAGTCCCAGGCTCTGTGCCATCCCCAGTGCTTGCCCATCTGCCAAACCCCAGGGGGCCGCCTATGTGCCCATTGCTAGCGACATTGCTAATGCCCTCATTTGGGCCACTCAAGGGTTGCAGAGGCTCTAAGGGTGGAGCTGTGGGTTGGCACTCCGCGTGCAATGGCTGCTCCTGCTCTCCAACCTGGGAGCAAAAATAATCAAGAATCAGACGCCTCAAATGAAGCTCAGTTTTAGAGATGTCCATATCAAGGACCCTGATTCTTCCAATATATGCGAAGCCAGTGTGGGTTTGGGGGCTAATTTGGTCCCAAATGAAGTTTTCAAGCGAGGAGGCGCTCTTGCCTGTGCACACCAGCACCTTCGAACAAGCGCGCTGCAGTTGTGGGTGGCACACCTGAATATTCCATGCAGGCTGGCAGCAACTAAGGAGGCAGGGAGAGTGAAGTAGAAGGGAGTGATCACGCAACAATAAAATCGCAAGCTCATGCAGTGACAGTGCTGCATGTCACAGTATAGTGCGCACGTGCACACACACACGCGCACACACACACACACACAAATATACACACATACACAACACATACACACCTGGCTGAGAGAAGCCAAGAGCCGTGAGCGTTTGATCTCTAGAAGAGCGCTTTCAAGTTCGGAGACCGCAACAAGCAAGCTTTCGCGGACCTGGCAAGCACGGTCAGGTGTAATTTCAATTATTCTCAACAGTCGAAAATAGGGATGCTTGATCCAGGTTTGTGCTTGCCATCAATGTATGTGCATGTGTATGTGTGTGTGCTTGTGCACGTGCGTGCGTGAGTAATGTGTGTGTGCGCGTGTGCATGCGCGTGCGTGTGTATATGTGCGTGTGTGTGTGAGTATGTGTGTGTGTATGTGTGTGAGCGCACGCGCCTGCATGCGTGCGTGAGTGGTGTGTGTGTTTGTGTGTGTGTACGTGTGTGTATGTGGTGTGTGTGTGTGTGCGTGCCTGTGTGTGTGTGTGTGTGTGTGTGTGTGTGTGTGTGTGTGTGTGTGTGTGTGTGTGTGTGTGTGTGCGTGTGTGTGTGTGTGTGTGTGTGTGCGCGTGCGCATATGAGTGGTGTGTGTGTGTGTTGTGTGTGTGTGTGTGTGTGTTTGTGTGTGTGTGTGTGTGTGTTGTGTGTGTGTGTTGTGTGTGTGTGTTTATGTGTGCGCGTATGAGTAGTGTGTGTCTGTGCGTGTGCGTGTGCGTGTGCGTGTGCGTGTGCGTGTGCGCGTGTGTGTGTGTGTGTGTGTGTGTGTGTGTGTGTGTGTGTGTGTGTGTGTGCGCGCGTGCGTTCGTGCGTGCGTGCGTGTGGGTATTCACAGCTCACCTCGGCCAGCTCCTCATGAGGCTCAGCCTTCATGGCCTGAGGGCAAGCATTCAATCAGGGACATGAATGTTACACTGGATTGCAGATCTTAAATGGGCAACTCACGTCAGCTGTTGGGCTCCCACCTCGTCTATGCCCTGCAAGGCTGTTGCATATTCTTGCAGTTGGGCCTCGAGCTCTGCCTCCATATCTTTGAAAGTTCTTGGATTGCTTGTTGCTGCTGCGACTCGTCGTGTTCTCGGGCTCAAGCGGAGATCATAAAAAGATGTGTTCGCACGGTTAGTATACAATATCTTTAATCCACTAAAATACATCATCACACGCCCTTCTCCTGATAACTTCCTAAAAGCGTCAGCTGCAGAAGGCATGAGCCCGCCAGAGGGTGAGGGACCCACCGTTGCTCCCAGGAAGTGTGAGTATGACCCAGTGACAGGTGTCCCCAGGTGAGCAGACGTTCTAGGAAAGCACACAGCGGGTCAGCCCACAAAGTTGAAAGAAAAGCAACCTGCAAGAGCAACTGAGAAGTCTCAGCTCTGGGAAGGGAAGCACACAGTCATGTTACCTATCCCTGGCATGGAGCATTGATGTTGTGTTCAATCCTTCAACTGTGTTGCATGGATCACTGGCTCAGACATGGTCCTTTTAAACACTGCATGCTCTGTTACATGTTGCAGGCCCAAGAAGTAAAGGCTGTTCTATCCATGCACCCATTAAAAAGTGCATATTTTCTTTGGAGAATGTTTGCTGTGAAACACAACCCGCTTTGTTTAGGTTGTGGAAGCGATAAATAGCTGATTGGAATCATGAAAGGAGCACACACACACGCACGCACGCACGCGCACACACACACACACACACCACACACACACACACACACGCATGCATGCTCTTACATAGAGCAATTCTACTTGTAAAATTGTGTACTCGTGCCTATAAACAGAACCCTTTGCACACACCTTGTCGCAAATATTTTCGTGAAGCTCGTGCCTGTACCATTGAGCTACGAACCATGAACAGCTAAGCGAAAGCAATTCTTCCCTGCTGCTGCTCAAACGTTCCAGCGAGTACAACCAGTACCTGCCTTCTGACTCTGCTGAGTCAAGAAAATTGAAAGCCCAAGAAGAGGGACCGGAGGCACTGGAAAAGTTGACGCTGAAGGACAAGGACGGAAATGAAATAGAGAAGCAACTGCCAGGAGGGAAAGTGAAGAAAAAACAGAAACCTCAGGTGAGTCCACACTTAGTGAGCTTTGATTTGCATGTGCCCCCATGCTAGCTTGCCCGTGGCCTACCGTGCATGCTAGCTTAAGTCAGAGCATTGTTTGGGGGACTGTACCTTTGAAATTAAGGGGCATATTGCTCACATGTGTGTTTCGCCAAATTGGACCAGTCCCTATTTTGTGCATTGGCCACGCATAGAGCATTGTTTGTTAAATGCTGCTGCGTTTCAATGCTTGTACAGTATGTTTTATGGAGAAATATCAGCAATGAAGGTATTTGCTTGTATACTCCCCCTTTAATTCCCCTGATATAGGTAGTGCTGGGAGCTGTGCCTGACAGACTTACATCAGTTTCTGCACCCACAGTCGCATGCCTCTGAGGACTTCACACACACACGCACACACACACACACTTGGAAAGATAGCGACAGTCTCGTTTGCAACGCTTGAGCATGTTGGCACCTGGCTTGTACACTTGGGTGATCTTTAACGTCGTTGTTTGATGTTGCAGACATTGTTTGATGTGCTTGTTTGTACGCTCAGGTGGTCATTGATGTCAACACCCGGAACAAGAAAAAAATGATCACCACAGTCACTGGGTTAGAGCTGTTTGGGGTCAAGCTAGCGGAGGCGTCTAAGCTTTTCGGGAAGAAGTTTGCGTGTGGGTGCTCGGTCACCAAGTCAGCCACTGGAACAGAACAGATTGACATGCAGGTGTGTTGCTGCTGCTGTTGCGGTTGCTGGATGTGATGATGCTGGTGATGAGCCCCACTGCAGCTTGGTTTTCTTATCCTTTTTAGGTGTTCTTGTCTTGCGCCCTGGGACTGGGCGTGTGTGTGTATGTATGTATGTGT
The DNA here is from genome assembly GCA_914767535.2 of Dunaliella primolecta. Classification (NCBI taxonomy): domain Eukaryota; kingdom Viridiplantae; phylum Chlorophyta; class Chlorophyceae; order Chlamydomonadales; family Dunaliellaceae; genus Dunaliella; species Dunaliella primolecta. Next base: position 7,712,706 of record OU611759.1, on the reverse strand, counting down.
GTGTGTGTGTGTGTGTGTGTGTGTGTGTGTGTGTGTGTGTGTGTGTGTGTGTGTGTGTGTGTGCGCACGCGCGCGCGCGTGTGTGTGTGTGTGTATGCTCCTGCCTGCTTTAAAAAGGAAGAAAAGAGATGATGCAAAGGCTTGGGAATATTTCCTTGATCATTTGAGAAGAGGGAGATGCATGAGGTACCTTGCTGTGATTCTTCTCCACTAGCAAACAGGAAAGTGGTGGGGACCTGTTGGATGGCTGCCAGCATCTGGTTTCATCTCCTTGATGTGATATGTTGCTATTCTTTCTGAGGCGCGCTTGCAGTGACGACTCTGTGTATCTCCTGGATGTGAGAATTCTTTACATGTTCTGTTGCACACTTTTTGGTCATGTGTGCACAGAACTGAAGGTTGTGGGCATATGTGTATTGCATTCAGTTTACAAGCCCTTTGAGGATAAGGAATTTAAGAGCCCTAGCTGCCTGGTGTGCTTAGATCATGCAGGCCAGAAAAAGCAGTCCAACCAGTTCCACCCACTTCCTGCAGAAACTAGCCTGCCAATGGTTGTGCTGTTTAGTCAGTCCATCTCCCTGCCCGTCTTCTGTGTTTCCATCTAGGCGCCCTTGTGCCTAGCTGGTTCAAAAGTTCTTGGTTACTCACATGCCCTGCTTCTTCAGCTAACGCTGCGATTCTCACATCCTGCTGGTGCCAGCTCTTTTGAATGCTCTCCTATTCAACCAGCCTGCATACCTTCTTGCACATCCTTTCATTCCAGCTCCAACTCTGCTCCTTAAAGTTACGTGTGTGTTATGCTTTCACTAGGCCTTTCTGTTCTTTTGCTTTTGTGCTAAAGGGGACTTCCAGCATTTTAAGCCAATGCAGGCCAATGTGTCTTTTCTCCTGAATTGATGTAGGGGGAATTTCCTCTGCCTATGTAGTCCTTCCCCCCCTTTTTTTCAGGCTACAGCTGTGCCCTTGGGCTGCATCTGTTTTCATCCATGCATCTGGCTTCACCCGTGCATCTGTCTTCACCCATGCACCTGTCTTCACCCGTGCATCCGTTTTCACCCGTGCACCTGTCTTCACTTGTGCATCTGTCTTCGCCCGTGCATCTTGCTGTAGGGGGATTTCCTTGACAAGCTGGCGGAGCTCATTGTGAAGACCTATGGGCAATCTAATGGCATCACCAAGGGAGACGTGTACTTCATAGGTATGTTGCTCTGGGGTTGCTGGCGGCTCTCTTAGCAGGCAGGCAATTTGTAGAAGTCGACATCTGCCCATACAGATGCTCCTGTCGTTTTTTAATTCATTTCTGACTTTGACCGCAAAATCCTCGTGACAGTTCTGACACAGGTTCTGACCATCATGTGTACCCCAAACCGGTATGAATCTAATGACCACAGATCACCTCAAAAGGGCCCAAAGCTTTGCTCCGGGTTGTTTTTCTTTTCCTGAAATAGGTGTATGTAGACACCCCTAAACATGAATGGTGATCAAAAAAAGGATGAGGTCAATGATTGACCTTCTCAGCCCTGCTCGCACAAGAAAGTTTATGACAGCTTGAATGGGCTCTCGTGCCTAATGCCGCCAATTCCAAACCGAAACAAATATTTCTTTTGGGCACATGTGGTTGTGCACATAAATTGTGAAATTTTGTGGATGGACTTTGCTCGGGCTTCAACAGTGTGTGCTGCCCAAAGATGCCAGGCACAAATGTAGCAGCAGTAAAAAGAACTGAAGGCAGGTAAAGAAGAGTGCGACCGACAAGAAGGTGCAGGATGCACACACACACACACACACACACACACACACAGCTTGAAATAGGGCAGATGGGGCCTTAAGCTCTCACACAATGCATTCAGAACCGGGGTGTATCACAGAGGTGGACAACTCCCCCCCAAAAAAATAGGTGTTTTTAGAATGCTCATTACACAGGTTCCCTCCAATCTGAGACGCTTAGGTCTGGGTGGAAAGTATTTGTAAGCACTACGGTTTCTCTGTCCCAGATTGGGGGGAGCCTGCCAATGAACCGCAGTGTGAACCCGACTTTTTGACCACCAAATCTCCGTTCCAGATCATCCGCTGCATTGAATTGGGTGATTGTTGGATGATTTAGAGTTCTTGCATCAAAAGATTATCCATTGAGTTGCAAGAAATGACGCCCTTGAAAGCACTAGAGCATGCCATGATGCACATGCAAGCATTAATGTATCATCAGCGCAGAATTGTTGCATGCATTGCTGTGTGCATCGCTGCATGCTTTGCTGTGTGCATTGCTGTGTGCATTCTGCGTTGCGATTGCTGAGGGCAAGCTATGCAAGCTTACAACCATTGCCCACCCATTCTCCTGGGCTTCAACCAAACCAGGCCATGCATCAGAGATGCACAACACCTCCAAGCACAAGGGCTCCTGTTCCTCATTGCACCAGCAACGTGTACCATGCTCTCGGCTCCACTCGCTGTGCACAGCACACCATGGTTCAAGCTTGAATTGCTAAACTAGTTGCAATTGAATCCGGTGACCCATTGTCGAGCTGGAATACTGATCCAGGCAATTGGATTACATCATCTGTCAGGCCGTTCCCAGGATTCGACAATTGCACCGGCATAAGTGTGCTGAGTGAGCCCGCACCATCAGGTGCTGGTTCTGTGGGCGTGGGCTAGCCAAGACACACCAGCTTCTCCTTGGGCACCAAACACACTTTTTGTTCCCGATAAAGTTGCCCGCTGCACCGCCTAGCCACCCAAACCCAAATCCCCCGATAAAAGGTTTCGTTTGGCAAGCATGCCGAGTTTCAGGGCGGGGGGTGCGCTGGGTGGGCCATGCTGGCCATCTGCACAGCTACCACACGAAGAAGTTTCAGAGAACAGTTTGCCCGTGGCCTACCCCACTTGACTGACACTGCAGTGCTGCCTGATACTTTTTGCTTGGCCTGCATGCCAAGTTTTAGGGCGGGGGGTGCGTTGGGTGGGCCATGCTGGCCATCTTCTGCTCAGCTACTACACAAAGAAGTTTCAGAACACTTTGCCCATGGCCTCCATTACTTTAATTGATTCTGCAGTGCCGCCTGAAAGTTTTTGCTTGGCTTGCATGGCGAGTTTCTAGGCGGGGGGTGCTCTGGGCGTCCAGGGCAGCCAGGTGTAAACTTTACTGGAAGCTGGCCACAACAAAGGCTCACACTCTTTGACTGGGGCTTCGCCAAAAATCCAGCAAAAGAGTGACAAAAAGGCCAGCTTGACCTCCTTTCCTTTGTTTGGTTATGCAGGATGTAAGCATGGTATAAAGAGACGGCTAAACATATTTTTGGAAGTGAAAATTTGTCCCAAGTTGGAGCTGTTCGCCTTTCTTGGGTGATCTGAGGCCAGGAGAACGGCAATTTAGGCTAGTTGCCTCCCTCTGGTTGTATCATCTCCAATTCTGGCCTTTTGCAGTAAGGAAAGGTCCCGGAAACAGGGTTGTATCATTTGCCAGTTTAACTCAATTTCTTCATTGCATCGAGTGTGCAGATGGTCGGGGGATTGAAAAAGGAGCAGGTTGGTACCTTTTTTGTCTGGGAAGGGGCACTGGAAATGGGCGGGGGGGGAGGGAAGGGGTGTCCAGTTCAAAATTTTCACGTGCCTTCCAAGGAAAAAGTCGTTCCTCCCTCCTGCTCAGACTGCAAATTTCTTTTCTGGTCTGCATCTTAATAGCTGAGGCATAGGGATCTTTGCATTGCTGTCAGTGCATTTCTTGCACCAGAAGAAGAACACGCAGGGAAACTTGACCAATGCAGACTTATGTGCACAGCCCAGATGCAAAGACCAGGCTAGAAAGTGTATTGGACTCAAGTTTTTGCTTAGCCGATACTTGTGTTGATAGCATTTTTGCTTAACCTATACTTGAGTTGGCAGCATTACAATGGCAATCAGGTTGACATGTCTCCCTCAGCTTGTCTTTATCAAGTGTAATGCTGCTGTGCGCAATCCATACTTGCAATGCATGGCTACATTCAAACTGTTTCCAGTTATCTCCAAAGCCAAGTCAACCTGCTATCCAGAGTATTTTCTTCCCTCAATGGAGGAGAGAGAAGTGCTGGTTGGTTTGAGTGCATATTTGTGATACTGACTCTTTACCGTTGCAATCTATGTCTGCTCTCCCTGCTGACATGACTTATGTGGTGTGCCGTGCAGATGAGAAGAAGAAGGTGCCTTACTTCGACTCAGGCTCGGACACTGACTAATGCTTGGAGAGAGAACGGACCTCGGCTGACATAGAGGCTGCCTAGGGGGATTCATGCTGGAAGAGATGCAAGAGGGGAACGATGTAGTACACATGCCTCCTCACTGATCGTTTGTTGCGTGATTGTTTAAAGCCTGGCAAGATGCAGCATGCCTTCCTTCTGTGCATGCAGTGTGTGTTTATATCTCCCGGCTTTTGATGGGATGATGGAAGGCTCACCACTTTCAGGCCATCATTCCAATGCTGACCTTTATTCCTTATTTCCAGTACGTTTAAAGGATGTGAGGCTTAGGAAAGGAAAGGGTTTTATAGCTGTATCTGCCTCACAGATGAGGGCAGCTTTGCTGGAGCACCTGATGTTTTTAATGCCTACCACGTAGTGACTGCTCGGCCAGGAGAAAGCTAGTTGCAATATTAAAAAAGAATTTGTCAGGCTGAGGGAGTGATGCAGCCAGAACAGTGAACATCCAATGACCAGGAGGATAGTGTTACTGTGAACACATATAATTTCGTCAGCACAATCTCAGCTGTGTTACTGCAAGGTTATAAGGTTACAATGGGATTTGACCTTGAGCCAGGTACTTTGGCTGCTTGGCCTAGGGGAACACATAGGCTCACAAGAAAAAAGGAACACGGCATGTTTTTAATCTTGGAGTCCTCCTTTGTCACATCTATCACATTTATATGTGTGCTCCTGCCACAGTGATGTCTCAATTTGAAGGGTGTGAGCATGTAAACGAAAGCGCGCTATATTTCTCAGCTTGTGCTTGCCTAAATCAAGATGCAAGTATCTAGGGACAGAAAAGGGTGCACCATGAACAGATGAGGGCGTTGTCATAAGCATTAAGGAAAGGAAAGGAGAGGGTAACATAGCTGTACCTGCCTACGTCGCAAGCATGAATACCACTGTCCAACGGACCCAAGTAACTTGCAGCACACTCTCGTCACAGCAGACTCACGTCATGACACATCTGAGCATCAGGCTGCCTTTCAATCACCACAAGTCCTTGGCATCTACAGAGCTGTCTGTCGTAACTCTTGAAGGGACGTGCATAGAGATCTGGAAAGGAATTTTGACCATTGACAAAGGATGCATTTAAAAAATAACTACTGGTATGCCCCATCAATCAAGGAAAATGAGGTGTATTGGCCTCGAGAATAGAAAATGGCTTTCAAAAAGACTTGGTCAGGTTTGAAATCGAATGGCTTCGCATTTTTGAGCTCAATGAGGTGATAGAAGCCTTGGGTCAGTGATTCCTGGAGTTTGAGGAAAGGAGAGGGTTACACTGCTGCTTGCGTGAGCAGCACAGCAAAAAGAAATGCCTGTAATCAAACCCTGGACTTTGGAGCATAGCCTAAAATAGCAGAAAAGAGGAAAGTTTAGTTTCGGTTTTCATCCATGTTTCTTATGAACATGTGACATTGCTTTTTCTTTTCCTCTTGGTAGAGAGGATACTAATTGGTCTAGGTATCTTCCTTTCCTTCATTGATGTGGGCAGTGTTTTTACTGCATGTGTATGGATCTTTTCCTGTCTCTACTCTTCTCTTCTCTTTCTACATCATCCTGATTGGTGTGGCTGGCACTATTTATAATGAGTACACGATCAAAGCTCTTGTCAATTTGGGCCTATCAAAACAAAAAGCGAAATCCCTAGTTTTCCGAGTTCTTTTTGCAAAGGCCCATAAGGGACATGCGTGCTATTGATAATTGCAATACTTCTTGCATACATGTTTTGGGGCCGGGTGCCTCAAATAACCCTCCAGGTCCCCACTAATATTTTTGATCCATCTTGGTGGTGGAGGGGACTCACGGCTCTTCTGAGCCAATGTGTCTCCTTTTCCTTAATTGATGTAGGGAGAGTTTCCTCTGCCTACGTAGTTTTTCTCGGGGCATGGCCGACAACCCGCCCGATCCTCATTAGTTCAATCTCTTTCCCTTTCCTAGGCTAGCTGTAGCTAGTGTAGTTTTGAGAGACCTCTGGTGAGGCCCTTGCTAGCTTTCTAGTTAAGGGACCTTTCCTTAACGCACGCAGCTGGACCTGGCTTGCGTAAACTTCTCTTTTTACTTTACACTCTCTACGTTGCAAGAAGAAACACACCGGAAATAGCAGCAACCATCTTTTCTGCGTTACATTAAGTTTAAAAACTCCTTACAGGCCACGGTGTTGGATGCTGCCAAGCTTTGAGGCTCCTGCCAGGTTCATTCAAGATGTCTTCCACTTTTTGCAATCTTGCGCTGATGGCATTGTTTGGATGTCTGCAGTGACATAGTTCAATCGTTTTTGCGTGGAAATCCTTATGGATCCCCTCACCTTTTTAAACCACTGCTGCAGAACTCGGCCAGAAGCTGCCGCAAGCATTACTCTTGGTGCTTGTATACATTGTGATGAAAATTGTTTTTATGTCGTGATTAACGAATACAACTGCCTGTGAAGACTTGCCTAAAGCTACTTCAATGAACTTCGCATCGACTTGGAGACATATTGGTCGGCAATTTTTCAAAATCCATGGTTTACAATATTTTAAACATGATGCGCTAACAGCATTGCGTATTTTCTGCAAAAATCAGACAAAGCTTATGAATTCTGCAGTGCTCAGCAATGGGACAGTGGACAGGGAATCCACTTCTGGTGCTGCTTTAAAGCTGCTGCCCATCATCAATGCCCTTGAGCATGATGATGGCACTCAGGTGCGGAGCTAGACTGTGGCGCATGTCACTTGCACTGCAAAACTGTGCATCTGGGATGAAATTACATCCAAGAAGATGCATGGTACTACATGCACATGCACATGTGTTCCTGCTGAACTTGGATTCCAAGGAACTTTCGCACGATATTTTGGACTGATTCTGACTGGTATTTGCAGCAATCCCAGAAGCTGACCAGCCTGCTCCAGCAGCTGCCAGGCCTGTCTTCCTGCTGGAGTGACAGGGATGACAGCACAGGAAAGGAAGCAACATGCGCCTCGCTGCTATCAGGGCTGAGCAGGTGTGACGAGCGTTGTGAAGTTCACTGCAAGCACCTGCATGAAAGTGCGCAATATTGACGCGAATCAGAGTACATCGGGAATACGAGGGACGTCAACTGTTTTAATGCCTCCACAGGCATGCCATATATACCATTGGGTTTTTCCTTGGTCAACATGCATTCCAGTCTGCTGTCCTTCTCTGTAGTGTAAGTTCTTCTTGCACAGTGTGCAAACATGCTCTTTACATGTTGTCCCTAACAGGCTTGTGAAGTCTCCAACGCTTTTACGGGATGGCCGCGAGTGCTTGAGCGTTGTGGTTAAGGACCTCTTGATAACCCTCATCAAAGAGGTCTACCCTCAAGGGGCCAGCCAACAGACTTCTCCTCTCTCGAAGCGCACAGCTGCGTACTCAATGCTCAAGTAAGTTGCTGCTCCCATATTCCCATGGAGCTTTCATTACTAATATGTTTCCTTGATCCCGGGGCGAGCCAGTTTGTGGCGTGAAAGTACATGGACCCAAGTGGGTCATACTCCACCAAGTGCTGGAGTGGTCGAGGTAGCAAGACATGGTGAGCATGACAAATCGCTTGGCATATTTGCATTCCTAGCTTCATCTGTTTTAGCTTTCGGGGATCTGAAGTCTGTGCGCTTGTCCCAAGTCTGTGCACTTGTCCCAAGGTGAAAGGCACCTTTGTAAATGCTTGCAAGGATCAGGCCAACCCCTGCGTGCGCACTGCATATGCGCAACTCTGCTACCACTGATTAAAGCAGGTTTCTGGTTATGTGTAGGCATTTTCACTGCTTACGAAAGGACTATGCAGAGGCTCGATGATGTGCATGCTTTTGTCCATTTTTTTTGGCGTACAACCGTTTGCTGCTGATGCTCCGAGACATTCTTTTTGTGTGTGGATAAACGTGAGCTTAAAGGGGAAAATGGGGATTATGAGATGGTGATGGGGAAATAAGGTAATTAAGTCAACTGAGTTTACTGGTGCTCGATGCCTGAAGACCATCACCGTTTGCTGAGTCATCAATCCAGCAGGCTTATGCTTGCTGATTGCCCACTCCTGCCTCTCTACACTTCGCTTGACTTATCCAGCATGCTGCTCAACTTTTGAGCTTGTTCCAGCTCATTTATGAATCCATTCGTACTCGTCATCTCAACATCCCACTGAGGAACCTTGTGCGTGGGAGTGGGCATGCCCTCTGGAGTGGGTGTGCCCTCCCACTGGGTGACCTCGTGCAAGGGAGCGGGTGTGCCCTCCCACTGAAAGACCTTGTGCAAGGAAATGGGTGTGCGACCCCGTTGAGTGACGTTGTTGTCCACAAGGGAGCGGGCGCGCCCTCCCACTGAGTGACTTTGTGCAAGAGAGCAGGTGTGCGATCTCATTGAGTGACCTTGTTAAAGGGAGCGGATGTTACCCTGTGCAAGGCCGTGCATGTGCCCTCCCACTGAGTGACCTAGTGCAAGGCAGTGGATGTGACCTTGTGCAAGGGAGTGGGTGCCTTGTCCCAGGGAGCGGGTGTGCCCTCCCACTGAGTGACCTTGTGCAAGAGAGTGGCCGCGCGCTCGCGTTGCAGCTCACTCTCAACGTGCATGCATTCCTGCAGTACGGCCATCGCTTCTGTGTCTTAGTCCCCTTTTTGCTAGGGGAGCAAATAGCCCCCAGCCACAGAGGCCAACTGCTATCCTGCCCTGTGATACATATTATGCAAGCCTGTCCTGCGATACCCTGGACCAAGGCTGCATTACATTGGTCCTCCCACTCCTACCTCTGTGATACTTGGTCCATGTCTGTGATGCATTGGTGCTCATACTCCTCTTCCTGTCATGCATTGGTCCATGCCTGTGATGCATGGGTGCTCATACTCCTTCTGTGGTACATTGGTCCATGTCTGTGATACGTTGGTGTTCAAACTCCTCAGCCTGTAATGCGTTCGTCCATACCTGTCTGTGGTACGACAGTCCATGGCTTTTGGCTCTGCAGTCTTGACTGCATCAGCACCTCAAGTTGCATCCCTTCCTTCTCTGTTTTCCGCTTGTGCCGTTCTTTCCTCGACTGCTGCTGGCTGCTGCTTCAGGTCGGGGGGGGGAAAGGCCTGTGCTTTGGCCAGCAGTCAAGCATCTTCAAGGATGGAGGGTGTCCTTATGTAACTCTGAAGATTGGCAGCACCTCCTGTCATAGCACCTGCTTGGGCTATTTGGCTATAGCAGTCAGGCATCTCAACTGAAAGGCTTGCTTCATCCATCATTGATCCATTGGAGCCGCCCACCTCTCCATCCATAGCAGTCAATGAAGCTGCGTCACACGGCCTGTACTTCTTTCCTTTCAATGCCCGTCGCACATCCTGCCCTGATCTTCTGTCTTCGTTGCCTGGCAGGCTCATCTCCCGAGAGGGGGCGAGCGTACTGCCTCTGCTCCCTGCAGATGCACTGAGCGTGTTCCAGTTCGCCAACAAGGTCGCAGTGCAGCCTGAAAAGGACGGCTCCCAGGCCAACAGTTTGAGACCAGGTGCGCATTTTCTTGTAGCCGTGTTTCTGTGTGAAACAGACGACTTTCCACTGAGCATGGAAAAAGTGGCGTGTCATACAAAGCGTTGGTGATCCCTTGATGGCGTGGGTGATCATGTTGTTTCACGCATGCTGTGTGTGTGTGTGTGTGTGTGTGTGTGTGTGTGTGTGTGTGTGTGTGTGTGTGCGCGCGCGCGCGCGCGCGCGTGCAGGCCCGTTTGCGCCTGCATGTGCACATGCATCCCTGGGTGGCGTTCTCTAGTTCTTTCCTGCTCTAGTTTTGGCATTGGAGCAGACCATGCACTGCCCCCCCCCTTCAGGCTGGGACAGGCTTCCTCAACAATCTCACAGCATTAAGGCGTCCTGAAAACACCATCCTCCTCTCATGTTGCCCTGCAACCACGCATGCACAAGTGAGACATCCCTGCAGACCATGCCCTACTATTGATTGACCTTACACCACTAAGGTGCCAGGAGTCAACCTCCTTTCCTGTGCTCGTACATGCTCAGGTGTGACAACTCGCACGGACCATGCCCTGCCGTTGATCATCGGCCTCATGGGTGCGGCAGCCCAAGTGGTGTGCGCAGCAGAGCGCAGAGCAGCTGGTGCTGGCCCTGCAGCTGCCGCCGTGCGCAAGTCCCTCGATGGGTCAGGGGGGCTCGATGCGCAGGCGCAAGGGCTGCTTGAGGCGGCACAATGGGCTTGTGGGGTACTGCAGGTCGCGATTCAGCGGCTGACCGGAGGTGCGTGTATGTATGTGTGTGCGTGTGCGTGCATTCTTTTGTGAGCAGGCGTAAGGGCTGCTCCAGGCGGCGCAATGGGCATGTGGGGTACTGCAGGCCGCGATTCAACGGCTGACAGGAGGTGTATGGGTGTGTTTGGGGATCGCAAGGGGAGTTAGGACAGTACACAGAGAGAGTGTGTGTGTGTGACCAGATGAAGTACTCTTGCAACAAGTTCTTGGAATGCTATAACGTACAGCACCTGGCATAGGCCAAGAACAAAGGACTGTACACCTGACCCCTGGCCTGCCATGCCAGCAAATCAGCATGGTATGCTGTTGTCAATTCAGCCCATCATTTGCAGGTCCTCCATCAAAGAGCCTGCCGGTTGCCAGTTGCAGACTACCATGATGTGCACCTGTGTGCCTTCCCTGCCTTGTCAGCTCTCCCCTCCAGCTCAGCAAGACTTGGTGCTCCATCCCATTCAAGCCTTCTGCCCTCACGATCTACCTGTTGATCATGGCTGCTCCAGCACAAAGGGCATCTCTGATGACACATGTTCCCTGCCTTTTCAAGTCCACCCTCCAGGTCCAGCAACCTGGCAATGCAGCCGCAATCTGATCGCCCTCTGCCCCCATCATCAACAGAGGCACACGAGCATGAGTTGCACTTCAGAAGACGCGTCTTCCCTGCCGCTTCAGGTCCGCCTTCCAGCTCCGGCAACCTGGACCTGCAGCCGTCATCCGAACCCTCTGCCCCCATGATCCGTGCTGCGGCCCACCTAGCCTCGAATGCATGCCTCGCACAGCTCACGATCGCGACCCAAACTACTCCCAACATGCAGCAGGTGTGTGTGTGTGTGCGCGCGCGCACGCATGTGCGTGTACACATATGTGTGTATGATGGGAAAAGTGCATGATCACGCATCGCCTTGTAGGTATGTTGGCGAGCATGAGATATGTAGTCATGGGTCATATCACAATGTGAAATGTTATTAGCACAACGGACATATGGCCGGGAGTTGCTTAGTACCTTGTTTGCTGTTGGTTGACCTGTGAAAACATTGGAGGACAGATGTGGTTGGGAATCCCTGGAAACATGTTTGCTGCTTCCTCATGGTGCATGCAGTGCACTTTGTTTTGTTCATGAGCCTTACTATCGATATCCCCATCCCAGAGCTTACTCAAAACTGACCCTGTTTTGCTTCAACTATCTGCTCCCTGAAATGCTCATGTCGTCATGTGTCTCAGCAAGCGCTCAACCACCTGTGTACTCCCTCCCTCTTCCTCCCTCCCTCCCTTTCTCCCTCTCTCTCTCTCTCTCTCTCTCTCTCTCTCTCTCTGTGTGTGTGTGTGTCCGCAGGTAGGCCAAGCTTTGGAGAATCTTGACCGCTATTAGATTGGCCCGACATCCATGTCTGCAAACAAGCGCACCCTGCCTGTGCCTGCAGCACTTGCATGCACTGGCAAACATGCATGCAGGTGGGACAGGTGCTGGAGTGCCTTGCGCTCTGCGAGATTGCTGCCTGGGCATCCATGCTGGCAATCATACGTCTACATAAACCTTTGCAGGTGGGGGAGGTGCTGGAGTGCCTGATGGACCTGTCAGAGGCGGTGGTCGTGTCAGCCTTCAGTGTGCTTTCGTCCACGGACATGCCCCATCAACGCCAGCGCGCTACTGTGCGGCAGGTGCGTGCAGGCTGTGTGTGTGTGCTCTGTCATCTCATCGCCATAGCATAACTCCATCCAAGTCCTATATGTATTTGAGTGAATGAGTGCGCATTTGTGCGCGGTTCTGCCCACAGGTGTTTTTGCCTTCAAGCCGTTTGCCTGCATTGATCAGCCTGCCGCTTTGCTTATGCTTGCACATTAGGGTTGCAAAGGTGTGCATCCGTGTATGACTTGGCACGCAGGTCTTCGAGACAGGCGCCAGCATTCTTCAGGACGCCCCCATGCTCATGAACACGGTTGTGACTCTGGAGCACAGTAAAGCAGGCAGGGCTGCAAGCAGCAGCACCAGCCCTGCACCGGCAACAACCTCTAGGTCAGTGGGAGGTGCTTTTCTGCTCAGGGGGGTTTCAGATTTGTAGCAACATGTTCACAGAGCAAAGTGGTGACTCTGGAGCACAGTGGGGGGGGGGGCTGCAAGCAGCAGCAGCAGCCCTGCACTGGCAATTTCTGGGTGGGGAGGTTCCATGCTTCTGTGCAGGAATTACATAGCCCAAACATCAGGTAGTGCAGGCATATCCCAAAAAGCAAAAGTCAGGGTTGACAACTAAGAAAGATGGCGATTTCGTGATGAACATGTGTGACAAGGCCAGTAGCCCAAAACGTAAGACAATGGGCGAACCAAGCTTTGCTTACTCAAAGGCTGTCTCTTTGTGTTTTGAGCTCAAGCAAGTGAAGGAGCAAGGTGCGGAGCTTCGGCAAGGTAAGGAGCTCGAGCAAGATAATGAGAGGCAGCCTGCAGCAGCAGCAGCAGCAGCCTTGCAATTCCAACCCCTGTAGGTAATTTAGGGTTGGCTTATGCTCCTGTTGTTCAGCTTTCCCCACAAAGAAGGGTCGATCACAGATGCAGCACCTGACCCTCGCTTTCTAGGGGCGGTGGAGTGGAAAGCGTGTTGGAGAGGGAGGGCTTGTTTGCGATGTCGTTATGCAGACAGGGCAAGACTCAGAGGCCTGTTGCGTGAATGTTGAGTGCCGATCGCTTCAGGGTCTCCTCCAATGCTTAAACCAATAAGTAAGTTGCTGGATTATCTTAAATATGTCAGCCATATGCCAATTTTTTAATTTTCCCTCCTAGGGCCCAACGATCCAGTCAAGGACTGATGTTTGTCAACTAAAGACTCTCAGACACCTCCCTCCCCCCCCCCAGCATCACCTTGAGCACTTGTTTGCTTTTTTGCAAAGGTGGACATCTCCCCTATATTGCTGGATATGCTCTTTCCCCCTGTCCCGGGACGCCTCCCTTCTTCCCCTTTAGTATCAACTTGAACACTGTTTTTCTTTTTTGCAGAAGTGGACACCTCCCGTTTATCGCTGGATATGCTCTTTCCCCTTTTCCCTGGACACCTCCCCCCTTCCCCCTCAACATCACCCTGAGCGCTGTTTACTTTTTTGTGCTTGCTACAAGGACTCACAAGTATTACCGAAGGAAGGCCTCCAGTTTAGTGTGCTGGCTGACCAGAGGAGCAGGCAGCCTTGCTCTTTTACTTGCTGCGTTTGCATGCCATGTTACTCAAAGCACTAGCCTTCTGTTTGCATCCTCCCCTCAAGGTCACCTATCTTCACATACCTGTGTCCGTGCACACCTGTGTCCGTGCATGCCGATTAATGCAGCGTCCTCTGCAACAGCAGCCTGAGCACCATCTTGTCGTGCTTAAAAGAGCGACTGCGTCTGAGCGTACCTGTACCTGTGTTCATGCATTGCAATTTTCATGCTTGCCTGTGTTTGCAGCGTCCCCACCACTACCAGCAGCCTGAGCACCATCTTGTCGCGCTTCAAGGGCATCCTAGTGTCTGCGGCCGCGCTCGCCTCTGGTCCCTCCAGCACGTCAGCAGACACAGCCGCCTCAACCCTTGCAAACGGTCATGCCACCAGTAACGGTACCACAGCCGCCACATTAGCAGGCGCTGGTGCTGGTGCCCATGCCTCCCAACGCTCCGCCGCTACTGCAGGAGCACATGCAGATGGCAGTGTCAGTGCAAGGGCAGGGGGTAGCTCAGCAGCAGCGGGGGGGGCAGGAGCAGCAGCAGGCAGGGCGACGGTGTCGGGTGCGGATGTGGACGCGCTGTGGGATTGGGACCTGCAGACGCCGCTGACGCGGGTGACAAAAACGATGACGCCACCGGCTGCTGGTGTGTGCGTGTTTGTATGTGTGCGCGCGCGTGTGTATGTGTACGTGTGTGTGCGCGCGTGTGTGCGTGCGTGTGTGTTTGTTGAGTGTGCCAACAATGTACATGGGAGCACCCCAGAGTAGACTGGCACATGCAGGCAAAAATGGGACACGGCAGCTTAGCCAGTGCTTCAAGCACACACATACACACACATCATGCGTCACCTGCAGGTGCAGATGGGGCTACGTATGGCTGGGCGGCCCAGCAGTTTGTGCGCGTGGCCGCAGAGGCGCTTTGTGCTGCCATGGAGGCTGTGTGGAGGCATGGCAAGCAGCGCGCGCTGGTGTATGCGCTGCTGCTGCTGCCTGGCAGCGGCGTGGCCTCGCCCAATGAGCGCAAAGTGTGTGTGCTGCTTTTACTTGTGATCTGGATGGTTGCTCCTTTGTAGCTCCATACAAACAACCTGGTGCATGGCTTGCTGTCGTTATTGCAACTCCTGCTGCTGCTGTTTACATGCTGCACTCATGGAGTGTAGGGTGAAGTTCTTCACCACGATTGCACGCTTTTGCCAAGTTCTTTTCGGCCATGTGACTCATGATGGTACATCAGGCCATGGGTCTTGACCTGCTTGCGGGTAGCCTGTTAGCCTGGCATGCAACTTTTCGACAAGTGTAACATGCAATTGTTTGATAAATACGTGAACATGCGCGCACATTTGTCTTAGAAATCGTGTTGCTCCATGTGCCATGTCTCATTGTATGTATCATGCATGCAGCGAGAAATGTTTTGCTGGCAATAATTTTACCACGTGTGCACGTGCAAAACTTTTCTCTGAGCAGCTCGGCCTCCATCTCAAGGTTGTCTGACCTCTCTCTTGCTGATCTATTGTTCTGCTGGCCATAAGTGACCGAGGCGGCTAGAAGTAGCGAGCTGAGGAGGAAAATCTCCTCTGTTCTCAATCTGCATTACATATGCACACTGTCCTTGCCTGTGAGCTGAGGTCCACTAGCTATCTAGGGAAAGACTCGTGTTTCTAACAATGCGCCAACATAACACTGACGGACGATTGTGTTGGAAATGGTGTGCTGTCAGCCATTACAGTACATTGTAATTCGCTTCTGTTTCGAGCTGGGTTAGGGTGACTGGTGATGATGCTGGGGAGGAATGAGAAGCTGAGCGAGGCATATTGATCTCAGCGACCCAGTTTCCGTTCATACAAGCAATTGCGCTTTTCAAGGAGCGGTTACTTATGCTGGGGAATGAGAAGCTGAGCCAAGCACACAGACTGACTGTGACCCATGTGATATTTGTGCAGGCAATTGCCTTGGTTACTGGGCGGCTGCTAGTGATGCTGAGAGGGGATGAGAAGCTGAGCCAAGCATGCCTACCCCTCCTTATGGATGCGGTGACCATGCAGGTACGGCCGGCAACATGCACAAGCACACACACACACACACACACACACGCACACACACACGCACACACATACTTACACACACACCAGGATTGTTCAGTGCGACAAACGGCGCACTTTATCGATCTTGCACTTTACACACATTTCATCGCATTTTAAAAGTGCCGTTCGTCGAACTTTTACCCCCCTCTGCAAAATGCAGCCTGCAAAGTCCACTCGAAGGCCACTAGAAGGTCACCTGAAGGCCACTGTTATGGCACATGAACTCATCAGGACTTCTCATCTTCATTAACAACACTAATTGAAAGGTCAAGGGATGGAAGGCCAAGGCAAGCCTGTATGGGCTCTGCTGACCCCTGTCCCGGCCACCCTCCTCCTGGACCAAACGTGCGGTCGAATGCGAACTCGCATTTTACACGCATTTTATTGCATTTGTCATCTCAGATCGTCGCACTGAACAACCCTGACACACACACACACACGCGCACGCACGCACATATGCACGCACATGCACACACATATACACACATATACGCGTGCGCAAACACACACACATACGCACACATTCACGCGCGCACACACACACGCACATACACACGCACGCATATACACACACATACACACGCACGCACACATACACACACATACACATACACACACACATACACACACATGCAGCCCTTGGCAAGCAATGTCAAGGCCGTGGCGGAGACTACCCAACAAGAGGCCGCCATGTTTGCATGCTTTACGCGCACGATTGCAGGTACGTTTTCCTTCCAGGCCCGCTAAAGCCTTGCCATTCCTCAAGAGCTTGCGTACCCTTTTGTGCACTGTTCTTTTCAAGCATTGGCAGCAATTTATTCGTAAATCCGTACATCTTATAAGTCGCTCAGGCTTACTCTCAATTCTTAGGAGTCGCCAGGCTTACTCTAAATCACTAAATCCGTAAATCCTTTGAGTCGCCAGGCTTACTCTAGAGTACGTGGCCCCTCAAATTCCTGGTGACCAAGCTGAGCCGCTTGCCTTGGGGCAACACCAGGGCGCCCCCCAAAGCAAGAAACCATCTGATCTCCATACATAAAATGCAAGCGGGAGCGCACAGCGCATTGCTGGTGTATGCATAAGCTACCCTTGTGATACGCTCATCAGGCTCTTTGCAGTCTTCACACACGCATTGCCGCCAACCCACTCGTCAATTTCATTTCACGCAAGCCTTGCTTCAACTACATCCTCTGAGCCTCTCTTGCTGGAGTTATCTTACTTGTGCAAAATTCCTGTTCCTGATGAATTGTTTTTTACATGCTGTCTGCAACTCGCAGCAATGGCTGTGGCCGGGGCGTGCAAGCACACCTTCGATCATGACTGGGCATACGAGCAGATAACGGTGCGCATGCTCACAGGTTGCAGGTTTCTGAAGTTAGCAGCGTCAACGATCACGCATGGTTCAATATCCTGCTTTTATTAAAACCTATGATTCATGCTTATGGCATATGTCTTATGACATAAGCCACTGTTTTCTTATTCATGGGTCTCCTGTCCTCATTGTCACCTCCTGAAGTGCAAGCTGACCACATAACTGTCTTAATCAACTCCCGCCCTCTTTCCTCAGATCGCCTGAGCTCCTTGCCACCCTCACAGTAACTAACTTACGCTTATGCTTTTGCCCTGCGTGCATGTGTGTGTGTGTGTGTGTGTGTGTGTGTGTGTGTGTGTGTGTGCACGCGCACGCACGCTTATTATGTATGCTCAGCATACCTTGCCCTTTGCCAAACATTGCACAGTGTGCGCATGAGTACAAGATATAAATTATCACCACTGATGGTAATGCACTGGGTGTGTGTGAATACGTGCGACGCGTACTCACTACTGATGGTCTTTGCAGGACCTGCTCATCCGCTTGTATCGAGACCACAACACCCCTGGGACACCTAACGAGGGTGCCACTGACATGCGCGGGGCTTGCCTCTCCTCTGCTATCACACGCATGGCGGAAGGCATTGCAGCAGGTGTGCGCGTGGAAATGGGGTGGCATTGCAGAAGGTGATGCTAAAGGTCTTTATGTGTGTATGCGTGTGTGTGTGTTTGTGTGTGTGTTTGTGTGTGGAGGTGGGATGTTGCTGATGTGCGCGGGGCTTGCCTCTCTGCTATCACATGCATGGCGGGAGGCATTGCAGCAGGTGTGCGCGTGGAGGTGGGGTGGCATTGCAGAAGGTGATGCTAAAGGTCTGTGTATGTGTGTGTGTGTGGTGGGATGTTGCTGATGTGCGTGGGGCTTGCCTGGCCTTGGCTATCACATGCAAGGCGACAGGCATTGCAGCAGATGTGCTCGTGGAGTTGTGTGTGGTATGGCGTGGAATCACCATGTGTGGATTGGGCACCTCCCATGTGGGAAGTAGTGCTGGTCCCGCAGTCGAGATTGCCCGAATCACGCTTGTACCATGATCTGCATGTGTGTTTACTGAGTGATTATGTGTATGGTGCATGTACACACAGGATTTATATGCTGTATGCATGCACACACACACGCACGCGCGCACACACACACACACACACACACACCACACGGAGCACACACACACACGCACACACACGCACAGCACACACACACACACACACACACACCCCTCTTACACAGGCCACGCGCCACGTCCTGTCCAGATGGACCTCCAAGTGCGCCTGCTGTCCCTGTTCAGTGATCTCGGCATGCGTGTGCGTGCGGGAGGGCCTGGCGTGGTCCGTGCCATGGGTGCGCTGCTGCCTGCCATTGCTGCTGCCTCAGAGGGACTCGCGAACGCCACTGCTGCTGAGCAGCTGCAACAGCAGCAGCAGCTGCAGGGGCAGGCCGGGCTGGGCAATCAAAGTTGCACGCAGAGCCATGGTCAAACAGTGGCTGGCGCCGCCAGCAGCCGCTTCAACCATGATGGTTTTGCCAAGGCCCAGAAGGAGGATGGCGCACGCATGAGGGTGAGCCTTGTCTTCAGCTCTGCTTTTAATTGCTTTGGTCATGATGGCTTTGCGGAGGCCCAGAAGGAGGAAGACGTGCGCATGAGGGTGAGCGCTGTCTTTTACTCAATCATACTTGCATCAATCACGATGGCTTTGCTGAGGCCCAGAAAGAGGACAGTGAGCGCATGAGAGTGAGCGCTGTCTTTTACTCACTCATAATCGCACCAACCACGATGGCTTTGCTGGGGCCTAGAAGGAGGACGGTGAGCGCATGAGGGTCAGCGCTGCCTTTTGTACTCTGCTTTTCATTGCTTTGGTCATGATGGCTTTGCTGAGGCCCAGAAAGAGGAAGACGTGCGCAAGAGGATGAGCGCTGCCTTTTACTCACTCATAATTGCATCAACCACGATGGCCTTGCTAAGGCCAACAAGCAGGGCAGTGCGCGCATGGGGGTGAGCATCGTCTTGTACTCTTTTACACTAAAAATGATGGCTTTGCTGAGGCCCAGAAGGAGGGAGTCGTGCGCATGGGGGTGTGCACTGCCTCGTACCCAACTTGCTGATCTCACACAGCAGCTGTGCGAGTTCTGGCTGCACCTGGCCCTGCACCAGTCAACGTCACCCCTTCCAATGCATTGATCCCTCTCACTGCATGACACCCCTTTCAACGCAGTACCTCTTCCGACGCGTGCAAGACTTGTCAGTGCGTGACAACCCTTTTGATGCACCAGAATCCTCTGTCAGTGTGTATCACCCCTCTCAGCTCATTACCTTCATGCTCTCCCTTCACCCTCAACCCCACTTCACATGCCCATTCATGCCCCTGCAGCTGCTGTGCAACCTGTGGCTGCACGTGGCCCTGCACCACCTTTCACACCAGTATCAAGACACGACCTCTGTCTCCAAACTCTTCTCATCCTCATCTATGCCTCTGCAGCTGCTGCGCAACCTGTGGCTGCATATGGCCTTACACAAGTCCAAGACCCCATTTGATGCATTACCTAACCCTTACTCCTCAACCCAACAGCACGTGCCTATTTGTACCTCTGCAGCTGCTGCGCAACCTGTGGCTGCACATGGCCCTGCACCACCTGGCCGCACCCTCAGCACCCCCGGAGTACCGTCAAGCCGCCGGCCGCATTGCCACCCACACTCCACTGTTGCTGGTGGGCCTTGACAGCGGCAGTCCTGAGGACGTGGCGGAAAGGTTGAAGGTGAGTGGCACAGCTGCATTTAGGGCATGAGTGGCGTGCGCAGCATAGATGTGGCACGAATTGTATTATGAGTGTTGCAGCAGCCCTGAGGGCGTGGCATGGGTGTGGCATGGGCATGGCATGAGTGGCATGAGTGACAAAGCATCCCTGAGGACATGGCATGCCTGGCATGCGTGGCATGGGCCCATGTGGCATGAGTGGCATGGGCAACACAGTAGCCCTGAGGTCATGGCATGCTTGGCATGGGCGTGGCATGGGTGGCATGGGTGACAAAGTAGCCCTGAGGACATGGCATGCCTGGCATGCCTGGCATGGGTGTGGCATGCGTGGCGGGAGTGGCGGGAGTATGAAGCACAGCCCGGAGGACATGGCAGTACAGAACAGGAAGGTGAGGTAAGGAGAGGAGGGGAGAGGAGAGGTGAGGAAAGGGTTACATAGCTGCACCTGCGTGCAGGGGCAGCTTGGCCGAAGCAAAAAAGGATGTGACGTATGGGATGTGAAAGAGCGCCTCCCTTTGCACTGAAACAAAACAAAGTACAAGACTGGTGCTGCATGTGACAAGCTGCGTGGGAAACCTGGAGCTCTGGGCATTTGGAAGGCGGGCGTGGGCGTGCCTGTGGCAAGGCCTGCTGCTCTGCTGCTGGCTGGTGTCTGGACAAGGTGGCGGAACGGCTAGAGTCGAGCGTTTTTGGTTATACACTCAGGCCCAAAATAGTGACTACACAGCTGGACACACTCCCCGACTTTGATAGTGAGGCAGGCCTACTGCGTGCGTGTAGCTGTGTCCAGAATTCCACAATTCTTGGGTGTGCCATCTGCTGGTGTGATAGGCACACATTACTTATCTCTGGAGGAAGGAAGGGTAGGTTGTGCTATTCACAAAATGCTGTACTTATACGGTCACGCTCTGCTCCGCAATCAAGTAAAGCAGACGCAGGGTGGTTATTAATGCACCCTTTGAAACATAACGAGGGATGTCCTTGGGCACCCTCTGGCATAACCTCAATCAGCAAGGATGGCCAATTTTTGGTTGAGGATAGCCTAGGTGGTTCCGAGCGGCCAGCTTCTTCCGCATCTAGGCCGGGCTCATCCAAAAAAGAGAAGTTGGTACCATCATCATCAAAAGGACTCCTGTGGTCCTGGCCATCTTGGGCCACTGTTGTGCTTGCAAGGCCCTGCTGCAGCAAATTCGGACAATTTGTCGTCCTGGTCATCCTAAATCGTTTCTGGGCCATAAGGACCCTCCCCCCCGTCTTGCAAGAAAAGTGTGGGAGGTGCCAAGTAGGTGACATGGGAGGTGGTTGATCAGGCAAGCTCCTCTTAAGGTAGAGAGTTAATTCATGTCTGCAGACAGGCGATGCCAACCTGCGTGGTCAGGTTTGCACGCAGCAACTGCAAGCACAAGTTAGTGCAGGAGTGTTGCATTAGGCTCCCTTACCGTGGGCCTTGGACTTTTGGGCAGGATGGGTGCACAGGGCTCCATGTTGGGCTTGGGGAGCGAATCTGCGTATTACATGGTTGGGGATTTGTTTTTTGTGGTTTGGTTGGGTAGCATTTGTCCAGCGATGGCTGGTGCACCTGTAAGATGACATTGGCCCTGTTTCTGCAGTCATTGATGTAGCAATTGCTAGCAAGTTTCCAAGAAGGCCTGTGTGGATCTTTGCCAGGGTCTGGGGAGAGACGGTCGAGCCTTGCAGTTTTGGTGTGCCTTGGTTTCGAGGGCAAGTATAAGTTGTGCAGGGCTGCTGTTGCTTGATTAAATTGCTGGCTAAATTTGCCGAGCTCCATAGGTTCTGCAGAGGAGCGCAGTGGCTTGTCTTTCCCAGCCATCTTGCGTGTCAGATTGATTGCTTCATGTATAGTTAAGGCTCATCATGGTTATTCCATTTTGGATATACTCAGGTAAGCCCTTGTGAAGCGCGTATGTAATGTCCTCATCGTTCATAGGCGGAGCCTTGTCTTAAACTAAAAAAAAATTACCAGGTTAAACGTTAAAACATTGTATTGGGATTTTTAAGTCTCACGTATTAGTACCTGACCATATTGACAAACCAGGCTGTAAACGCTCAAACCTAGTGCAGTATTCCCTGGCAGCCATGTTACGCGTTTGCAAGTTGTCCAGGGCTCTGCGCACATCCACGCTTTTTCTGGGTGAATAAATCTTTTCGCAAGGAGCTTAAGCAAGATGGACAATTGGCAGTTTTTTTCTTTGAATGTATCCCTGATCTTCTCCGGTGCAGCTCACTTCAATAACTTGCCTGAAGGAAATGCTTTGCTGCTCATCATCAGGGTCTAAGCCTTGGATTTTGCAGTACTGCCTGAATTCTCTGTCTCCAGCTCTGAAGCTTCCAAACTTTTCCCTGCTTTGGTACTTCCTGGAATTGACTTGACTTCAAATATGTTTGGGCAGCACATTGGGAGGCTCCTGATTTTGTGTCTGAGGTTGTGCTGTTGCATGGCTTGGATGGCGGACTGTGTAGATCTTTGAGCTACTGCACCAATCGTTCGGACTAAGTTTGTTGTGTGATGTATATCGGTGCTTCTCCCGATGAGGGTACTTGTGGCTGCTGGTGTGGTTGCTTGAGCTGCTTGTTGAGCCAAGATTTCTGCAATGCGCTGCTGGTGTGATTGATTAAGCTGCTTGTTGGGCAAGATTTCTGCAATGCGCTGCTGTGCTTCACAAGGCGCCAGACACCAAGTCGGCAACTCTGAAAGCGAGGTCAGCTGATTGAAGATATGCTTGTATGAAAGGTGTGTGTTTCACAAGGCAGTCAAACTGAAATGGTGCCACAAGGAAGATAAAAGGCACTCAAAAGACACGTAAGTGTCTAGCTTGGTGCAAGTATGTGCAGAGAGACAAAGGCAACACTGCACCCTGTACCAAAGCGCGTGAAGACTCCTCAGACGCGCCGGCTGCCTGCCGGCAGGCCAGCAAACGATTCAAAGAAAGCGGTTCCAAACTGTGTTGCTGTTGTGATGTCTGCCGTGCAAGCAATGGGTGTTGGGCTGTGACTCTGGGGCTTGGGCTTCTTCCTCGAGGACTGCTGGAGGCAGTGGTGGTTGGAGCTCTTTCTTGTCAACTCCGTGCAGCATACCTTCTTATTAGGAAAGCCCTCATCCCACAGTTAGGCAGGCCTGCGGCCCTCAAAGCTATCAAAGCCCTCATCCCACGTTGGGGTGGAAAGAGGCAGGCCTGCAGCCTTGAGTCCAAGTTACACTGAGGCAGCGGATTTCTTTTTAATTTCTTGCCTTGATGCACACACTTAACAAAGGTATGGTTGCCGCAATCCGCTGACTTAGGCCATGGCCAGCCCCACACACCCAAGTATAGGTTATCCATCCACTCGCGTAGGTTGAGCCAGCCTGGCACGGACCTAGGCACACACCCCATTCCTTCCAGAGTTGTGGTTAGAATAGGGAGGCTTACAGCCAGACTGTTCAGCTGATTAGCCTGTGACTGGGCCACGCCCGCCTACAGCATTTCCATATGCTCAGATATGATCGCAAAAGTAGAGCTCAGCCTGGTTTTATCCACCGCCTCCCTTTCAGCAGGCTGACCTCAGTGGTCTTTTGCAACACTTCTGCTTATTTTGTAAACTCTTTTCACCTGACGGCAGACAAGTCTGGAATGCCTCCCAGGTTCGCCACTTCCAGTTCTTGCTTTCCTGACTCCCACACAGGCAGCATTGCTCTTGCAGCGACAGTCACCAATTATGCCATCTTTCCCGCATAACCACCCCACACCTTTTAGCAGAAGCAAGGCACGGATGTGTATTAGGGCAGGTGGATTTGAGCCCTCCAGTCAGGTGCCACAACCCCTGCCAAAAATAGGTGAAATCCTGCCAAGCTTTTCAATCCGGGATTTAATCACAGGGTGTTGCTTTAATTTTGTCAGGGGTCGGTTTGGGTGCAGTGGGGCCCCGGGGGAGCACCCTGAAATTTTTAATGAGACACAGCTTGGGTTTTGTTGATGCTTTTTGCTGTGTAAATATACGAAACAATACATCATTATTTTTCTAGAAATTTTGATTCAGTCAGAATGCAGACATTCTGGTAAATCTGATGACAGCGCTCCTAAGCCCCCATGCCCTCCCAGTGTGGTCTGGGCTCAAGAACTTGGCCCTAAACCTTATCAGCAGGGTCAAAGCTATGCACAGTGGAAGCAAGAGTTTGAGACTGAGACTGAGAACAGGCAGCAGCAGCAGCAGCAGCAGATTGAAGCCTTCCTGCCCATTCTGAAGCTAATTTCTTTCAATTCCTTGCATTAGGGGGCCAGTTTTAAAGACGTGTGCATTTTGTATAAATATGATAAAAATAACAACGGCTCTGAAATTTTGAATTGGTGTCGACAGCTGAAAATTTTTTCGAGGACGCTCGATTTAAGGACTCCTGCCCGAAGTGAGGGCCGTTGAAATGTTTTTTTTTTTTTACAAATTCATGCTGCGCTTTAGGTGCAGGTTTGCTCGTACCTCTGGAAAGTTATTACCTGACCAAATTTCACCCCCACATCTGCCTCAGCAGAAGCGCTTAATTTCATTAAATATTATTAGAAGTTTGTTCCACATCGTGAGCACTTCCCTCAGCTGACTTTGGAGCACTCCAAAAACAGCCTCCCCCAAGCTCGCAACAGGTGGCCACCTGGGCACATCACAGGGCCCACCTGCAAGCTTGGGGGTGCAGCTGGAGGGTCAGGGCACAAAGGGAATGATTTTGGCTGGTGGAGGGCACCTTCATGCAAGCCTTGCGCGCAGCAGGGTTCACCAAATGGGACCAGCTCAGCGCTGAAAAATTGCTGTTTTAACAAGCTTTCAGGCAGTGTGTCAGTTTTGGCAGAGGTGGCATGGCTGGCAAACGGCAGGATATCACACTGGGATGTGGAACCTGATCTCCAGACCAAATATCTTTTCACTGGGAAAACACCTTGAGGTTACGACTGTTTATGGGCACAACCTGCCTATGAGATATGAGGCTTAATCGATCCTCAGGCGGTGAGATGAGTTAGGCAGGCCCTCACTCCACAACAGGTGTGTGTGTACAACATACACAAACATGATTTGTAGTGTATTTATTGCAACTTGCACTGCTACATGCCTCCCCACACCACACAATCCATGCAGGTCGAGCTCGGCCCCCGCCTTGCCCGCGCTGGTGCGGCCGCAGACCCAGGGGCGCTGCGTGCGTCCTTATTAGGCACGTATGGCCTGTCTGCAGAGCCTGCAGGCACGATGATGCCTACAGAGCCCGCCAAGCGTGCGCACCTGCTGCTGGTGGCTACCTGTGAGCTCGCGCGCGCTGCGCTCGCACCTGTACCCGCGCCAGGTGTGTTTGCACGCTAGAGGGGAGGCAGGTGGTTTGGTGTTAGGGGGGTGGGTCCTGTGTGTGTTATATGGGCTGCTGCTTGTCGGAGATATTGTGGAAGAGCCTTGATTTCTGTGTCCATAGTGGACTTCTGTGTTTGCGCGTGGAGGAGGAAGAGCTGAGAACAAAAATGCTCTGCTCTGCTGCTGTGCTGCAGCACCACGACGCCACAGATATTCCCAGTAGCAAAGTCTGGTCAGCAAATTCTTCCACACCTCACCTCCTGCTTTTGATGCTGTACTTCCATTGCCAAAAGCGCGGAGCTGCTGTGCTGCAGCACCGCAACACGCGTGCGCGCACACACACACACACACACACGCACACACATGCGCACACACACACACACACACACGCACACACATGCGCACACACACACACACACACACACACACACACACACACACACACACACACACACACACACACACACACACACACACACACACACACACACACACACATGGAAGCCATGCCTGGTGGCCACCACCCTCGTTTGAAACCTCCCCTGCCTGCCCTGCTGTGACTTTTCATGTGCTCACCATTTCAACAAGCTGCATGCTTGCAACACTTCACATGCATCACAGGCAAGCACAAGCCTCGGCCATTACCCCTCTCGATTCCACCTTTTTGGAGCCTGCACTGTCAAATGCTGATGCTGCTACGCTGTGCCACTGCTCATAGTTTCATAGTGCGCTTTGCTTTGTGCGCTGCTGAGGCCTTGACAGCTGGCTTTGCTGCACGACCAGGCATGCCTGCAAATGCCTGCACACCTAGATTTGCCGCACCGCTGTTTATGCTGTAACTGCTGGCTTTGATCTCTCATGACCGCGCAGGGGAGCGAAGTCCCTTGGCCACCACCTTGGCTTACCTGGAGGTGGCCCGCGCAGGGTCTGAGGACAGTCAGTGGTTTGAGCTGCTTGTGCGGCGTGCATTTGAGCGCCTGCTCAACAACGTGGCATCTGCACGTGCCACTGCTGCCGCGGCGGCTGGCAAAGATGTCGTCAGAGACATGGTGAGTGATTTTTGGTTGGGGGGGGCTGATGCGAGTGATGTTGGTTGATTGCATTTGAGCACCTGCTCAACACCGTAAGGCGGCTGCATGCACGCGCCACTGCTGCCGCGGCAGTTGACACAAAGCCGCTGTTTGTTAGAGGCATGGTCAGTTATGGTTGAAGGGGGGTGTGCATGCCTTTTATCGGCCTTTGGCGTGGAGGAAGAAGGGCTGCAATTTTTTTCTGATATCCATCGGCCAGGGAGAACAATGAGGAAGGTGGATATGAGCGCTGGAACAGCTGCCATGTATACATGCGTATTGGACACGCGCACGCGCACATACACACACACACACACACACACACACAAATACACATACACACAAACACACATACACACACACAAATACACATACACACAAACACACACACACACACGCGCGTGCAATTGCAGGCCATTAACAAAGTGGATGATGTGGAAACCCGTTGTGCTGCGAGCATTGAGAGCCTGACGGTGACCCTCATTGAGCACTTGGGCAACAATGGTGGCCATGAGAGTGGATTCCCTCCAAAGGTGTGTGTGAACCTGGAGGTCTTTGGTGACCCTAACTGATCACTTGGTTGCCACGAAAGCAAGTTCTTCCCAAAGGTGCGTGTGTGTATGTATATGTGTGTGCTTGCCTATGGCCTTTCTTGGGCTAAAATGGTGCACCAATGGCCCACACTGAGCAGTTGGGCAGCAACTGTGGCCATGAAAGCAGTGATCCCCTCCAAAGGTGTGCGCTAAATTGAATCTTTGCAGGAAGTGTTCTTTCTTGCATGGTTCAAGCTTGTGAGTTGGGTGCCTGTGTCGACACCATAATCTTTCATTTAAAAGAAGCATGCCTGCTGTCGTCCCTGCTCTAGCTAAAGGGTCGACGCCATCTCATCCGTTACTCTCGGCACTGTTCACCCGTACTTATATACCCATCACCCCTTTCCACACAGTGGTGGTTTGTTGCCAGAGGGTGCTGTTGCACAAGTTTTTGACTGTCAGCCCCTCATGAGCCACACTGCCGCCCCTTCACTTTGTCACACAAATCACTCGGCAACCTGCACGCGCTGTGTGCGGTCCCTCCTCTTTATCATATTGCTGTGGTATCAGAGGTGTTGCTGCCCAAGCTGCCGCAGGTATTGTGAATAGAGGTGTGCCTGCCTTCTTCACCAGGCGCTGCTGTAAAAGTTGCTGGCCTGCATCTGCACACACTTTGACACAGCATGCAACTCTATGGGATTTAAGCGTTTTGATTCCTTGCCATTCCAACATCCTTGTTTTTTTGGTAAATCAGGGGCACCCCTGTCGTCCACCCCAATGTCCAAGTGGCAGCGGTGGCAGGGGCGCTGCAAAAACCCTGGCCTGCATCCACACAAACATACAGACTGCACGCAGACCTATGGGGTTTAAGCAGTGCCTCGGTTGTCCTTTTTGGTGTCCAGGTGGCTGTGGTGTCAGAGTCTCTGCTGCAGAAGCTGCTGACCCTGTACCCCCACACTCACTGGGACCCTCGCTGCATGCTGGCGCTGCTGGGCATGCTGGAAGCTGAGGAGGGCGATAAACCGATGGTGCGCACACTTTCATGTACAACGTCTGTCAAAAAGGGCCTCAATCAGCTAGGTGTGCTGACAATGCCGGGCATGTTGGAAGTTGAGGAGGGCGATAAACCAGTGGTGCGTTTTCATGGATCAATCCTGCCAATAGGAGCTTCAGTCAGCTAGTTATGCCAACAATGCTGGGCATGCAAGGATTTGATGTGCGAGAAAGTGGCAGCAGCCTTTCTCGGCTGCCTTGTAGCTCAGTTGCTTAAAATGGGGCAGCCTTACCATCTGATTTACCAATCCAAGCAATGGGGAATCGGGTGGTGTTGCTACTACCATGTTGATGCCTTCTTCAGCCATTCTTTTCCATGATGAACTTCAAGTAGATGCCTGGCCTCACAATGGTGCGCATGCTTTAGGCAGCAAAGGACCAATGGCCGATGGTGATTCCTTTGTCAGTCATTCTTCTCAATGATTTTCTTGAAGAAAACTTGGGCTCATCGGAGACTGCAGAGGGCCAGCAGCCAAGGCTTCCTATCCAAGCAGTTGCACTCTTGATAAGTAGTGCTTGTCTGAGTTGCAGCTACATCGGAGGGCGCCTCAGGAGACAGGAGATTCTATATTCTGATTGGCCGACTGTGCATGCATACACAACTTCTAATCTAGTATGCGAAAACTCTTCATGGCAGAGGGGGATTTCCTCAGCCACAGAAATGCAGCAAAACATAGGGCGTCGTATACCGAGTCAGTTTGTGTGCAACAAAGGGGAGCCACACAACATCCCCTCTGCTTCTGCATGTACAGAGGTTGAGGAGGTCATTTGGGTTTGTAGGTTGTCTGCAGGTAGGGATGGTTTAAGCTCTACCCGGCTCGACAGAGTTTTTCCCAGCAGGGGAGCACCCTTGGTATGAGACATGCTCAGCACACTCTTTTATTGTTTGGTGCCGAGGCCAGCACAACAGCAGCACAACAACCAAGCAACACAGGACACATCACTGTGCATGGATTGCTGAGGCCAAAGGTCATCAAGGTGCTCGTCCTCAACTTAGATCTTGCTTCATCAATAGAAAATGGGTGCATTACCCTTTCGTGAACGCTTAAGTATGAAGGGCTCTGAAGCCATAGGCCAGCAAGGAACCTGCCTCTGATCTTGCATTCAGATGCACAACTCAAGTACATGTATGTATTGCATCACTCTTTTGTTATCTATGTTTGTGTGTAGGGACTACTGAAGCCGAAAGCAAGCAAGGGACCCTCCACTGTGTGGAAGGTGCTGCAAGGATGGGTGTATGCTGCTGCCCTCGTGGCTCCTACACGCACAGGTATAAACAAATGACCATTCTTTATTGGTAATGTTCTCATCCTTTAGTGTTCAAGGATGGGTGTATGCTGCTGCTCTGGTGGCTCCAACACGCACAGGTGTAAACAAATGACCTTCTTTATTGATATTGTGTACGCTCACAAGGAAACATGTATGCTGTTGCCCTGGTGGCTTCCACACGCACAAGTAAAATGAAAGACCAAGTTTTAATGGCAGCATGAACGCTCTCAGGAATTGGTGTTTGCTGCTGCCCCGGTGACTCCTGCTGGCGCTCGTGCATGTGTTGCTGGGATTCACTAAACATTTTAACCTTTTTGTGACCCACCATGCAAGAACAGGCACTCACGCATGCATAAGTGCTGCAATCCCGGTTGCTCCCGCATGCACACTTTTACAACCCGGGGAAGCAGCTGTTGAAGCGAGCAAACGCACTGAAAGGATAATGAGCTGACAATTGTTGTCAGGCTGCCTGCACGAAGGGAGACACAGAGTTGCCACTTTAGGGCAAGAGCACGTTCATGGATGATTGCAGCTGCCGTAATAGCTCTCGCGTACACATTTTAGGAGAATTTAGCATGCGGGTGTCTGTTGTGTGACGCTGTGTGATGTGAGGAAATGATGATAGGAAGCGTGCTTTGCGTTGTGAGCATGGTGGACCATAGAATTGCTCAGATGCTGCGCTGCAAGTTGCTCTTTTCCTTGTGCAGCTTTGCAAGAACAAACCTACATTTAAGCCCGTTTGCACTTCATGGTCAACCGTTGCCTGTGCATGCCAAGTTGAACAAGGGCAAACAAAGATGGTGTATGCACGTGCGCTGTTTCGCTGTTTCCAACGGCCTGTGATGTTCTGTGTGGCCCCTCTTTTGCAGGTGCAGGGCATCATTTCAAGAACTCGTGCGCATAACGCATTTGAACAGCAACAAGGTCACATACACACACACAAACACACACACGCCCCGTGCGCAAACACGTACACACCCACAGAGGCCATCCTGCACCAATTCCTCGGCCAGACTGCGCCCGTCGCACCTTTGACCGCCCCCACAGCAGCCACCGCCTCCTCCGCCCATGCATCTGCGGCAGCATTGAGGCGTGCAGTGAGTGGTGGTGTTGCAGGATTATTCTAGAGTGATAGAGTTGCAGCTCTGCGGCGTGCCGTGAGCTTTGATGTTGCATGCTTGTGGTGAGTCAGGATTGGCATTGCAACACTGTGTAGCACTGCAGCATGCGGTTAGTGGTGGTCTTGCTGGATTGCATTACATTGAGACCCCAAACAAGACGAACAAAGCAAGGGAGTGTCAATTTACGCTTGATTGCTCTTCTGACGCAAAAATTGAAGGGGGATTTAATTTGCCCCCAGTACGTACGACATGTGCTCTCAGTTTGTAGTAAGCTGCTCATAAGGCACGGCTCGTGTGATTATGAGCAACCAGGGTAATGGGAACAGACATGTTGCCTGGGCTACAGAGTGTCGACCAGGGTAATGGGGACAGACATGTTTGCAAGGCATATGTTTGCAAGGTATATGTTTACAAACATATACCTTGCAATGTCGACCAGGGTAATGGGGACAGACATGCTGCCTGGGCTACAGAGTGTCCATGCGTATTGGCACCTTTTCGGTTGGAGCTTGAGCTTACCGCACGCTCCAGCAAGCAGTGCCAGCAATTTCTGTTTTTGGCAATTTGAGTGTGCATGTCTGTCTTATGTGGCACTGAAGAAAAGTTCAATCGCATGCAGTTAACCGGCAAAACTTAAAACAGGTCTTGTTGAATTTTTTCCCGGAATGTCTAAAGGGGTCCTGTCTTTAGCTGACGAGAAGGCGTGAGGACCTCCAATCCTAGCATGCATGTAATTCATCGTCTGAAGAGGTTCAAGTTTATCCTGCATAAATGTAATCATCTGGTTTGTGTAACCCCAAATTGGCATGAGTATGTTCTATTGTCCAAAGAGACTCAAACCTATCTTGCATAAATGCCATTCATTTGCTTTTATATGATTCTGCATCAGCCTTTACACAACGTTTGTGCAAATTGTATGTAATGGGCCAAACATTGTGTGTGTAAGGAGCCTGTTCACAAGTCTCAAGAGCATAGCATGTTTGATTCTGGACAGATGCTGAAGCATCTGCTATGTACACTGACGTGCTGCTCCAGTTCTGCAAATTTGCTCTGTGCGCTATGGTACAACTTGCTCTGTACATTTTGCTATGAACACTGGCATGATGCTCCTGACCTTTGACTTAGCAAGCTAGTTAAAAATTTCTTGCTTCTTGATTAGAGCTGAAGTATGCGTACACGAGTTAGGGGGAAAGAGCTGTTCATATATCACTCAAACACATTCATACGCGTGCGCTTGCGTGTACACACATGCACACAACACACACACTCACGCAGGCTGATCTGCTGTCCACAATCGCCCTTGCGCGCAATAAGTCAGGCACCTCCAGCGGCAACACTGGCACTTCTGACAGTGTTTTGGCACTGTGCAGAAAACAGTATTATTCAGGTGAGCTTGCATGTGTGTGGTTGTAGCGCACTCTAGCGGTGGTGTGCAACGTCTGTCGGCAGCAGCTCGCCTGGAGACTATAAGAACACACAAATTCGTAGGCAGGGAGACTGTAGTGTGCTCATAGTGTCTGGCACAGGGACCTGCTGTGGCAGTAACCGGAATGGCTTGAAAGCTCCGAACCTTTCTTGATTCATGCTAGTGTTGGTAATACCATACTATGCGGGTTGTGGGGATTCTCTTTCATGCGTTCTGTTCTCTGTTCCGATTCAGGCTTGTGTGTGTGTAATTGTCATTGATTCGATATGTGCCTCTTTGTAAGCCCATGCACATGAGCCGATCTTCTGCTGTTTGCACGTGCTACAGGCGTGGTGCTGGGGCTGCAGCACATGCAACTGGACGAGGACGAGGATGAAAATTGGCCTTCCAACGTCAAGCGCACACCCTTCCCCGTGGCCGCCCGTAAAGTTGTGAAGGCCCTGGAGGCAGCGGTGCGTGTGTGTGTGTGTGTGTGCGCGCGCGCGCCATCACCTCCCTTTCTTTTGTTTCTGTATGTCGTGCTGTACTTTGTGAGTGGATGTTTACAATGATGCTTTTGGATACATACATACGGGCTTAAGCGTGTGTGTGTGTGTGCGCGCGTGCATGTGCAACACAATCCTGCCAATCTCAGGCAGATAACAACCCAGGACAAAGCGTGATATGCTTGCAAGTGAAAGGATGACGCATGTACAGCCACATGAAAGCCTCTTGCTGACATGCATCGTAAAGATGAAATGGACAATGCGAAGCTTGCATCTAGAGGAGCACGCACAGTCACACACATACATATGCACGCACGCACATGCGCACACACGCTCACACACACGCACACGTACACGCACGCACGCACACACACACACACACATACACTCACACGCACACAAACACACATGCACACGTGCACACACACACACGCACACACACACAAACACACACACATACATACATACATACATACATACATACATACATACATACATACATACATACATACATACATACATATATACACACACACATCACACGTACACGTGCACACATACACACACGCACAGCACACGTACACGTGCACACACACACGCACGCACACATGCACATGCAAAAGCGCGTGCGCTCAGGGGAGCACGCACATTCACACACACACACACGCACACACATGCACACGCGCACACACATACACACACGCACACGCACGTGCACACACACAAACACAAACACGCACACATACACACACACATACATACATACACACACACGCCCACTCTCATGCACACGCACTTGCAGGTGCAGGACCCCTCCACTCCGCTGCCCGCGGTGGAGCAGCACTATATGGCAGCCACCGCCCTGCTGGCCACCAGCAGCTGCAGCTTGCGCAGTGGCAGTGAGGGAAGCAAGGGCATGGAGTATGCAGAGGCGCTGGGCATGCTACTGCGCTGCCTGGTAGACGTACCTCGGAGCAGGTGTGTTGCACTGATTGTTCGTGGGGTGGGACTGTCGAGGGCATGGAGTATGCAGGGGCGTTGCGCATGCTGCTGAACTGCCAAGCGAAGAGACAAAGGGGTTGTTTGATTGAACGTCGATGGGGTGGGGTTGGTGAGAAGGACTGTTGTGCATGAGAAGGTGAGTGTGCTGCTGGGCTATATCTTTTGTAGGCATGCTATGGGGACAGAGGTGTCATGAACAGCGTGTGTAGAGCTGATTTGAGCAGGGTTGTGATTGGGGGTGGAGAATACTGCTGCCGCCGCATGTAGTGTTTGTGTGTGTAATGTGTGTATAAGCAAAGAAAGGATCATGTCTCATTGCTTGGGAGTTTTAAAGGATGTTTTGAACAATGAAAGTTTGAAGAACAATGAAAGTATGATGTTTTGAACAACGAAAGAACAACGGTATGTTGTGTATGTAGATGAGCTGTTGCCTCTGTGTATTGTGTCAGATGTACAAATGACACACCTTCATGTCACAGCACCCGTCCAGGTTCGTCCCCACTGCTTCTTTGCGACATCTTTGCACACAAAGCATCTTCGCATGAGGCCCTGCTCTCGACCTGTGCTTCCGGCTGCTGCAATTGAGTGCCCAAATCAACTTGCATGCAACACCAAAAGAGCACGCGCTGGCAACATCTGCAATGTCTGCGTCATCAAACCTGGAGCAGTTGCAGAAGTGTGCGTGCTGCCCTGCATCATGCACACCCTTTGCTGCGTGCAATGTAGCACCACAGGATGCCCTGTCAACATCATCATTACTGCACACGTGCTGGCATGTCTGAGCATTCTACCTGCAGGTTGTGGGCTGGGATTGTACATCGTATGTCAGCACTTCTCCACATCACCCTCAGGCTCTGTTTTGGGTTGAGAGCCTTTGATTCATCCCAACCTCACTCTCAGCCTCTGCTATAAGGTCACAGCCACAGTTCCATCCTCACCCTCAAGTTGCTTGCTTTATGACTTACCCTCGATGACTCATCCTCACCCTCACCCAGGTTGCTCGCTCACTGTTCCCTCGTCCTCTACTCTCAGTTTATGCCCCCTGCTGCTTCTCTAAACCCTTTTTTATCGTAACAGTCTCAAAGCATGCCCTTTGCTTGCCTGGTAAGTGTGTAGGATTGGCCGACTCTGTATGTACATGCTGTATTTTCCCACATTTTTGCAGGGCGTATGTGAAGTTTGTGGCTCATGCACGGAATTGGCCACCCTACAGATGCGTAGCATCATCTGCAGCTCCAGGCCTGAGATCATGCCCACAGCTACACCCTCCGATCTGCATGCTCAGGTTCTGCGTGCCCCAAAACCACGCTCTGTGGCACTGCAAATCTGCAAACACCATCACCCAAGGGCTCTACCCTGAAAAAGAAAAGAAAGGAACAGAAAAGTCTACGCCAGCCGAAAGGCCGCGTGCATTAAGGAAAGGTTCCCTGACTAGCAAGCTCTACCCTGAAATCATGCCTACTGCAGGCTCTGCTTTTGAGTAAGCTGCGAGCCATACTGACGGTCTCCGCGTCCCCCTCTCACCTGCAGGTCCTGTTTTGGAAAAAAACACTAGACGCTTCGTTTTGAAGGAGGCCTCAAGCCACGCCGACTGCCGCTGTGCCTCCCGTTCACCTGCAGGTTCTGCTTCGAGATCATGCCCCTGGCCCTGTTTGCATGGATGTGGATCGCAGCAGCCAACTCCAGCTGTATCATCCCTCTCACTGATTTGGTTGCGGAGGCATGGGTTGAGACGGCCAGGAAGGGGCTGGGACTGTTCTCTGGGGCACATGCAGCGCCACAAGGGAACGAGCAGGTGTGTCAGGGTGTGCGTAGGTGGGTTTGGGCATGTTTTTTGCAACAACAGGCAACTCACAGCCTGCGCTGTAAGAATGCTATATGCTCTTTGATGTGTTAATGTGCATTGCCTGGTCTGAAGCCCTTTTTGATAGCAGGTAACCTGCACCCTGTGCAATAAAATGCTTCCTGCTCTTTGTTTGGTTCGTGCACTATTTGCTAGTGCATGCCAGAAAGCTTTGAGGATTTTAACTAAGACACACAAACAGACACAAACACACGCACACGTCGCGTGTGTCCTTCAGCTGTGCCTTTCCTTTTACACCCACAGAAATCAGAGGACGGCAACAACAGCGTGGCAGATGTGAGCATTGTGGAGGGGCTCCAGTGTCACGGCCTGTGGCTGAACTTCTTTGATGAAATGTGGGATTCTGTGGGAGATGGTGGTGCAGCAACCACGCAGCAGTCTTCCATGCGAGAAGTGAGTCAAACTGGTGTACTGGAGTGTGGAAGTTTGTGGCCGGATTTGCATGCAGAGGCACAAGATATAGTGAGAGACGGTGCTGCAGTCCTGGAAGTCAGTGAGAGACGGTGCTGCAGTCCTTGAAGTCAGTGAGAGACAGTGCTGCAGTCCTTGAAGTTCCTCCTGGGCATGCTCATGATGCACCATGGCGTGCTTGTGACTCTCCCTGCCGTGCATGGGTCCAAACTCTCTGCACTCATGCTACACTCATGCTTGTGGCTCTCCCTGCCATGCATAGGTCCAAATTCCACACATGTCCCATATGCTATGCTGTATATAGCCTACGCATGGGCATAGGCGGCTGCCCGCACACAGATCATGAGTGCGTGCTGCACCTCCTTTGGCAACCATTCTTCATGAAACACAACATTCATGATACTGCACAGCTCCTTGAGTACCACTCTTGGTGGCTTTATAAGGATTATCACACGCATGCAGCACACCTCCTTGGGCAAGTACACCTTATTTATACAGCAGTGTGATGCTTTCACAAATGTCCTGTACACTGACAAATCAGTGAATGTCACCTGAATGTTTTGACAAAGCAGTACTGATTGGTTGCCAGTTTGATTCAAAAGAGCCTATAGGAACCATACAAAACAGCTTCCAAAGAGCAAAGAGTGGTAGACCTGGCCAATTCTGGCTCCCTCACACAGGTCATCATGCGCATGCTGCACAAGTCCATGGCCAACACCATTTTCAATACTTGTATATAGCAATGTGTGACGCCGTGCAATATTAAATCCCTTCACACAGATCAGCATGCACGTGCTACACACGACCCTAGCTAGGCCCAATACCCTTAGCAGCCACCCTGCCGCTGCCGGTCAGTTGTGTGACGCTGTATGCTTCCTGGTATCCTCACACAGATCATCATGCGCATGCTGCATACGTCCCTGGCCGACCCCAATGCCCTCAGCAGCCACCCTGCTGCTGCCGGCCCTCGCTTCCGGCTCCTCAACCTGGCTCTTCGCCTAGCACGCAGGTGTGTGTATGTATGTGTGCGAGAGTGTGTGCGCGCGTGCGTACGTGTATGTGTTGTGGAATGGTTGGAATTGTTGTGGCTCTTCTGCTCAGATAGACGCGCTTCTGCTGCATGAAAAGTGGGAGACACAGGCAAAGAGTGGCAAATCTATTTAAACCAGTCCAATCCTTTGAATTGATGCCTTCTCCAATATACATGAATAGTGCACTGCACAAACTGTGCATGAGTTGCGTTGCCTGTTAGCTGCTATATGAGTACTTGATTTTGCTTTCCCTGGAGCCAGAACCCTGCTTGTGTTAAACAGCGGTTGTAACCTTGCAGCTCCTGCAGCTTTCGATCAACGCATCTGCTTGTCCCACATTTGTGGTTGCACCCTAGCAGCGCTCCTGCAGCTACCCATCAAGGCAAGCTGCCTGCGTCAACCCTGTATGCTCAAGAATACCTGCTGCACATAAGCATGCTCTTCCTGCATTTGCAGTCACATGCTCATGTTTAGGGTTGGCCGATTCCGTATGCGCACATATATATGCAGTAAACTCCTTATTCTTTTGCATGGAAGGTGTTAAGTTTACAATTTACATATGGCATTGACCAACCTTTTTGATGTTCAACTTTCAGATTGCCCGTGCTCATGCTCCTCGTAAATGTTTGCACTCATGTACCCCACAGTAGCGCCGCATTGTCTGCTGTGGTGGGCAGTGGAAAGGGAGAGGGCGGGAACAGCAAACCTGCTTCACGCAACGCCAGCAAGCCCACTGGCTGGCTGCTGGCTTCGCTGCTGCTGCGGGACAGGGCCATCCAGGCAGGCTTGGCATGGTAAGTGGAAATGCAGGCAGCAAAACAGCAGGCCGCACTACCGCACTTTTACCTTAAGAGAGTGTAAGAGGGTGTAAGAGGGTGCGGGAATAGGTGAGGTCAGTTCGTTGCGTGAGCCCACTGGCTGGCTGCCGGCGTCGCTGCTGCATATGCAAGATAGGGCCATCCAGGCTGGCTTGGCATGGTAAGTGGAAATGCAGGCAGCAAAACAGCAGGCCACATTATGGTAAGAGGGCCTGGGAATGGGTGAGGTTAGCTCGTTGCGTGAGCCCACTGGCTGGCTGCCGGCGTCACTGCTGCTTATGCGGGGCAGGACAAGGCCATCCAAGTCAGCCTGGCATGGTGAGCAGGATTATAATCAGCAAAGGGACTTTGGTCCAGTGCGGAGGGCAGGGATGTTGGTGTGTCAGCTTCGTTCCCTGAGCCCACCGGTTGAGATGTGGCTGCATTGCAGCCTACATGGCTGGCGTACACTTTCTTTTCAGAGGAGGTGTTGCGCGTGTTGGCCTGCTCCAGCTTGCTTTGTTTGTTGCCACTGGGATATTCGTTAGTGCTTGGCTAGTTCTCTTGAAGTGCCAGGCCCAGCTTGTCTGTTGCTCCATCCTCGCCAGCCTGGAGAGCTCACAGAAATGCAGGCAGCAAAGGGGCCTGTATGGTCAGTAGGAGTGCAGACAGCAAAGAGGCCTGGATAATAAACAGGAATGCAGGCAGCAAAGAGGCCCGGATGCTTAATTAGAGCGCAAGCAGCAAGGAGGGGTTGGCCTACTGTACAGCAACTTCATTCCTTGAACCTGATGGTCGGCTGCTGGCTGGACACTGCTGGTGCAAGAGGAGGCCCATCATGCTGGCTTGATGTTGTGAGCTGGAACTGTAAGAATAGAGGCAGGGAGAGGTTGTGGCTCAAGATGGTGGCTCACAAGGTTGGTGCAGGCAACAAAAATGGGAATACAAGCAGGCCTGACCTGGAGCATGAGAAGGGTGAGGGCTCACTATGTTGGTGTGTGAGGCAGGCAACAAAGAAGCAAAATGCAAGAAGGCCTGACCTAGAGCATGAGAGGGGAGCGTGAGGGCATTTAAAGATGTTATATGGTGAGCTCACTTTCCCTACCAAGCCCGCTGGGTTGTGCGGGCCCGCTGCCTTGGACGTTTATTGCCTTACATGCCTTTGTGAAAAATGCTCTGAGACAGGGCCATCCTGACAAGGGTTGCCACCTAGCTTCCCTCAGCTTGCTAATGATGGGTTCCCCACCCCAATTCCTGCTGCATGCACTAAGAGATCCAGGAGCAGCACATCACCATCCTAACATAAGGATCATTAAGAATTTCAGAAGCAGCAATTACAAACTCAATAAAAGTTCAAGGGCAGCATACCACTATCCCAAAACATGAGGGTCGATGGCACTAGGACCACATCAATGGCATTAAGGACCACCCAGCATCATCTGTCCATTGCGCCTGCAGGTTCGCCCTGCATCTTCTTTGTATTAGGCTTGCAAGAATACCTTGCACCTTTCATGCGCTATGCCTGTGAGTCTGCCCTGCATTGCACTGAGCTTGCAGGTTCATCCTGTACCTTCTTACACTCAGCCTGGGGGTTTACCCTGCACCTTCTATGCGCTGCGTTTATAGGTTCACCCATCCCCCAGCCTTCTCTGCACACCTCACACAACGGGAGTCTCAGGAGCAGCATGCTACCGTCCAAGCCTTTGCCAATGGCTTGTCCCACCTGTCTGGGAACGGCTGGCTTCAGGTATGTGTTTGTGCGTGTGTATGTGTGAGTGTGAGCGTGCGTGTGTGACACGGCTGCGTCACAGTTGCTTATTTTTCAGCCACCCCTTTTGTGCAGGATCTGACCTGCTTTTGCCCTTAGGCCATGTCAACCACAAAGGTACCAAATCGTTGCCACTAGATTCTTTTCTCAGCCGCCCCTCATCTCTTACAAGATCTGACTTTCTCTTGCCCTGAGGCCATGTCAGCCACAAAGATGCCAAAAATGCCACCTGCTCCTTCATTTCCATTTTCTGCTTTGGGTCTGACTGGATGGGATGGAGACTTAGCCATTCATATATCAAACATGCATAAGAATGTTCCTATTGGACGTATTGGGCGTTCATATTGGGCATGTATGAACGCTTTGTATGACCAATCCCCCGCACATTGTCACTCACCTGCATGCCCTCACAAATTTCTCTTCATGCTTTCACAAAGGTGAGGATGTGACTTTTGTAAGAGGATTGTTTCATTAATCGGAATGAAGGTGGTCTATATAAACTGCCAGGAAATAGGTGTGTGGGGACAGGGGGGAGTTTGGGGTTGCGCCACAGAGTCGGAGCCCTCCGCCCTTATTTCCAATGGATGTTACTCCGGAGGCTTTTTAAATGAGATGCATACAGGCGCCATCATGCTTTTAGTTAGCAACTGGCTCCTTGCATTGAGCCTCAGAGACCTCATGTTACAATGCACTGTGCTTGCAATTACAAAAGCAGAGGGCTCGTTGCATTACTTGCAATAACAGAAGTACCACTTGTCTACAACTGGCACTCAAGAGCAAAAGCCTGGTGGTTTTGAGCCACAGGGATGCACAATGTGGTGTGAAAAGAGTACTCAAGCACAGCTCGTCTCATTTTAGCTTGTCCTTCACCGTCTCCGCCACTCTTTCACTCCGCGCTCGCTGTGTTCGCAAACTTACCACCCTCCCTGTCAGCGCTGGCTGCTGGGTCGTTCCCCAATGCATGCTGGTTGATCAAGATAGAGGAGAAAAGAACAGAATTTTGTGTCTAGCGTAGGTAGGTACTAATTTATTTAATACAACCCATGGGTATCATCTATCTGTTTAGACAAAATGTTAATGCTGCACTTCATTAAAAAAAGACGTCTGGCAAACTTGCCATGTTTTGGAACAGCACTGCCAGCGTAAACCCACATTTGGACTTGTAAAATAAGCATCAGGGAAAGTTCATCTTCCCGGCAGACACACAGCACTTCCAGAGCAGGCTTTGTTTTGCAATCATCCTGCTCTTGCATGTCCTTGCTCAATCAAAGCCTTTTCAGCATGAGTCCTGAAAGGCAGGAGGCTCCTGCGTACACTTCTACTTTGTAACCTCTTCACCAGCATGAAGTCTTATTCCTCATTGCATTCACAGGAGGCTCCTCGCATGAAGCCCTCTGAGGCCCAGGAGCTGTTGGCGTCCGTTGAGGGCAGGTGAGTGAAATAATAAGAAAGGAGAAGAGGAACTGCGTAGGCACCTAGATCATTTCCAGCATTAATTAAGAACAAGTGCTGCAGGTCTCTGAGAGCGCAGGCAAGTGGCTTTGTCCTTTTGAATTGCTGTGCGTTTTTTTTTGCTC
This sequence comes from Dunaliella primolecta, assembly GCA_914767535.2. Taxonomy (NCBI): domain Eukaryota; kingdom Viridiplantae; phylum Chlorophyta; class Chlorophyceae; order Chlamydomonadales; family Dunaliellaceae; genus Dunaliella; species Dunaliella primolecta. The sequence continues at coordinate 7,672,160 of OU611759.1, read as the reverse complement.
CTGATCAGAGATTTGCCGATCTGTTTGGTCCCTTGGCTATGCTCAAAAGGAAGTCAGCATCACAGCGCATGTCACTCCTGCAAGCACACAGAACACACGGCACTTCAGCCTGTTTCCCATCATACTCTTCATGCTACGACATCCCCGCTCATTCACTGTATTTTTCCTTGAATTCTCCGTTCTTGCGGCAACGTCCTACCCTCCAATTATTGTATGATTGGTGGCATCAACACGCCATGTGTGGCAAGGCCTCTTGTTGCATGTATCCAGGCTGTGGTGTTTTTGAGACATATATTTTGGTAGAGATGGCACACCTGATGGTGTAGATGGCACACCTGATGCAATGCACCGCATGATGCAAGGGTTCAGGCAAACAAAAAAAGGAAAGGCCTCACAGGCCGGAATAGCTGTGTGAAACTGTACTTTTAAGCCAGCCAGGGTCCAACCAACAAAAAGAAGCCAACAAAGCTCAGAGGCCCTCTTGTTCCTTGTGTCAGGTAGGCACCATGGAACTTATGTGTGGAGAAGAGGGGTTTCCCTATCTACCATTTTTGGTTCCTACCTGTGCTAATGCAGGTCTGCCACGTCATCGGACCCAGCTGCGGCAGAGTCCGGTACATTTTGTTCTTATGCATGCTACTGCAGGCCTGGCCTGTTGACAGACGCAGCTGCAGCATAGTCCAGCACATTTCGCCCCTACACGTGCCACTGCAGGTCTGCTCCATCAGCAAACGCAGCTGCAGCAGCAAACGGTACAGAGGAGGCTGTGCATCCTGTCTGGGGCAGGTCCTCCGTGACCACCAAGGACGCAGTCAACCTGCTGAACATGCTGTGCAGATTCGAAGTGGACAGGCTGCAGGTGCGTGTATGTGTGCATCATTTGCGTATGTGGTGGGGGGAAAGGGAGAGTTTGGACGATGGCACTTGCAGGCATGAGCATACGAAAAAAGAGCTTGCTGGGAGAGGCCCTTTTTGTGCCTCTTTGGTGAAGTTTGCTGGGGCTCAGATGTTCCAGCATATAAATTCACCCTACACTCCTTTGCGCCGTCCTAAGATACTCAGGGCACACATGCCTACCACAATTTTAGGCTTATCCTGTTCAACCTACAGCATTGTCGTGCAATCTCGAGCATTGGGGTACAGCTTGTGCATGCTTGCACATTCCCCATCTCGCACAGTCCACGCAGGTCCATGCTTTTGTGTACCGTACATAATGTGGACAATTCCGCACCCCTGAAAAAGTTACTGCGTAGATCCCGCCTTAATCCTGCATACCCCATTTTTGGGTGTCCCGCATGTTCCCGCATGGGCAATCAGCCCCAAATTAATCCTGATACTTGCTTGTAAATTGAGGACTGCATGCACAGGCTGCACATGCCTGCATGAACACTTGCAAGATACTGTAATTTGTTAGAAAAGCTGTTGTTCAAAAGCCCATGAAGTCCAGCCACATTAAAATAATGCTTTTTCAACGGAGACCTTAGCATGTGCTCGACCTGCTGCTTGAGGGCAACAGCAAAAGCTCTCTTGCCTCCTGCTCCTACCATTCCTCAGATGGGGATGCCTTGCTTGGGCTCAGGGAGCTTTCCATTTACAGCTGTCAAAGCCTCTCTGGTGCTTCCAGGCCTTTGCCTTCCTTCTTACCCAAAGTTCAATATATTTAATTGATATTATCTTACATGTTCCTGCATGCCCAGAAATGATTATGTTTTCGAGTGTCTGCAGTCATCCCGCACCCCTCAAAAACAACTTTTTTTTGCGGGATGATATGTGTCATGTACGGTATGCCATCTGCTGCCTTGGCAGCTGAACAGCTGCCGTCTTGTGCATGCCCACAAAAGTGCAGGTGTGGGCTTTCTCCTTTGTGTTGATAACATGAATGCTGTATATGCGGTATGAAAATGTGTACTTGAATGTTAATGAATGTGAACATTCCATCACCTACCAATGTAGGTGTGGACCAACCCGTTGGCCTTCGCAGCCCAGACCCAAGCTACCCCCCCCTCCTACATGCCCCTGCAAAAGGAATGGGAGCACCATGCACGCACTGCATGGTGCATCTCACCAAGGCTGGCGGTTGAGATGGCTGGCCGATTCCCCACAGTCCCAACATTGCACAAAGAGGTGTGTGTGTGTATTTATATATGTATATATGTGTGTGTGCCAGTGTATGTGTGTCACGTGCACGCGTGCGTGCGTGCGTGCATGGGTGCAGGAAAAAAAGTGAGAGCACATCCCCCTCTGTCCATATGAAATAATCTAAAATGCTTGCTTCGTACAGTGCACAACCCAACCCCCCACCCTTGGCACAGGCTAGGCCGTAAAAACTCAATGTTCAGCGCTTGCCCAAGTGCACTGTTCCCCAACGCCCACCCTGCATTTCCGTTCAAGCACACTCAGGTGTTATAAAGTATGAACACCAACGCCGTTTCTATGCAGACCAAACATGCCAATTTTCTTGCATACATGCAAGCATTAAATCCAGGAGTGCTCACACTGCCATCATTTGCATGCAAACACCCGCATGCTTACATACTATGCAGGTGGAGCGCTTGGTGGTGTCAGGTGCTGCAGACCCACAAGTGCAGTCGCTGCCTGAGGCCGCCCTCATGCTTGCCACCCCAGAGGTATGTGTGTGCTTGGGGACCATGGAAGTGCAATCCCTGAAGTTTTACGTCTGCGCTGGAAAGTGAAGAGGTATGGCCCCTGAGATTCACATTTGTGGTTGGGAGTCATAAAGGTGCGGTTCCTGCCCAATGCAGTCCGCAATATCCTCACGCTTGCCACCCCAGAGGTGTGATCTGATTCCTGAGGTCCTCTCTGCGCCCGCCAAATGCATGACCGCTGGTGTGGCTGCGTGTGTTTGTGTATGTGCGTGCACGAGCGTGCGTGTATACGAGTATGTGTGTGCTTCCTTCTGAGGTCCATCCTGTGCCATATGCTCCACATGGCTGCTGCTGCTGCTGTTGCTGCTGCTGCTCCAGTGTGTGTGTGTGTGTGTGTGTGTGTGTGTGTGTGTGTGCGTGCCCGCGTGCGTCACGCTTGCCCCCTTCAGCCGCAATCATGTTGCCACTGCAGAGCCATGAGCTATTTGTTTCTCCAGTTCTTGCTGTGTGCGCCTCCTCCCTGAGTGCAGTGTCTTTCCCTTCCTTTTTGTTTGTGCCCCTTCCTGTCGGATTCTGATCCAGAATCCATGCCACAATTGACACAAGCTTGATGTCACACATACACACATACACACACAGGCTGCTGCAGCCAAGATCCCCGCTCTGCAGCACTTGGCAGCCTGGGCCCCAGGCAAAGTTGTGGAGGGCCTGCAGCTGATCAGCAGCCCTGCAGGCAGAAACCCGCTGATCAAGGCCTACGCAGCACGCTGCCTGGACAACACACCCCCTGCAGAGGCGAGTACAGAAATTTTGCCACGAAACCGTGCATTTTGCCTGCCCCCCCATTGTAGCAAGGCATGTGCAGCAATTTACACCACACACACACACACGCGCGCGCGCGCGCACGCACGTGTTCTGCAAAGTTAAAACATAGTGCTCCCTGTGCTGCTGCTTTGCACGCGTTCCTAGCCCCCGTGCTCTCCTGATGCTGGCAGCTTGTTTCCGATAATGTGACTGGAATGTCACAGTCCTGGAGGAAGGTGTACCAGCTGATCTCACACTGTCCATGAGCACCAGGTGCTGATGAGACCCGACCAACACCCTGAACTGCCATTCTCTGGTCCTGCACGTCCAGGCACCTGGTTTACGCTATCCATGAGCACCAGGAGCTGGTGAAAATTGACCAACACCCTGAACTGCCATTCTCTGGTCCTGCACGTCCAGGCACCTGGTTTAATCACCCCTGCTGATATGGAAAACTGCAAAGATCGCGTTTCAGTTGCCTCAGTGCAGACCTAGTGCAGACCTGACAGACATGGGAGGATGTGCACTTCTTGCACACCTGGCCTCAGCGGGTACGTTTGAACTGACTTGCAATGGCACTGGTTGCATGCTGCTAGCTGTTCTCTTCAAGCTTTTGCTCACCCTTGGCGTGCATTGCGCAGGTTGCGTTCTATTTGCCTCAGCTGGTGCAGAGCTTGCGCAATGACAGTGATGGCACCATTGGCTCTGCGCTACTGCACAAAGCACAAGCGTCAGACATGTTTGCGCACCAGGTGTGTGTGTACATATGTGGGGTGTGTACACATGTGGGGTGTGTGCGCATGCACTCCTGTGCACTTGTGCGTGTGTTCATGCAAGGTGCAAGTTTCAGAAATGTTATTTACTTGAAGTGTACACGCATGTGCATGTGCGTGTGTGTATTTGTGAGCGTGCGCGCTCGCAAGGTTTCGCAGGGGCATGCCTGCAGGGTTCTTATGGGAGTGAAGAACCCTTCTTCTGCCTTGTCATGTGCCTCAATGTTACCCAGCAACCTTTTCCCCCTCACCAGCTGTCTTAGCAAACCAGGGATTTTTTACTTTGCAGTATCTGCGGCACCAAGTGCTTTGCTTACTGCTGCGCCTGAACGCAAGCAGATCTCTGCTCCCTTTTCCAGCAGCAGAACCCACACCCTTAAGCACATGTGAGGGAATAGGCATCCCATGCCCCTCCTGCTCTTCCCGACTTTTTGCAGCTGATCTGGGCTCTGCAAACAGAGGAGCAGCCCCCCCCAGAGGCCTTCAACCCTGAAGTGAAGAGGTAAGTCTGAGAGGCTGCCGCATCAGCTTCGATCTTTTTGACAAGTACGCAATTTGCTTTAAAAATGCAGTATAATCAATGATGCGAGGCTGAGGGGCTGTTGCATCAGCCAGACTTCTTCAATGCGTCTCCATGCTCATCAGCGGTGTGCTGCAAGGGGCACTCAAGGTTTTCTCTCCCATCCCTCAAACACACACATACACACACAAACACACATACACACACATTCATGGCACCTCTGGGAAACTGACTTGCTGGGGAAGCTGGATGCCAAAACAAATGCAAGTTGAAGATCAGTTGACACACAAACACACTCACATGCAGGTCTGGCTGGGAGCCCCCTCGTGACTTTGGCCTTTGGGGCCCCTCCAGCGACCTACTGAAGAAGGTGCTGAGCGCGATGTCCCCAGCAGGCCGGGAGTACTGGGACGCAGAGAATTCGTATTTCGAAAAAGTCACAGGCATCTCAGGTGTGTGTGTGTGTGCAATTTTTTATAGAAATGAAGGGTCGTAGGCATCTCAGGTGTGTGCACAGAAATGTAAGGTGACAGGCACCTCTGGTGTGTGTGGCAAAAACTGTTATATACCGTAGCGTCACTAATGTATTACGACACTGATATATTACAAGATACCAAAATAATTTCATTAATCGATTCGCGAGTAATAAGCGTTTGCAAGGACCCAGAAACAACTCAAATTTTGCAAAATACTGCGTTTTCGCGTCTCTCTTGCATTGGCTCTCTGTCTCTAATCACCCTCTCCCTTCATCGCTTCATCTGTGGTGTCCTCAGACACCTCCATCGGTTCACTCAGCCTTCCTATCCACGCCCCCTGCCCCTGCCCTCCTGGCTTTGTGTAGCAGCTGCGGCAAGCTTCCTTGTGCCCTTCACCTGCCTCTGGACCCCCCTGACCGGGAGCTGTGGCTGTGGGGTCCATCAACTCTTCCTGGGGTCAATCAACTGGTTTGCCCTGCTTCCCCCATGCAAGCATGCTCCCAGTTGCCTCCTGCAAGCTGAGCAGCTCCAAATCCTTCAGCTCCAGTACAGCCCATGTCAGTAAGGGATCCCCGTCCCTTAGGAGTAAGGGCTGCATTTTGGGGCCCGATGGATGGCTGAACATAAATCTGGACCCTTTACAAGGCCTTGAAAAAAGTAATTTTTTAAGACACTTCATAGTGCGAACGTCCCCAATAATTATTTTATTAAATCACAAAACTCCAGTGTCGCTACGGTAGATTTAGCCCGACTCATTTTCTTCATTGGGTGCGGATGCTGGAAAATGAAGGGCGGAAAATGTCATAGGCATCGCGGTTGGCGGGGCTGCCAGGAGGCACTGGCAGACGTTCTGGGGAAGAAGGGAAGGGCTTTGAAAATGTGTCTCGGGTGTTTCGCGTGTGTGGCAAACTGTCAAAGAATCAAAGCCAGGTCCTGCAGGTCCATGCTTGTGGGATATGTAGGAGGCCAGGAAGGAAATATTTAAGGTTACAGGCATCTTGGGTCAGGGGAGCTATTGAGAGCCACTGACAGATAAGCTGGGAGATTATTTTTTTTTGTGGCAGGTGGGTGGCAATTGTGGCATGCTGCCGACAACTGCACGATCATGTTATTACGTGCGCATTCTTATATGCACATGTTTAGGGTTTGGTGCACCATGGACATGCTATAGGAGACTGGTAAGCAAAGAATTTTGCAGGGCTGACACCAAGGCTGCTTGTGCAATAATGATGATGTAGACCTGTCCTTATGACACCTGCTAAGTTGGTTGTGTGTGTGTGTGTGTGTGTGTGTGTGTGCAAGCAGGCATTACTAAGGACTTAGGAGGAGGTTTATAGATATACATACAAATACATGTATATATATTAGGTTTATAGGACAAGCCGCTGGTGCTGAGGAGATCCCTGATTTTGGCCCCAGCTAGCCAGACCTGCGCTTTACCATGACCATGCTATCTGTCTGGTCATCCATGTGTGAGGCCAATTGGACAGAAGTAGACCATGTTCATGTCATTTATCTGGTCATCCATGTATGAGAGTAGTGTTTACCTTATACCCATGCAGGCTTTCTCAGAAAGGTGGAGAAGGAGGAGCGCAAGGCTGCCATACCGGTGGAACTTTTTGACTTTGGCTCCAGCCGGCCAGACCTTTGCCACAAAATTGAGGTCCTCCATGTGTTTGTTCATCGCATGCACGTGCAGGTATTCTCAAAAAGGTAGAGAAGGATGAGCGCAAGGCTGCCATTGCAGTGGAGCTCGCCAAGTTTGGCCCTAGCCGGCCAGACCTGTACCTGCCCACCAACCCAGATTGCCGAGTGGTCAACCACATCCAGAACTCGGGAACCCCCATGCAGAGCGCTGCAAAGGTGGGTGGGTGTGCGCGCACGCGCAAGCACGCGCGTCCCATTGTGTGTTCAACAAGCACTACCAGAAATGGGCTCCCCCTGCAGGCAGAATGCTGCAGAGGTGGGTGCACGTTTATAGGCTGGAAGCGCAGATGCAGCTTTGGTTGGGTGCACCAGGTCCTGCATCTCCTCTCCTGTCCTGTCCTATCCTAGAAGCCTTAACTCCTAGAATCCTCAAAGCTGCTAAAAGGCTGTACCTGCTGGAGAATTTAAGCTCGGCGTCCAGCTTTTTAATCAAGATTTGCCCCACATTTGCATGCCTGCCTGCTTTTACTGCCACTTTTACAGCCCCTGATAGCTTGGGTGCTGCAATCAAGAAGAGGAAAGGGAAGAGCCCGTTCGATAACGCAACCATGCAGAGCTGCAAGCGTACATATATGCAATTCTGTTGTGTGACAATGCAGGTGCTCATCCTTCACTGAGCCCCTTGACGGTACTTGCAGGGATTTCTTGATCACAGGCCCTTGGCCCCTTTGTTTGCCTTGACTCCTCGTTCATGCGCTTCACTCTTCTGGTTGTGTATGCTTGCTTGTGCACGTCACTCTCCTGGTTTCTCCTGATGGCCTTACAGCTGGAGCGGCTGCCTCAAATTGTTTTATCATCTCATAAGCTACGTATCTCTTGCGTGCTTTGCAGATGCCCATCTTGATCGCCTTCCAGCTGGAGCGGCTGCCTCAAAACTGCTCTATCACCTCATAAGTCACGTATCTCTTGCATGTGTTGCAGGTGCCCATCTTGATCGCCTTCCAGCTGGAGCAGTTGCCTCACTTGGTCACACCAAACCCTAACCCTGAGCACCAAGAGAAGGGGGTACCAAAGTCGCTGGCCTGCATCTTCAAAGTGGGCGACGATGTGCGCCAGGATGTGCTAGCCTTGCAGGTGTGTGTGTGTGTGTGATGCGCGCGCGCGCCAGCCTGCATGGCCTAGAAAGGGGGATTGAAGTCGAAGGCCCTGCAAGTTCATGAGCACAGTCTTATAGAGGGTATTGTTGCAGGGTTTGTCTTCTGTCTGTCAAGGTGACTACAGGCGCCAGGATGCGTTTGGCTGTGCGCCTCAGTGCGCAAAGTAACAGGAAACAAAAAAAGGTGAAATGGGGCGTCTGTTTGCGTATACACACTCACATACACTTACACACACATATGATTTGTTCACTTTCATGGGCGCTTTTGGTCGTCCAATGCAGGTTATCCGATTGCTGGAGGTGGCATTTAAGTCCACAGGGTTGCCTGCCTACCTGTGCTCCTATGGCTGCTTGCCCACCGGGTATGAGCGAGGCATCATCGAGGTCGTGCCTAATACAAAGTCGAGGTACGTGCATTGGCTCATGTTTGTTATTGACATGCACATGTATCAAGTTGGCCTTGCACTCATCGAGACGTTTCTAGGCATGTGTTCCTCAGCCCATGAGGCATGTGTGCCTCAGCCCATGGGGCATGTATTCTTCAGCCCATGGGGCATGTGTGAAGGGGGCATCTGTGCCTTGGTGCAGGGGGAGAAGAAGAGAGGAACAAACAAAGGCAGCTGAGCCACTGAGTCGCTGCCATCTTTGATTAAAGGAAAGCATGTCTTCTGAGTGTCCTCTGAGGCCTGAGCACGATGCACCAAGTGGCAGAGCATGCTTGCTGGTGGGTGTGCATGGGTTCGTGCTGTGCCCATCTGACACCATTGATCATGCTCAATGCACTCGCATGGTGCATCAGGTCGGCACATGAGCGATAGAATCACGCCATGGGGTTACCTTACGCTCTAGGAACGAACGCTCGCACCCATGGTCTGGCTCAAACACTGCAGGTGTTGTTGCAGTGTAGGCATTTTTTTGTGCCAGTGACCTCAATTCTTGCGTGATCTGGGTTGATTCGGAGGCATGTGCGCTAGACACATGCACATGTGTGGTACTCGACCAAAAGGAGGGGTTCATATGCACCAGAGTGTGTGCCACTGTCGTAAGCGTGCAACTGCTTTGATGGACGCTTTCCTGCTGAAAATGCTTCACTGGTATGCTTAGGGTTTGCCTACTCAACCCCTGCAATCATGCTATGGTGAAGTGGTCTACAGCAATCCCTACCAGTACCTCAGATGCAACGCATGGTATAGATGTTGTGCTGAAAATGTCCTACAAAATATAGGCAAGCTGCAATAAACAGGCAAGCTTTTCTACTGTACGATATCTACAAAAGATAGGCAAGCTAGATACAGATTCAGAGGTAATGTCACATTCAGCAAAACCATCACATGCCAACACAGCTTACACCTGCATTTTTTGCACAACCATCCTTTGACTCCTGCACCGCATTGTGGCATGCGTAATTCTTTCTTTTATTCTGCCTGTCCTCCTTTGTTGACTCATGCAGAGCGGGGCTTGGAGAGCTTTCTGACAAGGGCTTGTACGACATCTTCCAGGTGGGATTTCCATACTGTGGGTTGCCGTTTCCCCAGGCCCACACAGCACTTTGCCGGCAGGCCTATCACCATCAGGAGTGGTTATAGAATGCAACCTTTCTCGCCATCCCTCTTATAGAAACCAGCGTCTGGGCCTGGGAAACATCAAAGATCCCTTGTACTGCAAGAGGATGACCATGACCATGACCATAAATGCTGTTGTTTGACACAGAGGATGACCATGACCATGACCATGAAAGCTGTTGCCTGACACAGAGGGCTGTCCCACTATACCTCCCAGGCTTGTGTTTTCCTGGTTTTGCCAAGCCTTGCTTGTTGCCCTCTTGTGACCATTCATCTATTTCCTACCTTGTTTTTAGGCTGAGCATACAAGGCTTGTTACTGCATCTCCCAGGCTTGTGTTTTACTGGCTTTGGCAAGCCTTGCTTGTTGCCCTCTTGTGACCACTCATCTATTTCCTACTTTTCTGCAGGCTGAATTTGGCATGCCAGGCTCCCCTGCTTTTGAGGCTGCTCGCCACAATTTCATCGCCAGCGAGGCGGGCTACGCAATTGCCTCTTTCCTGCTGCAGGTGTGCGCACTTGTGTTTGTGACATTTTTTAAATAGAATGTAGAATTATACTTTGTGTGTATGCTGTTGTACTTGTCGGATGATGAAGCTATGAAAAGTGTGCAGCAGTGTGTTGGTGCGTTACCTTTGCCTCCTTCTTTGCCTCCACCGACTTCATTTCAGTTGATCCACTGAACTGCTTCTTTGTCGTGTGCAGGCCAAAGACCGCCACAATGGCAACCTACTAATTTCCAATGAGGGCCATTTGGTGCACATCGATTTTGGTTTCATTCTGGAGATCTCACCAGGAGGCAACATGGTGGGTGCTGAAAATGTTTACAAAACAGGCCAACATTTTCCACTTCCTACAGCACTAGACCTTGGCTACCCAGGTTGGGGCCCAGGTTCCTTATGGGCCACGCCCAGAACCCTACTTTTCACCACCAAATCTCCATCTCAGATCACCCACTGCACCACAGTGGATGCTCGTGGTGATTTGGACATAAGGCAATCATCGCAAAACAATTGGTGTGCAAACCCAATGGTTGATCCAAAACAGAGCTGCAGCCACTTCCCTATAAGGAAATCCAGCACAAGGGGTGCAACAAAGATCATTTTTGACCTTCTCTTTTCATTTTCTGGAAAATGCAGGATGTCAGCATGATGTGTTTGCTGTTTGAAAATAGCTAAATTTGGGGCAAAATGGTCCCAGGGTGGGGCTGGGCCCTTTTCAAATGATCTGAGTCCAGGACAGTGATCTGGGTTCCTCATGTTACCACCATTTTTGGTAACAATAGTACTCCATGGAATTGTGATGTTTTGCCATGGTCACATGAGAAGAGGGAACAGGAAGGAGAATATCCGGACATGTAGGGAAGCTCTGTCCACCTCTGGTGGTGTCTGCGTGTTTGTGCTTGCACGTGTGGGTGGGTGCAGGCAATTGACAGCAATTAGTTGTAATGGAGGCAGCATGATATGTACCGTACAGGACAGTTTGGAAGTGCAAAGCGATGTATGTGTGTGTCTGCATGTGTGTGTGTGTGTGTGCGTGTGTGTCTGTATGTGTGTGTGTGCGTGTGTGTGTCTGCATGTGTGTGTGTGTGCGTGTGTGTGTGTGTGCGTGTGTGTGTGCGTGTGTGTGTGTCTGCATGTGTGTGTGTGTGTGTGCGCGTGGCATCGTACGAGCTGACCGCAGGCTGCAATGTTTAACCGTTCAAATGAGGCCTGCATTGCCTATACTTTGGGAGGTGCAGCATTTGCAACATTGTTCTGCTCATGGTCCCTTTGTTGGGGCGATGCTTGAGTGATCAATGGTGTACCAGCTTTAAGCTGTGCATTTGCAATATTGGTGTGCTCATGGCCCTTTGGGGCTGGCATGCAAAAATGGTTGCCAAGAGATCTGTTGTTGTTGAATTGTGTTTGCTGCATGCAAGCACGTGAGCTGAGAGCTTGGTTGGGGGAGATGAGTGGAGCACAAACATTGTTATGAGGATTTGCAAAAGAAAGTTGGTATGATGCTTTGGAAACATCGATTGATTTCTTTGCCTGGAAGTAGTGATCCTCAAATTTGGAGGCGTGCATAGACGTGCATGGTCGTCCCCATGGCTGGCCCAACCTTTCCAAGGCAAAAAAGCTGCCATCTCCTGGCAAGTATATCTCAGCACCCACTGCACCATTCAGGGACCTGAAAGGTCTGTTAGGTAGCTACCTTTTTGCGTTAAAAGGAGGCGTGAGGTGTGAAAAGGGTGGGGTAAGATACAGCCAGTGGGCCGCAGGGGAGTTATTTTTTTTAATTTTGTTGGAAAAATCAGACAAGATGCTGGATTGTTTTTCGTTGAGAGCAATGTGAGCCAAACTGGGCCCCCAGAGCTCTTAATCCATCATGTTGGGCAGCATTTTTAACATGACATTGGGTGAGGGACTGCCTCGGCTTGCAGGTCCGGCACAGGAAAGGTGGAGAATGGAAGGTTGTAACCACTAAGATCATCAGAAGCGCATCATTCTTCCCACAAGCCACCATTTGGCCTCATTCAACTTCTGATAGGCGCGTTCTGCTGGGCAGCATCTGGGGATGTGCTCAGGCTGCCACAGAAAATGCAGCAGTTGCAAAGTGATATCACTTCCTGCATCGCCTTGCACACCCATCCCGATGGGTCCCCCCCAGCACACTCCGCCAGTGCCCCTCCTCAAAATCTGACATTGCAGCATGATTGGAAGACCTCAGAGCAGCTTAAGTCCAGCAGCGCTGGTGATTTGGCGCAAGTTTGGAAGTCTGCCTTTTCCGCCAAATTGGGTGCAACACAGCCTCTTCTGAGCCAGACAGAGCACCTCCACATGCCAGGTTTCCGTATTTCTCAATACTGAGGACTTTAGAACATGTTTGGTTGCTCAGAGCATGGACAGAGGTTCATTAAGGTCCTAAAAGTGCAGTTGGCCATAACTAGGGGGGTCCAGTCATGGAAACAACCTGAAATGAACAAGTTAACAGCAGTTATGTAGTGTGCTATAATTGTTGCTTTCAAAAGCAACACACACACACACACACACACACACACACACACACACACCAGAGCGAGCACATGTGTACATGCATGTGAACCTGCACAGGGCTTTGAGAGCGCAGCTTTCAAGCTCAGTCACGAGATGACGCAGCTGCTTGACCCTGGGGCCAATCGCAGCAGTGCCACATGGGCAGAGTTTGAGGAGCTGGTCGTGCGGGGGTACCTGGCGGTGAGTGGGCAGAGACTTGATTTTATGAGTTTGCTAGACTCCTGCTCATACGAATGCATCAGATTCTGCCACACAAACTGGGAGTAGCAGGAGCACTCGCTTGCAGGTTCCAACACAAGCGCATGTGCATCTGAGCTCCAGGCATGCAAATTAACAGGATGCACTGTTTGGCCTGCCTGCCATGCAAAACTCTCTAGCACATTTTTTTTGCTTATATATTTTTAAAAAAAATCCGTGCATGCAGGCACGCACGGTCGCAGAGCCCATCATTGCCACCGTTGCTCTCATGGCCCAGTCTGGCCTGCCATGCTACTCTCGAGGTGCCCCGGTTGACAACCTGCGCAGGCGCTTCCACCTGGAGATGAGTGAGAAGCAGGTGCGTGTGTGCTTGAGTTCCCGTTTGTGCACATCATGCTCGCTTGTGTCCGTATGTGTGTGTGCGCTTGTGTTCCCGTTTGTGCACATGTATGCATGCATGTATGTGTTTTTCCACATGCAAGCTTTCCTTGTGCTATACTCGTGGCATGACTGTGCTGTTAGAAAGAGCACATTCCCCACCAGCAGGTGAGATGCTGTGCTAGGGGCCTTGTCTTCACAGCACACTCTGATTCTTGGGTAACCATCCTTTTGGGTAGAAGCATGTGCACATCACGTCCATGGACATGTGGACATGCCTTTGCATGAAATGAGGTAAAACATTGATAAGCATTTAAGCATGTCAATGGATTTACCTTAGCATGAAAAGAGAGGTAAAGCATTGAAAAAAGCGATGCAAGCGGTTTAAATCACCCTTAGCATTGGTGAAAGTGGGGGATCATCCTTTATGCGAGCACAGGAAGATCCCCCCCCCCCCGCCCTTTGTGAGTACCAATCTGGGGACCCTCCTGGCTTTAATTACAGCTGGTTACAGGCACCCTTTTGCTTTTGTTAAGTTGCACTTGTAGGCAGGTACAGCTATGTAAACCTTTCCTTTCCTTTTTTGGAGACCATCATAAGGGGCTCTTCCAAGGGTTGCCCAGTTCCAGTGGCGCAAACGCATGAGGCCTAGGTGTCATGCTTTCCTGGTAGGATTGGCCAACTTCCATCTTTACCAGGCGTACATTACATGCTGCGCACATGCAGTGCACAAGAACTGCATACGCGCCATTTTTTGTATGACGTGTCAGCTTCTGTGGCATTGGCCAACTCTAGTCCCATATGTCAAGATTCCAAGACGCTTTGTTAGCGCCAGGTCCTGAGTCCCAGATGGGCCTTACCATGGCCATTGGCCTGCGTAGACTTTTCTTTTCTTTTCTTTGGGCCTTACTATGAACAAACTTCTGAATTGTGCACCACACCACTTTTCCTCCCAGTCCTTCATTTGCTGCCCTTGCCATCCTTTGCATCGCAACTGCCATTTTTCTTTCTTCTAATCGACCCACCTTTCCTTCCTTTGCTGCCCTCGTCCACCCTTCCGTCAACTCACCCTTAAACAGTTCCCACCCTCCAGGTTTCTGCAGTTGCACGGGCAACAGCTTTTGTATGCCAATGTGTTTACAACTCCTCATGCTGCAAGCCATTTCCAATCGCGCATGCATTACCTCATTGACATTCAATGATGATATACTCACAGGCTGCCGCATTCATGCGTCAAGTCATCAATGATGCGTACGCCAAATGGACCACTGGTTTCTATGACTACATCCAGGCCCTACAAAACCGCATCCCTTATTAAGATGCAGAATTACCCTTGCATGCACTAGGTTGCGGTTGCACATGGGAGTGATCGATACATGAAGAAAGTGAAGGATGATGTTGCTTATGTTTCCGGAGTGCACCTGAAGGAAGGGCACCACAGACTCAATGCAGGGTTGACATATTTGGGGGTTGACTCCTGTGTGTGCTGCTTTCTTTTTTTGCAAGCGGGCGTCTATTTTTGCGTCAGTTCCTTAGTTTGTTTGGGGGGCAGATGCGTGATCATTTGTGCAAGCTTTGGTCGAGGCTTAGAATTAAAAAGTAAGTTCTGTGCATAATCTGTCAAATGTCTAATGGCTATTTTATATTATTCCTGGCTGCTCTCTTCAGATTACTCCTGCCCTGCAAAGATATTTGAGAGTCTTCCCATACTCAGCTTGTTTTTAAATGCAATTCCGTTCTTCGTATCAAGGAACCCTGGGTGCAAAAGGGAGGGAACAGGACGCTGTGGTTTCAGTTTACTTCTTTTTCAGCAGCCTTATGGTTGGCATACGCCTGTGGGCTTCAAGCTGTCCTTCTTTTAATTGCTGGCACATCATCAATTTGTGTTCTGATACAAAAAACCCTCACGTTCTTACCTGTACATAAAATCTCTATGTAACATGGTTGTGTATTTCTGAATCTGGCATATGGAGTCTGATTGATAGATTTACCTCCAAAGAAAGAAAGATCTACGCTTGCCGTTCGGCCGCGTGCATTAAGGAAAGAGCCTCCCATTGGCTCCCACCGGTACCTCCACAAGACAGCTTCACAGTTAGGAAATAGGAGGTTGGCCTTCCCATTATGCTGGCCAAGCAAATGTTCGGGCCTTGAATGCTATTTAATATGCAGGGGCATATTATTCTCTACAAGGTCAGATCTCAGTCTGGAATTGCAGGTCATTTATGTGCAGTCCCTATTTGCCAAACACCATGCGATGACGCCTCTGCAGACACAAAGTTCCCCTTTGTCAATGTTGATGGCAACTTGCCTTCATTGAATCCGTGCCATGATGCCACTCGGCTTGCCTTTAAAGGAGCTACTCGCACTTTTGCATGTACATCATAACTCCCCAATCCCACCTGCCCCAAAGCTCACACACTTTTCTAACCTCCTTGACACTATGAGGACACACATGCACCAAAACACGGGCTCAGAAAGGCTGTCACTGGAACAGGATATCCTATTTTTATCATAAAACATGTAAGACCTTGGGAAGCAGGCTAAAAGTTTAAGGAGTCTGATTTCCAAAAGAAAGAAAAGTCTGCCGGCCAAAAGGCCGCGTGCTTTAAGGACAGGTTCCCTAACTAGCCAGCTAACGAGGGTCTCACCAAAGGGCCCTCGTGAGAGGACCTTCAATAGACACGTAGTCCATCATGATACGGTGCTTCCAAGGTCCATAAGGGTGACAAAGGGTAGGCCTACAGCCCAAGACTCTCTCGGTTTGTAAGAGAAGGAAAAGCCATACAAGAGGTGAGGATACTCTCTACGACAACTGAAGAAAATGTCCCAAGAGTTGTGGTCTTTTTCATGAGAGGCAAGTCTGTAATGGGAAGGGAAGGGAAAGGTCATATAGCTGTGCCTGCCTGCGGGGGCAGCTTAGCTGAAGCAAAACGTGCCTGCAACCAAACCAGTCCAATCTAAAAAGCAAAAAGAGCTAGAAGCTCAGTCACAGCATTTCAGGCAAGCAGACACGAACTTGGCTAATCCTAGGACATCATCCTGATTCATGAAGTCTCTAAGGCGTGATGCACTGCTTGGGGGTGCAGAGCTAAACAGCAAGTCTGTAATGGCAGCTGTCATATCCAGAAAACAAGAAATTGGGTCAGGCGTCTACTACCCTCTCACTGACAGCAAACAGAATTTTGATGAGCCTATGCTGGGATGTTGAAGGGCATGCTTAGGGCTTAGGGGTGGGACTTAAGCTTGCTTGGACAGGGCCTGCCTGACAGTCGTGCCGTAAATCCCATGGTGGGGGCCAACTTGCTGGAGTAGACTTCTGTGCTTGCTCTCCCTCTTGGTCTGTGTGGTGGGGCCCTGCATTTCAGGACAGGTGACCTTCCCTTAATGCACGCGGCCGGACTTGGCAAGCGTAGTCTTTCCTTCTTTCTAATTATGCTGGAATTACCAATAACTTGTTGAACATAGCAGCTGAATTTGCAGCAATCGCTGCTGCCATCATTCACTGCTATGCACAGTGTGCACAATACTTCAGACAGTCTCAACCCTCTCTTCCAAATATTATTTGTTCACGTAGTGCGTGAAAGACTCATTTACCCTGAGAAGCACTAGCAGTGCATTCAAGGAGACACCCTTAATAACATCTGCTCTCATTAGCAAGAAAAAAATGGAAAGAAAGCCAGCGAAAGTTCCCGATGTCCATTAAGAAAGAGGGGCCACCTTTAGAAACCGTACAACCCCACCACCACCATAGATTGAGAAAAGAAAGGAGGGCAAATAAATGAGACGGGTTCAGCAACAAGGAAGAGGGCAAGATGAAAGCTTGAAGACTGGATTTTTCTGGACTTTCAAAGCAAGCAGATTCAGCACGAATTAGTCTGACCTAAGACAACTTTCAAACCAGAGTAAAATCCCATGCTGGCATTGCTGTGGTAAGAAAAGAAGGGACGAAACACTTAGGCAGTGGAAAAAAAAAGAAAAGGAAAAAAAAGTCTACGCAGGCCACAGGCCGCGTGCATTATGGAAAGTTCCTTTAACTAGCAAGCTAGCAAGGGCCCCACCAGAGGTCCCTCAAAACTACACTAGCTACAGCTAGCCTAGGAGAGGGAAAGAGACTGAACTAATGAGGATCGGGCGGGTTGTCGGCCATGCCCCGAGACGCCCGGACTCTCCTTCTCCTTGTATCCACCTCCGCGTGCCCAGCGACCCCCCCCCCCCCCCCCCCCCCCCGAAGCCCCCAGTAAGCAAAGAGCATGTCTGGTGTTAATGATAGTGGTTAGTCTCTGTATGGCATGACAGCTCAGCTTGGAAGCTAGGGATTTTGCTTTTTGTTTGGATAGGCCCAAATTGACAAGAGGTTTGATCGTGTACTCATTGTAAATAGTGCCAGCCACACCAATCAGGATGATGTGTAGAGTCACTTTGTTGTTCCTGTTTGGATTCCTTGAGCTGCGGGTTGTAAGTCTGGTTATAGTGTGAGCATGTTGAGTTGCTGCTGTTTCTGAAGTGATGAAAGGGTTGGTGTCTGGACAAAAATATAAGTTCAACAAGGTGAATGTCTCTGTCTTGAGGAGGGATCTTAGAAGGATCAAGGTGAGCTTGTCTGCCTGGGATAGATTTCACAAAGATGACATCAGGGCGGCTCTGGTGCTGGGCAGAGGAGCCAGTACCATTAGGAAAAATCCAGTCTGGAATGGCTCGTGAGATGTTTTCTGGGACTTGTATCCCCTGATCCAAAAGTCTCTCATTACGGCAGGCATCCATACCAATAAGGGATGAGCCAAACCTGCCTTTGCTAAGGGCTTTAGCACAGAAGCTAAGGCCAACATGGTGTCTGTTGGTGTGCATACCACTCATAGTTGGATTTGGACGTCTGAGGACAACATGATTAATGCTGTCCATATCATCACACAGCGGGCATCTTCCATCGGTGGGGGACCTATTGAATCTGATGGCATGCTTTTGTGTGTAGACTGTCCCTGTGCGGTATTTGATAACATTTATCTGTTGTTTAAGAGTAATCTTAGGAGTAGACCATTGTAGCTCTACATACCGGCATCCTGCGTGTTGGCAGATGTTATACAGAGCGTACCCTTAACCAAGTCACAGAGTCACTTAAAGCCATTAGGTGTTGAACACCAACGAGGTAGCAAGCTCGCATGTGAACTCCATGCACATTCTGTAAATTATGCCCACAAACTTGTTACCACTAGGCATGCGATCGAAAACAAGAAAGCTCCTCACATCCAGGTTCTGAAGCCACGTGTTTCCAGCAACCAATGACCCTCCAGACCCCACTACCGTAGGTGACCCCTTCCTAATCTTGCTTTGTTGTGGAGGAGACTTTTGGCACTTTTGGGCCAATGTTCCTCCTTTTCCTCAATTGATGTAGGTAGAGTGTCCTCTGCCTATATAGTTTCCCTTCGTATTTCCTTTTGAGTGCATGTTGCACAGGATGGGCATGGAGCTTTTACACAACTTGAAGTTTGGAAGACCTTTGCAAGTTGAACCCTTGTTCTTGGAGTTGATGAAGGTTGGGCAGTACAGGTAGTCCCATCCACACCCAGGAGGACTCCTCGGATTTTATGGAGAGTGATCTTGGTATCTTGAAGTTGTTTGCACGTTTCACTATCAGAGTGTTGTTGTTGTGAGGCTGCTGCTACCTGAGCTAGTAGCTGGGCACCGGGCCCCGTATGTTTACAGAATTTGACTTCAATCAAGTGACTAAAGCAATTTTGCATATAAAACTCATGATAACCAAGGTGGCTTTGCACATTATCCTAAACGGTGTGGCTTGCACTATCTATGGTGGCAAAGCATCAAATTTCTTATCAACTTGGCACTTAAAGGAGAACAAGCCAAGACACTTGCCTGCAAGTTGTGTTGCCATTATATCCAGATTATAAAAGTATTGTTTACATCAAACATGTTCTTCATTTTCAGGGGGTTTTGGGAGAGGGCTGGGCGCGCAGCGGTGGAGAACGGGAAAAGGTGAGCCTGGGCTTCAGAAGCATGGCTGACAGCCCTCCAGATCCTCATTACCTTTGTTTCCGGCTCCTTCCAAGGCTAGCTGTGTCTATTTAGCTTTGAGGGCCCTTGGGTGAGGCCCTTGCCAGCTTGCTAGCCAAGGAACCTTTCTGTATTGCACGCAGCCTTTTGGGGCTGGCACAATTATTCTTCTCTTTTCTTAGGTCACCTAAATTAACTGCAAAACCAGGGAGATTGCAGTGTCAAAAGAACCACCAAACAGAATTTTCCATAGTTGAATTGTGAATGCCAACAGAACAGAAAAATTACACATCTCATGCTTCAATAGCCTGCTGTGAGCCATGCATGTTGCAATTTGCCCTGTGGCTGGCATTGCCTTCTTCCTTTTACATCTGATTGGACTCGTGCTTCCAGGCTGATACCGTAGTCCAGGCGTGACACTTCAGGCAGATGTGACACATTGCCACACCAAGGCAGGTACACCATACGCTTTAGGCAGATGTGACACATTGCCGCATTAAGGCAGGTACTCCATACGCTTCAGGGAGATGTGACACAATGCCACGTCAAGGCAGGTACTCCAGCAGGTCCCAGCATTGCACCCTCCCATTCCTGATATATGTGCGCACTCTGCACCATCGCCCTTCAAACCCCGCTACTCCCACCTCCATCACCCAAGCAGGTGCCCTTCCTTGTCCTGGTGGTGTATTAGCCCCACCGACCATGCTGCCCTGTGGGCTCCTTCGCTGCTGCATTGCAAGGTTCAAGGACTCAGCGCAGATCATGTATGCCCTGCAAGCATAAGAGTCGTCCAAGCCAGTTGCCAAAATGAGTCTTGACAAAGAAACACAGCAATCCACCACAGAAAAGAAAAACTACGCAGGCAGTGAAAACACTCCCCACATCAATCCACCACATGTAAAGCACAAACACCTAGATTGCTTATCAGCCACGATGTAGAACTCGATGTTACGTCTGGCGTCTCTGCGGTGCAGCTGAGGCTTTGCTGTTGCTGCCGAGATTTGCTTTGGTGTTATTCTTTACAATCTCAGTTGTTGGTACATTATTTCCCGAGCAGCAGCAGTGACTCAGCAGTAACAATGTTTCTGCATAACGAGGTCTCAGCATTAACAATGGTTCTGCATAACAAGATCTCAGCAGTAACAATGTTTCTGCATAACAAGATCTCAGCAGTAACAGTATCTCTAGGCGCCATGATGGATTATGACCTTCCCCCTCAAAAAGATAAGTACATAAGGCACTGGAAGCCTGATGCAGCAGCCAGAAGGGTCAGGTGTGCTCAGTCACAGATTTTGTGGATCACATACTTTGGCCCATACCTAGCCACCCAACACGTGCTATGCCATCTCAAGATAGATCGAAGGTCAGACTACTTGTTTCTGCAAGCCTACCCACCCATCGGGATACGTGAAGAGGTGGTACCCAGCAGGGACATGGATGGCTGTGGGGCTGCCATCCATCCAAGGCTGAAGCAAAGGGTGGTCAGAACCAAAGGCATGAGGCAACTCACAGGCTGCTGATTGCTGCATGATCCTGCCGTTCTGGGAGTCGATGCTGACCTGTGAGAAATTGGTAGCATCAATTGACGATTTATTGAATTGAGTAAAAAACCAATCAGTGGGCTTGACGCCAAAACGTATGTTGTTAATGATGTATTAGTTGCAAGCCTAGCTCTAGGTCACCAAAAATCACACGCAACATGCCAGAAGCATATGCACACTAGATTCACATGAAGTTTTCAAGGATCTGGTCACACAGCTCCGGAATGCCGGCTTACTGTCTTGTGATACAAGACACATCACTATGGATACCAAAGCTCCATGCCCACCCTGCGCAATATGCGCACAAATTTACCTCAACCAGACGTGTCATTGAAAGCCATAACACTCATCACAACCCTGGTTCCCTGGAACCGCATGCTGCCAGAAACCCCCCAGACCCACACTAGCTTTCTTCTTACCCTCTGGTGAGGGAGGCTCACAGCTCTTCGAGCCAATGTGTCTCCTCCTCCATTAATGTAGGGATTGTTTTCACTGCCTACGGGTTCCTTTCTTTAAACATAAAACCTAAAACTTCTGCGTACACAAAATTCTGATTTACCTTCTTTGTAAAAGCATGTACCATCTGTGGGTTTTCAGTTTTCCCAAAGATGGGTTCAAGCCATTTCGAAGGGTCTGAGGTCAGAGGCGGCTTACAATCCTGGAAAAGAGGACAGACAAAAATGAACGTGCAGGTTTTGCCAAACGTGAGCACATGTTATAGGATAGAAGGGTGATACACATGTGAATGTAGGCATGCCAACAACCAAAGTTGCTCTGAGCACGTGCGGGTCCAATTCAAGGCAGACAATTTGAAGGCCTGTAAAATAGATGTATTGTTTGCAACATTTACACTGGTGTCCCCTTTGACACTTATTAAAACAGTGTAATAAGAAGCAAATATTCAGGTGCGGTGTCTTAGTTGGTCCCCATCTAGTAAGCAGCCACAACTGCAGTCAATGATACCTTCCCAGCAGCTGCAAGTGCTGCCCTCAGATCAATGGGCTGGGAAGTGACAAGCATCTCAATGAGCGTTGGCTCCCAGATTGCAGAACGCACTGCATGCAGGGTTGTGAAGCAGGAATAGCATCCAAGCAATAATGAATAAACTTGGGAAATATAGCATATTGTGATTAATGTCGGTTGTGGGTTGTGGATGTCAAAAAACACCAGCAACAAATGCCAAGACTGGCAATAGATGCGATTTTGCAGGCACAAAATGGGCTGGTATTCTTTAAAACAAGTGCATCACTTTTATTATTTGTTTATGACATGCCTTTTGAAGTGCGTGTTGCGGACTTGCACACCTATGCGGCTGTATATCCTGATCATGGATCAAATTTACTTTCTAGAGCACTGCAGGTCATCAACATAACTTGAGTGTGACCGATACTGGGATCCCTAGATCAGGTCCCGGCGGGAATCCATTTTCAGCCTAGGAACAAATATGTCATGCTATGAACAAATATGAACAAATATGAACAAATATGAACAAATATGAACAAATATGAACAAATATGTCATGCTATGAACACATCCACAGCTCCCGCACCCGCTCCCAAACTCACCTACCTTCCCAAACTTCAAACAGGCCTAAAACCCCACATGCATACAGAACACAAAGTTGGATGCGCCAATCCCAAAACAGGCTACTACTCCTACTGTATGAGCTTGTTAACACACATAGATTAGAAAATTAGCACTGCCTTACAAAAAACTTGCTCCATATATCCTCACCCATGAAGCGCATCATCCTATAATACTGCATAGGCACCCTCTATAACCAAAATCATGCTGTTTGCTGCAAAAGGTCCACTAACCCATTATGCCCTCTCCCAGGCTGTCATCAATTAAACAGTGCCCTCCACATGCTTTCAGGCTGCCAAAATCATATCATCTCCAGCATGAAAACTGAGCGCCACAATGTTGCTGGAAGAATGATAATCAAAGCTCTTAGGAAAAGCCCTTGGGGAGCAGGCTTGGTTAACACGGACATAGGAAGTGGTGATAGGTTGGCACTGCCTTTTAATTACTACACATGCCTCAAACAAAGATGAACCCCCTTACCTTTTCCCTCAAAATTTCCTTAAGGTATCTGGACTCACCTCCAGCCGTCCTGATGCTATATCCCGTACCATATCCAAACCCACTTCTTTGTCCTCCTGCTCCTTCTCACATCATGTATCATGCAGCACCTTACAGAGGACCAGCACAGCTACCCACGTAAGACAACCCCATCAACTTGGTGCAAACCAGCGGCATGTGCACTTGATTGATACCAAATAATGCAAATACACAAGGCCTAGGCAACAATTGGAAGCGGCACAGCGGCAGCATGCAGACCTTGCAAGATTATTAGTGGAAAGCTGCGACATTACACAGCATCCTACTGGGTGTGGATGGGACTTGTTCTAATGAGCATACCATACATAAGTCAAAAGATTAGCAAGCTTGCACGTAAAGTACGCCCACAAACTTGTTACCGCATGCACATTTTGTGAAGTACGTACACCAACAAATTTGTTACCACAGGCACGCAGCTCAATACAGAAATACTTCTCACGGCCAGGTTCTGGAGCCGGGTACTTCCAGCAATTATCCAGATCCTCACAAGCCCTTTTTGCTCTTGCTCTATGGCGGAGGGGACTAATGGCTCTTTTGAGCCAATGTGTCTCCTTTTTCTTAATTGGTGTAGGGAGAGTTCCTTCTACCTACATAAGTATTCTTTTTTCCCCTTATTTCTTTTGCCCTCATGCAATGTAAGTTGCTCCAATGAAAATAATGTTAAGTAATAAATCCCGGTATCTGTTGAGACGTAGAGGGGGCGGAGGAAACAGGGAACACTCAGCGCCAGCCACAGCCACTCTGCCTGCTTCCCTGGTCCATCACCCTAACCAGTTTCTTCAAGAACAGAGACAAATCCAATTTGTGGATGTCTAATACTATGAAGATACCAGGCCCAATAATCAGCTCGAGGCCTCCAAGCAGGAGCACCATGACCTCTATCGCCGTCTTTCAAGGGCCTTGGCTCAATTTACTCTCCATACCATTTTGTTAGTTATGGGTAGGGTCATTTACATCACTCACACTGGAGCCCCTTAAAGAGCTTGGTCTTGACACAAAGTCACCAAGGTTGCTCTGAAGCTTCATGCTCATTCTAACCAATACGCTTATAAGCTTGCTAGCACCGGACGTGCTCATGAGAATGCACCAAGATCAGGCACAGAAAGAAAGACTATGCAGAGGAGACTCTTGCTGCATCAATTGAGGAAAAGGAGACACACTGGCTAAACAGCGCCGTAAGTACCCTCCATCATAAAGCAGGAACAGACGGGGCTAGTGAGGATCTGGAGGGTTGCTCAGGCACGGGACACTGCTAATGAACCTCCTGGTCACAGTTGACCTCTTTTTCCCCTTTTCTAGGTGGAAGATGTATATGGTGCCTCAGCCCTAGGTATGAACTATTCCTCACTTGACGTCGGGAGTGTTTTCAAAGAAAGAAAGAAAGAAAGCCTTGTAGTTGTTTTTACTGTTATTCTGTGCCATCTGTCATGACAAGAGTCTGCAGCACCGAGAGTGTGCAGCACGTGGTTGTTGAAGTATCATGGTCAAGTTTGTGAGGTTTGACCTGTAATTTGTTGGGACTTTACCATGGAATCTCTCTCTCTCTCTCTCTCTCTCTCTCTCTCTCTCTCTCTCTTATCATTCTTCTGTGGAGCACCTCTCTGAGTATTGGCGCGTTTCCTATCATCCCTGACCATGTGCCAGGGGTGTTGCTCCTGATGTAATGCTAACCTGGTCAGCTAGTCCGCCCTTGTCCCGCTCTCTTTCTTTCTCTCACAATGTCCAGCTGTCATCTTGCTCTTGCCCATCTGCCCAACCAACTCAATTAACTTGCAGCAGAATCTTGTTGCAGCACACTCTGGGTGTGACACTTTCCTTCTCTTAACTGGGCCAGTCTTCTTTCTCTGCCTGCTAAGCCTCTCCTAGCCTGGACTTTTGTGGTGAGGTGATCATGCAGCCTTTGAACCAATGTAACTCCTTTTCCTTAATTGATGGGGAGACTGTTCAAGGCCTACGTATTTTTTATTTTTTCCTTATCTTTTTCTTTTTCTTTTCTTTCTTGTTCCACAATGAAATGGTCACGGCCTACTTGCACCAGGATCCTGATGATTTCTTGAAAAGGCATGTTTGGCTTCTACTTTATATAGCTCATCCATAAAAGACGACATGACATACAATCAATGAAAGAGTCACCAAGGACAGACCATTTATGACAGGCAACCTACTCGTGACAGACAACTCTAAGCAAACGTGAGTCTCAGCAATGATACACGACTCACCCTTCAGAATTTCAGCGCTTGCTTACCCATGACAGACTCACCCGGCTTGCTCGCTAATTAAGGAAACTTTCCTTAATGCATGCAGCCAGACCTGGCGTTGTATAGACTCACCTATGACAGACTCATCCCCGGCTCTTACCAATTGCTCATTCATCCAAAAGAACTCACCCATGACAGATGACTGAGGCAGGGCACATCCACATTAATCCAAAAGAACTCACCCATGACAGATGATTGGGGCAGGGCATTGTACACAACCCCGACGCTCACACGCCCATTGGAGTCTGAGCCCCCCTGACCGCTACAAGAACATATGGTAGGAGGAGAGCCATGTTTGCTGTGATGTCTTGCTAAGGTCTTGTGAGGCTCTTTAAGTTTGAGAAGGTCAAAGAAAGCATGTTGACTTCATCACTTCATACAGACACTGCCTTTTGCGAGGCACGTTTGAATTTGTAGCAATGCTTTGTAAATTTGGTGAGGCTGTGTGCTTTGGATCCACAGTTGCATGCGCATGCACTCGTTCACACTCACTCACGCGCACACACACACCTCCTCTCTGCTAGGAAGAATGTCTCACACCACCATGAGTAGACAGAGGCAGGGTCAGCCTTGATGTCACCTGGAGGATCATTTTCTTTTTTCATAGCCTGTATTGAAAGGCAGCAAAACATGGCCACGGGTGCTTAGTAACATGGAGGATGGGAATTGCGCCTGAAGCTAAACATGGAGGAAGATGCTGCATCTGGATTAGCTTTGAATGTGCCAGGTATTTTGAGGCACCATTTAAAGATAAAGTAACCTGTGTGCAACCATCCTAGGAAGCCTTTCGCCTGCTGTCGACAACCTTGGCAATAGGTGCCACAGTGTGCTCTTACCCGATCAGGCCATCCCATGACTTCAAGGGGAAGCCCAACAGTGAGCGTGTCTGTCAAGGTGATCATCGTCATCTGCAAGAAGTCAGTGCAAAGTCAAGGTACGGCACACATGTGCATCCCCGGGCTGAGCAGCACACGAGCAGCACTGATCTGAGTAGCTCTCGTGGTTATTATGAAATCCGAGTAGGTCCGAGTAGCTCTTAAATCTGAGCAGCTTTGAAATCTGAGCGACCCTCAGGGTCCTGATGCCATGATCACCTGCTTGCTGCCATTCGTGTGTGTGTATGTTTGCTGCCATTTGTGTGCTTGCTGCAAGCATCATGATGCGCACATGAACGTAATCGGTTAGGGAATGCAAGATCCTGATGCCATGATCACCTGCTTGCTGCCATTCGTGTTCTTGCTGCAAGCATCATGATGCGTACGTGAACGTGATCGTGATCGGTAGGGAGTGCAAGCTCCTAATAGCATGCTGGACAGAACATTGCAGCAGCAAACTTGCTTGGATAGCACAAATCTCGTACCATCAAAAGCTGAAGGGGAGTAGCTCATGTAGGGGCAATGGCACACCAGCCTTTGCACAAAGGTGGTGGAAAAAAAAACGAAAAGACAAGGCCGGCCACAAAGGCTGCGTGCATGAAGGAGAGGCTCCTTAACTAGCAAGCCAGCAACTTTCTTGAAGCGTCTCACCAAGGGTGGAGGCCAATCATCAACTGACAAGGTGAATTGCACATTTTATTCTTGTAATAGCCCTGAGGATGATGCATTGAAAGGTCCTTGAAAGCACACACCGGCTGAGCATTGGGATGATGAAAGCCGAGGTCATCGCAGTGCGCCGCCTTGGAGAAGCTCCAGTTCGCTTCAATAAGGCCATCTGGTCGAGACACAGCTGCAGACATACCAACAAGGAGCCGTGCTCAGAGGGCGCACAGCTCTGCATGAAAAATTTGGTGGTTGTTTTCCAGCGCAAAGCTTTGATGCAGGATGGTGGTCAGGCATGGGCAATTAAAATGTTGTTCAAGGATATTGCACAGATAGGAGCAAGGATTCAAGGAAATAAAACTAAGTAGGCAGTGAAAACATTTTCAACATCAATCAAGAAAAGAGGACACTTTGGGCCGAGGCACCATGAGCCCCTCCACCAAGAGAAGGAAGAAAAGAAACAGGTCAATTGGGATTAGGAGGGTTGCTATCAATACCCGTGCTTGATCTCGGTGCTGAAAGGATGAATCTAGCGCCTTGGAAGAGGAACAACTGTTGCTCTGCACACAGTTGACGACTTTCTACTCATGACACTCACTGCTCTCTCCGCCACCCTCCTTAACATTGGTGTGCAAGACTTCCTTGCTGTCGTCTTCAGGAACGTTGAAAGATCGGAACCACACCTGATTACCAAACAAGTGTTATTGGCAAGCATTCCATTCCTTATAGGTATAGCACAAACAGTGGTGCCCGTTGACAATGAGCAGTAATTTTTATACACAAGTAAACCCATTTTATCATGACCTCCACTCTTCTAGCCTTGTCAGGAAAGTACGCACCTAATAAGTTAAAATGTTTAGGGTTTTGCTTTGTGGATTTATAAACCTATACTTCTTTACAATAAATTGATTGCCAATATTAGTAGAGTGTCTTCCTGAAGAGTTTCACCAGAAGCTTCTGGCATTTAACATCAAAGTAAGCGTTACAAGATTTGGGGTAGCAATGAGGATAGCTCTCAGGCTTAGTTTACACATGAACTAACTGCAGAAAGAAGGGCAGTCACAAACATGTTTATCTCGGTATAGAGACACATACCTAAAAAGAGTGTGAATTGGACATGCAGCCACTTTCTTCACAGTTGCTTTTCCCTCTAAACCTTCATAGCGAGCTGTATACAAAGTCCATTACTGCCAACATTTCCCACCACAACTCACAACGCAGAGAATTTGTTGCTCGTGTGAAAATGTGCAGCTCTATTATCACCTTAGGTTTAGGGAGCCACCCAAGCTGGCCTGCTTCTCTGTCAATTTGCTGGTTGATGGTGAAATTAAAGCCTAAGAAACCGCGCCTTAGCGACAGCTCGTCTCGTTCACCAGAGCGCCTACAATGGTAAGGGAAATCATTTCGTGTTAGAGAATAAGCACAGTAAGTGCTACGTTGGCTGCTGCCTGCGTCCCCTGCTGATATTGGCCTGAGTATCTGAAGCTCTCCGTGCAAGGCAAAACATTTCACATTCCTCTCTACAGTTATTGCCATGAATGTTCTTTCAATCCCACAATGGCAGTCTGGTACCTTGCAGCCCCTTCCCTTGCATCGCGCAGTCAGGCATGGTCTGCACAATTCTTCTTTCTATTCCCCTGTTGCAGTTGGCTCCTGTTGCATGCTGTGTTTAGTCTGCAGGATCACTTCAACTGCAGGAATTGAACTTGGATTGCTTTCCCGACTCATCCCTTCTGCGCACCGCAGGTAAACACACGCTGCTTTCAGTCCATTACGAGTTGCATTTTCATCCTCCTCACTCTATTTTTCATTAAACCATTTGTGAGCTTTGCTTGTTGCGATATAGTATATTCTAGTGCAACCTAATCCTTTTACGCACCGTGGCAGTCTGAAGCATGCCCACAGCTGCTGCCAGACTTCATCTGCTGTGAGCTGTGATTCCTCTGGTAGTTGGGGCTCCGCAGGCTGCTGCATCCCCTTAGCAGCAGCTGCAAGTGAGATTGGCGTCAGAGGGCTGACTCTAATGACAATCAGGCCGTGGAGAACGGATCATGCTGCTTCAGGCACGTTGCCTTTAAGCTTGCTGATTTGTATCTCCACCACTTTTCACAAGATCTGCGGCACTAATGCTGTGCACCAGCAGCTTGCATGAAACACTTTCTTTACACCAGAGGCAGGCATTGCTCTTGCATATTCCTTACTTTGCACAGCGAGGCGCTTGCTTCCAAGCAAGGTGCTGCAGGGAGCCTGCTGTGGAAAAGGAGCTCTCGTCAAGTTAGCCAACCTGCACGTGCCATAAGCATAAGGTCTTCTCAAGGTGCAAAATGGTCAGCCTCACAGTTGCTGCGTGGCTCAACTAATACATGCAAATGGGTTGACGCCTGATCTCATGTGTTTTGTTGTTGTGCAGGACCAACGAGTGCAGGACCAGTAAGTCACAAATTTGTGCAAGATCAGAGGGAAACAACTGTGGACATGCTGGTTCCTCAATCGGCCCATTCCTTCAGTTCCTCAATTGGTGTGTGAGCTGCAGCATGAGATGCAGACGTCTAGGTCGACCTAGAAGCAGACAGTGAGCTCTGGGGTCCTCGGGGAGAAGCCAGCACCCAATTACAAGGAGCAGAGAGCCAATGGTGGCTGCAAAGGAAAGGGAGAGGCAATGAGAGGGTCTAAACGCATCATCTTGCAAGCCAGCTCTGGCAGAACGAGCTGCGCAGCTGACCTGATCATGACTGCTTTTATCAAAAGCTATGAAAATTTTTATTTACTTGGTGCCAACAACCACAAGTTTTTGTACAGTTCCTGAGCTGCCTCGTCATAAATCATTCATTCATTTCATTTCCGCCGAAACAGTGCAACCAGCATTGGCTCGGCCTATAGGTAATGTTTCGTGCTTGGAGAACCTTGATCGATCTTGCCTTGAAACGTTTCTGATAATTTTTGAAAGAAAAGAAAAGAAAAACTGCGTAGACAGAGGAAACTCTCCCTACATCAATTAAGGGAAAGGGGACACATTGGCTTAGAAGAGCCTTGAATTCCCTCCGCCACGAAGCTACAAAAAGAAGATTCTAATGGGATCTGGAGGGTTATTGGAAGCACCCGGCTCCATTACCTGGCTGCGAGAAGGAATCTTGTTTTCAATAGCACGCCTAGTGATAGTTTTTGAATCATGCAGTTGGAGTTTGAAGGAGAAATAGTCGCTATAGCTATAGGTCACCTATGTTATGCCTTAGGTGGCTTAGGTGGCTCATAGTTTTGGCCCCTAACCCCCTAACCCTAACCCTAACCCTGACCTAACCCTACCCTAAACCTAACCTGACCCTAAATCCTAACCTAACCTAACCCTAAACCCTTAAACTATGAGTCACCTAAACCACCTAAGGCATAACCTAGGTGACCTATAGGTATAGCGACTATAATTGGTTTGAAGTAGCTTGTGCATGTCAATCACAAAACGCAAGTGGTCAAATGTGCACTGCACATTGCATGTTTACGTGGACATCAACATAAATGTGTTGATATGAAGCACACGCAAGTTCTTTGGTGGCCCCCTTTCCTTAATTGATGTAGGGAGTGTTTCACTGCCTACGTAGTTTTTCTTTTCCTTCTTTCTTTGGTACATCTGATCATTGCATGCACTGTTACAATGTTACTTCTGAGCACCGTATGCACCTTGTATAAGCATATATGCATCCGCCTGCCGCAGCCTCCTGCGTGCTTTGACTGCTTTGATCATCTTGAGGCATGCCAAGCAGCATGAATGCTGGACAGCAGCAGAAAAAGGAGCAGCAGAAGAGGGGGCAGCAAGCGCTGAGTATGAGGAAGCCACCATGCTTTTTTGCCTTCTTTTATCCTCCTTGTTCTCCCAGTTTGCTCAAAAACCCCACACAGATGGGGTTAGCGCATTCCTCATGCTGTAGGCTAGCAGGTTTGCTGCCACTGCCATCAGCTTGGAGGCTCAATGCCAGTCGCTGGCCAACTTATATATATAACAGGTCATCAGACTGCAGTGTCCATGCCGACCGAAGGCCAGCCTTCACGGCAAGCAGGCATTCACCTGGCAACAGCAGGAGCAACAGCAGCAGCCACAGCGGGCATGGGGCATTAAATGACGTCCATCATGGCCGGCCAGGAAACAGTCCAACCAGACTTGGGTTAAATGCCCTCACTCCTGCTGTGGTTACCGCCCCCCGCACATCCTCCATATCAGTATCAGCTGTTGACTGTCTGCTAGGTGGGGATCGAGAATGGCTCAGAGGCTCCGAGGGTCGGGTGCCAGGTGCAGGCTGCAGGCGGAAGCCTGTCCCAGTCTCTGCAACGGATGGACTATGCATCACACACCTTTGCTGCAGCAGGGCAGCCTCCACTCAGCCAGCCTCCAGCTGGTCACAGATCCTACAGACATTCCACTTTTGGTGCAAGGCCATGGCACCATCAAGTCCAGGTTCCACCTGCACCACAGCACAATGCCTACCATGACCCTGCTTCTGCGAGTGCAATGAGTCATGGTAGCTTGCGTCGTGTAATGCTTGCAAGACCTCGTGGTAGCTGCCAATTGGGTTTGACCTCACAACCACAGCCACGTGCGTGTGTTTTGTGATACCGTGTGTTTTGTGGTATATTTGCTGTGCAACAAGACTTGGTATTACTGTAAACAGTGTGCAACCTGGATCATGTACGCTACACGCTACTAGCCCACATGGGTGCGTAGGTGGCCCGGTGGTCAAAATGTGAAGCCAAGCCAAACACACGTCCTCGTCCAGGCGGCGGGGGGTTCCATGTTCGATCCCTTGTGGCGGTGGGGTCGGCCCTTCCTTAACATGACGCTTGAGGTGTTGACCACTTGCGTAGCTTTTCCTTTTCCATGTACGCTCTTTGCTTGCTTTGTGGCACGCCACACACAGAGTCAGCTAGGATCAAACATATTTAAATTTGTTGCAGCCAGGATCAATGACACTCCAATCTGTCATGAAACAACGCGCAGCTGCTGCATATGCCTTGAATCCAGCGGGCATTGGGTGGGAGGCAGGAGGGAACAGAGTGGGAGATTGCTGGAGATGTGGACAGGGGAGCAGTGTTGTTGTGGGATTTACTGCAGCTGAGGAGGGGAGCAGTGTGGGAAATGCTGGCAAATGAGAAGAAAGAATCTACTGGAGGCAGGGGGGAGAGGTGTGGGAGTTTGCTGGGACAACTTTTGGCTTGAAGCCATGCTTGGTCAAACATCATGATGGCACAGGTGTGCCTGAACAAAGACGTAGAGGTTTGCTTTTTAAATATGAGTAGATCATATCCGTGCAGGAATTGAGGGGAACCATTGTATGCCTTTTTAAATGAATGCACCAGCCAGCGTGCATTAAGGAAAGACCCAAAATAGTAAGCCAGCCTGCATCAAAGTCAGGCCAACAGTCAGCCAGTGTGCATTAAGGAACGAGCCTACAGTCAGCGCTGCCACTAACAGTGAGTCCCAACAACTTGAGACAAACTAGAAGCATCCAAACTGCACAGGCAGGGCAACATAACCCAGTCACACTTATTTCTTCCCATGCTTTGATTTTGTTTCAGGCGCTTTCTTGTTTCAGTCAAGCTGGTGAGACCCTTGCTAGCTTGCTAGAATGAAAAGGAGAGAAAAACTACGTAGGCAATGAAACACTCCCCACATCAATTAAGGAAAGGTGGGCCACATTGGTGCACAGACCGTATGACCTCCCCACCACGAAGTTCAGACTGAGAGAAGCACGGCAGGCAGAGAAAGAGGACAGGTCCAGCAACGAGAAAGAGAGCAAGATGATAGCTGAAGGACTGGAGTTCCAGACCTGGGCGACAGCAAGGAGGAGGTCCCCGGATCGAATCCTTGCGGCCGGGGTGGAAATAAAGATGCCCTCTATCGGTGGGAGCCAGTGGGAGGCTCTTTCCTTAATGCACGCGGCCGAACGGCAAGCGTAGATCTTTCTTTTTCTTTCTTTCTTTCTTTTCTTTTCCAGACCTTTAACAACAAGCAGATTCAACACTGTCAGCCTTCCAACCAAGGAAAGCCAAGGAAAATGCTAGTTAGGGAACCCTTTCTTAATGCAGGCGGCCTTGTTTTGGCTGGCATAGCCTTTTTTTTCTTTTCGTTCCTTAGCTAAGCTGCCCCCGTAGGCAGATGCAGAATATAAAAGTTGGTTTCAAATTTTGATCCTGGTTGATACTGTTTTGCCAGCCGATCAGCCAGAGTCTCATGCTGTAGGCCAACCCCTTGTAGAAAAGAAAAAAAAGCTATGTAGGCAGTGAAAACACTACCCACATCAACACAGAAAAAAGGGTACCTAGGGATGAAAAATGACCAGTTCTCTGCCTAGCAGTAGAACTGCAGTTCTTGAAGGCAAGTGAGAGTGTGACGTGCACTTATTGCAGCTCTTGCAATAAGGATGCCATTTTTTCCTTCTTGGACTTCAGACCTCTTGTTAGCTTAGTTTTGGCTCTCGCCCTGTGTTTTTTCTGGCTGCCAGACCTTGTCCTTCCTTTGTCTTTCCCCGCTTCCCCTTGTTAGCCTCGCAGGCTTGTGTTTCGTCTCTGCGGTTTTTTGGTCTGCCCTCCCATGTAAGGAACACTCCTCACGAGCCGAATAGAACTGAACGCCACGATGTTGCTGGAAGAATGATCATCAAAGCTTTTAGCGAAAGCCCTTGGGGAGCAGGCTTGGTTAACATGGACATTGGGAGTGGTGATAGGTTGGCGCAGCACAACCTCCAAATCCCTGCACATGCATCAAACGGATTTATACCCCCTTACCTTTTTCCAAGAAATAAAAAAAAAGAAAAAAGAGAGAAAAACCTACGCTTGCCGTTCGGCCGCGTGCATTAAGGAAAGAGCCTCCCATTGACTCCCACCGATAGAGGGCATCTTTATCTCCATCCCGGCCACAAGGATTCGATCCGGGGACCTCCTCCTTGCTGTCGCCCTCCTTGCGCTTGACCAGGGCTCC
This sequence comes from Dunaliella primolecta, assembly GCA_914767535.2. Lineage (NCBI taxonomy): Eukaryota > Viridiplantae > Chlorophyta > Chlorophyceae > Chlamydomonadales > Dunaliellaceae > Dunaliella > Dunaliella primolecta. Next base: position 7,638,575 of record OU611759.1, on the reverse strand, counting down.
GTAACATGACTGAATTTTTTCTGAGAGATCTAGACTCACCTCCAGCCGTCCTGATGCTATACTGATTACTCCCTATAAAGCCAAATCCACTCCTTCTTCTCCTTCTTCCACCCGCTCAAACCATGCATTATGCAGCAGACACAACCCAACACAGAGGACCAAATGAGCCAACCGCATGGGGCAGCCCCATCAACTTCATGTAAACCAGCGGCACGTGCATTTGATAGAAATTAAGTACTGTGAAGACACAAGTCTTGGACAACAATTGGGGGCGGCACAGCGGCAGCATGCAGACCTCTGCAAACTCATTAGTGCTAAAGTTGTGACCCTCCACACTATCCTTCTGGGTGTTGGTGGGACCTGCTATACAGATCATACCTTGAACCAGTTTAAACAACTTGGACTGGACCATCAACGAGCCAATAAGCTTGCTAAAAAACTTCATGCCCATTCTGTTCAGTATGCTAAAAAGCTTGTTGCCACTAGACGTGCTATGGAAAACAGTGATGCTTCTCACATCCAGGTTCTGGGGCCTTCCAGTAACCCTCCAGATCCCCATTAGCATTTTTTCCCGGCTGTGTGGTGGAGGGGACTCACGGCTCTTCTGAGCAAACATGTCCCCTTTTCCTGGAAGTTAATTTCCACCAATTAATCTAAAATGGAAGAATTTACTCTGCTTAAGTGGTTTTTCGTTTTCGTTTTCTTTTCTTTCTTGCATTTGCTTTGAGGTGTGTGAGCTGCGCAAAAAAAACAAGGATCTTTCCGTTTGTGTTTACAAGCCATTACATGCTTCTGCCCGGCTCTCAAGCACTAAATTCATTCCTTTCTTGTCGTAATTCCAATATAACTGGCCCTGATTCAAAGATTTCCTCCAGCAGCCGATCAGCCAGAGTCTCAGGCTGTAGGCCAACTCCTTGTATCCCTGGAGAAAAAAGAAAAAAACTCCGTAGGCAGTGAGAACACTCCCTACATCAATTGAGGAAAAGGAGACACATTGGCTAAAAGAGCCGTGAGCCTCCATCACCCAAGGGTAAGAGGGAAGCTAGTGTGGGTTTGGTGGATTTCTGGAAGCATGCGGTCCCGGGGCACCAGAGTTATGACGAGTATTTTTGATCTCAATGGCACGTCTGGTAGAGGTAAGTTTTTGCGCATATTGCACAGAGTGGGCATGGAGCTTTCGTGCAAGCTTGGTAGACCTTTGTGGGCCAATCCCTTGTTTTTTTAATTGACCCAAGGTATGGGCAGTATAGATAGTCCCACCCACACCCAGAAGGATTGTGTGGAGAGTAATCTCAGCGCCTTGAAGTTGTTTGCACAGTTCACTGTGTTGTTGCTGTGAGACTTCTAGCTGGGCACCAGGCCTCGTATCTTCGCAGTATTTGATTTCTTTTAAGTGGATATGGCGGTTTTGGACGTTCAATTCATGAATTTGCCTGGCTGGAGTTGTGCTGCTTCTTACTTCTTCATTACCTCCGAGTATGAGAGTCTCATACTGTGGAATACCCCATGTGAGAGGGTAATGGGTGGTCTAGTTGGGTTAGCAGGGCAGGGAGTGACCAAGATAGCACCAGGGCAGCTAAAGTTGCATCTAGCTTGATCAGGAATGCTGGAGTCAAAGAGGTATGGAGGTATTGTACGATTAGAAACTTACTCGTGACGTGCAGGTCATGCTGTGCCAGACGGTCCGCGCTGCCTACATCCATGTGTATAAGGTTTGACCCATAAGAGCCTTTGCTGACCACTTTCAAAATCATTCTGCTAGCAATATTATGACGCTCAGTTACGATGTTACGGATGGCGGGGCATTGGCAACCTGAGAGAACGTGGAGGGCACTATCCATGTGGATCATGGCATGATGGCATTCTGGGAGAGGGCATACAAGGCTAGTGGATCTTCTGAAGCGGACCCCACGTTGTTGGTTGTAGAGAGTGCCTGTGCGGTATTGAAGATTGTGCGTTTCATCCGGGTTGAGATACAAGGCATGTTCCAGAAGGCATCGCTCATGCCCTTATTTGCATGAGGTTGCAAGCTCTGGTAGTAGACTTAAAAGCCTGTTTTGCAATTTGCATATCCAAGCCTGTGTTTAGCACATACATGGGATTCCAAAGCATCCTTAAGGTTTGGAAAGTATATCAGATTGGGAATGGGGGACGAAGATCCAGGTGTACTAGGTCTTGCCTCCTCCCGAGCCAGCCAAGCAATATTGTAGAAAATGTGCCACCTGGGCCAGCGCTAGGAATACCGGTATCGGTCAGATTGTTGCTTTTGAGGCTAGCCTGGTATTCAGCAATCTTGTCTGCGCATTCGTTCTCAGCTATTCCAGCGTGAGGTCTGGCCTTATAGAAAAATGTGACCTTGAGAAGTACGAGCAAGGTTTTAGATTGTCTTTTAAACATCTCCTTGTACATGATGCCTGTGCTTCTCTGGATACATGCTTGCTGCAGTTCAGTGTGCTGGTTTTCTACATGTGCATCTGGACTCACAGCGCCTGTAGTGCATTTGGGTGCGCTGTGATAAACGGCTGTTTGGGTTTAAGGAGGATGTCTTACTAGGGGCATTGTACATCAAACCAGTTAGTCACCATGATGTCCGTGACCTCTCTCGTCCTGCCAATTTTGGCATTGAAATTGCCACACAGCAGTACATAGGGGAAACCTGAGTGACACGCGCAGCCTCATCAAGGAGAGAAGAGAAAGAGTCAGTAAATGCTTGCACAGGAAACATCAACACTTATTTTTTGATGGCGCACCCTGCCCTGTACCACGCCCGTAGATATAAGTTTCCTGGTCACATGGTGTGAATGCTGCTGGCAGACTGTTGGTAGAGCTTGTGAGCATCTGTGGATTGGTGCTGGGCACGGGCAGGGTGCGTGGGGATGTTGGGCAGCATACTTGTTTGGGGCATGATGCTGGTGTTGAAGGGAGCAGACCTGACCATATTCTGATGTCTGACAAAGTTTTTGGGATTGCTGAATAGGTGCACATCACTGAGGATCACGCCATAAGCGACCACTGTCCTATAAGCATGACGTTTCAAGTGCCTGAGACTAGTTTAGAGGGTGCAGACTGGAGAATGCAAGCTGAGCATGTGTGTAAGCCTGGGGGCTGTGGTAGCAGGATATCCATGAAGTGGCGGCCTGAGCTTGCTGAGGTTTATATGGAAGCGCTTGTGGGGAACAGTGAGATGCAAAATCAGTTTGAGCAAGCCATTGCAAAGGAGGATCCTATGTCTGCCTGTGAAAAGGCCTGTTTTTGCTTGCGTTCAATGATTGTACAAGCTGCTGGGGATGCGGGCATGACTGGGCTAGTCAGTGTGTGTGTGGGCCTCTGCATACCAGCCGGAGGGGCACTCATAGCCCTCCCTGGTTTGATGCAGCTTGTAGAGAGAAGCGTCGTGTGTTTATGGAGGCTCTTAGAACTGGTCAGCCTCTACATGCGCGTAAGTTTGTGCGGAGGCAGTACAAGATCCAAGTTCGGTGGTCAAAGCGTGTATACACGCGGAGACAGAGGGATATCTTCCTAGGGAGGCTTTACAGTAAAGACTCTGACGTGCATGCAATGCTGAGGCGGTCTAAGCGTACTTTAACCACACCTGTGGCACAGCAGTCTGTGTGGGATGAGTACTTAAAAGCGCACTTTGGCCTCGAGAGGCAGCTCAATTGGTCCATGGGGGTGTGGCTCTGTCTACAAGGGATATGGTTGTTCCTTTGGGTCGTGGCGTGACGTTAAGGCTCTCTTGAGACAGGGCACACAGAATAACTGGATACCTGAGCCGGATGCAGTTGCTGTACCTTCTGAGGAGGAGATGCAAGGGCTGGTAGCTGAGCAGATCGGGAAGATGAATGGGCGTGCTTCTCCTGGTTTTGACTGTGTGGCTGCTCCTTTGATCAAATATGCTGCTGTGGTGCGCCCGCGGTTCAATGGCTGGGGCACTGAGCGGGTGAATGTGCTGGTGCCATGCATAGCCGGGCTTTTCAAGCTGTTCTATGACAAAGCTCGCATTCCTGACTTTTGGAAGAAGGCCAAGCTGACCCCCTTGTACAAAAAGGGGTCCCTCATCAAACCTAACAGCTACCGCATGCTGGCTGTCAGTGGCACAATGTACCGCTTGTATGCTAATGTGATTCGTTCTCTAGTCACTGACTGGTGTGTGGCCTCAAACAAGATTCCAGACACACAATTTGGTTTCTACCCTGGAAGGAACACCCTCCAGCCCATCTACATTTCAAGTCACCTACAGCATGCCCCACGCACAATCAATCTTGGGCGATCTAGCCGGCTGCACACTGCATTCATTGACTTCAAGCAAGCAAATGACACTATCCCTAGGCAGGCACTCCGGCAGCACCTGCATCGCACACGCATGCCCACTTCTTTCTTGTCCATCATTAAAATATGTACGATGCTGATGAGTACACTTTAAAGGATGGAGAGAAGACTGCTCGGGTGAACCCTAACACAGGTGTGAAACAGGGCTGCCCTTTGCCCCCTCTCCTTTTCTCTCTGTATATTAATGACGTTGATGAAATTGTGGAGGGGGTGCCAGGTGCTGTCATGGGTACAGCTGAATTCTATGTGACACACATGTTATATACTGATGACCTGACTCTGATGGCCAACGATCCTGTTGCGTTGCAGGCCATGCTGAAGCGATTGCATGTGTATGCTCAGAGGAAGCACTTAGTCATCAACACTGCCAAGTCTGAGGTGGTGCACTTCAATTCCTCTGAGTCAGATCTGCTAGTGTTTCGTATTGGGGGGGTGCCACTGGCACACAAGGTGTCTTTTAGATACCTTGGCATGATGTTTCACAAGTGCATGAGCATGGCCAAGTCCTCTGAGCATGCTGCTGGCCACTTCATGGCGTCTGTTTTTCGAGTTCGTCAATTTGCTTGTGAAATGTTTTTGGCAAATAGGCCGTACGTGTCTCTGTGGCTTGGAAGACGTATGTGGTTCCAGCTGGAATGTATGCAGGCCAAGTGTGGGGCACTGAGTACATTGAAGCGGGCAAAGAAATTGCAAGTGATCTGCAAGTGCGGCACATGAGTTATCTTAAGAGCACGCTGGGCGTTGAGCGAACCACTACAAACTGGGCTGTTCTGAGGGAGCGTGGACATGAGCCGCTCCAGTTTTACTGGTTCAGGTCTGTTGTCAAAATGTATAATAGCATGCTGAGGTCTAACAGTGAGACGTTGAGAAGAGTGCTGAAAGCAGATTTGAGTATTCATTCGCGTGAGCCAGGCTGCTGGACTGCTCAAGTTTTAGATGCTTTTCAAGGCTTACGGCGCTGTGATTCCTTTGTGCAAGCTCTGCGGCAGGGCACTCCTATCCCAATTCAAGAGTTTACTGATGACCTCAGACACAGGCTGCGGGCAGTGTGGAGAGATGTTGAGGGAGTGAACCCGCAAGACACATATAGTAAGCTGGCAACTTACCAGTCTCGTTTTGCAGTGCCTTTTGACCGTAATGTGCGTGCCCCTGTCCGTTTACCGAGGCACATGCATTTGGATTTGTCTCAACATGTCATGAGGAATGTTTGCCGTTTCAGACTTAGGGCACACACACTGAAGGTGGAGACAGCGGCTTGGGATACTCAGAACGCTCTTTTGTGTGATCGCTGTTCTTGTGATGAGATCCAAAATGAGGCTCCTGCCCTTTTGGTGTGCAGAGACGCAGATGTTTGTGCTTTGAGAAGAAAGTACGCTTACGTGTTTTCAACCGCTTCTCTGGTGATTTTTCAATGGAGCAACCTTTTTTACAACAAGCCAGTCCAGGATGTTTCTGATTTTCTCTTGCAACACAACAACAAACTTTTCTCGTTTGTTTCTGAGCTTATGGACATTATGTTGACTGGCAAGGATCAGTCACAGGCTGATCAGCCGAACAGTCTGGCTGAAGGTCCCCCCATGTAAATCTCTTACATCTCTTTCAATGGAGCAACCTTATTTACAACAAGTTAGTGTCCAGGCTGTGCATAATTTCCTCTTGCAACACAACAACAAGCTTTATTTGTTTATTCTTGAGCTTCTGGACATTATGTTGACTGGCGTGGACCAGTCACAGGCTGATCAGCCGAACAGTCTGACTGAAGGTCTCCCTGTGTAATCTAACCTAATCATGGCCTCTTGGACCATTTTTCAGAGTGATGCTGTTCTCAAACTTTCTGCGCTTCTTGCAAAGGTCCCTGGCTGAGCCTCTGTGTTGTGCTTGCATGCCTGACATCTGTTTGTCCGAACTCTGCCTGAGTGTAGACCAGGTCAGTCCGTGGTGTTGCCTTTCTTATCAACTGCTCTCATGGGTTGTATGGTAACCTACTCATCAACGGTGCCCAAGTTTGTGCCTGTGTTCTATGTGAGTAGCCAGTTTTTGTAGAGATGAGGCTGCATGCTGTGTATTTGCATTCCTGGATATCAGCTGGCCCTTGTCCTGCTTAAGTGTAGGCCATGTGCTGCTTGCTGCTTTTATTCCTTTCAGACCTCAATAACTTGCTTGTTGCATTACTCAGAAACCGCACATTGAGACCTCAACTTGCTTGTTGCATGGCTCTGAAATTGCAGTTGTCTTTCTTCTGTAGATGAACCTCCGTCCTCTAATTGTGCTCTAGTTGGACCAAGCTTTTTCACATGGATATGGCTGAAGGTCCCCCTGTGTAAATCTAAATCTAAATCTAAATCACATGGATATTCTGTTGGGTGGCGAGGACCAGTCACAGGCCGATCAGCCGAACAGTCTGGCTGAAGGTCCCCCCGTGTAAATCTAAATCTGCGCTTTTTGTGGTAACACAAAAGTATATTTCCCTAACACTACAACCTTTAGGAGTTTTGTGCACGACTTTGCGTGCTTGTTTCATTTAGAGTGACAGTGTGTATGATTCTGTGTGTGATTCTTACAGTTGACACTTCTGAACTGAGCTCAAGGCTTTCAGTTGACATTCACACAAGTTTGGTTTGGTTACAGGCGCCTTTTGCTTCAACTAAGCTGCCCTTGCAGGAACAGCTATCTAACCCTATCCTTCCCCTTGCAATTGCACCGTGGTTCATACGTTTTTTGTTTTTTTCCTTTGAGACCCTTGTCTGTTCATGGTGCGCCCTTTTCTGTCCCCAGGTATTTGCATCTTGATTTGGGCAAGCGCACGCTAAGAAACATAGCACGTTTTCGCTTACATGCTCATAATTTAAGAGTTGAGACATCACTTTGGCAGGAGCACACATCAACTTGTGATTAATGTGAACAAGGACTCCAAGACGAAAAGCATGCCGTGTTCCTTTGTTCTTGCGCTTCTGTGTGCTCTCTTCGAAGGGATTATGCACAGCTATTTTCTGACTTCCCCTCGTCTAATAGAATTTTTTTGGACAATTCAGGCACTTTCTACTATTCTCAAGCTAGCTCTGAGGATGTTTTTCATTTCTTGCAGAAGCAAACAAATGACACTTATCGTTTTATTTCCGATCTCATGGATATTTTTTGTGCAGTTGGAACAGTTGAGCAGACCGAGCAGCCAAACTACCTGGCTGAAGGTCAAACCCCATTGTAACTCTTGTAACTCTTGTAACTCTCTTATACGTTTTTTGTTCTCGCGAAAAAACAGTGTTCAATTTCTCGACTTGATTACGCCTTTGCCTACTTCTTGCATGCTAATTTCTCCCGCAAGCTCAGACTTCACCCTTTCCTCGGCTGGTTCATGGCATCACTTACTTTGAAATCGGCACTTTGCTCAGGCAAAATTGCTTGATAATCTGTATTCCTGTCAGATATTTCAACTTTGATCCCAGCTGGGCCATTTCCTTTAACTACTGGTCACAGGAAGAACCAGGCTGCAGGCCTTTATTTGTCCATTTGCAATCTTTCAAAGTCAGAGAATATGGTAGTTGCAGTATCAACCAGCAGAGATCAAAGGAGAGACCAGTAGAGCTCAATTTACAATGTGGACACAAAAGTCCTGCCTGCTTCTTTAGCAAGCGCACGCAAACATCTCAACACCCCATCCTTCCGAGTAAAATGCCATCAGCGTGACTCAAGGTAAACGTCCCTTATTGGAAGAGAGCATAGTAAAATTGTTCACTTGGACAGTGTGGCTGTAAAGAGGGTGCACCGGCATGGTGCATGCAAAGCCATCAGGAACCTGCAGGGTCTCCTAAAAAAGTTAAGATTAATACCAAACTGCCATCTGCCGGCCAAAGTCAAGGACAGACTCATAGAGAGCATGAACCTAGGGCCTGTCGATGAAAAAGAGAAGAATGAAAGACCATGCAGGCCAGGACTGGCCGCATGCATGAAGTTTGCTAACTAGCAAGCTAGCTCAGGGGCCTGAAGGACAGTGAATGCAGAGCTATCATGCACCATTAAAGACAAGACGACAAGACGATGCACACAAGCCAACTCATTGCACAGTGTTTAAAATTAAGAATCGACACTATGCCCCAAATAAGTAAGTTCTGCACAAGCGCATTCTTTTCTGGCTTGAGAGTGCCCAAACAGTACCAACAATTGAATTCCGATCAGATTGGAAGCTCTTCAAATGTTGCAAGCTTAAATGCATTGCATTGCAACAGGTATCTTCCAAACGTTTCATTGCAGTGACTCAATACAAATAAGCAATCCAGCTGGCACACCTTGTCCAAGGCCACCTTTATTAACGCTGCACAGAGTTTACTGATACAAAGTGCTTCAGTGTGTGCAAGGTGCAAGCAAATTGCAACCAATACTAACATGGAATAGAAAGAGCATGTTTCTTTGGCCAGCTCTTCTCATGCACGCTTGCAGGCCTCACAAAGCAATCTGATGACAATTTTAGAAAGCTAGGATGTCCCATTGGTACAATGTGGGAGCAATATGTTCCATCCCAAGCCTACAAGATGTCAACACTCTTGAGGGCCTTCTTAAAACCAAAACGAAAAACGGAGGAGACGGAAACAGAACGGAGGCGCAATCGTAGTGCACACCATAGTACCAAGGTAAAGCTACAAGCAGCAGTTTGTACTGAGCTTTGAAAGAAAATGTGCATCCTTACATGAAGCAGGTAAGTGCACTAATAGAATGCTACGCCTGGAACTTAAAGGATGCTTGCAAAAACCTGATTTCCAGGGAGACAAAAGATGCCATTATAGACCATCGCACTAGAGTGTAAAACTCAAAGTAGCACAAGATGAAGTGGCATGCTTCCGGGGGCTTGGTTTTGCTGAACGCCCCTCTCCCCCCTCCTTTCTAACTCGATACCCTTTCAGTGCACATTCACAATGTGCTCAAATCTTCTATTAAGCATATAAAGTGCGCACGGACAAGGCCTGGTACACAGGGTTATACACTATCTTAGACTGCAGACGGGAGCGCACCACAACATTAGTACAATTGCACATTTCCAGACACATACACTTAACAAGTTCACAAATTGAAACCAAACACAGTATTTTACCACCATCTGCATCCATCTCCATCTCCCCCACCTTTTGCGGCATAATCACACTTTCAAGAATGCTCCTAGCACAGGCATCAGTCAGCAACGTATTTTTATCCTTATAATGCACAACAAACTTGCAAATACCAGGAAGACCTCAATACGTACTCACAAGTGCTTGCCCAAATTTAACTAAACCGTTGCACTCAACAAATTTGAATTTCTCACCTTAAAGAAGGCAATTTTTAAGTTGGCTCCTGTCTGCAAAAGTATTCCTATAAACATCAGAACTGCAAGCAATGTCAGCTTGCACCTGACCCGCAAAGGTAATTTGTAAATAACAGCGCCGCAAACAAGTTTTGAGTTGATACCTCTGCAAAAGTGACTCTGGACAGATCATAGCTTTCATGCCTCAAATAAAATCTTTCACCAGCCTGTTTGTCAGTGCTATCAGGGTCGCGCTATGAGGAAAAGCTCGTGCATGCATTCCTCCACATGCATACACGTGTGCAATAAATGCAGGAAGGGGGAAGCTAACAAATACCAGGCTACTAGGCCCCCTAGCACGTAAAAGGCAGAAGAGAACACAACAGGGAAGAAATGGCCAGGATTATGCTCCTCTAGCCAGCTCTTTTGGCTGCCCTGAAAAAGAATGCTGCGCTCATGCCTGTATGGGCCAACAGTACCATACACAGATTTTAGTGCATGCCTATCAATCATGCTCTGTCGCAAGCTTTGCCCATCAATCACAATGTCAGCAACGGGCTTTGCCTATCAATCATGCTCTGTCGCAAGCTTTGCCCATCAATCACAATGTCAGCAACGGGCTTTGCCCATCAATCGTGCTCTGTCGCAAGCTTTGCCCATCAATCACGCTGTCAGCAATGGGCTTTGCTCATCAATCATGCTCTGTTGCAAGCTTTGTCTGTTAAAAATGCTGTCGCCTCAATTTTGGCTGCATGCAGTACCGCCGCCAATCTAAGGAAGGCAAAGCTGAAGCCATGAAGCCAACCAACATCTCGGAGGCCAATACACCACAGGTGCTAAAAAGCAGACTTACTCAGCCCACACAGGGTTTGCTGCTGCACCGCTCTGGACCGCTCCAACCACGTGCACAGTTGCCGCCGGAAGTGCTTGCACAGCTTTCGACACACCATGCCTTTTGCTCAATTATCACCATCACTACCACTAGCTTCTTCCAAAGCTGTTTCTTGACACTGTTCCCCTAGCTCACTTGCCATCATCATCAGCATTGTCATCAATGCAGGTTTGGGACACACCGTGTCTTGTGCTCACGCATCGTCGTCGTCATCATCATCATCATCACCATCGTCTTCCACGTCGTCCTCGGGAGCCCTGACTGAGGTTGACTGTTGATGATGTTGCACATTTCCAAAGTTGGTAATGGCGTTGGGGCCTGCACCAGCAGTTGAGCGCACGTTCTTGGTTGCTGCATGTTGTTTGCCTCTGTTATTACTGTGTTGCTGTTGCTGTTGTTGTTGTTGTTGTTGTTTGTTTGCCTTTGTTATTACGGTGTTGCTGTTGTTGTTGTTGTTGTTGGCTATTTGTTATTGTTGTCACTGTTGTTGTTGTTGCAAGGCATTTCAAGGGGGATGGGCTTACACTTGAAATGGTCATACATCAATCCAGAGATCAGCGCGTGTGCAACTACACACACACACGCACGCACATGCACGCACACACACACACGCACACACGCACACATGCGCGCGCGCGCGCGCGCACACACACACACACACACACACACACACACACGATGCATCCGTGCACCTCCGGGGCATTCTTGTCCCTTGCCCTTGCACATTGAAAGCAACTTGCACGGCTGCCATCTCTGATCCAGTCTTGACCCTCCTTCCGTCATTCTCCCGAAACAATGCACATGCACAGCACACACCTCTGATTGCCCTAGCTGCTGCATCGTATGCGTGTGCGGCCTCTTCAGCGGTATTGAAAGTTCCTAGCCAGTTCCGCGTTCCCCTCCTGCTGTCTCGGATCTCTGCAGCCCACCTGCATGTGTGCATGTGTATGTGTGTGTGTGTGTGTGTGCGCGCGTGTGCGTGCGTGTGCGCGTATGTACGTGCGCGTGCACACGCGTATCCACTGCAGGAAAGTGGTGTATTTCTCATAAGACCATGTGAGACGAAATTGTTAAATCTTTCCAATTTAAAACCTCAGGATGAATGGGACCTTTTGCCCTTGAAACTTTGCTCAACGACATCTTGAGCACAGAACAATTGCAGTATGCGTGCGTTATACCTGTTAACTGAGCTCCTGTGCCTCTTTTATTCCCTATTACCCTGTGCTCAACAGACAAGGCAAGTCCAACCTGGCTTACATGGACTTAAATATTTACAAGAAAAGAAAGGTGTATGAGTACAAAAAACAACTCCACTCCAAAATTGCAGCTCTGCTAAGTGTCGTTATTAGTGGCAACGCATTGCTTTGGGTAGCACTTTTCATACTAAAAAGTGCTACCCAGCGGCGCCCTTTGAGCGTCGCTGGACAGGCTTTGGGGTTCAGAGCACTCTATGTCCCTGGGAAAATGATGAGCTATTTTGATTGTCGTGATGTCTGGCTGTGGCACACTGCATGCTTTGTGGGGATGAGGGAGGGGGCGCTCTCAACCTGCTCGGCGACAGCCTGCCCTGGAGCAGCCTGGTCCTCCCCCTCCCAAAGTCCAGCCTGGTCCCATTGGCATCTGCATAGGCCAGGTCAATCTGCAGCAAGGGCAATCACAGCGGAGCTGAAGCAGCAGCAGCAACAGCGAGGGGGAAACGCCAGCATAGCAACCCAGGAAGCTCCCCATGGCTTATGTTATGCCGCTAGTAGAGGTGGGCAACTTTGAGGAAGTAGGCGCCAGCATGCCGGGCTGGCTTGTCTGCATGGCATGCAGCTGGGCGATGCGCAAGGAGGTAAAGTTCAAAGCGCAGGTTCCGTAAATTTGCACACAGGCACCAAGGGACTGCAAAGCAAGGCAGCATCAGCATCAGCAGCAGGTCCCTCAGTACCAATCAGGGTTGTGCCACTACGGTAAACGGTTCGCTGTACGATCAAGACGGAACGGACCATTTAGACGGTCAGGATCGTGTTTTTGTGATCTTGGGACCGACTAAACGGTAAAATTCGGTTCGGTGGTCGGTACGGTCTGAAAATTTTCCACACATGAAGTTTGACGTGGGTTGTTCAGCATTCTCTGGCCCCGGGGGCCCCCTTCCCCTGCTGCTAGCAGCAGCACTGCTGCTCTCCTTCCATGACTCCCTCCTGGCTGCTGATTCCAGGCTCATGGGCACCTGCAGGTGCACAGCTGCTCTCCATCCATGCTCTCCCTCCAGGTGCTGATTCCAGGCTCATGGGCATCCTGCCTGGCATTGTGGTCCCACACCCAGGCATTCTTCTTGTCCCTTGCCTGGTTCTTACCTATACTGGGTTACCTACACTAAGGCCTGTTGTAGGGGGGGCCACCAGGCTGGGAGGCTGGAGCCACCCAGGGCCTGTCTTGCCCTTTTGGCATTATCTTGTATGATGCTATGTCTCTTGTTTACAATTATACATGAAAGAAAGGCGAGGAGCTTTTCAGCTGCAAGCCACACAAGCAGCGAGTGGCCCAGCACAGTCCAACGGTGCAGTCGACTAGTCGATTTGCCACCGTCTCTCCCGTGAGACCGTGGTTGTACGATTTTACTGAACCGAACCGCGTACCGAACCGTTTAGACGGTCCAAATCCTTAAAGACGCCGTGGAGGCACAACCCTGGTACCAATCCTACCACCTCGGAAGCCTACCAACCCCCATCAGCAGAATGTGGCACGATGGGAGCAGCACAAGCAGCAGGATGCGACAGCGCAGCAAGGCAGCATTTGCATCCAGCTGCAAGCTGCTGGCATGGAGCAAATGCGTCAGAAGCTCCCATGCAGTTTGCAAGGGCCCTGCAATTCCTCAGCACCAGCGTCCCATGCTTGTATACGAGCAGCTGCTGGAGCTGCACCGCTTCCTGTATAATTTGCAACTCATCATGTGTGCTAGAGATGTTGGGTGGTGTAAGTAATGCCTTTGGTGGGTATGCACCAACCTGACCTCCGTGTTATTATTAGTAAGTATCTATAATACACTTTTGGCGGGTATGCACTAACCTAAACTTAGTGTTGCTAAGAGAAGAAGGCTTTGGTGACAGCCTGTCAAGAGTACTGTTATTCACTTTGGTGCGTTGCCGCAATTTTGGCTGCGCCAAAAAATTTATCGATGTGTGCTACACCCCTATTCTGCTCAGACCCCCATGTGTAGCATTTTGAGGCAAAAATGCTACAACCCCAAAATCACTAAAAAACAACACTGCCCTGCTTCAACCTCAGCACAAGCCTATCTGGGCTTGCACCCACCACCAACCCTGGTTCCTCCCAAGAAAACTAAACCCCTCACCCTCTCCCATCTCCAATCCTGGCCTCTCCCTGATCTCTCTGTCCCTATTCCCCAATCTCTTCCAATCATGGTCTCTCCAATCCCTCTCCCTCCTCCAATCCTGGTCTCAAGCAATCACTCACTTGCCCCAAGGGCGCAGGCGAACTCCTCTGTAGCTAGGCTGCTGGACTCCCCTCCTCTGTTGTTGTTGCTGCTGCTGCTGCTGCTGCTGTTGCTGCTGCCGTTGCTGCTGCTGAAGCTGCTGCTGGAGATTCCGCAGCAGCTCATTGATCTGTTGCTCATGTGCCTGGCGCGCGCCTGGCCCCTGCTGCTGGTGCTGCTGCTGGTGGTGATGGAGATTCTGCAGCAGCTCATTGATCTGTTGCTCATGTGCCTGGCGTGCGCCTGGCCCCTGCTGCTGGTGCTGCTGCTGGTGGTGATGGAGATTCTGCAGCAGCTCATTGATCTGTTGCTCATGTGCCTGGCGCACGCCTGGCCCCTGCTGCTGGTGCTGGTGCTGCTGCTGGTGCTGCTGCTGCTGCTGCTGCTGCTGAGACCTTTGCTCATGTTGCGTCTGGAGAGACATGGGAAGGCATTGTAACACCATGTTGCCACTCACATTGTCCTCAGTATAGACAGGCACAAATGGTGTGTGATGCACAAACAAAACAGACCCTCCCAACCAATCCAAGTTGCTGCAAGGTCAAGCACACCGACTTCTGTGGACGGAGTAGGCCTACCCAAAGTAGCAAGGTCCCAATCACTCTCTGCAGTGCTCTTTCCCACACCTGTCTCAGCCAATCCTGCACTTTAAATGCATTAAAGCTGTTTAATTCAAAGAACCGATACTCATGCGCTGCTCAATTTCATCTCTGCTCTTAAACCTGACAGCAGCAGGATAACATGTCCTCTGCGCACCTCTTTTGTGCATTTCTCTCATGCATCTCTCCTGTGAGATTGTTGCAAATCAGGTGCACCTCTCTTGCACATGTACTTCCCTTACCAACCATGCGCAAATTTTCTTCAGCACCTTGCTGCTAGAAGGTCTTGCATTTGTGCGTGTGCACTGCCTGTGAGCCTGTGACACACACACAAACTCACAGAAGCACGCACACACGCACAAAACGCGCGAGAGCGCACACACGCACACACACAGTGCACCAGGCCCACACCTTTGCTGCCAGCTGGCCTTGCAGCTGCGTATGCGTGCCGCCTGCCAGGAGTTGCAAGGCCGCCATGCCTGCAGTGTTGAGGAGCTGGGAGGGCCCGGCGATGGAGCCATCCGCAAGGTTGATGGGGGTGAGTGCAAACCTGTATGTGTGTTACACATTTGTGAGTGAGGAAAAGGTTGGAAAAGCTAAGGTGTATGGAGCGCTTTTACGCAACACCTTCACTTCAATCGTGCATATTACCAGATGGCTGATCTGAGTTTGCGAACTCATCAAACAAACGCGACCAAAGTGGCAGGTTCCAAGCCTGGGTTCCAAACCTCTTCTGTAGCACGAGCATAGAATTTGCCTGTTCAAGAACGTGCCAATTATACTGTGGCATGAACCCTACTTTTCACCATCAAAACTCCAGTCTAGATACCACTGCACCAATGTGGGTGATTTTTTATGATTGGGAGTCCTTGCATAAAAACATCATTTAATATTGAGTAAAAAGACCCAGCAGTTGGTCAGACAAAGGACTTCGCCCATTTTGTTAAAAAGAAAATCAGCTGTGGCGGTGCAGGAAAGGCCATTCGTTGACCTCTACCTTTACTTTCTTGAACATGAAGGATGCTTGCATAGTATTTGGGGGCAAATATGCTGGATCCTGGGAATACAGAATGGTCCCATTTTGGAGTTGCTGGCCACTTTTGGGAAATCAGAGGCTAGGAGAGTGATCCTGGGCCTTCCAAAATTTACCGTTTTGGTGATGAAATCAGAGTGGCTTGCATGGTAGAACTTGAGAAAGAAACACGAGAAAGCACATATCTGGCAGTGTAGGCCACTTGACCTCCTTTGCGCTTTTACCCTTGGCTTGGGAGTTGAGAACGGAATGCACACCTAACCACATTTGTCAGGTTGGGCTCGGTTCACAGAGATACGTGTAAAACTCAGAGATGCCAAATAGACATCATGCAAAAGCTGTGCGCAAGCCCCCAAAACATACAGTTGTCAAGTAGAAAAAAAGTTGAATCAGGAAGGTAGATGTTTCATTCTTGGAAGGCGCATACAGATTATGTGCTGGACCCCTCCCCCCCAAAATCCTCCTTCCAGTGCCCTTAAGTGGGCGATAAAGGTAACAATCTGCTCCTTGCTTGATTCTCCATCCATCTGCATACTCACCTCTCTAAAAAGTGAGTTGCAGCACATGGGACAAAAACTGAGCTGCGGACACACGTAGGTACCTGCCCTGCCAGGCACCCACAACTGGCTTGCAAGTCCACAACTCCCTTCTTAACATGTAATAGTGTATTAGTACGTATAACATAATACAATGTCACAATTCTGGAGGTTTTAAATGACTTGCTGCACGCACACACACCAGGGTTGATCAATTCGCCCGTTTCACAAAATAGACTCGCCGCCAGTTTGAAACAGTTGAATTTAAAAATAGTTATAAATTAGAATTGATCAACCCTCTCACACACGCACACACACACCACCCTTGCGCATGTGCATGTGGCACTGGCTCTGAATCATGCACACTGACCACCCCTTTATGATTTAAACTATGAAAAGGTTGCCAATCGTCAGGGC
The DNA here is from genome assembly GCA_914767535.2 of Dunaliella primolecta. Classification (NCBI taxonomy): domain Eukaryota; kingdom Viridiplantae; phylum Chlorophyta; class Chlorophyceae; order Chlamydomonadales; family Dunaliellaceae; genus Dunaliella; species Dunaliella primolecta. The sequence goes on along the minus strand of OU611759.1, from coordinate 7,622,019 downwards.
TTGAGATTATGAATCCAACATGCTGGTTGATTGCTCTTGAGCTCAGAAAACCGAATCAGAATGACAAATATTTAGTTTTAAAAAGGATTGAAACGCGCCATCCAAAAGATCAGGAACGACATCCTTCTGGTAGAATATTGAAAAACAGTATAACTGAGAGGTTTAGGGTGGAAAGAGAGGGGCCACAGAAAGCCGCGGCATCCAAGAAAGTGCAGCTCCAACCATGCTCTTCCCGTCTTGTTCCATCATGCAGTCCTTTTTGATTAGCAGCAACTCTTTCCTACAGGTATTTCTTTTATTTTTGTTCTGATGGATTATGTGTCAGAGTATGTATATGCCTAAAACGTGGACATCAGAGTGACAAACCAGGCCTGCCCTGCATAGCAGCTTCAGGGTGGGTTGGCAAAAAGAGGCTGATAGCCCTGGTGTGAAGGCGCAGGAAACCCCAAAACAATGTTGCATGGGTGCGAGATACATGCAGGATTCCGAAATCAAAATTGTGATTAAGATTGCGGGCTGATTCCATTCACATCTGTACTGTGAAAAGAGGAGCAAATGTCAAAAAACACTTTGTTGGTGCTTGATGCAAATCTGACTCCTGAATAACAAAGCACAGAGGCAACGGCACTTCTGTAGCTATGAAAATGTTTGTGTTGGGGCTGTGAAAAATTTGATCGGGCTGCAGAAATTTCAAGCTAGCAAGCCATTGCTGAGTGCATTGACTCAAAGCTATTGAACACTGATGGGCACTGTAGCCCTCTTTTTTTCCCAACCTGCTTAGTGAGTGGTACAGGTGCAGCAAGATGGCCTTGCCCGAAGTGCATCAAAGCTGCATGCCATGAGCCTCAAACCACAGTGACAGCTTGCGTGGCTGTCTGTTGCCATAAAGCACCACGGAGCTGTGCACAGATCACCCAATTTGCCAAAAATGCAGATGACAACACGGGAATGACGGTGCAGTGCATTCCCAGGGCGGGGTGCATGCCATGAAGGGAGGCCCCACAACCATGCACAAGCATAGGAAGGGGGCTGTCGTGTCTAGGACGCGAGGGACCTGGAGCGCAAAAGAGAGAGGGGGGGGAGAGAGAAAGGGGAAAGAGAAAGGGGGGGGGAGAAAGGGGGAGAGCATAAGCAGGGGCAGGAGTATAAGGATACCACACACTCACCCAATGTTGTCAACAAACTCAGGCAGCTGGAGCAGCATAGGGGCAGAAGAGGGTGGCTGCTGTTCAGGGTATGGGCATTGCTGCTGCTGCTGCTGCTGCTGCTCTTGCGGTGGCTGCTGGTGGGAAGGGATAGGAGCTTTTGGAGGTAGCAAGGGCGGCGATTGAGCTTGTGAGGAAGGCGTGGGCTGCTGCCGCTGCCGCTGCTGCTGTTGCCCCAGTTGCTGTTGCTGTTGAGAGTCCTGCCCCTGTCGCTGCTGCTGCTGAGAGTGCTGTTCCTGTCGCTGCTGCTGGGGTCCTGGTGGAGCTCCTGCTGATGGTTGAGCCGGTGGTGGTGAAATTGGAGACTGCACAGGCAAAGGTGCAGAGCACCCTGCTTGGCCCAGGCTCCCTGGCTGTAGACCCAGCTGCACTTGTCTCTGCTGCACCTGTAAGCCGCTCAAGAGGGACTGCTGCTGCTGCAGGTACAGCTGCAATTGCACCTGGCGCTCTTGTTGCTGCATCTGCTGGAGCTGCAGCTGCAGTTGCAGGACCTGCCTTGCGTGTGCCTCCTGCTGCTGCTGCTGCTGCGGCGGCGGCGGCGGTGGCGGCAGCCCTTGGATCAGGCCCAAGGGGAGTGGCTGCTGCTGGAGCACCTGGCTGTGCTGCGCAGGGAGCACGTAGGGGGATGCAGGCATGAGGGTGCTTGAAGGGAGTGGTTGGATGCTGGGCAAGAGTGAGGGTAGAGGCTGGAAAGCTGGGGTGGGGGCAAGCAGCAATGGGTTTGTCGGTGCAGAGGGGGGCAGCAAGGAGGCAGAGGGACCCTGTTGTTGCTGCTGCTGCTGCTGTGGCAATTTCGGCGGCGGTGCATTTATGATGGCAGCTGGGGATGGCTGCGGCAGCGCCTGGCTGGACAAGGCCTGGCGTGATTGATATTGACCCAGCTGGTTTATTTGCTGCACACACAGAGGGTTTTGAACAGCAGGTTCCAACACGGTCCCGCCTTGTGGGCCTGCTCCCTGAGGCTGCGCATCTGTTGTACAGTGCCTGTCCCTGTCTATCCCCTCCCCTTGTTTGTCTTTGCTCGGCTCTGCAGCCAAGGCGCCTTCATCATCAGGTACACTTGCTGGAGGAGATTGGTTGTCTGCTGGTTGGGGCCTGTTTGCGTCTTCCTTGGCATTGCCTGCAATATAACAGTGAGCAGGCCAGGGTTGGTCCTCAGCAAGACAACACAGTCGAGGCAACTGTAGTGTTTCCAGGAGCCAGAGGGTTTATTGCTCTCCATCCTAAACTTGCAAGTTTTAGGCACCACAATCAAGGCAATTGCTCTCCTCCTGCCCAGGGGGTCACCTGGGGATGCCTGGTGTCGTTGCACTGCTCCTTCCATCAACTTGACTTGCTTTCGGTCAGAATTAACCTGAATTGCCCTGCCAGGTTGTCCAAAGAGGGAAAAAAGAGGGCATGGACCTCAGACGAGACGAAGCAGGTCAGGAAAGTGCAAATGGCTGCTGGTCAGGAGCGGACAAATGGGCTTGAGCTTGCCGCGAGCCAACGGTGCTGGCCTACCGCGACACACGCGAGCTGACGAGGAAAGGACCTTTACGAGACGAGTCTCACCTTTAAGCCATCCCCAAACGACCCCAACGTCAAGCTTGGAGGGACCCCCTAATACATCAATTTTTATTTGTGCCAGGGAAAGCAGGGAATTTGTGCCAGGGAAAGGGGGGGTCATCTCAGATGGTTGCAGGTTAGGCACACGAGTGAAAATTCGCGGACAGGTCCGCGTTCTCTTTGAAATAATTAATTAGATATCATGACCAACAGCGACTCCTCGGAATCGTGCATTCGGCTCAGACTGACGGTGCGCAACGTCAAGGTGCGTGTGGGTTGTCTCCGCCGCGCTCTTCCTTGCCTCCTTGGCGCATTCAATTCAAGTTATATGTGTGTCCCACAAACATGAAAGCAGGTGGGGCGGGAGATTATCAAGCGCGTAACGGCAAAAGGTAGGGAGCAGCAGCGTTGACTGGTGACTTTGCCACCCCTTCCCGCAATTGCAGGCAATTGCAAGCTTCACAATCAATAACACACTGTAACTGCAGGCAATGAAGTAGTGGAGGTCAATGGCTTCACCTTTGTGCGAAAGCGCAAGCCCTGCCCGGGGGATGGTTTAGCAGCGCAGCACGGTAACTCCACCAAGCGTCAGCTGCTTGCCCAGGAGCATCCAGCGCATGGAACATCTCAGGAAGAGAAGCAGCAACTGGTCTCAGATGAGGATGTGCAAGGGGGACCAGCAGCTGCTCGCAACGGTAATGTACGCACAAGCCCAGCATGCCAGGAGGGCTCCATGGAAGCAGATGCTGTCCACACCGGCGAGGGCGACAGCCAAGTCCAGGTGCAGCTGCTGCCCAGCACTGAGGCACACATACATGGTGCTGAGACAATCGCGCCTGGGGTAACTGGGGCTTGCGCAGCACAAGGCAGTCTGGAACCTGCCTGCCCTGCCAGCCCCAGGCTGCCTCTGCTTTCCCCAGACATCCCCACAGACCTTCCAGCTGAAGCACAAGCAGCTGCAACCACTGGATTATTTACTGCAGAGGGCCTAGGGGCGCAGCTGGCCAGCTGCTTGCCTGCCAGCTGCCCCAAACTTGTGAAGCTGCACTTTGTGGTGGCACGAGCACTGGATGCAGCAGCGGTACAGGTGAGTGTTGGGGAGAAAAGAAGCCCACAATGCAGGATCAATGGTTCATGCTTGCGCATGTGTGTGTGCGCGGTGACACACATACACACACACACACACACACACACACGGCCGCAGCTGCATGCAAGCCAGGAGATATAGCTGCATGAGCATATGTTTGCAGCTGCCCCAAGCTGCATGGGCTAGCTTGCACATTGAGTGGGAGGGTCTCTTTAGGAGCTCCAGGCATCAACAAAAGTAAGGCCTATTGGCGCACTCGTGCTGCACCTACTAACGAGCCCAGCACATACCCATCAACGCTCGTTAACAGGCTTATCATACACTACCAGGCATCTACCAATAAGTCCATCTTACACTGATCAAATGTAATCATCAGAAGCCCTGCACACGCCCATCCGCAGACTCACCAACACACTAACTGCACACTCACCAACAGGCCCGCACAAACCCATCTATGTAATTACCAACAGGTTATCTACATACCCTCCAACAAGCCCATCTCACAACCATCCATGTACTCATAAGCAGGCCAACACACCCTTCTGTGTCCTCATCGGCAGGCCAACACACCTGTGAGGCGCACTGCCCATTCGCTGAGCCAAGCCTTTATGGGATTGATAGAGCAAGAGGTGGCAGCATGCAGGCAGCAGCTGGTGGATTCTGCCATGCATGCTGCTGACTTGCAGGTAAGGGCAGTTGTCGGATCCCTGAAGCTGATGATCTCAATTTGTGGCTGACGCTGCACAACCACAGATGCAGGGGGTGCAGAGGAATGAGTGCTGTCAGCAATGGGCATGAACGCTGTCAGCGATGAGCATGAGTGCTGTCAGCTATGGGAATTGCAGGCGACATGCGTTCTCACTGGAATCATTCCATGTTGGCACACACACACACATACACACACACACACGTGCGCGCGCTGGGAATGTTAGATGGATGGCACAACAAGGCTCTGGCTTGCATTTTGTGACCTCTTTGGATTGCGGAAAAGGAAAGGCAGCCAAAAGTGCAAGTCGAGGATTGGCATGAAGCACAGGCCAGGGGTTGGGTAAAGAGTTCGAGCATTTGTCGGAAAAGGCTCATCAGAGCCACTGAGGGGCCAAAGATTCGGCCCTCTGTGGAGCCTTATTTGGCAATCGCTAAACCTCTTTTGCCACACCCAACATGCTGGTCACGGCCATCTGGCAGATAGACTATTTGCCAGAGTCTGAGATAGAGTCTGAGATAGTGCTTTAGGAACTTACACCTTGCAGAGGGCGTCAGAGGGTAGCATGTGTGTAGGGCTGGCTAGTTCATGCATTTGTACGCATTACATGGCACAAGTCCGGACCCTCTTGCACTGGGTAAACGCGAAAGACAGTTTGGACAAACACACACACATGCGCGCACTCACACACTGAATTGGCCAATCCTACACGTCCTCTTTAAACTCGTGTGTCTGCAGGAGGCTCCGACTGCGGTGACTGGGGTAGAGCAAGCGCAAGGGGAGAAGCAGCAAGGGCAGGAACAGGTTGAGGCAACAGAGAGCCAAGTTGCAGCAACGGATGCAGCGGCCCAAATGGAGGGGCAGCAGGGTAGTGGGCTTGCTGGCCTGCCACCCCTGCTGCACGATGCTGTCACTGAGGGCAGGTGTGTGTGTGTTTGCAGCACATTGTGGACTGCATTGCGTTAGGATTTTTCTGTCCTTTCTGTGCTTCGTCTGGTATGCCTATTGTTGTGAGGCTCAATGGCCTGCCCAATGCCCAAGGTGTACTTCCACCGCAATCACCTCCCTGTGCTTGCTTTCCAATTCCAATGGTTGCATTGCTTGCATTGAAAGGCAGGCACTTCAGTTTCTGGCCACGTGCCCATCTGTCTGGGGCGGGCCAACCGTCAGAGTAGGCAGATGGTCTCAGTAATTTGTAATGGGTTGGGTCCCTGCTCAGGTTGCTGGACAGTGCCAGTCAAGTAAATCAGACGAACCAGCCTGCTGGCACACACGGTTTCGGCTTGCATGGGGAGACATCCAAGATGTACAATCCTACAGCATGCTTGGACAGATGGAAGGGGCAGCAGCAAAGACTGCACGAGCGCAACTCCCGTTGCATGTGTGTTGTACAAGTCCCTATAAATGCTGCCCTCTGCAGCAGGGGCTGGTGCTCAGACCTCTTTGTGCACCAGCTTGGCAGCCCTAACAGTGACTTGTATGCATGCTCCATTTGTCCTCGCAGTCGTTGCACTTTGACAAATGCATCAGTGTGGAAGTTTCCAGGCAACCTGGATGGATCAGGCGTACTGCCTGTCACTGTGCTCACTGCTTTAAAATGCAGCATTGCTGGCTAACAGACCATAGCCTGCCTGTCAACAAAAGTGTGTTGATCAATCACCCGTTGACAACTACAAGCATCCCGGTCTTGTTGATAGTCGCAGATAGACTTCTTTGACCCACAGACCCTCTGGTTGTGAATGCACGGTTGTTTGGGGCGTCCTTTGGGTGTCCAGTTTTGAACAATTCATAACAAGTGTTTGAAGGTTGTCTCAGGCCCTTCGGACCCTATCATCCCACGCAGTGGTGCAGGCCCGTTCATTTATGCCCATGTGCATGTGCTTTTCGCAGCACCCTCGCCCTCTCCTTGCAGCAGCAGCTTGCCCAGCTGGAGGCGGAGGAGGCCGCCTGGCTTTCCCTCAAGCAAGCCTATGCACGCCCCCCTGCGGCGTACGCGCCTGTGGATGGTGGAAGAAGAGCAGCGCAGGGAGAGGTTACACACCAGCACTTGCCTGCTGATGGTGGAACCACGCTCCCGCCTGCTGATGGTGAAAGAGCAACACATAGAGAGGTAACAGAGCAGCAGCAACCGCAGCAGCAGGAAGCAGGAGAAAGCGAGCAAGCGCGCAGCACCTGCTGCAACAACGCCCAGGGCGTGCCTGCACCTGCTCAGTGCAGGGCTGATGTAGAGGCCGCTGACTGTGCAGGGGCTGCGCACGCCGCAGATGGGAATGCTGCTGCAGAAAGGGCAGGTGGTGCATGCGCTGTCGTCCTGGGATTACACGAGGATCTGAGTGCAGAGGCGGGGCGGGGACATGAAGCGCTGGCGCAGTCGCCACTGATTGCGGTGAATTGCGCAAAGGCTGATGCTGGGGGCAGCAAGGGAGCAGCGGCAGCAGCAGAACGGGAGACAGCATTAATGCAACAGGCTGCAACGGGTGCAGGTGCCGCTGCGGTGGCAGCAGCTGCAGCACAGCCTCTGCCCCAGGGGCAGATGCAGGGAGAACAGCAAGGCCAGCAGCAGCAAGGGGAGCAGCAGCAGGGGACGTCCACGGCTGGAGGAGAGGAAGGGCAAGGGGCACCGGAGGAGGGCAGCAGCTGTGGTGCTGACAATGCGTGTGTGTCCAGTGACGCTTGCGTGCGTGCGCTGGAGGAGGCGCGCGTGCAGGCAGGGGCGCGGCTCATGACGCAGGTGTGTCATGTACGCGTGCGCATGTGTGTGTGTTTGTGTTTGTGTATGTGCAAGGACGCAACCCCTCTGTCCTCTCTGTCAAGCTTTTCTTTGTAAAGATGATGCATTCGTTGCAACTTGTACGCCATTGGCCAGCCACCTGAGTCTTGGCTTTACGCTGATTTGCAAGCTTTCCCCGCCTTTTGTTTGCTCCAGTGCACTGCCATGAACAGTGCACTGCCATAGAAAGCCTGAAATGGATGCCTGTGAGCGAGTGTGTCCTAGCTCACACGGTGCGTTTCCTGGCATGCAGGAGCACAGGTACCAGCCGGCTGTGCAGCACACTGAAGTGCTTTTACAGCGTGTTGAGCTCATGAGTAGGGCGCGAGTTTAATGTGTACTGTACATGGTATTACGTTATATGATATTATAATGTATGACTACAGTGTATAGCAGTACTGGGGGATCGTATACTGGTGTACATTTTCAAATACAGAAGCTCAGATCGCTGGGCGTCTGAGCTCAATGCAAATTTTGCGTGTTTTGGGAATTTTGGGATTTAACTGTAATGTGAATGGCCCTCGAGTTGGCAGACAAAGGTGGAGGAGGGGAAGCAGGTGCATTTAGGCGCATGGTATAAGCCAGAAGAGCAATGAGCAGCAGGGCTTAAGCAGCCTATCCAATTGAAAGAGTACAAGCAAGGGCATGGAATCATCGTTGCTGAGGAGCTGGTAGGGAAGCCCTGTGCTCAGATATGCGTGGGTGCAGGAGCTTCATCAGCCCAGCCAACCCCTCTCAGGCCATCAAACAGCAAAGGATCACAGCGTGTTTATGCAGGTTGAGCATGCTGAGAAAATAGTCTTATGTTAAAGCCAACTTGAACAACCAAGAGGAGCCATCAGGTGCAGATGGATGCCTTGAGCTAAAATGCTTTCTCCCAGCTTTATGCACAGCCTCTCTGTGCAGCGTCTCCTAGCTGACAGCAAGACCTGAAGCGTGCCTTGGTGTAGAATGACAGCTATAAAATACTTGGGACTGTGGTCCTATGGCCATGAACAGCCCACAAGGATGGTTGCGTGTGTAAGGATGGTTGGAACCACTCATCACGCACCTTTGGTCAACATTTCTGTACAGCAACATCCACAGTGGATCCCTGGGGGCCAAAAACCCAGCCCCACCTACAAACGACGTCAATATTTTTGATTTGTGGCCCATTCTATGTTATATACTACCGTAGTGACACGTACCCATTCTGCATCCCTTGGAAACACAGTCAGTTGAGCAATCCCGCAGTGCAGTGCTTCCATTAGGGGCGACGCGTCGCATTTTAGGCGCATTGTGTAGCAAATGGTGGCGACGAGGGGTGCCCGGGAGGGCACCCCAGGAGCACCCCTCGTTGCCACGGGGCGACGCGGAAAATTCTGGGGACCATCCCTTGTCGCCAAATTTCTTTTTATTTTGTACAAAATGCTCCATGAAGAAATGCAAAAGCAAAAGAACGGGCAAGTTTCCTCAAATGAAAGGTGCCTGCCCTGGGGGACAGGCACCAATCCCATCCATTGGACAATGTCCCTGCAGCAACAGCAGCACCAGTAGCAGCAGCAGCAGCAGCAGCAGAAGAAGCAGGCAGTGTACCCCATGCAGCAGCAGTATCACCACCACCTGCATCAACATTGGGGGTGCCCCAGCAGCTGCAAGCACAGCAGCTGCGCCACCACCTGCATGCACTGCCCTTGCATCAGTGTGTGAGCTCTCCTGGGGACATGTACAAGATTCCCCTCCTGCACAGGGTGAGGCAGCTGGTGCAGGGATGGCGAATTGCCTGCAGTGCTCATGGGCTAGCAAAGCGGACTGCCTCATGTTCCTGCAGAAGAAGGACAGCCTGCTGTCCCATTTGGGCAGGAAAATGCGCAACGGCAGCAGCAGGAAGCAGGTTTTCATTACCCGGGCTTGCCAGCATGCAAGAAATATGGAGGCTTGAAAGCAGCACAAGGAGCTGTTGCTGCAGGAGAGGCAGGAGGCCCCAGCAATCGGCAGCTTTTGCATGCAGCAAGTTAGTATGGTGTTGCACAGAATTTCAAGCAGTTTGTTGCTGTGCTCCACCATCTCTCCCATTTGCGGCCCATGGTCTGGAGCAGCTGTTTTACGATGTCAGATTAAAAACAAACAGACTTAAAGAAAGGACCGGCAGCCACACTGTTGGGCTGATAGGCCTGGTGCTGGTACATTCAAGCACACAGAGGCAAACACTGTAAGCAGCAAACTGAAAAACCAGGGGTAAAGGAGGGGGCGATCGAAAAAGGAGAAACTGCTTGTCAATTTGATGTACCAACATTTGCAGCAGCGTGCATGCACACATGATTTCTACCAATGAGCCACTGTCAGTGTCCAAACAAGGCTTGCTTGATGTACCAACATTTGCAGCAGCGTGCATGCACACATGATTTCTACCAATGAGCCACTATCAGTGTCCAAACAAGGCTTGCTTGATGTACCAAAGTGTGCAGCAGCGTGAATGCACACATGATTTCTACCAATGAGCCCCTGTTAGTGTCCAGCTAAGGCTTGCTTGATGCACCAAAGTTGGTAGTGATGTTACGATGTTAAGCTGTCCAAGATCATGCCCCACAAGCGTTGGTGTGACGACTCAGGCTGGGAAGAGCCTTTGAGTCAGGTGCCACATCCCTGTGTGATATCCTGCCTTTTGCCAGCCAGGCCACCTCTGCCAATTCTGAGTATACCACCTGAAAGCTAATAAAAAAAGCAATTTTTCAGCGCTGAGCTGGTCCCGTTTGGTGAACGCTGCTGCGTGCTAGGCTTGCATATGTATGCGCTTAGCCAGCCTAACTCACTTCCTGTGTGCCCTGACCCTCCAGCTGCACCCCCAAGCCTGCAGGTGAACCCCAGGGTGTGCCCTGAGTGCAGAGGTGGCCACCTGCTGCGAGCTGGCGGGGGGCTGTTTTGGGAGGTGCTCCAAAGTCAGCCGAGAGGAGTGCTGATGATAGGGCCCGGCTTTCTATAAATATTTAATGAAATTTAGGCCCTTCATCGGGGTGTTGGAGTCAAGTTCAAAATTCAAATGCTAAAGGGATTTCAGCGGTGCGAGGAAACCTGTACCTGAAGCCCAAACGAGGCTTGATTGAGCTGCTTTGGCAACAACCAAGAAAATTAGGGCCGATAATTTGGAAAGAACTTCAAAAACATGAAATATATCCAGTCGGAATCATGTCCACAAGCAAAACTTTCAAAGTTATAAGCTCCAGCAACTTTGCGGAGCCCAGCAGCTCTTCCCTGGCGCCCAGCATGGTAGCCTGCAGCATCAAAGTTGATGCTGACAACCCCAGGCGTCGGCCAGGACAAACAGCGGGCACGGAGGTGGCCTATCGGGGCCTGGCCGGACCTCCCTGCCTTTGTGCGCCTCTCCGTGCGATGAAAATTCGACAAGCACCAGGAGCCCTCTGCAACAACCCAAACCACTCGAAATGTTACCAATAGGCTTCACATATACTTGCTGCTGCAGTTTGGGCTTGAGCGGGGTCCCTCTCAAAAATGGCATTTACCAGGGGGACTGAGAAGTGCAGGTATAGGGCACATGTCGCACTTTAAAATTGTTAGAATATTAATAGAAAAATATCTGCATACTCAAAACTGGAGTTGGTGTGTCCAAACGAGAGAAATGCTACTTTTTGGTGCACAGAGCCCTACCTGAGCCACACCCCGGTGTGGCCAGCATGCCAAACCAAACCTTTTCTTGAAACTAGCAATCCCTCATACTCAGAAGTGGGTTTTACAGTGTCCGGCAGTATATCACCCAGTTATGGCATAGGTTGTGGCGCCTGACTTTGAGGGTCTTTTTTCAAAAGTGCACTGGATTTATGTCTGTGGGTGCGAAGCCAAAATTTTGGCGAAATTTTTTTGGCTGTGCTACACGTTAATTGGATATGAGCACCGTTGGTCGCGAAAATGCTACCAACCCCAAATCCTTAATCGAAGCACTGCCGCAGTGGCCCCGCGCTCCCTTCAGTTGGAATTATGTGCAGCCCGCTCAAACTCGCAAGGGTAAACAGCTCCTGCTCTGCCCTCATACTTCACTCTACAAACCCTATCACTCAGGTCTCAATCTATGCCTTCATACTTAAACCCTATCACTCAGGTCTCAACCTATGCCTTCATACTTAAACCCTATCACTCAGGTCTCAACCCAGCACTGGTGCTTGCTGTGCACTGCCATACATGAGGTCTCTTGTGTCTCCAAATAAAGTGGACTCCTGAAACAGCAGAAAGCCTACTGCCATCCACGGAAGCCATGCATACCGACTGTCTGTCTATCCATCCTCTAGGCCGACCAGAGGAAATCTTTTCACGCACAAACGACCAGATACAATCGTTTTTAACCCACCCGCATAGATCTGCACCTCCAAAGACATGGTTTTTTCAAGGTGCACAGTTTGTCCGCACCCCTCAAAAGCTTGATTTTATGGCTTGTCATAATGTCACCACGGTAGTATAAACTGCGGCATATGCTACCATTTAGTCACATATACTGGTGTACTTTGCACTCATGCATAACCTGCCTTTCACTAGTATGCATCTGTGCAGGTGGAGCTGCTTGCCAGCAGACTTGCGCGTGTGGAGCTCATGGTGGGGCGGGCTGAGCAGGTGGCCAACTCCATGCAGGTGAGCAGAGGCGCGCAGGTGGCTAATGCGGTGCTCACATGGTAGGCCAACTCCATACACGTACTATATGGCATGTTTTGGCATTGGAAATACGCCAAATGAGGAGTAAATATATGGAATTGGCCAACCCTGCTCATATGTTCTTTCGATGCTCGCACCAGAGGGCCATCTCTAGATGATCGCATTTGTAGTGTTTTGGAGCCTGTGGGCCAGGCTGGGCGGGTGTGTTACTGTGCTAGTGTGCTGTTCAGGCAGCAGACTCTCAGGCGCTTGCAGGCCTTGTTGTTATGCCTGGCTGGGTCAAATGATGGTGCAGGCCAGTTCAAGAGGCTACATCAGTGCAGGGATGTGCCTGCCGCACGCCCTCAGAATTGGTCAAGCATCTGCACTGCTGCTCCAAGCGCGCGCGCACACACACACACACACACACACATACACACACACTTTGTGCTGCCTGTCAGGCCGACTACCACCAGGATCGCTTCCGCACCTTCCCCCACGTCAACTCGCCTGCCTGGCTCATCAGGCGCATCACCCAAGCCAAGCCTCCTGCATGGATGGGCGCGGATGCAGCAGTGGTGTAGGGGTTGCGGGTCCTGGCTGAGTGTCTCAACTCCGACAGAAGATGGTGGATTAATGTTGGAGGGATGATGTATCACCCAAGCCGAGCTCCTTTGATGGCTGGGCCTAGAAGCGGCAGTGATGTAGAGGCAGCATGGCATACAAGGGTTACAAGGAAAAAGGCCTCAGTCAAGAAGTTTGACTGCTAGCCTGTTCATAAATGCACATTGGATCATGAAGGAAAAAAGGGAAGAGGCGGCATGGCATACCAAAGCCAATGCTGAGTGCCTCAGCTCCAAAAGGAGACGATGGTGGATTTGTGTTAGAGGGATGATGCATCGCCCAAACCAAGATACGTCTTCTGCATGGCTTGGTGCAGGAAGCGGCAGCGGTGTGGTGTGGGTCCTGTCACACTCCCTGCAGAGTGTAAAGTAGAAAGAGCAGTGGTATGAAGGGGTTATCTGCATCACCAGGCCCACAGCGTGGCAGGGATATGAGGCGGCAGAAGCAGTGCTAAAAAAAGAGGAAAAAAAGCAGTGCATGTATCAGGGGCGACGCATCGTATTTCTGGTGCTCTGTCCAAAGTGCATGGGTGGAAGCACAGCAATGCCTGAGGTGTGCTTCAGTTGCGTCAGGCAGCAACAGCAGTGGCTGGAATTGTAATGGCACACCACCCAAGCTGAGAACGTGCCCTTTGTAGTCCACAGATGATATGCGCATGCACAAGGGTGGCTTGTTTTGAGCTCTTTGCCCGAAGTTGGCCAGGCACTACGACTGACGGCATGCAGCTGAAAACAGAAGAGGATTGCTCGGGGCACCTTGTGGTGATCAGGAGTGACTGTTTGAGACTGGGTCAGCATCCTTCCAGCGACTTGCATGACCAGCTGTACCAGACACCTTTGACATGAACCGTGATTGCTCTCTTCGCAGGCTTGGTTCTTGAAATGGTATGCCCTTAAGCGGTGACTCAAGCAGAATTGTCGAGGCATGATTGAAACTGGGAGCAAAATGCTTGACGGCTTGATGCTGCTCACTACATCCTGGGGGCAGCTGTCAATACTGGCTCAGAAATGCAGAGTTGTGGTCCTCCTGGCCCTTGGTACGCCCTTGGTACAGAATAGAATGACTACGCAGGCAGTGAGAACACTCCCCGTATCAATTAAGGAAAAGAGGGTACCTAGGGCCGAGGCACCATGTATCCCCTTCACCAAGAGAAGCAGCTTGATACAGCTGTGTTGGTATTACTCTTTCTTCTCTTGGATTTATTAAACCTTAAGAAAAAAGAAAGTGTTGTGCAGTCCGTGAAAAGGCCATGTGCATTAAGTAAAGGCCTCCAAGTCCTGGGCAGCAGCTGGAGGTGGAGGTGAAGGGCTACAAGGGAGAAAAGGCCTCAGTCATGACGTTTGACTGCTAGCCTGTTAATAAATACACATGAGGTCATGAAGAAAAAAAGGAAGTTTGTTGTTATCCTGGTTTAGAAAAATATTGATACCTATCCTGGGAATTCACATGGTGAATGGTGCCTAGACAGGGCATCCTGTGCGAGACGTGGAGGTGTAGAAAAGAGAAGTTGTGCTCAAAAAGTGAGGCATACGTTTGACGGAGAGAGCAGACTTGGGGATTGAAACATCTGAACAGCACATGTTTTTCATCTTGTATGTCATCAGAATCACAGATATCACAGACCGGAGAAGTACTATTGGACCAAGTAGCCTGTTCAACTCGGAGAGCGTGTACCCGCAGCCTGAATCTGGCAGTGTTGCGAAGGACATGATGGGGAAGATCCAAGTACATGTATTCAGGCTGCCATCTCCAGCATGAAAACTGAACGCAACAATGTTGCTGGAAGAATGATCATCGGGTTTAGGGTTTACAATGGTGGCCTACAGCCCGAGACTCTGGCTGATGGCAGCTGGTGAAACAAGCTCAACCAGTATCAAAAATTGAGACCAAGTCTGACACAAATCTAAGAAGTCTGTATGAGTCTTGGTTTAGGAAAGCATTGATTTCAGTGAATCAGTGATAGTATGATGGCAAGCCAAGAATGGAATAAAGAATAAAGAATGATCATCATAGCTCTTAGCAAAAGCTCTTGGGGAGCAGGCTTGGTTAACATGGACATTGGGAGTGGTGATAGGTTGGCGCAGCACAACCTTCAAATCCCTGCACATGCATCTAACAGAATTACATCCCCTTACCTCTTTCCAAGAATATTTCCTAAGAAATCTAGACTCACCTTCAGCCGTCCTGATGCTATATTGATTACTCCCTATAAAGCCAAACCCACTTCTTCTTCTCCTTCTACCTCCTGCTCATACCATCATGCGTTATGCAGCAGACACAACCCCACACTGAGGACCACAACAGCCAACCGCGTGAGGCAACCCAACCAACTGAATGTAAACCAGCGGCATGTGCACTTGATCGAAATCAAGTACTGTGAAGACACGAGGCCTGGACAGCAGTTGGAGGCGGCACAGCGGCAGCATGCAGACCTCTGCAAACTCATTAATGCAAAAGGTGTGACTCTCCGCACCATCCTTTTGGGTGTTGGTGGGACCTGCTACACTGAGCACACCCTTAACCAGTTTAAACAATTGGGACTTGACCACCAACGCGCCAACAAACTTGCTCGCAAGCTTCATGCCCATTCTGTCATGTATGCCAACAAGCTTGTTACCACTAGGTGTGTTATTGAGAATAAAAATACTTCTCGCAGCCAGGTTATGGAGCCGGGTGCTTCCAATTACCCTGCTAATCCCCATTAAAATCTTCTTTTTGTAGTCTTCGTGGAGGAGGGGATCCAAGGCTCTTCTGGGCCAATGTGTCTCCTTTTCCTCAATTGATGTAGGGAGGCTTTCCTCTGCCTGCGTACTTTTCCTTTTCTTATAAGGAAAAAGGAGACAAATTGGCTCTAAAGAGCCATGAGTCCCCTTCACTACAGAAGAAAGAAAAGAGAAGTCTACGCAAGCCAAAAGGCCGCGTGCATCAAGGAAAGGTACCCTAACTAGCAAGCTAGCAAGGGTCTCACCAAATGGCCCTAAAATTGACACCGTTTGACAGTTCAGCCTCGGAGAAAGCCAGAAGCAGAGCTCATATGGATCTGAAGCCACTCCACAACGGTATTGTCAGCCATGCTCCTGGACGCCCTTACTCTCCTTCTCCTGCTCTCCACTGCCACGCGGCCAGCACCACCACCACTTGAAGTACCTCCACAAAGCTACAGGACAGAAAGGACTAGTGGGGACCTGTAAGGTTACTATATGCACCCAGAGTTTGGCTGTGAGAATAGTATTGTCTTCAATAGCACGCCTAGTGGTAACTCACTGTTTTTAACAGCTTCTATAATGCACGCAGCCAGGCCTGGCGCAAGAAAAGAATGTAAGAAAGGATAGAATAGCTATGCAGGCAGTTAAAACGCTCCCCACATCATTTAAGCAAAAGAAGATTCCTAGGGCCGAGGCACCGTGTATTCTCTTCACCAAGAGAAACAAAAGAAAGAAGTCAGTGGGGATCAGGAGGGTCACTAGCAGATTCTGAGCCTGAGCCTGGTGACGGAAGTTGAGAGGAGTCTTCTCAAGAGCATGTCTGGTGCTAGCAAGTTAATAAGCGTACTGGACAGAATGAGCACGAGGCTTCAGAGAAAGCTTGGTGGCTGTATGAGTGTCAAGACCAAGCTCTACAAAGGGCTCCAAAGTGTGAGGGGTTGAGATGACCCCACCCACATTAACGAATTGGTATGGAAGGTGACTTAAGCTGAGCCCCTTGAAAGAACGCAACAGAGGTCGCGGTGCTGCTGCTTTGAGGCCTCAAGCAGATTCTTGGGCCTGGTGCCTCCACAGTATTTGACCTCCACAATATAGACGTGTCTGTTCTGGAAGGAGCTGGCTAGGGTGATGGACCTTGGAAGCAGGCGGAGTGGCTGTGGCTGGCGCTGAGTGCTCCCTGTTTCCCCCACGCCCCCCTCTACTTCTCAACGGATACCGGGAATTCGTCCTTGGCACTCTTTTCATTGGAACAACTAAAATTGCATCATGGCAACTAGGAATGAGCCTTGATTTGTCAGGGAAACGGCGAGGGAAGATGAATTAGGGAAGGTTCTATTTGTTGAGTGTTCAGGGATCTGCAGGTCCTGTAAAGCAAGACGATCTGCGCTGCCAATGTCCATGGAGGAAAGGCCTGCCCAAAGAGGGCCTTTGCTGACACCTTTAAGGAGGATTCTGCTAGCAATATTGTGCCGCTCAGTTGCCATATTTGACATGGTGGAAAGTTTACATCTTGAGAGAGTGTGAACGGCACTGTCTGGCTCCCCACAGAGGGGACATTGTAGGCTGGTGGATATTTTAAAGCCCACTGCGTGCTTTCGGTTGAAGAGGGTATCTGTGAGGTAGTTGAAAATGTTTCAATTCATTTTGAAAGGAAGTGTTGGCATGGTCCAGAGAGCATTGCTAACCTTTTTATGGACTGTGGGAAGTACACTTTGGTAATAATAGTAGTATCCTGTATCGGAGTTAGCCTTTCCGAGTCTGTGTTTTAGATACACCTGCATCCTCAAAGCATCATGAAGGTTGAAAAAATGTTTGAACATTGGGGCAGGTGAGTTGGGGCGCTCTGATGTGCTTGCATGTGTGCAAGCAGCTTCCTCAAAGGCAAGCCAGGAGGTGTCATGGAAAGTGTTGCCTCCAAGGTCGACACAGGGGAAGGTTGTTTCCGCAGGGGTGTCATTACCTTAAATAGCCTGGTGTTTGGCAATGGCAACTGCGCGTTGGCTACCCACACTTCCAGCAAGAGATTTGACCTTGTAGAGATAAATAGGGGCAGGTGAATTGCACACAAAAAGTATGATTATTGTAAGGATCTGGCCTTGGACATGCTGATGGTGAAGCTCTGGGCAGTGTCTGCTTTCTGATTTGGTGGAGTGAAGAAAGGCTATCAGTGGCAATGTGAGGGTGGCCCTGGAGTATGGCAGCTGCTATTGCAGCTTATTCAGCCCTTATTGGTAATACCTGGATATGCCCAATTTTTCCAATTCTAGACCAGGTTTGGGCTGGATGCAGTTAGTGATGAGAGGGGTTGTTGGCTTTGGACCGTGTTCTGAGGGGTGTGCTGTTGGTCAGAGGGTAGTTTATCAAATTTCTTGAAACCGGTCTCGATACCTGGTTTCTGGCATTGAGAACTGGATCATCATTTATGCTGCTGCAGTATTAGAGGTAACGTAGAGGCAAGGAGCAGCACAACTCCAGCCAGGCAACTTCATAAATCAAACATCCAAAGCCGCTATATCCACTTAACAGAAACCAAATACTGTGAAGATACGAGGCCTTGTGCCGAGCTAGAAGCCTCACAGCAACAATACAGTGAACTGTGCAAACAACTTCAAGGTGCCGAGACCACTCTCCACGCAATCCTCCTGGGTGTGGGTGGGACTATCTATACTGCGCTTACCCTGGATCAATTAAAAAAACCAGGGATTGACCCACAAAGGTCTACCAAGCTTGCACGAAAGCTCCATGCCCACCCTGTGCAATAAGCGCACAAACTCACCTCAACCAGACGTGCCATTAAAAACAAAAGCACTCAACATTACTCTGGTGCCCTGGGACCGCATGCTTCCAGAAGCCCACCAGGCCCAAACTAGCTTCCCTCTTACCCTCGGGTGAGGGAGGCCCACGGCTCTTTGGGATAATGTGTCTCCTTTTCCTCAATTGATGTAAGGAGTCTTCTCACTGCCTACGTGGTTTTTCTTTTTCTATGCTCGTTTCCCCCAGCGTGCCTCAGGGATATCTTATACCCTTGGTCAGTGAGCCAAGTTGGGTTGTTCTCGTTTGGGCGAATTCTTGGTGCAGTATTCCAGCAGCAGAAATTTGTAGGCTCCAGGAGTGTTGGGGAAGCATGGTTTTCCTGGCCGACCCAGAAGGGGGAAGTAGCACAATTTTGGGCTGTTGAGGGTATGTTCCCAATGTGCAACAAAGGTGAGGGTAGGCACTAAGAAGTTTGGAGTGCGGATTGGTGCTCATTGGACCTCCCCAGCTTCGTAGGAACATGAGAGTTGCTGTTGCTCTTTATGAAGGTTAACAGCTAATGGATGCCACGTGTCAGGATTTTTTCTGGAAGCGCTAGCCTAGCGCCGCTAGGGGTGGTATTGTAGTTGTGGAGGAGGAGGGAATGACATCGAAGCTGGGGTGGGAGTTGGTTGCAAGAGATCCTTGATTCACATTCTGAGAAAATCTCAGAAGACGAAACCACCGTCCATTAAGGGTATACCCTTAATTAATGGACATACGTATGCACACAAGAGCCAGAGTTCAAGCACACAAAACTGATCAATTCCCTGCGCTCTCTGCACACAATGCCAACGAAACGGTCCTTGATGCACAGAGGTCCCAAAAGATGAGGGATGAAGTGGGAAAGCCACAGGAAGAGGAAGATCTAAGGTTACATCTCGGTTGCAAATCTTGAAAAGTCAAATTCCTGAGGCCGGAGATTCAGCTGAACTTCTCTGCAGAGAACAGATGTGCAAAATTCTTCTTAGTCCTTCTTAGAGAACACGTAGGAACGCAAGGACAAAGGAACATGGCATGCTTTTCGCCTTGGAGTCCTTTTTGATCACACCTATCCTACACATTTTAGATGCTCTTGCCAAAGTGAAGCCTCAACTCTTAACGTGTGGGCATGTAAACGAGTGCGCGCTCCGTTTCTCGAGAATTAGTCGCTATAGCTATAGGTCACCTAGGTTATGCCTTAGGTGGCTTAGGTGGCTCATAGTTTTGGCTTTTAACCCCCTAACCCTAACCCTAACCCTAACCTAACCCTACCCTAAACCTACGAGTCACCTAATTAGCTTACAAGCCACCTAAGGCATAACCTAGGTGACCTATAGGTATAGCGACTATTATTGGGTTTCTCAGCATGTGCTTGCCTGATATAAGTCAAGATGAAAATATCTAGGGCCATTTTTGACGTTATGCCCACAAACTTGCTACCACAAGGCGCCATTAACTCCAAAAATGACTCAAAAATGGCGCCTTCTGGGGAGACTTTCTTGCATGCTAAAGCTATATGTCAAAAAAGACACACATATCGATGGAAAAGTTTTACTGGAAATCCGTGTTCTAGCACACACATTGCACCAAAAGAGTACGTGGGTAAACAGGGCCAGAGGCACGCCAAAAGCTTTACATGTAAACAGGTTTAAACCAGGCACTGAAAATCGATGGAGCTAGCGAGTACACACAACCGGATTAAATTCCGAGGTTTTGTTGGTCTTCCAACGTCACGCTCACTGCAACTCACAATATAAATTGAACGTTCGCCATGGATAATTTAATTGCTGCATATCGTCAAGAAGACGCTGTCTGTATGTGAGACCTTGGTTTGATATGGAGTAGCTTCCTACCATGCAGCAGCTCCAGTACTTGGGCAGCTATTCAGCGGTAGGCTTCCACCTTGGATAATATGCACAATGAACGAAGACGATGACAACAGCACGCCCAGGCAGCCCGTTTTACACGACAAGCAGAAGAGCAATGAGAGCTCGTCAACCATCGAGGTGGACATCAGCTCAGTCGTGACGCAGGTACGAGTGTGTGTAAGTGCGTGTGGGTGGGTGGGTGGAGAATGGCAACTGTGGGATTTGACTAGCTTGCGCTGGAGGACCGGTCTGTCACTTCGGCTCCGAGCAGTGCCCTTTACCGGAGGACCTGTTGGGCCCATAGCCAATGCACTCAACGGCAGTGCTGGACCATTACTGGGCCTATCTCCATCCAGCACACCTTTTAGATATGTCACCAGAAGGTGGCAGGTGTAGGCAGGCTTGCGCAGGGTCAACAACTCTTGGACAGTCCTAGAGGGGGCCAGAGCTTGTGCACCACTTCTGCCCTCCTCACAGGTCACCACCAGGGATACACCCAACGTCAGGAACAAGCCATCCTTTCAGCTGGCAGGGCGGAATGCGCATCCATCTTGGAAGACCAAGGTTGGTGCCCGCACGTACAGTGGAACCACACGTTCGGATGCATGCAGCAAGCCAATGAACATTGAATCACGTTCTATGCTAGGTGCATCTGCAGAAGATCAGTGTAAAAAGTATGCCAGCTTGGTGTAATATTGTTATAATTCAGTAATGAGTGCTTTTGGATAATAGCTGAAAAGCTTGCACCACTTCATGCACGCATTGTAAATATAGGAAATGCGTCATCATTACTCCCAGCACTCTCATGCACATTCCCTCGTTTACGTGTGCACACATGTGTTAGGCTATGCAGGCGGAGGCACAGGCTTGCCGTGAAGTGCCATGCACCAAAACATGCTGGCATGCATGCCCTCATGCACAGCTGTAAGCACTGCACATTTCTGGGTGCACGCAGGTACGGTCCCTGCTGTGCTGCTTCGCTCCCAAGCCCAAGCCCCTCCCCTCCCATGCTCCCCCAGCTCTCCTGCGGGAGCGTGGCCCCTTGATAGGGCCCAAGCACCCCTCAGATTCTCATAAGAAGACGCTGGTGAGTGGAATAGCCCGTGACTATCCTTGTGCCTTCCGAGATGTGCGCACACAGCAGGTGAACAAAGAATTTGTGTCCAAAGTTTTCGCATACGCGCGCACATGCACACACACACATACACGTGCACACACACATATACACGCGTGCACACACACACACACACACACACATACTGTGCATGCTCCAGGTGCTGGATTTGGATGAGACGCTGGTGCACTCCTCCTTCAAGCCCATCGAGACCCCAGACTGCATTGTTCCCGTGGAGATAGAGGGCAGGAATGTGGATGTATATGTGCTCAAGCGCCCCTGTCTGGACAAGTTCATGGAGAGCGTGGGGCAGCGGTTTGAGGTGCGCATGCCCGCTTTTGCATTTGAGCATGTGTCTGTGCCAGGTGATTGGACATGTGTAGGGTTGACCAATTCCGTATACGTATGCTGTATATTTCCACTTTTTGGCAGGGAAATGAAAAATATGTGGGGTGGATATATGAGGGTGGCCAGCCCTAAATATGTGTCAGCATCAGCAGGAGAAAACGGACAGGCTAAACTCAGCTGCCGCATGCACTTGCATGTATTGCAAGTGGGCCTGCCAAGGTAGAGTGAGAGTGGTCCCTGCAACCATCCTGCAATTTTTTTGGGTCGCGTGCGCTTGCCAACCCCTGCATCATGTGTTTTACCCTTGGCACTTTGGTGTGCGGCGGTACCTCTGTAGGGGTAATTCGGTAACGGTGTGCCTGGCCAAGGTCTGCCTCCAACATGTCTATGCTTGTCAGGCGCAGTTGAAGCCTGTTAAAAGTTATTTATCGGCAGGTCTGCGCGTGTTGACCACAGTCAAAGCCTCGAAAAAGGAAAAGCTGGCCTCGCGGGTCTGTGCTTGTTGAGCACAGCCAAAGCTTCGAAAAAGGAAAAACTGGCCTTGTGGGTCTGTGCTTGTTGAGCACAGTCAAAGCCTCTTCTATATGCGCATGCATCAAAGGGAAGGATGGGTGTGAAGGGTCAGCATCCCATAAAAGAGGCCAGAAGGGAGGAAACAGGAGAGCTCCAACAGGGCCCAGAGCGTTAGTTAGCGCACACACACACACACACACACACATGCGCGCGCGCACAGTTGAAACACCAGACTTTTGGCCGTTTTGAAACACCCTCTGGGCCGACCCTTGAACGCAGGTGGTCGTCTTCACCGCCAGCTTGGGCAAGTATGCGGACCCTCTATTAGACTGGCTGGACAAAGACAACGTGGTGGGTGTTTTTTACATGGTAGCACTGAGTGAGTGCACCTGTATCCTTGTGCACAAACTGTGCACAAACAAGAGTCAGGGTGCTCCCGGAATGTAGGCAAAGTTTAAAATCAAAACCTTCCGCCTTAACACTTGGAGAGGAGTACAATAGGGAGCCCATGGTGAAGGTTGTTCTTTTTGAATCCTTAAGCTTGCACAGGTGCAAGGTTGAGCAGTGCTCATTTCCCTCTAAAAATGGCTGCTGCTTGCAAACTTTTTCTTGAAGCCTCGTTTCAGCTAGCACTCCTTTGTTGCCTGAAGTGACCAGCAATTCTTGGAACTGTATCTTGCATTGAAGGCATCGCTTTTCCAGGCTCATCCTGGAATGAGTCAAGGAACTGCTGCTTTGTAGGCAATAAGATAGTATGCATGTTCTTCAGCCTGGAGAGGGTAACATAGCTGCTCCTGCCAAGAAGGCAGCTGTATACTGCATTTGTGCCGTGACTGATTTGTGCTGGCACTCATGCAATAGTTAAACTTATGACTTAGCATTTCACTCAAACACTGAACAGCACGCAGTGACATCGATGCAGGAAGGCTGCCCAGCTGCTCACAATTTTTGCAGCAGCCAGTCTTCTGTTGCTGCTCGCATGTGCGTGTCCTTCAAGGTCCCTCTTAGTGCAATCTGGATGCTGGCACACGCATGAGAAATGCATGAGCACTCCTCGCACTTCATCAATCTTCCTGCGAGTAGCATGCAAGGTCACGTACCCTGCGCATGTGACTGTATGTCGATGGCAGGTGCGGTGGCGTTTGTTCCGAGAGGCTTGCCTGCCATGGGAAGGCAACTACGTCAAAGACTTGAGCTTCCTTGGACGTGACTTGTGTGACACCATTATTGTGGACAACTCGCCGCACTCATACGTGTTCCAACCAGAGAACGCCCTGCCCATTAGCACATTTATAGGTAGGGTCACCCTGCTGTATAGTTATGGGCACCATCATTGTGGGCAGGTTGCCACACTTGTTCGTTTTTCAGCCAAAGTATGCTCTGCCCATGAGCACAATCTTAGTCAGGACATGGGATGCTCAACCCGTATGTGCAAATGTGCGAAGCTGCACTCAATGATTGGGGTTGGCCACTTCCCTAGGTCTACACCGTGTTGGGCGTATATCCAGCTCCAAATACTCTGTCTACATGCCGTGTAATATGTTTAATGCTAATTGTTTTTTGGCCAACTCATTATACAATGTCAAATGGCACCCTGTGGTGCTCAAGATAAAGAAACACCCTTGCCATCAGTGCGCTTGAAAATTTGATCGAAATCCTGCACTAGTAGCGCCCTCCCATTTCATGATCTCTCAGGCTATCTCTTACATCCCCGCAAGCACCATCTGCTTGCAATGAGAGGCACCACGTGTCCTGGCCATCAGCACGCTCAAAGGCAGGAATTGGGGCGCCTCTCATTGCGGTGCTCTCAGGAATGTGTGAGATAGCCAATGAATTGATGGATCAGGAAAGCACTTAGAGTGCAGGACTTTGAGAAGCTTATCTTAATTTGTGGGGTTGCTTGATGATCGTCACTTTCACATTTTACACTGGGGTGAACACTTGATTATGCACTCCTGGCTTAACCATGCATTGCCCATTGGCGCGCTCTGGTACTGATGTTCTGGTGGCATGTAAGCTGGTAGGAAAAGGGGCCCTCACATGTAGCCCAGCCTGAAAACGCACTGCTTGTCAGCACATTTACAGGCAGGGCAGCACAAGTCAACCGATTGAGAAAGCTTCAATCACAGAATAATTTGATTGGCGTTTCCACCAGCCACTAATTGCATTCCATATGAGGCACTTTTTTCATTCCATAAGGGGAATTCTAATTGCGTGCCACAAGAGGCGCTCATTGCATTCCCTGGAGGCACAGCTTGCTGCACACACACACACACACAACACACAGAGCCACCAAAATTGCATTCCTCAAGAGGAACTGAAGAGGTTGTGCATGTGTGGGTTGGCTGGCTTATGCATGAGCGGGCTACACACGCATCTATGAACCACAGCTTCAGAAGGAGAGGCACAAATCAGGTTATGAATTTCAGGCCTCCTGCCCACAAGCCATGAACTTAAGAAAGGGCATGTCCTGCAATATAGGCCACTTCACCCCCTCTGGAAGTTTAATAAAAAGATAACAATTTGGAAGGCCTCGCAAAATAGTGAAGTTTGGAGAGAAAATTTTTTTAGTTGTTAATTATTTTTGGGAGCTCACAAAAATCTAGGGTCGTGAAATCGAAGAGTTCCTACGGTATATATTATTTGTATATAAGTATGTACGGAACTTAGGCCAAGCCTACTCGCTGCTCCTTATGCTGCTGCACATGTGCGTGCTTGCAAATAGAAAGCATGACCAAGACCTATTGGCGACGCCTCCAACCTTGCGCTGCTCCATGTGTGCGATCTTGCAAAGGACATGCACGATCAAGACTTCCTGAAGCTCATTCCCATTCTGGACAAGCCGACAGTGGCGCAGGACACTGACCAACCCTACTCACTGCTCCTTCTGCTACTGCATGTGTGCATTATCACAGGTGCCATGCATGACCAAGAACATGCTGAAGCTCATCCCCGTCTTTGTGCTACTGCATGTGTGCATTATCACAGGTGCCATGCATGACCAAGAACATGCTGAAGCTCATCCCCGTCTTTGTGCTACTGCATGCGTGCATTTTTACAGATGACATGCATGACCAAGATCTGCTGAAGCTCATCCCCATTCTGGACAAGCTGGAGACTGTGGCGGATGTGAGGAGCATTCTCGCGCCTGCCAGCAATTCCAAAGGAGGACTCGCTTGAGCTGCGTTTCCATGGCTCAGGGCTGCTCAGGTGCGAGCTCTGCACTCAACCTCCCGAGCAAGCTCTGCACTCCACCCCCTTCGGCCCCCACCTCACATGCAGCTGCCACTCCAACGCATGGGCATGATGTCTTTTTTTTTTTCCGCAGGTGTACGAATGAAGCGCACACAGCTTCCCTGGAGGGTAGGGCTCCTGTGATGACTTTGGTCCAAAGCTTGGACAACCAAGGGCATGGAAACCATTTGACTGCACGATGCATTGGATAATTCAACTTTACCCTGACTAGGGCTGCTTCTCATGTCGTCCTTGATTGGAGGCCTGCACCCTCAGCCAGTTTTGGTGATGCTGTGGTGGCTGTGTTGTGCAGTGCCGATCCAGGTTTGTGTGCTCTAAAAACTGCTCAGTGGGACTGCCGTAAGTGTACTGTCCAGAGGGCGCCGCGTGCAGCAAAACTGATTGCGCAGCAGCTCAGCCATTGATACATGTGTGCCTTGTTGACGTTGTTTGCAGGCCCCCTCTCAGGATGTGTGTAACCCCTCACGCCATGTGCACGCGCCTTGTTTGGCATGCTAGGCTGTTCATACCTATGAATCAAATTTAGTACTGCTGCAATATGAGTAACGTGTTAGACCGGAAGTGCATTTGTGCCGAACCATAGTCTTATCTGCATGACAAGCAAGTGATGGTTTCTTCAGGAAGAAATGCAGGCGGGTCTCTTGCCCTGCGCACGCAGTTATGCGTGCCCAGCTGCCTTGGGGATGCATACAGGGCCTGTGTGCTACTTCCACCTTCATCTGCCAAGCTGGGGCTTGCTGCCTTGGAGATGCATACAGGGTCTGTGTGCTACTTCCACCTTCATCTGCCAAGCTGGGGCTTGCTGCCTTGGGGATGCATACAGGGCCTGTGTGCTACTTCCACCTTCATCTGCCAGGTTGGGCCTTGCTTTGCCAGCTGCTCGGGCCTTGCTGCATGTAGAGCAACAAGTTTAGGTGCATGGAACATTTGTGCCTGCCTGTCTTTCTTATGAGCATATGCAACCAAGTACTGGTGCCCCAATAGTGTAGGGTGCATACGCCATTGCTGGGAAAAGACTGATGTTTGGCTACTGTATCTGTGATTAAGCAAGCGTGTTACATGTTGCTGATGTTGTGATGGCCACATAAATAAGGCGCAGGCAAGGCTTCTTTGCTTTGACATGCTTTCCAGTTTTGCCGGTACTTGTTGTCCATCTAAATTTTTTACTTGTATAGGTAAGGTTACATCGCTATATCCGCCTACAAGGGCAGCTGAGCAGAAACACTGAGGCCTGCAACCAGACCTGGACAAAAATGCTCAACCCATAGAACTTGGACTTGTCACCTGTATAGGGCTTCCATGAGCGAGTACACTTCCTTAATTAAGGAAAATACCTGGCTTTGGGGCTCCAGGTCTGGTGCTGCATGATGGACTTTTACTGCATGTGGCTTTTTTGTGGCCTGCTTTTTTTTGTAACAAGCTCCTCTGGCCCAAGCATGAAGCTAGCAGCCTTACAATAAGCCTGATGCACTGTGCTGTGCATCACTGCCATAGGTCAATCTAATAGGTTAACCTACTAAACCAATACAGGATGGTAAGTGTGACCCATCTGACTGCCTCAAGCATGGGTTGTGTATCATTGGGCATACACAGGGATGTGCTGTGTGCCTGTGGAGTTGCAAGCCAAAAACCAGCTGGTCAAAGCCACTAGCAATGCATAACTAAGACAAGGACAGTGGATGTACCTTCAGATCTCCAGGATGTATACATGATTTCAGACAGATACAATACTGCCGCTAGCTTTTTTGGCAAGGGGTTACAAGAAGGTCTTCATCCCAGTATCCTTGGTGATCGGGTGCTGATGAAGTGTTAAAATTTGTGACAGGAAGAAGGCGTTTGTTGAACCGCATGACTGCTAGGCTGAAGCATCCAGATGAGGTTGTAAAAAGGATGCTTGCTGTTAAGAATGACGAAGTTCGAGCATTTCAGGTAATGTGCAACAATTATGAAGGAAAACTTGTGCAGGAGAGCCCCTTTTCTGAGAAAAGGAGAGGAAAGGAAAGGGTTACATAGCTGTACCTTTGTGAGGGCAGCTTAGCTGAAACAAAAAGAGAGATGCCTGCAACCAAACCAGAGCTAACTTAGCTCTTGAAGCTTGAAACTAGAAGAAAAGCTTGAAGCCAAACTGTTTTGCGTTTCATAAAGAAGATATATAGGAAGCATAGGAGTTACGTAAACTGTTTCTCAAGTTACCATGCCACATTCATGTACAGCTCCATGCTTGCCAGGACAGCAAGGAAGTACCGTGTTCAGCAACCCAGAGGATTGACAGACGTATGTGTAGCTCCAACACAGCATAAGAAAAGAAAAGAAAAAGAACAGAAAAACTACGTAGGAAGAGTAACTCTCCCTAAATCAATTAAGGAAAAGGAGGCACATTGGCTCATAAAGAGCCGTGAGCCTCCTCCACCACGAGAAAAGAAAGAGAGACGAAACTAATGAGGATCTGGAGGGTTATTAGAAGCACCTGGCTCTAGAACCAAATGGCTGTGGTAGGCACTCTTGTTTTCAATACCGCGGCGTGTGGAGACTAGTTTATGGGCATAATGAACAGAATGGGCATGGAGTTTTTTAGTGAGCTTAGTGGCACGTTGGTGATCCAGTCCTAGTTTCTTAAATTGCATCAGGGTATGTTCAGTGTAAATAGTTCCACCAACACCCAGGAGGATTGGGTGAATAGTTTTAGCTTTAGCGCTAATAAGATTACAAAGGTTAGCATGTTGCTGCCTAGCCGCGCTTAATTGATGCTCTGGCCTTGTGTCTTCACAGGACTTAATTTCTATGAGATGTACATGACGCTCGTTCACATGGAGTTCATGTGGATGCATAACGTGTCTAGCTCTGGTTGTCCTCCTAGTGGACCTGCGCAAAGCGTGTTGAGAACTTCATTGAATGAATAGAAGGGACACTGTGAGAAGTAGGCTTGGCATTACAAGGGGTAATCAAAATGGCATCGGGTCGACTTGAATTTAGTCTTTCCCTTTCTTGAATGTTACGAGGGAACAAGTAAGCAGGTATTGTTCTGTTTGAGGCATGTGTAGGGAGTTGCAAGTTGTGTCGTGCAAGTTTGAAATCACTCCCTATGTCAGTGTAGACAAGGCCTGCTACCACAGGGCTTTTGCTGAGTGCTTTTGTAATCATTCTGCCTGCAATGTTATGGCGTTCAGTTTTCATGTTGGAGATTATACATGACAGTATACATGTGCACTTCCCCCAAACTCAGTATGTTAAAAGGAGAGAAGGTTACAGGAAGAAGAAGGCCTCCAGTCAAACGGTTGACTGCTAGCCTGCTCATAGAAAAGCGATAATTCATGTAAAAAAGGAAAAATCTTGTTGTTGTTTTAATTTAAGAAAGAAGAGATATGATAAGACTGTACATGGTGAATGCCAGGTACAAAGGGAGCCACGCTAAAGGAGAGAAAAGTCTAAGCCAAGCCAGCCAAGAAAAGGCCGTGCGCATTAAGGATATGAAGAAAAGGTCACCTGACTAGTAAGCTTGCAAGGGCCTCAACATAGGGCCCTAGACCTAAGACTAGGCACAGCTAGCCTAAGAGTAAGTGAGAAAAAGACTTATGGGATCCCAAAGGTTTATCATCCATGCTTTGACGTCCGGACTCTCCTTCTGCCGGTCTCCACCACTGCACGCCTAGCAACTCACCTCCCCGAAGCCCCCCAAAAATAAGAGCATGTCTGGTGTTAACAACAGTCTTTATCTCTGGATGGCATGTGAAATCAATTTGGATGCTAGCGTCTTAGCTTCTTGCCTGGTTAAGCAGAATATAAGTTCGACATGGTGATTACTCCTGTCTTGAGGTGGGATCTTGGTTAGGTCGAGGAGAAAAGGAAAACACATTGGCTGAAAAAAGCTGCAAGTCCCCTCCAAAAAAAACTTGTTCTCCTTGAAGTTTAAGTAACAGGAAGGGCTAGTGGGGATCCGGAGGGTTTTTGGAAGTGCATGCAGACCCACCTACATGCAGAGCTCATTTAAGCTTTTTCAACCATTGTAGAGCACTCATCGTGTCAGTAATGGATACAAACTCGTTATGGTTACAACGGGATTTGACCTTCAGGCAGGTAGTAAGTAGTAGCCAAATGGCTGCTCGGCCTGCTCAACTGTTCCAGTCACACAAAAAATATTCACGAGCTGGGAAATGAAACAAATCAATCTCATTATTTTGCTTCTGCAAGAAATAATAGACATCCTCAGAACAGCTTGAGTGTAGTAAAAAGCTCCTGACTCGTACAGAAAAAATTCTGTGAGTTGAGGGGAAATCAGAGAGCAGTTGTGCATAAGTCCTTCTAAGAGAACACATAGGAACGCAAGGACCAAGAAACACGGCATGCTTCCATCTTGGGGTCCTCCTTGGTCACATGCAGATGTATGCCAAAGTGATGTCTCAACTCTCAGGCCCTGAGGGCGTGAACATGTAAACAAAAGCGCGCTACTTTTCTCAGCATGTGCTTGCCTAAGTCAAAA
Source organism: Dunaliella primolecta (assembly GCA_914767535.2). NCBI lineage: Eukaryota > Viridiplantae > Chlorophyta > Chlorophyceae > Chlamydomonadales > Dunaliellaceae > Dunaliella > Dunaliella primolecta. Next base: position 7,592,407 of record OU611759.1, on the reverse strand, counting down.
TGCAAATACCTTGGGACAAAAATGGGCATGCTATGAACAGACAAAGGTTTCTAAGGAAGTACCACCCAGTGAGGATGTTTAGCTTATTTGTTCGTGTGTCCACTGCATCAGATTAACTTCTACAAGGATAAAGCCCACCCTGGCGTCATTGGCGACAAGGGAGCTGATGCTTGCGCACAAACTGCAGTACACATGGACACCACGGACATCGCACTTCCAGTTGCCAGGGAGCCCTTTCACAACAGCAGAACTACTGGTTTTCAATCAAAAACTCCTGAGGACACTCCCATACAGCCACATAGCCCTCTACCTCACTAACCTGAAACATCTCAAAACCCACATGCATAATATACGCAAGCTTGTCTCCGCCAATACATCCAGTTCCTACTACACAAGCTGGCAAAGCTCATGCAACCTGTTTCTCCTAACAGCAATACAGATAGAGGCTTCTGTCATGCTGAATCACCGTAACTGCATAATTACTGCTCTAAAGGCAGGTTATACACCTCCCCTATTAAGCAACATTGATGAAAATAACAGAGGGGGTCAGCTGAGCATGTGCCCAAATATGCTCCTTTTTTGCATTTAACGTGCACTCACGCAAAGCCACTTGACCTGATTGGCACAATTTTAGCTCTACAGTGTAGCTGACGTTGCAAGCTACCAAATTATATGCTCAGATTTGTGTAAATCACCCTTTGTGCTTATAGACTGGGCTAAAGCTCACGTGCGGCACATAAACCCGAATTTGGGGGAAATGGCTGATATCGCCACATAACACCAACCACTGGGTCGTTTTGTTCTATTCTTTTTGCAATGGTATTGTTTTGTTACAAGGACCCCATACCATTACAAAGCACCCGATTTGGTGCAGAGGGTGGTCAGATATGGAGTTTCGGTGGTTAAAACTAGGGTTCACACCGCGGCTAATTAGGCACGTGTCCCCCAACTGGTTATTAGAAAAAGAAAACCAAGTGTCAAGATTTGCAGTTGGGGGAAGCCTATGCAGGGGAGCATGTAAAAATACCTGTTTTGGGGGCCTCAGCTGACCCTCTGTGAAAATGAAAACAAAAATATTGCTTAATGCTTCTCCTGCATCATAAATGAATGCTGGTAGTTTAAAAATGTTTGTCTTAATGTACCTACATACATGGCGATATTTTTGTCAATAGCATGGCATGTTCACTAACAGACACATTCTAAGCCATAATCCATAAACAGTGGATACAACTCAAGCTTGCAATGACAGCTCTGCAGCCTTTTACGAACGCCCGCAACCACGGCCGCTCCTGGTGCATGCTTTTCCAAGAGCAGCATGACTGAGGCAACACTACCCCACTTAAATGCAGGTCACACATCACACACTAAGCTCTGCGATGATTCAATAAGCACAATGTAACGTGACAAATCCTTAGGCTATCCCCTAAACTTGCTGACCAAAGCAGTAATGCCTCTTGGAACAATCCTAGGTCACCCTTAACAACAAATAAACCAATTAGGCAATGTTTAAGTATTCCACTGGCACAATATACATAAAAAACACGCTATCAGGTTCAACCACACATCCGATACTGCCAACTGCCGTCTTATGCGGCAATATGGATAGCATCAATCCTCGGATGCTCACACCCAACATGCTTAAAATGTTCATGAGCAGACACAGTACTGCTCTATGTCTTTGCTGTGAAGCCTTCAGCAAAGGTGAGGATGGCTCATTCCTTGTTGCCATGGATGGACGCTTGCTGTAGAGAAAAGCTCCAAGAACAGGGCACAGAAGCTGGGTCCCTGAAAACATCTCTAGGGGCATTTATGATATTGGCCCCTTGCCTGACACCTAAGCTGTCTTAATGCTGTCTTTGTTCGCCCCATACCAGGGAGAGCAATCCATCTTGGACCCAAAATGATAGAGGTGCACACCGTGAAATTTAAATACAGCCCAGACACTAATCCCTTACCCAGGCTGTAAACAGCTGCTGCCCAGCAGGTTTGTGCCATCTCCAGACTCCGCACCCATAGCCTCAGAAATCCAAACGGAAATAGCAAAGTGACCTTGCACACCATCTTACTTGGTGTGGCAGGCACTGTTTATAACGGCTAGGCATTCCTCATAAATTATCACGCTACACCTCGTGTTTACGCCTGTCCAGTCAACTTCCTTCAAGTGGAAACCCAACGGCATCAGGGAAATAGGTGCCCACACGAGCTTAGATGTGATTGGCGTACTGTACAAGACGAAGAGCATGTTATCCTGGGTTGCCCTTCTCAGGGTTAGCAAACCTGCGCACTCAGTTCCAGCACCTGTTTAGTTCTGCACCCCCAAGTAGTGCACCACGTCTTAAAAATTTAATGAACCAGACTGATGCCCTATGATAAGACAAGTTTGTGCCAGCGTGCCTGAAATGCTTTGACTGAAAAAAAGAAAAAAGAATAGTCTATGCAGGCCAAAGGCCGCGAGCATCAAGGGAAGGTCCCTTAACTGGAAAGCTAAAGGCCTCACCAGAAGGCCCTCCAAACCTACACCAGAGACAGCTAGCCTAGGAGAGAGTCAGAAAAAGATCTAACGGGCATCTGGAGGGTTGCTCGCCATTTTGACTGACTTAAATGTTTTAAGAAAGAAAGAAAAACAAAAAGCTACGTAGGCAGAGAAAACTCTCCCTACATCAACTAAGGAAAGAGAGACACATTGGCTCAAAAAGCCGTGAGTCTCCCTCACCAGAAAATGATAGGGGTTTTAATGTGGATCGGGTGGGTTTCTGGCAGCACGCTGCTCCAGGGCACCAGTGTTATGATGAGTGTTTTTATTTTCAATGGCATGCCTGGTAGAGGTAAGTATGTGCGCAAATTGTACAGAATGGGCATGGAGTTTTCTTGCAAGTGTTTCAGATCCCTGTGAGTCAATCCCTAATTTTTTGAATTGATCAAGGGTATGGGCAGTGTAAATATTCCCGCCCACACCCAGGAGGATTGGGTGGATAGTAACGTCTGCACCTTGGAGTTGTTTGCACAGTTTGCTGTGTTGTTGCTTTGAGGCTTCTAGCTGGGCACTAGGCCTCGTATCTTCACAGTATTTGATTTCTATCAAGTGGATATGGCGGGCTGGAGTTGTGCTGCTCCCCATACTGCGCAGTTATCGGTGTGAGGGTGGAGTGGGTGGTCTGTTTGGGTCAGTTGGGTGAGGAGTGACCAAGATTGCATCAGGGCGGCTGAAGTTGCGTCTGGTTTGAATAGGAATCATGGGTTTGAAGAGGTAGGAAGGTACAGCACGATTAGAGATTTGCTCAGGGACTTGCAGGTCGTACTGGGCCAGATGGTTTGTGTTTCCCGCATCCAACTGCACAAGATTGGCTCCATAAGAGCCTTCACTGATCAGTTTCAAAATCATCCTGCAAAAGAAAAGAACAGAAAAAGAACAGTCCGCAGGCCAAAGGCCGCGTGCATTGGAAGGTCCCCTAACTGGAAAGCTAGAGGCCTCACCAGCATCCTGCAAGCAATATTGTGGCGCTCAGTTACCATGTTACGCATGACAAGGCATTGGCAGCCAGATGGGATGTGGAGAGCGCTATCCATATGATGGCTATCAGGTAGGGGGCATGCAGGGCTAGTGGATCTTTTATATCGGACTGTATGTTTTTGATTGCATAGGGTGCCTGTGCGGTATTGGAAGACAGTGCACCAATGTGGCCCCCTTTCCTTAATTGATGTGGGGAGTGTTTCACTGCCTGCGGAGTTTTTTCTTTTTCTTATCTTTTTCTGGCGTTCCAAGCTAACAGAGCACATGCTCAGATTTGTGTAAGTCGCCCTGTGCCACACAGTGTGCTAAGGTAAACTGGGCTAAAGTTCACATGGGGCACGTACAAACTAATTCAGGGGAAATGGCTGAAATCACTGTATCACACCAACCACTGAGTCTCCTCACTCCATGTTTTTTGCAATGATTTTCTTGTGTTACAAAGACCCCAAATCACCAAAAAGCACCCAATTTGGTGCAGTGAGTGGTCAGATATGGAGATTTGACGGTCAAATCTAGGGTTCGCGCCACGGCTAATTACTAATCATGCCTATTGGGAGCATGCACAACTAAGCCCACTGTATAAAAAAGGGCCCCTGCTTAACCCGAACAGCTATCGCATGTTGGCAGTCAGTGGCACAATGTATAGGATGTATGCCAATGTTGTACGTGCTTTACTGACTGACTGGTGCCAGGAGGCTAACAAGATACCAGATACTCAGTTTGGCTTCTATCCTGGCCGTAATACACTTCAGCTTTTGTTTATTCTTCGCCATCTGCAGCATGCTGCACGCACCGTGCGATCAAACAACTCGAGTAGATTGCATGCGGCATTCATAGATTTCAAACAAGCCTACGACACCATTCCTAGGGAGGCTCTCTGGCAACACCTCCGCCGCATCAGCATGCCCACTTCTTTGCTGTCGATTATCCAAGACATGTATGCTGCTGATGAGTATGTTTTGAAGGATGGTGCAAAAACTGCACGTGTGCATCCTATGCGAGGTGTTCAGCAAGGGTGTCCTCTTTCTCCTCTCCTTTTCTCACTTTACATCAACGTTGTTCACTTGATTGCTGAGGATGTGAGAGGGGCAGTAACTGGCACAGAGAATGTTCACGTGACCCACATGTTGTATGCTGATGATCTCACATTGCTTTCCAATGAGCTAGGTGCACTTCAAACCATGTTAAGCAGGCTGAATGTGTATGCTAGGAAGAAGCATCTCGTTATCAACACCTTAAAGTCAGAGGTTGTGCACTTCAACTCAATAGGGAAAAATCTCCCTGTTTTTACGATTGGCAGTGACACTCTTGCTCATACGGACTCGTTTAAATATCTTGGCATGATGTTTTACAGGTCCTTGAACATGGCTAAATCGGCAGAAAATGCATCTCGTGCTATGCTTACATCTGCTTATAGGATTCGTCGTCTTGTACGTGAGCACACACTTGCAGATAGGCCGCATGCTTCCTTGTGGATTGCAAAGACGTATGTTATTCCAGCTGGTATGTACGTGAGTCAGGTGTGGGGTACAGGTTTCATGCAGGCAGGAAAAGAGTTCTCTAGTGCTCTGCAAACTTTGCATCTGAATTTCTTGAAAGGTACCTTGGTTGTGAAGCGAACTACCACTAACTGGGCTGTTTTGAGAGAATGTGGGCATCAACCATTGCAGTACTACTGTTTTAGAGCTGCAGTCAAGCTGTACAACAGCGTGCTTGGTACAAATAGTAGTACTTTACGCCGTGTTATGCAAGCCGATTTGAAGTTACAACCTAATGATGACAAGTGCTGGACAGCGCAGTTAATTCAAGCCTTCCAAGGTTTGCGTGGTTCTGAAATTTCTGAGCAGGCTGTGAGGTCAGGAGGTGCCATTTCCATGAATGATTTTAGTGCAGACTTGAGGTACAGATTGTAAGGAGTTTGGAGAGAAGCTGAGTCAGTGGATCCAAGGGGAAACAACAATAAACTAGCTACTTACCAAGCTTGGTTTGCTACTCTTTTTGCTTGCAACGCTTGCCAAACCTATGCACCCCTGCCTTGGTATCTTTTTTTGGATTTGCCTAAGCAAGTTATGCGTAATGTGAGCAGGTTCCGGCTTCGTGCTCATACTTTGAAAGTTGAATCGGCTGTTTGGCAGGATGATGGTGCCTCTGTGTGTGACAGGTGTCCTTGCAGCCAAACTCAAGATGAAGCACATGTCCTTTTTAACTGTACTGATGAACACGTTTGTTTTCTTCCGGCTTGTTTGATAGGCAATTTCTAGATACAAGGGGGGCAGACCAACTGATCACATGAACAAAATCTGTCCTGCATGGCCTTCAGAACACGGCTCCAAGAAGAGGGAGCAAAAGACACACGCTGAGGGGACACAGCTGAAAACATGAAAGGCAGGCAGGCAGGAACGCGTTAGGTGTCTAGCCAAGTTGACTGGACTGCTTCAAAGCAAGACACAAAGACTGAGACAAATTGACTAAAACAGCACGGATGTCAGCTAACAGAGAAGGGACCAGCTCACCTAACGACACTGGGCCCCGCTGGGAAAAGCATGGCTGAACTGACTAACACACCACAAGTCTGAGAGCTGCTAGGGGCGAGAGCAAAACTAAGCCTAACAGGTCTGCAAATACCCCGAGAAAGGAAAAGATGGTGTCCCTCATTGCATGAGCAGCAATAAGGACAGATCACACATCTCACTCGCCTCTAAGAACCTCAGTTCTGCTGCTACGCAGAGAACTGACTGATTCTCTGCGCCGCAAGTATCAAGTGCTTTTTGAACCTTACTTCCAGGATATTCTTGAGACGCAACCTTTTTTGCTGCATCAAGTGAGCTCTCAATTTGTTTATCAGTTCCTTCATCAGCGAAACGCAAAGCTTTTCTTTTTTGTGTCTGAGCTCATGGATTTATTGTTGGCTGGCAGAGACCAGCCACAAGCCGATCAGCCAAACGACCTGGCTGAAGGTCACCCCCCATTGTAACCATTTCTAATTATGCCAAGTAGGCATGTGCACCCCAACTGTTAATTTCAAACAACAAAGTTTGCAGCCTTGGTGCTACAGAAAAGCTACCAGAGGAACTTCCTTGAAGCCAAATTAACAGTTTGGGTGCACATGCCTCAGGGAGCATGCAATAAACAGGCAATTTTAGGCCTCTGATCCTTTTCCTTTCCTTTCCTTTCCTTTCTTTCCCTTTCCTTTCTTTTCCTTTCCTCATTTCTCCTCCCATGGGGTAAACAGTCATGTGCATGCTATGTTTTCAAATTTGCACTATTTGTTTTTTTAAACGGGGATCTGCGTGATTAGCCAAATTTACACGGAAAGGATGCAAAAAGAATATGACACTTAAAATATAAGAAATTGGGGAAGGGATTGCACGTCAAAAAAGAAAACCGAAGTTAGTAATTACTAACCTCATTGCCCACATTGAGGCAAGCAGAAAACAAGGGAATACAAAGGCACGTGAAGGCAACCGACAATGCAAACCAGCTGAATGATAAGTAGGAATATCCAATCATGATGATCCTGTTGTGGCAAAGCACCAAAAGGCTGAGAGTTGGACTGAGCCCCAGAGTCACAGCAAAATCAGCATGTTCCAGGACAATCCATACTAGCAACACCAAAACGAGTCCAAACACTGGTTATGTTGCTTTAAAAACACCAAGATAGCAATAGCAACCACGACCCAAATAAAAGGAGGGAAAAAGAGCAAGCTCGAGGTCAGTTTGTGTGCACAGAGTTAGAGAGTCACCACGAAGCAGGCTTCAATCCCATGGCAAATGACTGCACACCTGGGGCGTATTCCCTAATACAAACATGAGCATGATGTTTCCTGCGACCCTCTTCCATTTTTGAAAACAACTGTAAGGGAACAGACTTCACGAGAGCAGATTACAGAAAATCTCAGCTTCAATCCTCACCATTGACTCTTCCATCGGATAAACATTTCTTTGTATTACAAACAGAACATTTTAAACACATGCATTTTGTGACCTTATGAACACTGCCGGCCATAACAAACTGCTGCATGCCTTGTTTTCTTCACCAAAGCACAGCAGCAACACAAATGACTATACCAGCATCTCGTCATGAAGGATCGGAGATGCTAGCAAGCCATGGCCAAATATCTAGAGGGATAAGTGGTTGCTTAGCTGTAATCCCCCTAGCATAGATGCAACACACACACCATAGTAAAAGTTCCACCAGGATAAAGCACCAGTCTGACATGTATGATGCAACAGTCCTCGAACGCACACAAATATAGGCTCCGCACCCTCTGGCCTATTCAAGAGCAGCAACAGGGCAAAAAATGCACCGACAGCTACATCTCCTGGACAGAGCAACCATGGTGGCTGAAAAACAACTGTGCATTTGCGAGCTTGCTGATGCAAACTTGCTGATGCATGGACCAAGAAGCACTGCATACACACAAGCCCAGAAACACAATTGCCACAATTTTTGCCATGCGCGCCAATTCATTGGCTGTGAGTAGACAGTTTCTTCTTCACTGATGAACTCGACAACTTGCTTAAGATGCTGTCACTGCCTCGCTGACTGCCTTCAAGCTCAAATCGTACCGATGTCGCCATCCTTCTTGGCTCCTGGACAGAGCAAAAATAAACAGAGTTGAGCCAGGCGGGTCAACAATAAGCAGCATACAAGTCTACAAGTACTGTGAATCAAAACATGGATCTCAAACAGATGCAGGTGCAGGGATGCAAGCACACGGGATATCCGCATCTAGGATTCACATGCAGCTCCAGGGCCAAAATGCTTTTTCTGGCAGCACCTTCATTCTAGAGCTTCCTTTTAAAGAAACCGAGAAGTATGCTTGTGTGCTTTGATCACAGAGTTGCGGGCAACTACATCTTTGCGAGGCAGGGTTGCGTTCATTCCAAAGGTCACATGTGCAACTGCATTAGCATAAGTACTGCAAAGGTCAAAAAGGTCAAAAGCAAGTTTTGTGCTCCTTCATCACACAAAGGCCACAATTTTCACTTCATTAGCAGAGTGGGAGCCGAGATCCAACAACATACCAAGAATACTACACACAACCCATTGTAACACCATGCCCCCTACCTCCAAACACACCAGACACTGACGCTGCCCAGTGGCTCTGGAATTACTAATTCCTATAAGCTGCTGAATTAAACACGGAGCAAGCTAGTACACCATCTTCCGCTACAACCATGTCATCCAAAAATCCTGGGTTGGCAATATCTCCGGAAATCCAAGAGGTCTTCCCAGGAGAAGCAGCAAACTCAACACAAGTTTAATGGCATCCTGTCACCATTGAAAAGTGGGCCCTACCCATCTTCCAAAATGATGGGCTCAAAGTGGCTTCCTCAAAACACATACCCAGAGGGCTGGCAGAGGACCCGTGCTGCCAGCTCTGTTGGAGTTCAGTAAGCAAAGAACACACTCATGGATCTCAATGCTACGATGACATTCCCACCTGTGATACCTGTCACCGCACATACCACCCGGGCTGCCTCACAGAAATCAAACTATGCTCGCTGCAGGATCGGGCACTGAACGAACATGATGAGCATTGGGACTGCCCTGCATGTGCTCCCCTGTCTCATTCCCAAGAATTGGAAAGACACAATTCCTCTGAGGAACACGAAATGATCCATGTGCAATGGCATCCTCGATGAGAGGCTGCTGAGATGCTACAGCTGCACCCAGACCTACAAGCCCATGTGCAAGCCTATGAACAAGAAATGCCGGAACAAACAGCAGACCCCGCAACCAATGAAACGGACCTCGACAACCTTGTAAAACAAGGCTTTGAAGGCGATCCCCAGAGCCTCGTCAACTCCTCATGGATCTCAACTACTGGATGCGCCATTCGCAAAAATGTCACTTGACTTTTAACCTACCAACCCCAAGACAGATATCATGCCAACTTGGAAATGTGAGATTAATATAAGAACTGTTGACCTTATGAAAGAACCCCTGCAACGTGACCCATCTGATCAGGCTGCAGCACCTATACAAATCCCTGAAGTGTTCACCTGTGAATCTGCCTGTATCTTTAACACAAATGGCACATGCGTTGGCATGCTCATCATTGAAAGGCTCCAGACCCTGCTTGAAGCTTATGAAGCAGCCAAAAAGGCAGGGAAGCACGACACCATCCAACCACCCGTCCAGGATACAGCAACAGAAATTATGGGCCTCCTATCACGCCAGAAGGCCCAACAAAAGCATCTCTCTGCTAGAAGCAAGAAGGCCAACAACTCCAACTCACTGAATACACCTCCTTCACATTCGATCAGTCCTGCGTAAATGGTGCATGGTCTCCAAGGAAAGGTTCTCCAACCCTCTTGAATTTGACTGTACCTATGAGACCTACTTCAGCACAAGCTCCCGAGACCAGGTCTTCGGGACGTGCACTGATGCCTTTTCTTTACGCTATTGTGGCTACTCCTTTTGCCATCCTCCTTATGATGGCGAAATCATGTTCCAACTCCTGCGCCACGCAGTACACTCCTCCCTCCAGACCAACAATGCAGTTGCCATGTTCATGCTCTTGCCACACTGGAGAGGCTTCAGTTGAAACGCCTACATGAGTTGGCTGAACCACTACCCAAGTCTTGTGCAAGTGCTAGCCAAATTCCCCGCTGGCAACATCCAATTCCAGACATCCCAACACTGGTTCAATACCATACCTAACACTGCCCAACCTTCTTACCCCATGCAACTCATTGTTGTCTGGAACCCACATGCCAGAGAGGCACTAGATACTGCCAACAAAGACTGGCTCCAACTTCTCAAGCAAGACATGCCACAAGAAGCACACTGGCTACCCCTACAACCTCCAAATTCTGCCATACCACTGCATACCCATCAACGCCTAGCATCAAACAACTGGAGGAAGAAATTTCAATCCCTCCCCCATGACACCCATACTTGCTCACACAGGTGTCCTAAGGCAAGAGCAGCCTTCCATCCTGCCACTCACAAAGAGACGTTTACATCTAAAATCAAGAACTGGAGAGAAATCACATATACAGATGGTAGTGTCATTCAACACAAAGATGACTCTCCACCACTAGTCGGCTCAGGTGTTTACAAGCCGAGCAGAGACACTACTCAATCATCCCAACAGCTACAATTGCACATAAATCCCAATGGATATGGACCTACAAACACTATCAACAGAGCTGAACTGGAAGGCATTCTCGTAGCACTCCAACAAGGGCACACTGACATAGCCTCGGATAGTGCACCATGTCTTTCTCAGATCTCTAAAGAAACCCTTAACCCAATGTGCATCAGGTCCCATCTCCATGCGGAGCTCATCCAGGCCATCTCAAATGTCTTAGAACACTCCCCGCACCCTGTACACTTCTATACAGTTAAAGCCCACTCTGGTATCATTGGTAATGAGAGGGCTGATGCCTGCACACACACTGCGGCACTCACGGACACCACGGACATTACACTTCCAGATGCCAGGGATCCCTTCCACAATTTCTACTGGCTTTTTTAAAAAACCTCACATGGACGTAACGGTGAAACACATCACTCCCACACTGCTCTAACACACTACCTCACCAACCTGATGGACAAGCTTAATACACACATGCACAAAAGACATAAGCTCGGCTCTGCTGACAATTCAGGCTACTATTACAATAGCTGGCAGAGGCTTAACCATGCCATACAACCCACTCCCCCAACCACCACTGTCATTTCAGAAGCTCACAACCCACCCACTCAACTTACCAACAAAGAAATCAGCATTTCCTTTTGGAAGAATCCAAACACCACCCTTAAACATAAGATAAATATGTGAAAATATCGCACAGGAACAGTTCACACTCAAAAACATGCCTTCAGATTCAAGATGTCTTCCACCTCTGCACGCTGCCCATTGTGCGGCGAAATGGACACACATTGCCCTTAGATGTCTCAACCCAACAATGAATGGGATGCTCACCAATAGGCACCATGATGGCCTTAGCTTCTGTGTTCAAGCCCTCAGCAAAGGCAGATATAGCTCATCCCCTATTGGTATGGATGCCTGCCGCAAAGAAAGATTCCTGGAGCAGGGTATAGAAGTCCCTGAAAATACTTCCCGTACAATTCCTGACTGGGTTTTTCCCAATGGTACTAGCTCCTCTGCCCGACACCATAGCCGCCCTGATGCTGTCTTTGTGCAATCTATCCCAGGACGATCTGCCCACATTGATCCTACTAAGATCCCTCCTCAAAACAGGGACATTCATCTTGTTGAATTTAAATTCTGCCCTGATACGAACCCTTTCTCCACTCTGGAAGTTGCAACCGCCCAGCATGCCAGTACTTAAACAAGGTTAAAATCCGCAGCTCGCGAAACCCTAAGAGGAATAACAAGGTGACCTTCCACGTCATCTTAGTTGGTGTGGCAGACACTATTTCTGACAGCTACACCATTAAACCTCTCATCACCTTGGGTTCAACCAGACAGAAGGCTAGATCATTAGCATCCAAGTTGCCATGCTATACAAAGATTAACAACTATTATTAAGACGAAGCATGCACTTCATTTTCAGGGGACTTCTAGAGGTGGGTTTGCTGGGCGCGTGGCAAAGGAGAGCAGGGAGAGGAGAGTCCGGGCATCCAGGAGCATGGCGGCCAACCCTCCAGATCCTCATTAGCTCTGTTTATGGCTTTCTCCTAGGCTAGCTCTGTCTAGTTTAGGTTTGAGGGCCTTCGGTGAGACCTTTTCTAGCTTGCTAGTTAGGGAACCTTTCCTGAATGCACGCGGCCTTTTGGCTAGCGTAGAACCTTCTTTCTCTTTTCTTTTTTTAGCAGAGTGTTGTGCACCTGTCCTGCCAGTGAGTGTGCTGCCCACAGTTGTCCACGCTTGAAGAGGCAGCCCCTAAGCAGGCAGGTGTCTGCATCTGCCAAACCCTACCCAGTCAATGTTACGTTCCATCGGCGCAAGATTGCTGCATTGCTGCATCTTTGGCATGCGCAGCAGAGGGCTTGGAACACATGAGAGCTGCAAAGGGCACCTGGTTCGACACCTGTCCCCTTAAGTCTCACGAGCGGTTCCAGCAGCTCTGCGCACCTGCAAATTGGGTAGACACTCTACGACAGGCAGAGGGACGCGGTAGGTGCTCACGGAGGGGCCCTTGGGCTGCAGCTGGGACACCAAGGTGGCTGCGCCTGGGTTCATGGACTTTGGGGCATAGCCTGCTGCCCTTGAGACGAGCTTGTCCTGGATGGTAGTGGTCAGGAATAGCAATGGTCATGGATGAAAAAGGCATGAGGGGGTACAAGGACTGTAACAAGGAATGCGGGGAAACAATATGATTGGTGGTTTTATGTCAGGATGCTTGTCTCCCTGCATGTGTGTCCTCTCCCCCCTCTGCTCTTGCTTCACGCCATCCCCTTTGTCAAGGTTGGCACCCAAAATGGTGCCAATCCCCACGTCTTTACAACTAGTTTCAAAATGCTGTAGAATACACGCTTGGTGCAAAAACAGTTTCCTTTTGTCAATTGACTGATCATGCCAGGCAGTATTATTCCACTAAATATCATGTTCACCAATCCAAATGAAAATCTGAAGACTCCAGATCATCCTAAAAGGGCCCACAGCTCCTACCAGGGACCAATTTTCATTCTCAAAATATGTTTTTCTAACCTTGATACAGTTTGCATAGCTTCTGCATATTCCAAAAAAGGAAACAGGGTCAAAGTTGACCTTTTTGGTGCCCCCTGTGCTGGACTGTTTCAAGGGAAAATGGCGCAAAAATTTGTACCTCACTAATCACTGGGTCTTCCCGCTCCGTTTCTTTCGCAATGACATCCTTTTGATACAAGGACTCCAAATCACTTCAAAGCACCCAATTTGGTGTATTAGGTGGTCCGGAATGGAGATTGGTTAAAACTAGGGTTCACACCGCAGCTAATTAGGGCCCAAGATGGGACAAATGAACTCTAGTGCAATAGACAGGCTACAAAGCTTGAGCGTCCCAGGTTCGGGGGCCCACCTATGCTGGGAGCATGTAAATAACACGCCCATTTTGGGGGTCAGTTGCCCAACTCTGGGATTTTGCAGGAGACATAAACATTTTTCAAATCAAAGGAACATGTAAATTTTGGTCTAGACCCCCTCGACCCACCCCCCTACCCCCCTTTCAGTGCCCCTACCCTGACAAAAAGGGTACCATTCTGCACCTCTTTAAGTTTTGCATCCACCTGCATACTTACTGCAGCCATCAGATGAACCGCAGCAGAGTTATGGGGCAAGAACTGTGCCACAGACGCTCCATGCATCCATGTCCTGCTAGGCACCCACAGGACGCATGCAAGCCCACAAACTGCCTTCCCGACTTCACAATCCAAGTGAGCACCTTCAACCGCAACATCCTGAAACTTTGGTTTGATTTGCTGCATCTTTGCCGCCATGCCAGCTGCTGCCCACACCCTTACGTGCATGGCACTGAGTCCTAGCCATGCATACAGACCCCCGACCAATCCATATCAAGAGGTTGCAAATTGACAAGGCTCAAGCTGAGGAATCCGATAATATGTTCGGAGTTCTGTGAAAACGATGGAGTCCCAAAAAGTACCCCCCCCCCCCCCTGACCCACCCACTTAAACCCAACTCCTCCAGTTGGACCCATATACAAACCAATCTATAGCTCTTGATCTCAGGATTCTGAACCTATATTTCTTAAAAGGATTGACACATGCTTCGGACGCCTCCTAGGAAATGGCTGAAACCATGTACCTCAATCACTTTTTTTACTCCAATTTTTTGCAATGATATTCTCTTGTTAAAGATTTCAAATCACCAAAAATCACCCTACTTGGTGCAGTAAGTGACAGGAGATGGAAACTTGGTGGTGGAAAAGTAGGGTTCGCGCCGCGTCTGAGTTGGCAGGGTGCCCCAGACCTGGGACTGCCGAGTTCCAGGGCGTTTGCGAACCAAAATGAAGTGTCCCAGGTTTGGGGCATCCAATGCGTTAAGCATGTAAAAAACACCTGTTTGTTTGGGGGGAGTTGTCCACCTCTGCTACAACATATGCAAAGGTGGTAGAAGCTATTTTGCACACATTACATGGCAAGGATAACATTAAAATTTCTGCAACACATTTTGATACCTCTGCTAAAAAGGACGCACCTGCAGCACGTGCACCATGCTTTTCACGTTCGTTAACCCCTTGAAGCGGAACAGGCCCATCCAAATCACATGGACGTTGTCAAGGTGCTGCTGTTTTGAGCTGCTACTATCCTGCAAGCAATAATATTTGAAACGACTAATAAGTCCAAAAAGGCAAAAAAGCAATAAGTGCATATATGAACCCAATATGCATGGACCTTGCTGAGGCGCTGCTAGTTCTGAGCGCTGCAAGCAAGGGAAGTCCAAACAGACACTAAAACAGCCAATGTTTTTGATATGTACACATGGACCTTGTTGAGACACTGCTAGTTGGAGCTGCTGCCGTCCTGCATGCATGCATGTACATGTGTGATACAATAGGAACTCTTCGACTTTGCAACCCTAGATTTTTTGCGAGCTCCCAAACTTTGAAAGTCAATTCTGATTAATTTTTAGAGTTTCTTTGGAAACTTTACTAATTTGAGAGGCCTTCCATATAATTAATTTTTTTAAATTCCACCATTTTTAGCTCGGGTAGCAAATTCACAAGAATGACAAGTGAAACCCATAAGCTAATCGATCCAGGCCTACACAGTCTCAACTGTCATTGCTTGACCCCCTCTCAGTTCCCCCTTGCTGCCACCACCAATGCCACCATTATCCTCCCCCCCTCCAGGTGCCTCATCAGTGGACATTGCCTCTTCCTCACTATTCTCATCTGCTAGCTCTCTGGCAACTCCCCCTCAGGGTGGCCTCTGCCATTCTGGGTGCGCCCCTTTCACTTGCTCGGCCCCCAGGTAGACTACCTCCCCCGCTCCATCTTCTGCTCCAGCAGCTACATCTTGCTTGCAACTGATTTTGCATCTGACTTGCTGATTTTGCATCTGATTTGCTGGACACTGAGCAGGTGGGCATCCTCTTTACAAGTGGGACCTTTTAACAAAGCCACATGAAGCTAAAGATTGTCCCTGCCCAGGACGGGCCTTCACTTTATATTCCTTTTCCAATTCCACAAGATTCCTCAAAACTTGATACTTGTTCTGGATTCTTTAATTTGCAAGAGGTCCTCTTTATGATTACTTGCAAAAACGAAAGTTCCTACATTATTGTTATTAACAGTGAGGATATATGTCCCAGTAGGGTGTGGTGAGGCAGCAGTTTCCTTGCAGTCAAACCTTTAAATTACCAGCCAATGCGACTTGCACATCCAATCTTTTGCACTGACGCTTGTCAACAACAAGGTTTCCACAGCTCCAAATATTGCCCAAAACAGTGCACTGGGTGACCTGGAAATGAGCATTTTTTCTTAATTTGTGGAGTTTGCGCCACACCTCATAAGGCTTATTCATAAGGCTCGTCCACAAGGCTTGTTTACCCTGATGAGCAACCTTCATGAAATTGTTTCAAGCTAGAAAGCCACAATCAATTGGCACGAGGCGCTGAGCGCTTGCAAGCTCCATCAATGTTGACCAACATTTTTGGTTGGTGACAAACACCATGCGACGTATCCAGATCACAATACCCAAGCATACTGATGAAGCAGCTGCATTAAGCGCCAGAGCCTTCTGGCTGCCCCTCTCGCACAGAATGGAGTGAGACATGCTTTTTTGCGCAGAAATTAAGTGAGACCTTGCCCAAGATGGGGTGAGACATGCTGTTGCACAGAATGAAGTGAGACTTGCTTGCCTTGAAGGGCTGAGCAGAGGCATTGCCGGGGCGAGGCCAGTCTGCCGGAATCTACAAAACATGTCACTGTGCACAGTGGTGAACACCTTAAATACGTACCGTACAGACCCGTGATCACTACGCAATATATATCTTTTTTCAAGGGCTGCGTAGTGCATAATGGGGTTTTTCAGAGGGGTGCGAACTGGTGCGGAATGAGACAATTATTCTGTTGAAGCGGGGTGCGAACTGGTGAGGCATGGGAAAATAACTGAGACTCCCCCCCCAAAAGGCAATGGACAAGTTTGTGCGTCGTGTAGATGGACAGACGAGGGATGCGAACAGGAAAGAGGAGGCCCAGCAGTAAAAGAATGCGTGCATGGCGAGCAAGGGCCAAGCACTGCAGCAGAAGCGGAAGAGGAAGAGCAGAAAGCAAAGAAGGCTCAGCAAAAGGAGGATAGGGACTGGATGGCCTTGCAAAGCTGTCAGTCCCTTGCAGCAGGCCACAGCCCCTCCTGTGCAGCCACAGCAAAGTGAGACCAGAACAGCACAGAGGAAGAGGAAGAGCAGGAGCAGCAAGCCTGCAGAGTGCGTGCGGCCAGGACAGCTCAAGCGCAACTGGTGGAGGCCCCACCTCATCAGGGACATCCTGTGGGCTGTGCGGCACTCCGGAAGCTACAGGGGAGCAGTGGGAGGACGTTTAAACGCTTTGAAGATTGGCTGTTGGAGCAAAATGCCGAATTTGAGGCTTAAAAACAGCAAGAAGAGCGATGCTGGCTATTTTCCCATCAATGAACACTCTATACTTAATCTGTGTCGGCACTACATGAAATGTTGTTTGCTTGGCTTTTGTGCTTTTATCAAAAGCAGCAACCTTGGATCAAACAGTCTTCCTGTACCCATTAGCTGCATGGATAGCAAACAGCTCATATTAATTTCTTATTCAGCTGCTGTGTTACAGCCACAGAGTAACTGCTGAGCTTGTAAGTGCATGGCGCCATGCATGGTGAAGGCTGCAAAAAAATCGAGTTAATTGGACTTGCTGGAGGGTGCGTAATGGGGAGGCATAATGATTGAAACTTCTGTTCAGGCTTTCCTTGAGGGTGCGTAATCCAGCATGCGTATTGCTGAAAAGAATTGGGCAGGCTTTCCTAGAAGGTGCGGAATGAGGCGTGCGTAATGCCAAAACCCTTTGAGGAGGGTGCGTACTGGTGCGTATTGGAGAAATTTAATTGCTGAAAAAAGGGGGTGCGAATTGGTCACGGGTCTGTACGGTATGCGTTTATAAGGGAAGTGCGCCATGAACAACAAACGGCACTTCACAGTGCTAACTTCTCCTTTGTGGATGAGATGCAAGCACTTGTCGCTGCTCGTCTTTGGTGACATCTCCTCCGTGAGAAAGATGCAAGCACTTGCCCTTGCTGGTGCCAGCACCAACGACCCTGGTTGCACAACCCCACCTGTACCTGCACAAAGGACCCTTGCTGTACAATCCCACTTGCACCTGCACTAAGGACCCTGGGCGCGCACCCCCACTTGCACCTGCACCAAGGACCCTGGGCGCGCACCCCCACTTGCACCTGCACCAAGGACCCTGGGCGCGCACCCCCACCTGCACCTGCACCAAGGACCCTGGTCGCACACCTCCACTTGTGCCTGCATCAGTTATGCTTGATACAGGCGTGAAGATGCTGGTCATGCTGTGCCCCCCCACAAAGTCTACACTGGTGCCTGCACCAAGAACCCTGGTAATGCTGGGCCCCCTGTAGGGTCCCATGCAAGGCTCCCACTAGCACCTGCAGCGCTTGTGCTGAATGCGAATGCTGAATGCACATGGATGCACATGGATGCACGTGGATGCCTGTGCGCACAGGTACTCTGTGAGCTTGGCTCAGGAGGAGGCGCGAGAGTGACCGTTCCTTGTTCACAGGCTACTCACCCTCTGCCCGGGCTGAGGAGGGCGGGTGAACACAGGCGGGGGGGGTTGTAAGGTGTAATAAAGGGGCTCGCTGCGCGGAATACGATTGCCGTTTGCTGATGCCCCTTGCTTCTCTTCCTCCTCCCGGGTTGGCAGCGCAGCTGATTGTGGCGATTTTCGCGCACTGTCTCGTGACTGCCCATCTTCAAGTTCATATGGTTGCTGCTGCTGCTGCTTCTGCTTTTGCTGCTGCTGCTGCTGCTGCTGCTGCTGTTGTTGCTGTTGCACCTGCTGCAAAAGGAAAACATGTCATTCATCAGTGGCCAGGGTCCAAGGATATTTGAGCGTCTCTTGTGCATGCATGCGCGTGTCTGTGTGAGGGAGAGTGTGTGCGTCTCCTTGGTTCATAGACATTATGGCTCCCCCTCAGTGCCGATGTACTGCTGATAAACACACGGATGCCCCTCCTTTAGGGCACACCTTTATATTGCCATTTACATAGGAAAGTTAACAAGTAGAGTGCAATCCTCTGGATCATACAAAAAGAGGCGGAGCTTGTGGTTCCCTGGCTAGGGATGCCAATTCACCTGAATTTATGAGGTTCGCTCCTGGAAAAGGACCCAATCATCAGCTCTATTGACATAAAAGTTTAGCACCCCCTGCACCCCCCTGCTCCTATTCTAGCATTAGCACCTTCAACTCCTCCTCACAATCCACAAGCGTTGGAGCATGCCACTTTAATGCAGGTCCACGTGGGCCACAAAGTGTGCATACAGGATATGGTGGGGGTTGAGTCCACAGGCAAAGGAGTTGAGTGGATTCGACCCACCCTCATCTTGCCTTGCGGAATCCTTTTGATGAACAATCCTCACTCTAATAATTACTGTTATTATTATTCTGTGCTGTGCAAAAAAGGCATCATTTGTTTTTGGCACCATTAATTTCGGTGAATTTTTGACGTTTACATCACACCACCGTCATTTACGGTGCATCTTCTCCTGACGGTATGAAAGCGTCACTAACTGTGCGAAAAGTTGACCGTCAGGATTTTAATGCGCCCAGGAGCAAACACAAGCTGCCTGAGAGCAAGCTGAAGCACACGCCATGAGCTTGAGCACTTGCCTTTGCGCTCACCTTCAAGTCATTCCGACACAGCAAAGCATGTCTGTGAGAAGACAGGCTAAGAGGGCCCGATTAGGTCCGGGTGAACATACATATATATATATATATATATATAACCCTGTTGTATGGCTTCCATCAAAATCCACTTACTAGGTGCCATCCCACTCACCACAAAGCATTGCTCTCAAGACATTCCACTTACCAAATAGGATTGAGGAACCTGGAAGGGCGACCAAGAGTGAACTGTGTGGAGAGTGGGCCCAAGCGCCTGCTCAGGTTCTGCGGAGGGTTGCGTTGCAGCCCATGCCTCTGCTGCCCTCATGGCAACATCTTGCTCACAGACTATCATTCCTCCTTGGGCTGCACCTTCCATGAATCGGGCCGCACTGTGTGTGTATGTGTGTGTGTGTGTGTGTGTGTGCGCGTGTGCGTGTGCGTGCGTGTGCGCGCGTGCGTGCATGCATATGTGTGTGTCATGAATGCACCATGATGCACATGGATGCGAAGCAAAGCCAATTTTGAGTAAAAGATGCCCAAAGAGGCATTCACTCTAATGATCCTGTTGCCTCTTGGAAAATTTCCATTACACACCAAATTAGCTTGAACTCTGTAGGCACTGAGGTTCCTGCTGCAGGCGCATTCCCATTTAAGCACTTCTACCATGCATCTTTTGCTCCACCAATCAAAAGGTGACGTCGAACACACACACACACACCTGTTGACGCAGTCCCCATGGTAGTCAGCGCGCCCTAGGTGGTCTGGCTGTATCGACTTTGGCCGGCCTTGACTGATGCCAATTCTTAACCTGCTCGCATTCACAAAAAAAGTTGAGTATCAAGGGCATTACATGCACACGAGAAGTACGAGAGCGGAGCTGAGAGGGGCCTGGGGATTGAAAGAGCTTTTGCTGCAGTGCATCGAACAAGTCAGAGGTTTCATGCTTTTAGATTGCCTGATGCATCCTCATTGCCTCCTTTGTCTTCACGTGCTGCATGGGCAAAAGGTGCTGCAGGTCTGCCATCAACTCGATCAACTCCAAGCTTGCATCCAACCATCCCAAGAGTTCACTAGAACTTCCCGCAGAAGCAAGAAGAGCCTGACCTGTCCCAAGCACTGGCAGTCAAGACACAGCAGGTCCTGTGGCCCAACTGAAATGCAAGGCACATCCGAACTAGACAGCTTTTAGCCTTGAATTGCCTCATCTACCTGGGGCCCCTGAAGATCAAGTTCCCATGCTGGTCACGCTTTTCTTTAAAGGGCTCCTTTAAAGCAGCCCTCGGCCATGCCTGCGCCATCATGCACTCCTGCATTGCGCAGCTCCATGCCAGTGCAGCCTGCACCAGTGTGTGTGTGTGTGTGTGCGCGCACGTGCGTGTGCTTGATAGATGAGCATGGATGGTACGTGGACATGTGCGAATCAGCTTTTCTAAGTAAACTTGTGCTGCTCACCTCAGGCTTGGAGAAGCACAGCATGAGCTTCAGGTTTCCAAATACACGGCACAGGTAGCCATCTCCTTGAACCTGGGATTGGAGAGTGCACGTGAAGGGTTCAGACGCACAGACTATGTTGTTGCGCAGCCAGTCCAAAACATATTTTACTTCCCTGAGTGTGCTAGGGCGCTAGTGCTTAGTGCCAGTTTCTTCTGCTTGGCAAAAGCTGACTGACGCATGGTTGCAGCAAAAAAACGGCTTGAGCCTTAGCAGGCTGCAGCAGCTTGCGCGCCTGATCCAGGCGCTTGCCAACACAGCATGCACACCTTATGCAGGCGCGCCCGGAAACGCACATTGCAGCTGCATACCCACTATACGTCCTGGCAGAATGCATCAGTCACGCACCTGATCCAGGCACTTGCTGGCACAGGCCAGCAGACCCCGCTCAACCTGTCTCATGTCCTTGCTGGACAGGGCTCTTGCTTGCTCAACTGATGCAAACACGGTGGTCACCAGGGGCAGGCTTTCATCTGCAGGGCTCTTGGAAATGCTCAGGGGCGCAGCCAGCGTACCTGCACATCATTTGCATTGATTGGTGATGCACAAAAGAAGCATAACGCAAAAGAGTGCACTTCAAGCTATAGCTGGCATGCCCATGCTCAATGTTTAACCAGCAGACCTATCAGCAGTGTCTACCAAATCCAGTATGCACCTTTGACAAGAATACACAGGAGGAATGACGCGCAGCAACCCTGAATGTCCCAAGTGCTCATAGGTATGCTTGTAACAAATTCATGCTGGAAATGCTGCATGATCTGTGCTGTGCTGTGCTGCTTATCCCCAAAACTGTTGGCAAAAAAAAGATGTTAAGCAGAAAAGATGGGCCCTGATTACTCATCAATAATCAATGAAAATAAGAAAGCAGATGGTCATAAGGAATTTGGAGGTGTCCAAATAAGCATTGACTACCAATTATTGATGGCGTAGAAAAACAGACTATTACTATTACTTGTTTGTATTGCAAAACAGCTGGACGTGGTCAAATTGAGACTCTAATGAAAGTGCACATGCATTGGCATAAAGCTTGAAATTACGTACCGGGAGCATCAAAGTATCCTTTTGATAAGGAGTCCTTCAAAGATGTTTCATTCTTCAGGCTCAACTTGCTGCCCCATGTTTTGGCACACTCAGCATTGAAGGAACGCAGAGCTTGATACAGATGGAGCTCATCAGGGTCTGTGGGCTTGTAGGCAGATCCTACAAAAGGAAAAACAAACAAAGAAACTCTGAAACACTCTTGCATCTTTTTTTAGCTTCAGGGCGTTACAAGCACATAATGAGGAACTAAGGTTGGAAGAGAAAGGGAAAGGGCGTAAGTTCTGCAAGTGCTCCCTTCAAAATCCACAAGTCATTTGCACTATGTTCATCATCTGAAGATGCGATGCATGATTTTTTCAAGGGAACGTATGCACTATGTCCATCACCTAAAGGTGTATTGCAGGATATCTCCAAATAACAATCCTGCTCTATGGAGTGATGTATGGACAGAGCTGAAAGAGTCCATCATTTGCAACCTTCAAAACGCATCTTCAAATACTCCCCAGCCAAAGGCATCAATCACATAACTTACATTCCAAGTGATGCCAAAAGGCATCAATCACAAAACTTACATCTAAAGTGATGCCGAAAGGCATCAATCACAAAACTTACATTTAAAGTGATGCTGAAAGGCATCAATCACAAAATTTACATATAAAGTGATGCCGAAAGGCATCAAAGCCTTCATACATGCACACATGTCGCAGGGCGCACACATGCGCAAGGTATCCACACACAGCTAAAAAGATAAGAGCTAAACACAGCTTCCATTATAGGTGATGCCACAAGGCATCATCCAAACGTGCATACATGCACACATGTTGCAGGGCACACTTGCGCACATGCAAAAGGTAACCACGCATGGTTTGTGTGAGAAACAAAATTTTGCAATGAACTGCTGCTGCAAGGCACACACATGCACACACCCCCAAGACTAACCTAGCTTACATCACAAGTGGTGCCAAAAAGCGCATGCATGCGCACATGTTGTGGGGCAAGCATGCACACATGCTCAAGGCATCCAAGTGTGGCTTTCGTGAGAGGCATGGCTTACGCAACAAACTGATTCTGCAAGGCACACATGCACACATGCCCAAGGTATCCACCTATGGCTTGGCTTATGTGACAGACGATGCCGCGTGAGCATAAAAAGAAAAAGAAAAATAGAATTAGGTAGAAAGGGTTAAGTATCTCTCATAATAGCCTTCTTTGAACCTCTTTGGCCTTCTTCAGAGCCCCTTTTAAAAAACGCTCAGCCCTCTTTTTCCAACCTACATGTGAGGCATACGTGTGTAACTCACCAACAATGGACAACCTTGAAGAAGGGAATAAAGGCTTGGAAGCGCGCCCCTTATATGGGGAGCAGGGAGGTGACCAAGCCTGCTCCTGGCCTAGGTCTAGCCCTGGCTTTGTGTAAGTGCCCCTGCAACAAATCAAGCGTGGCTTTGTTAGGAGACGTGTTCCAGCAAGCATGCGAGCTTGCGCACTGCTCACATTCTTCTTAATTGCAACTGGTTCAAAGTGTGTCACAAGACCAACTTCATGTGCTTGGCAACCCTTAAAATGCCTGTACAGAGGCTTGCATCAAGAGAGAGGGGAGTTTTGTATGAACAGAGTCGACCACTTACACACATATACATGTATACACATATACATGTGTGTGTACATACATATATATATGCACACATACACCACAATTCCTCTGCAAGCAAGTGGAAACACATGGCACACACCTGTATAAAAGGGGCACTGACCAACCCTGCGTATGAACACTACTCCTGATGAGCCTTCCCCTGACTATGCAAAGTTGGAAAAGCTTCAGAAACAGCCAATCCTCCTTGAAACTCAGCAATGCACATGTTCACACGCGCATGCGTGTGCGCACACCTCACTTATATCCAATCACAGACACACATTAATTCCCAGCCACACATTACTTGTGCAAATCCTTAGTGTCAGACGTGCTTAAAGACAGCCTCCGTCTTTGAATGTGAGCAAATGCTCTTCAACAGATGCCTTCGTGGTACCCCCATTGCTGGGATTTCACAGCGCTCAGGGCATCTGCCTCCCCTTCTCCTTCACTGATGTAAGAGCTCAAAAGTACCTGAGTATCTTCCTCATCACCTACATCTCTAGCACAACTGTGTCTTCACTTTTTGCGGCAGCAGCAGGAGCAATGTCTCTCACCTTCTTGGAATGATGAAGAGAGTCTTACAGTTCCTGACACTGCTTGCCAAGTTTCTTGAGTCATTTCACTTACATGCCCATCCTGGCAGTGTCTTCACCGTTTGCGGCGGCAGCAGCAGGAGCAGGAGCAGGATAAATGTTTCCTAAAACCGCTTGCATGGTTTCTTCTGTCTACATCACCTACATGTCCAGCACAATTGCGTCTTCACTGTTTGCAGCAGCAGCAGGAGCAATGCAGCGGCACAGGAAGAAGGCCGGCCAGTGGAAGACCCTCCTCATGCGCAGTCGATCCAGGTGCATTCCCTGTGCAGCAAGAACAATGTTGCTTGCTGTTTGTCAAACGAAGTGCACTCACAGTAAAAATTTGGGCATCACCTGCAAGGGAGTGCAACAGGCTGTCAGCCAAGGAGAACGCGAGCACATCAGACAGGGCAAGCTCTGTGTGTTTGTGTGTTGTGTGGACAAATAATATGTTCAATTATTCTCTGTGTGCACGTGTTTTTCCTTGCATTGCAGACATGCCAAGTAAGCCTTAAGGGAGAGGGAGGGGAGGGTGGGGGGTGGGGGGGGGCAACAAATAAAGCTAGCAACTTGTTCCAGAAAAAAGGGGAACCAGTTGATGAACAAAACACAAAAGAAACATTGGTTTAATTCCTTCTTAAGCGGGTTTATCTATCAGGATTTACTCTCTCTCTGGATTTGCCAGCTCCACAAGATTGTCCTGCTTTCCTATGGTTTGGCTCAAGTGCATCAACCTTCAAAGCATTCATTTCCAACCTGTGCGTCAACTGTGCCCAGCTCTCCCAGGACATCCTTTATTGCGCTGAACGTGCTGCCCTCCATCAGGATCTGCCCACCCGCAGCAGCGTCGCTCACCTCTGCTTGCACAAAAAGCACCAGCAGAGCAAGATACATGCTTTCAGTGCAGACACATCACACAGGATTTTCAAACGCAGGCACCCATTGCTGAGATTGCTCGGCATTGGCAGACCCTGCCCAACAACCTGATGGCTTCAACTTCTGCAAGAAACCCAACAGGCAGATCAAACTAGCATGCAAGCTTGCTAGTTGGTGCCGTGTACAGCTCAAGGCAAAGCAGGCAATCTCAGGCAGTCCTCTCCATCAGAGATTACAATTGGAGAGCAAGGGACCCTGCTAAATATGAGAAAAGTGCCTCTGATAAAGGCTTTGACCACCCTAGCTACAGCGCCGATCAGAACCCACGCATGTGCTCAACTGAGGAAGAAGTGCTATGTAGTTTATACGCATGTTAAGGTGCCTGTGCTTTACTTGTCCCTCAAACTCCATCTCCGCTCCCTGGACACTTTAATGCCACCAATGTTTATGTGCTGCTCCCTGTGCCCTGCCATTGGCAAAGGACTTTTGGCATGGGCACCTGGAGGCGGTGAGAGCGACCCAAACAACATGCTTTTGACTGCCTGCAGTGCCCACCTTTGGCTAACTCAATTGTAGGGTGGCCATGCAGGGATTCCCCGGGGACCAGGAACCCAGATGCCAAACCCATGCGGACGCGGATGTCAAGGCTGGCAGATGCACCTGTGGGTGGATGGGTGGGTGGGCAGGTGAGTTAAAGTTGTGAGGGTTGCAAATGAAGAAGCACTACCGGTCCCGAAATTAAAATGTAAAGACTGCTAATTTATCAGGGAGTCCCCAATGAGGCATTCCCTTTGTTCTTCCCAAAATCAAATGCCACGCAGCAAATATAGTAAGGAACAAGTGTATTGTGCAGAAATAATACCTCCGCACATAGATATTGTTTTCGGCCTTGCGGGGTGACTACATGCACGAAAAAAATATATTTATTTTGAGGGTGCGCGGTTGTGCATGGCCATAAAAAACAACGTTTTGGAACTGCTTTAAATGGACAAGAGCGCCCCACCTGGTCTTCCCCTCTCTGCAACACTTCCCTTCAGCAGCAACAGCAGGAAAGAGCACATGCAAGCTGGGGTAATGGAGGGGAAGGGAGTAGTGGGAGTATGCTGCGTAGTGGGGAGGGGAGCAGCAGGGTCCCAATGCAGCAAGAATGTCTAATGAGCTCTTTTGTATGGAAGGGGTTTTGAGGAGGGCCAGGAAGGGAACGAGTAGGCGTTCTAGCATGCTTATGACTGGCAGGCACTAAGAGATGGTTCAAGAACTAGAGTGGAACACTTTGAACAACCTCAACTGGTTTCGGTACTCATTGATTTGCATGGGGCCTTGAAGCTGATGCCCACTGTATTTTTCAGGGGATAGGGCCCTGCATAGTTGATGCGCAGTCGTGAAAGTAATCTACTTTTGGGTGCATGGTTGATGCAAGGTTGCAAAACTGATTATTTCTTGGATAGTGCGGGATGAGTCTAATTCTGCACGGTAATTGGAAAGAAATAGCTCAGGCACTGTGGCCTGTCCAGAGCCAGTCACTGCATAATTCCTGAGCACCAGCTTCAGGGCTGGCTAAACACCTTATGCTGCGTGACTGGAGCTTTACCCTGAGGTAGACAACTTCCCCCCCCAAATAGGTGTTTTTAGAATGCTCATTTTGTTAGGCGTCCCAAACCTGGAACACTTAATTTTGTTTGCAAAATGTGCTTTCAAAGCCCTAGAGCTTGGCAGTCCCAGATTTGGGGCACCCTGCCAAATCAGCTGCGGCTGGAAGCCTATTGTTTGACCACCAGATCTCCGTTCTGAATCACCCACTGCACCAAGTTGGGTGATTTTTCATGATTTGGGGTCTTTGTGCGAAGAGGATATCATCACACAAAAAATGGAGTAGCAAGGCCCAGTGGTTGGTCTTTCCTTTTTATCTTGATGTGTAGGAGGGTAGCATAGTGTATAAAGGCTACACAAACATATCTTTGGGAGTGAAAATGGGTCCCAGGGTAGAACTTTGTGCCGTTTTTGGGTGATTTGAGGCCAGGCGAGTGATCTGGGGTACTATGATTTTCACCATTTTTTGGTGGAAGTAACAATCTTATAAATAATAAGGGTTGGCATGGTAAGATTTGAGAAAGAAAACCGAGAAAGAGCATATTCAATGATATAGGGGAGTTGTCCACCTCTGAGGTTTACCTGAACTCATGCTGGATTGAAGCTTCATCTTCTTTGAAATGGACAGGGGGTTGAGCAATGTAAAACTGTTGTTGTTGCGACTTTTCTTCTGGAACTGTTGGCTGAATGGGTTCTCGTAAGAAGACATTAGAGGGACGGTTGGCTGCTCCTCGCTGTTTGCTTCTCTGAGGCTTGGCCATTGCTGCATGCTCAACATCTGTTGCGCTTGTAGGCAAAACGCAACAGCATCCTTGGCTTCATAAAACACCTGCATATGACAGCATACCATATGCGGCGCGTCCCTCAGGAAGATATGGAAAAGGAGGCATTTTTGTGCTTTCATCCCTGGACTTCACAAAGCATGGCGCATCTATTAATCAAGCCAATCAGGCACCTCTGTCCTGTCATTAAAAAGCAGCATCCGTTCCCTTTGCAAGAACCTATGTCACGCAGGTCTTGTTACTACTAGCTTTGTCAGTAAAGCTTATTTCCAATCTGCCTTCTGCTAAGGAAATAGCTGTGATAGACTGCCCCATTCTGCAAAACGTCACTGATGTTTAGAACATCAAGCCTGTTCATCTGTTCGCCCCTAATTTTCAAAGAATTGACAGGCCTTGTCTATTAATTCCTGTCAGGCCCTGGCCCAATTGCAAAGGGAGAAGGAGGATGAGGGGCCTTGCACGAAACTGATGAACATGAGTTTGTTTTACAATCAAACCTGATTTGTGAGCCATGCAAACTAAAGAGGCAATCCTGATAATTGCAATACCCTAAAAGAGAACATGAATGCATTAACAAGCTCCTCCAAACTTTGCTAAACCTTTGAAGCTTGGGATAAGCATTTCCTAATGCTCACCATGGTATATGAGTCGCCCTCGGTTTCATGCGTGCTGCCAAAGTTGTTCCTACACAAGCAAGCATTTGATTGATGAAAGAGTAAGTCCTTGAGGTCCACAAATACAAGATCATTCTTGGTGCATCTCTCAAATCTGCCTTTGGTCATCCATATTTGCATATAGCATACCTTAAAGAGCCTGCGAGCTACTGTTGAGACTTGTGAACACTATGCACCTTAATCCCTTGGAATAAACTTTTTCCATTGTGCAGCCATTGCGCAACCAAGTTGGCGGCCAAATAAGTTTAACTTCTCTTTGTGCAACTTTTTTCCCAAGCCCTTCACTTCAGTGGCATTTCAGTGTTACACAGCCTTTATTGCGCACCCTTCATAATGCTTCCTACTTGGCAACTGAGAAATAATTCGGTGTAGCAAACCTGGTTATGCAACCTCTTGAGTATAATGCCATGAAAATTCCTGCACGCATGCAACATTCCAGTCCAAAACTGACTATCCTGACAGTTGCTAGCCTGCTGTTGCCTGTCTTATGGATGTCATACTGCTGCTGCTTGGTGGCTCCGGCTGCACTTGCTCCATCTGTTGCTGCAGGCTGCTGAGACGGCTGTCACTTTCCCTCTCCCCCACACCTATCTTTTGTACAAACCTATCCATTAAAACATGCATTATTTCCCATTGCGCACCCATTACGCACCCATCTTGTCCATCAATTTGCTCACTGGGCACCCACTATGCATCCAAAACAATAACTCTGTAGTTAGTTGCTGTCATTATGCACTGCTCAAAAAACATTTATTGCACAATGATCAAGAAGCTCTACGGTATGTCTGCCATGATTTGACACGCATCAAGCAACCAGGATCAAGGCCATCAACTCACCAACGAGCCTTGCGCAAAATGGAGTTGTGGATGGACAGCACTTTAGACGAAAGCTCAGGGTGCTCAGCACAAAGGGCTGCGAGTGTTTGAAAAAGCATAGCATATACTGTGCTTAATATCACCGCGAGTAATCAGTGCAGTTACCTGACAAGCCACGCTCGGTCGGCGCGGCTCGTCTTGTACCTCCTTATTTATGCATTACACTCCCTCTTGCATTACATTTCTGCTTTATTACCAAGTATGTTTGCGCATGATGACATATCAGTACAGGGGGTGGTTTTCATCCTAGCAGTGCCTGTTGCAGAGCCCAAAAATTTTCAAGTGTTTCAGAAGGGGACTTCCAATTGGGGAGCACCATTACTGGGGCTTTGTTCCCCAAGCAGAAAGCTGCGTGTAGACCACACACATGTGCAGTGTCCGAGTGACAGGGGAAGCCAGGCGTGTGGGAGGGGAGGAAAGGGTGTTCCGAGCAAGTTGCACAAGTGGCTATTTGGACTGATGGTTTGATAACTGCTCTTTCGGTCAAGCGCCACATCCCTGTGTGATATGCTGCCTTTTGCCAGCCAGCCCACCCCTGCCAATTCTGAACATACCACCTGAAGGCTAGTAAAAAAAGACGATTTTCAGCGTGGAGCTGGTCCCGTCTGGTGAACGCTGCTGCGCACTAGGCCTGCATGTTTGCGCGCTCAGCCAACCAAACTCACCTCCTGCGTTCCCTAACCCTCCAACTGCACCCCAAGCCTGCAGGTGGACCCCAGGGTGTGTCCTGGGTGCACAGGTGGCCACCTGCTGGGAGCTGGTGGGGGGCTGTTTTGGGGGGCGCTCCAAGGTCAGCCGAGAGGAGTGCTGACGATAGGGGACAGCTTTCTACTAATATTTAATCAATTTGAGTCGCGTCAGTGGGGTGTTGGGGTGAAGGTTCGGAACTAAAACCCTCATTCTGTTCAAATTTCTGCTGACAGCCACCAATTTGAGGAAGTAAACGTTGAATTTGCATAAATTATAAGAGCACCACAATTACAGAAATATTAGGCTGTCTCAATTTTAAAAATGACAGCAAATAATCGAAAATGAAGGCCCAAGCCAAAATTCCGCAAATGCTTCCCTTGAAGAAAAGAATTTCCAGAATCTTCACTTCTTCAAGTGTATCTTCCAAAAGCTTTGGAGACATTAGCTCCAGTGATTTTTCAAAGCCCAGCAGCTCCTCCCTGGCGCCCAGCATGGAAGCCTGCAGCGTCAAAATTGATGCTGAGAACCTCAGGCGTCGGCCAGGACAAACAGCGGGCACGGAGGTGGCCTATCGGGGCCTGGCTGGATCTCCCTGCTTTTATGCGCCTCTCCGTGCGATGAAAATCAGACAAGCACCAGGGGCCCTCGCAACAACCCAAAATCACTTGCAATATTACCAGCAGCCTTCCCACACACTTACTGCTGCAGTTTGGGCTTGAGCAGGGTCCCTCTCAAAGTGGCATTTACCAGGGGTGACCGAGAAGTGCAGGCATCGGGCGTATGTTGCGCTCCAAAATATCAAGAAACTAATAAAGAATCATCTGCTTACTCAAAACACGAGTTGGTGTGTCCAAACACGAGAAATGCTACTTTTTGGTGCACAGAGCCCTACCTGAGCCACACCCCGGTGTGGCCAGCATGCCAAACCAGACCTTTGCTTGAAACCAGCAACCCCTCATACTCAGGAGTGGGTTTTACAGTGTCCGGCAGTATATCACCCATATATGGCATAGGTTGTGGCGCCTGACTTTCGGCCTTGCTGATTCTTAACCACTCCCTTTGCATCCAGGGCCAGGGCCAGGTTACCTTTGCATAATGTAAGACGTTCCATTTAAACATTATAAAGTATGTCTATAAGATTACAAGCACACGGGGTGCGACAGGGGTCAAGCGCAACATGGTGCTTGTGGTTATGGGGCTTGTGAATCAACAGAGGGCTTACTTAGCAGTTAGTGGCATGTAAAATTTCAGAGGTGGACAACTCCCCTATATCTCTGGATGTGCTCTTTCCTGTTTTCGTTTCTCAGAAAGAAAAATGCAAACCAATATTACTCATAAATTCATTAGCTTCCACCTGAAATTGATGAAAGTTGGAGGACCCCAGAACACTCTCCTGGCCTCAGATTATCCAGAAATAGCCCACAGCTCCAACCTGGGACTATTTTTTACTCCTTATTCAATGTGCTTGTGACTTCCATATACAATACTAACATCTTGCATGTTCAAAAAAAGGAAAAGAGGAGGTTAACATTTGACCTTTTTGGCACCCCTTGTGCTGGGTTTTCTTAAGGAAAATGGCGGAAAGGCTGTATCTCACCAACCACTGGGTCATTGCTGCATGCATTGTTACTTGCATTGCTGCATGCGTTGCTGCTTGCATTGCTGCATACGTTGCTGTGTGCATTCTTCATAACGATTGCTGTATTCATCCTGCATGATGCCTGCTGCATGCATTCTGCATGACGTTAGCAACATGCATTCTGCGTTGCAATTGCTTAAGGCATTGCCCACCCCTGCAGCTTGACCAAACAGGCCTGAGATGTACATAGATGCACACTTCCTCAAAATTGGAGGGAGGGTCCTGCACCAATGCACCAGCAAAGCATGCCAGGCTTCTCGTCTCTACTTGCTGTGTACAGCAACCATTCAAGCTTGAACTGCAATCTCATCGCAATTGAAATGATTGAATTCTGATGAGAGCCATCGGCGAGCTAAATCATCCACAGGAGCAACTTGATTTCAACAGCCAGGCCGCTTCCAGGCCCCAAGCTCAGCAATTGCACGAGCATGAGTGCACTGAGTAATCCTGTACCATCAGGTTCCGTTCCGTGGGCGTGGGGTGGCTGGGCTGGGTAGACACGTCAGCTTCTTCTCGGCTACCTAACATAATTTTCTTTCCCGATAACATTGCCCGCTGCGCTGCCCAGCCACCCAAACCCAAATCCCCCGATTAAGATTTTGTTTGGCAAGCATGCCAAGTTTCAGGGCCGGGGGTGCGCTGCGCGGGCCATGCTGGCCAGCTACCTTTAAAACAAGTTTCAGAACACTTTGCCCACAGAACCAACTGGCCCCCTGACACTGCAGGGCTGACTGGTGAAGTTTTCTTGGTCCGCACATCAAGTTTCAGGGCGCAGGGTGCGCTGGGCGGACCAGGGCAGCCAGGTGTGAGATTTACGGGAAGGAGGCAACCTAGGGGCTCACGCCCCATAAATGGGGCTTCGCCAAAAAATAATGGATCTTGAAAGAAGCAAAGCCCACAAGCAACCTCACCTGTCCAGCCTTGTATGTCAGTCACCACTGCAGTGAAAGGCCCACTGGATGGGAGGCCATGCATCCGCTTCTTCAGGTTGTTCAACCTCTGCACCACCTCTGTACCCTTGTAGAGATACAAGCCAAGCAACATGGTGATCAAGAGAACGCAGCCCACAACCACAATGATCACAATTGCCCAGGGATAAGCTTCTTCCCAGGACTCATTTCCATTGCCGCCAGTGATGGGTTGGCATTCAAGGTAGGGTAAACGCCCTGGCTTGGTCAGGTTGACCATATGTAGACCCTGCAACAAAAACACCAAGCAGCATTTGCAAGTCTGGTGAGCATCCATTAAAGAAATGATCCATGCAGCATTCTCTTCATATCCTGCATGGCTCCAGTAACACACGCACGCATACGCATGCAATTAGGGTTGGCCAGTTCCGTATGTCTGAATCCAATATAGGTATGAATACCGTATTTACAACGTATAGCACGTATAATGCCCGTATTCCGGAGAATGAGAAAATGGAAAGTGGACCAAGTGGAACCATAGGGGGTCAATCTGCAGCTCTTGAAGAGCACATTGCGCCCATAAAATATGGTGCTCACCGGAAGCACAGATGGCTAGGGCAGATAGATTAACATGAGCACATGTGTGCACTCGCACACAAATATGCTGGATCCTTGAATGTGTGCACACGCACACGCACACGCATACGCACACATGCATGCATGCATGCACACAATAATGCGCTCACACCCTCTCATGCATGTGCACGCGCACATACACACCCATACACACCCATACAAACGTGCTCACACCCATGCGTGCATGCGTGAGCCCATTCACTTGGTGTGCGTGCGCATGTTCCCCTTGCAACGCTCCCTTCCACCCCTGCATGCACACAACAGCTGCAGAGCCAGTCCAGGGCTAGAGCCCCATGCTGCTTTTGATGATGCCAAGCTTCCATATCCTGAGAGAGGGCTCCACTTGTGGAGCTGCCCATGCTTCCCCTATGGATGCAGTCCAGACTTCTTATCAAGGCAGTCCACACTATAAATGTTTGCCGTATAATATGGAGAAAATACATATTAATTATGTATACATACATATGTATGTATATCAGTGTTTCCTTTTTGGCGCCATATTATCCCGATCGCCATAAAATCCAGGTTTTTCGGAATTGTCGAAAGCTATAAAATCAAGGTTATGGAGGGCTGAGGGGCTTTGGCGAAAAAGGGGTCGAAACACCTTAGAATACCTTCGACTGCCTCGCAATTTCGACTTCAGTAGCCCAATTTACAAAAATTTTCAATGAGTGAAGATGAGAGTAGGAAAAGGGTTAAAAAGGGACACAGCGATGGTGAATACAAGGCCAACAAGCCACATGGCCTCACCAACAGAATCCAGCGATCCTGGTTGAAGGACCCCAACTGCCCCCTGCATGAGTATTGGCTCAGGGATGGTGGTCTGGATGGCAATAATGAGTATGTGGCAAAGTGCCTCTTCTGCAATACCAGCTTCCAGAGCAGGCTCCAGAATGTGAAAGCGCATGAGGGTGGCAAGAAGCACAAGGGGCTCGAAGCAGCTTGGCAGCAGAACTTGGACAAGGGCGCGGCGTACACAGCACAGCTGCGCGCACGGCAGGCAGCAGACCCCAAGCTGCACACTTTCAATTCAACGGCATTCAAGAGCAAGGAATTCAGCGTTGCCTCGTTTCCCTACCCAGCAGCCATTGGCAAATGGCTAGATGGCAGCAAGCGCGGCCGATATGGACTCAAATAGCTAAGCATGAAGATAAACACGTCTGAACGGGGTGAAACACCTGGGCAACTTTTGACTAAAGCCACATAATGATAGCTTGTTGCGCCCTGCATGTACTGTAATGAAGCGCTCTGCAGGGTCTTGTGGAAAGTGTTGCAGACGAGTAAATAGCCGGGAGGCCGCAGGGTTGAGGCATGTTGACAGAAGCTATAAAATTAAGGTTTCATAAATTAGCATATTGGGGTGAGACATAAAATGAAGGTTTTTGAAAAACCAAAAAGGAAACACTGATGTATATATATACACGGACACATATGTATATGTACCGGAGTCATACGGAACACGACTACGGGGGAGGGGTCTGTATTGCACCAGGTGGTATTATACTTGTATTTCCAAAACCGTATTTCCTATGTGTATCATACACCTACGGAACTGGCCAGCCCTATACATAAATGCAACACGCATGACTACAGGCCACAGGACAACAGACAAGCTATGTCTTCTGCGATGAAAACCTACACATTTCAGGAGGCGAGCTCACCTCATCACATTCGCACTTGATGAACATGTAGTATGAGGGATCCAGGAACCAATCCAGGACACTATCAGGGCCATCCTTTTGTCCAGCCAACTTCAGCTTTGGGCACCTGTGCATTGGACAAAAATAGTAGTTAAGCGTGCACAAGCACAGACGTTAAAAAAAGCTTGGAATGCTTTGGGAGTCTGTAGCCACTTACCAGGGAAGCTGGCAAATGGCAGGAGCAAGGTAAGAAATGTGATAGCCCTTGCACAACAACATTTGGCTATGCCAAACAACTATGCATACATGCATACCTACATCTGCAAGCGAGAGAATCGGCACTCAAGCTCTCCAAATTGAATCCCTCTCGTCTTATGCAAATACAACATCTCTAAATTCAAGCCCTTGTTGTCTCATGCACAGGGTGCAACATGTCATATTGCTTAGCACAAAAATGTATTGCGAAATAATCTACATATCACTTTTTACCTAATACACTTTCTAGCTAGAACTTTGACCTGAAGGAGGTAATGGAGGGGTTTTGAGATCCCAGAATTTATAAATTACTTCACTGTAAGGAATTTCTCAACTGTTCAACATTTGAAGGAGAGATGTGCCAGCACACACATGAACAAACAAGCATGCACACACAAATTCGCGAACCTGCGAACATCTGCACGCATGCATGCGTAATTGCGCTCACACACATACCGCACAGACACATGACCAGTTCGCACCCCCTTTTTCCAGCAATTGAATTTCTCCAATACGCACCAGTACGCACCCTCCTCAAAGGGTTTTGGCATTACGCACGCCTCATTCCGCACCTTCCAGGAAAGCCTGCCCAATTATTTTCAGCAATACGCATGCTGGATTACGCACCCTCAAGGAAAGCCTGAACAGAAGTTTGAATCATTATGCCCCCCCATTACGCACCCTCCAGCAAGTCCAATTAACTTGATTTTTTTGCAGCCTTCACCATGCATGGCGCCATGCACTTACAAGCTCAGCAGTTACTCTGTGGCCGTAACACAGCAGCTGAGTAAGAAATTAATATGAGCTGTTTGCTATCCATGCAGCTAATGGGTTGAAGACTGTTTGATCCAAGGTTGCTGCTTTTGATGAAAGCACAAAAGCCAAGCAAACAACATCTCATGCAGTGCCGACACAGATAAAGTACAGAGTCTGTTTATTGATGGGAAAATAGCTAGCATCGCTTTTCTTGCTGTTTTTAAGCCTCAAATTCGGCATTTTGCCCCAACAGCCAATCTTCAAAGCGTTTAAACGTCCTCCCACTGCTCCCCTGTAGCTTCCGGAGTGCTGAACAGCCCACAGGATGTCCCTGATGAGGTGGGGCCTCCACCAGTTGTGCTTGAGCTGTCCTGGCCGCACGCACACTGCAGGCTTGCTGCTCCTGCTCTTCCTCTTCCTCTGTGCTGTTCTGGTCTCACTTTGCTGTGGCTGCACAGCAGGGGCTGTGGCCTGCTGCAAGGGACCGACAGCTTTGCGAGGCCGTCCAGGTCCCTGTCCTGCCTCCTTTCGCTGAGCCTTCTTTGCTTTCTGCTCTTCCTCCCTCTTCTGCTTCTGCTGCAGTGCTCGGCCCTTGCTCGCCATGCACGCATTCTTTTACTGCTTGGCCTCCTCCTTCCTGTTCGCCTCGTCTGTCCATCTACACGACGCACAAACTTGTCCGTTGCCTTTCAGGGGGGGGGGGGTCTCAGTTATTTTCAACTGTTTATTTTTCCCATTTTGCACCATTTTGCACCCCGCTTCAACAGAATAATTTCCTCATTCCCCACCAGTTCACCCCCCCTGAAAAACCCCATTACGCACTAAGCATCCCTTGAAAAAAGATATATAATGCATAATGATCACGGGTTTGTACAGTATACACATGCACATTTACACCAGGGAAGTTCACGCCATCCGGTTACCGGAGGTAACATAAATAATTCCTCCGGCACAGGCCAAAGCCGGTCCGGTCACACCGGAAAGTTTTGTGGACCCGGTCCGGCAAACCAGAAAGTTTTATTTTAGTGTTTATGGGATGTAAAAGCAAAAACACACCTGTGAAGCAGGCCTAGGACGTCAGCAGCCAAGTCTCCCCGAGGAAGAAAGGAGAAAGAGGGAGAGGAGAGGGAGGGGCAGAGGCTCCATGCCCAACCTGCCAGAGCCCCCCCCCAGCCATCACAGCCTCAGCTCACCCTATGTAAGTTATGAATTGTCGGCAGCCCTTACCAATGAGCATACAACGGAGTGGCCTGCCCGCCCTGAGGCCACAAATTTCATCTTATTCAGGGGCTCAAGCAGGGGCCTCCCAGGCCTCACGCAGAAGTCCCATCCCTTCTCCTCAGCCAGACTCCCAGCCCCCCTCTCAGCAAGCAGCCTACATTCCTCAAGATACCTGGTCTGCTGAGTGGATGGAGCAGCATTTGAACCCAGACTTTAAGGGCACATTAAAGGTTCTGCTGGATACAGGCTACTGTTTGCCTGAGGAATTGAGGGATGTGCAGAGAGGGTCACACAACTTCTCGCTCGTGTGGCCCGAGGGAGCTGGCCCCCACCCTGTTCCCATTGGTTTGGTCCTCAAAATTGGAGCAAAGACACTCATTACACTCGCAAACCGTTTTTTTTACTGGAGACTCGAATCAGAAAAGACATAATAGTGGTTCTAGCGGGACAGGAAAGGTTAAAAATGCCTCTCTGGTAGGGCAGGAAATTCCACGTACCCCCCTGAACTTCCCTGATTTTACCACATGCAGACTCATGTCTTTAAACCTAATCGCTTCCTTTGCAAAGCAATGCACTGCTGGACAAGATGTGTAAGCCTTGGAGCAGCGATGAAAGTGTCGAAGGCAATGGCAGTCCCAACCATGTCTTGATTGCCTTTAATGTGTGATTGAGCAGATGGCCACCTGTCAGATGGGTGCACCTGCTTTCAAGGAATGGCCCTCTTGCACCTCGCAAGCTTGACTTGTATCTCGTCTCATCTTCACAAATCCATGCAGTGTTCAAACTTGCTGTCAAATTTGCCCCCAATTTTGCATTCAAAGGTCCAAGCATTTTTTTTGCAGGATGATACCAGAGGGGGATCACCATTGCGTGGGACTTCCTGAGGCTATGTCTCAAAAGTAAAAAGGTGTTCCCGAATCAAAGTACGTCAGTGCAAAGAAGGCATTATAAGGACCAGTTTCTAATACTTTTAAACTGGGAACACCCATGCGTTTTTTAGATATGGGCAGATCAAGATCAGGTAGATTTTTTTTAAAACTTTGAGTTTTGCCAAATACAATGATGCAGAATGTTCAATTGAAGTAAAACAATGTTCTGCATACCGCACAGAAAGTATATCACCGCGCAAAATAACGTTTTTTGCCCTGCGTGGTGACTGCGTGCTCGTTTATTATAATTTATTTTGAGGGTGCGCGGTGGTGCGTGGTTGTGTGAAATTCACGTTTTGGGACAGCGAGTGGTTTGAGTGGTTAGGACCGCCCCCAGCTCCCTCCCCCCTGCCCCCCTGCCCAGCAGCCCTCCCGCAGCTCCTCTGCTGCCCCTCGAGCAGCACCAGCAGCACCTAAGGGGCTCTATCAGCAAGGTGCAAGCAAGTTTTTCAAACCGCTGCCCTCAGCGACAGATGAAGAGAAAGCGCATCGCCGGGCGACAGGAGGAGCAGCAAAAGGCCAACCTAGCACGACTGGAGCAGGCGATTGCAGCGAGAGTTGAGTACGAGAAGGAGCAGTAAAAGAAGAAGAGGAGACCGAGCAGACCTTGCAAGGAGAAGTTTGGCCGAGCACCTGGAGTGTGTGTGGTGCGTGGTGTGTGGTGTGCTCAGTGCTTGCAGGGATGCACTGCAGATACCAATGGGTGCGCTGCACATGCCAATGGGTGCCACTGTGCCACTGCACAGGCAATGACAGCTCAGGGACAGCTCATGCATGCGAGCTGCGGACTCAAAGGAAATCCTGCAACTGCACCCTATGTGTAAGCAGTGAGGTCAGCAGCAGCGATAGTGAGGGGGACAGCAGTGATGAGATGAGGAATAGAGAATGAAAGGGGAAGGAGGGTGGGCAGGGGGGGCGCATGAAGGAAACGTGATGAACTGAACGAGAGACCTCTACCTGAACTGGCCAGGGTTTCTTTTGCTGTTCTTTGAGCTTTAGAGAACGTTTGAGACAATGCCCCATGTGCTTTGAGGGCAAACAGGGGCACAATCCCCTGCGTGGTTGATGCGCAATTGTGTCAAAATATTTATAGGAAGGGTGCGTGGTGGATGCGTGGTTGCATAAATTATGCATTAAAAATCGTGCCTTGAAAACTTCAGCTGGCCCAGAAAATTTTGGGAGAGATTTTACCAATGTTGGCCACCCTCTAAGATGACACATTCTATATTTACGGTAGAACCCATTTACTACATAATTATTGTGACAGGCTGGCCTGAAAACAGCGCGCCAAGAATAGACTGACCTCATTCCATTGGCCTTGAAGCTTTGCCTTTGGTGAACAAAGACGGTCTGTAACTCATCAGCTAGTTCCAGAGATGGCGGCAAAAGTGGGGCATTGTAGTCCACACCATTGTAAACATCATCAATGCGCAGAGTATCATTTGCCTCCATCAGCTCTTCCGGCTGCAAGCAAGTTCACAAAAAAAATTTACTTACAATGATGGCGAGGAAGACAACAACATGTGGCTCCAAGCTGCTTGGACAACGAAAGGAACTACTCTGGTATGCCTAGGCTTTAAACTTATGAGGCAATAATAAAAAGTAGAGAATACGTTTGATGGCTATGGAGGTATCAAGGACTGCTGCACTTGCCTATTAACACACACTCATACCCTGATTCTCACGCTTAGAATGTTACATCTAGTCTTATGCCGGGAAAGTTGCAAAGAGGGGTCTCAAAGCAGGAGCTTCTTGACATCTGATTGTACGATGAATTCCAATGACCACATCTTTCAGCATGTTTATAAATTGGGCAGCTGTTCAGGAGTAATTGTTCCATCAGAAGGCCTGGAAAGAGGGTCCACAAATTAATCTCCATTGAAAAGAAATTTCTGCGCCGCTTCTGAATAGCGCACTTTGCGCCCCAAATTCTCCAACCAAACCTTATATAGCGCTGTTTTCTGCATCTGGGGCTGCATCCATCATAATAGGTTGCTTTTAACATGCTTCCAGCCTTTGGCTCCAGTCTGCTCTCAAAGATCATGCAACATTGTCACTGGTCGGTCTTTGAGACTACGCAGTGATGAGCAAACCAGGAGAGCCATGCTTCATCAGCCTAGCACAAGCTAACAGAGGGGGTCAACTGGCCTAAACCGCCGGGTACGTTCTTTCACAGGCTCACTTTCTTGTTTCTCTCAAATTTTCACCATCCCAATCAATATCATTTCCAACTTTGAAAGAACATCATTTTCGCCAAAAAATGGTGAAAATGAGCGGCCCCAGATCCCACTCCTGGCTTCAGATCACCCCAAAAAGGCTCATAGCTTCACCCTGGGGCCATTTCACTTAACTATGTTCTGTACAAGCCGCGCATGTAACAAGGTTTCTAGGAGGCATTCATATTCACTCCTTCATCGATCAGAATTGCACATTCTCAGGAAAAAAGTAGGTGGAGAATGTCAATTCCTGACTATTCTGGGCACCCCCCCTTATGTGGCATTTCCATAGAAACATTGCTAAAACTGCACTCCACATCAACCACAAGACATTTTCAATCCAGTTCTTCTGCAATGATGTCTTCTGGTGAACAGACTTTTGTCACCAAAAGTAGCCTAATTTGGTGCAGTGGTTGATTGGGATTAAGGCTTGCCAGTAAAAGTTGGGATTAAAACCACAGCGAGTTACATATGTGCGCCTCGACTAACAGCTTTTGAGCTCTGAACCTACCCAAAACTTTAGAACCCCCAGTTGGGGCAAACTCAAGCAGTAAGCATTCTTAAAACACCTTTTAGGGGACTCACTCAATCTCTGAAACAATCTTGTGGTGATATGAAAATACTGATGTCACCTCCATTACGTACCGACAAGGGGCCTGTTCCACAGCAGGACAGGTAGTTGGTGTGTAAATAAACTTCTGAGCCTGGCCGAGCCATGATTGCCCAGCTATCTGGCACAGGACCAGCAAAGCGGTTGTCTGTCAAATCGACATACTTCAATGAAAACCTGTGAACGTGCAGAAACAATTTACATAGGCAGCTTGTGAGCAGACACTGAAGTGCATGCAACTTGAAGAGCAAACTTCTTTCTGCTTGCCATTTCTAGATATGCACCTACACATGCATCTCTAAGCTTAATCAGACATGCAATACAATATCTTTAAAAGCTGCAGCAATTTAAGAGGTCTCCAACAAAGTTCCTACCCCGCAATATTTCCATTCAGGTAATTTATGCACAGTCACAAAAAGAAGATGGAAACACCAAACTTGGCATGCAGCAGCAGTAGCAGCAACAGCAGCTGCTGGAAAAACATGAGCCAACTGGTGGTGCCTAAACTAAAATCAATGGAGAGGCTGTCAAAGATACAATGCAGATCCAACGCCTAGCTGGCTAAACGGCAACAAGAAAAGATTATTTTCGAATGATATTCATCACTAGGAAAATGAAGGATATTGTTAACGCATGCGTGAAATGCAGTTTGTGCACACAAGCCGCAAATAAAGCATGTACAAAGGCGAGTGTGCAACTTTGTACACAGTGCAATATAGGGACACACAGTATCAAGCAATGATTGATCATGGATGCAATAGGGAAAAGCTTACAACGACATGATTGGCAGTGGCCCAGAGAGTTTGTTGTTGCGGAGTCCCAGCTGTTCCAGGCTAGGCAAAAAGCTGATGAACATGTCGTCTGGGAGGGTACCTGTTAGAAATCGGCGGATGAGTCGTGAATATGCGCAGAGATTGCAATTTAACTTGGAGCTAGCTGGATCTCCCCGGAACGCGTTGAGGCGCAGCGGCAACAACGAGCTACCATAAGGTAAGCATGAGCTTGGACACCTCCAAAGTTACCCATTTTAAGGAGTTTCATCTAAAATTGTGAAACCTAGTTACCATGTATGCCATTTTCCTCCAGGAACACCCCCTTGATCTGTGGCAGAGTTGATATCCCAGAGCGGAAGACTTG
Organism: Dunaliella primolecta; assembly: GCA_914767535.2. NCBI lineage: Eukaryota > Viridiplantae > Chlorophyta > Chlorophyceae > Chlamydomonadales > Dunaliellaceae > Dunaliella > Dunaliella primolecta. The sequence continues at coordinate 7,550,923 of OU611759.1, read as the reverse complement.
GTCAAACCTATTTCCCTGCATGGTTTGGAAGGTCAGGAAGGAAAAAACTAGTGATGGGGTGGCTTTGCCAAAAGTTCAGTAGAGAATGGAGAAGCCAGCACTCCTTTGACTTATGGTCTAAACAAAGAGCTCCTACACAGCCTGCTTTGCTCCAGCCAGCATCCAGGTGCCTTTCCTGCCGGGGTGGGCAAGCAGACCTGCACATCCCAGCTGCTAGCCACTGCAAATAAACTGCGTTAGCTGTTACAGATCAGTGAATAGCGAATAGAAAAGATAAAATTACTTACTCTGGCAAGAATGTAGCCAAGTTGAGTGCACCGAGACATTTCCAGGCTCCCCGAGAAATTGTTGTCGTCAATGGCAAACGAGAATAGTCTTGTGTTGTTACCACACAAATCTGATGGCATGTTGCCCTCCTGCGAAGCCAGGCAAGGAGCTTCTGAATTCCCAAGCAAAGCAGTGGTTGAAGCACAATGTTATCAATGGCAGGCATGGCCTCTCTATGACAACACTGAAAATCAGTTTAATCAAAGGTCGTCCCCACAAACGGACCCCCCCAATTAGGCCACACTGTCTCACTAAACAATATTTATATCATATCTCAGCATGCCCTGCACCATTCCATGACCTGAAAAGAGCGTTGGATAGCTAATCTATTGCTCTACAAGGAGGTGTTAAGAGCCTGCAAGGGTGTATGGATAGCTAATTATTTTCCTACAAGGGGGTTTCAGTCCTTAAAAAAGGAAGTCAGCAGACCAAATCAAGTGCCGATCCTCAACCGCTTCACCCATCCGCAACCTGAAAAATCCATAAATCTATCTTCTGTTGCCCGCAACTTTGATGCAGATCTGGGCCGGATCTTATCCCCGAACCAGAAAAATTGCTACGAGTCAGCAAACATTTCAGTGTGCTGATTCCAAGCCAACCCTCCGATTGAGCCCATTTCAATTTCAAATTGGAGCATCAAAGCACCCAGCATCTCTGTGCCCAATGGGAGGCGGTAGCTTGCAACATGGGCAAGCTGGTGGAGGTCATTCCTTCCGCGCCCACATCCGTCCCGATGGGTCCCCCCACCAGCATATTCCCCTAGTGCCCCCCCGCACAATTTGACACCGCAGCATGATTGGACGACCTAAGAGCAGCTTAAGCCCAGGAGTGCTGATCATTTGGTGCAAGTTTGAAATCCACTATTTTCTGCCAAAACGAGTGCAAAACAGCCCCAGAGCCACACAGAACACCTCCACATGCCAACTTTCCAGCAAAACTTTATACACGAGACATAAAACCATGTCTAGTATGCTCAGGATATGTAAGGGCGCTTGTTGAAGGCATGCACAACTTAGTAATAATGTTGAGGGGGGCCGTTTGTGGGGACGACCCAGATCTTTCATCTAAGTTTTAATTCAATCTCGTTTGCAGTCCAATTTGGTCACTCTGCCGGGGCATGCGGTGAGGTTGTCAGGCCACCCATACACAGCAAAAACAAACGCATCCTAGGTATTGAGCAAAAGTACAAAGAGTGTGTGCTCAGACGCTTTCTCAGGTAACATGCTTTGACCTTGCAAGCTCACCAAGGCCAACTATACAGCTGCACTTGTGGTTTCACTTAAAAGTGCCTGATGTAAGAACCTCTTTTTAAACCTGTTGAATGCCTCGTTTGTGGTGGCAAAAATTGAAATTGGAATGCAGTCCTGTGAACAGGTTGGACAGCCTTTTTAGCACTAAAACTTACTCTTCAAACTATGACTTGTTGGTCGGGATAGAGCTTCCACATGACAGAGTGCACGTAAACCTTTATCATTTGGGCATTGCAGTGGTCACCTACCAGCGAATTACCAGAGAGGAAGAGGAGGTTCAAGCTGGAAATTTGCCCTATTCCTTGGGGCAAAGGTCCTTGCAGATCTGAGAACAGAAGCAGTGATTGTATTTAGCATTTGGCACTTCTGAACTCAGCTCAAGGACTTGTTTCCTTCTCCAGTTGACACATTTGTTCACAACTTTGGCTCAGTTTAGTTACAGGCATCTTTTTGCTTCAGCTGAGCTGCCCTTGTAGGCAGGTACAGCTATGTAACCCTATCCTATCCTATCCTGCAAACAGGAGGGAAGCAGGCATTGCTATAGGGGAGGGGGGTTGCAAGTGCAAGTAACAGGGGCTCAAAAGAGCCTCTTTCCAGCCTGTTCTGAACATTTCTATCCAAACTTGCTCTTCATACAAAGGGTCCTCCTTCAAATCCTAGAGATTGGCACTTCCATAATCAGGTGCTTTTCAATGATACCATGCAGAATTTATCACCGCGCAAAATTATCATTTTCTGCCTTGCAGGGTGACTGCGTGCACAAAAAATAAATATTTATTTTGAAGGGGCGCGGTTGCAATAATTGACATTTCGACAGCGAGAGCATCATGAGTGGTCAAGAATGCCCTTGCGCGGTTGTGTAAAATAATCAATTTCGGGCTGTGCTGTTGATTAATGCAAAACTAATTATTTTTTGGGGGGGTGCGTGATGAGTCCAATTCTGCACGGTACGCTGGGAACAGAGTTACGCAGCATTCAGCCATCTGAACATGCTATGTTCCCCAAAAAGGCCTGGCAGCTGCTTCCTCAGAAGCCTGTTCAACACCTCCCTTACATATGTCTTTTGCAAGACCAACGCTTTTTTGGGTCACAGGTGATCAACTTGCGCAACTTGTGACAAACAGACAAGTTTGTGTAAGACCTTGGTGGACCTGCAATTCTTTCAAGGATCCGCTTCAGCACTCTAGCCGGACCCCTGGACTACTGGACAACGATTGCGCAAAGCATGAAGAGTGACAAAGAACCCACATCCAGTGCTTGCACAGCAAGTAATGAGCATATTTTCCATCAGTGTTTTTTTTAAGGTTTTGGGGCCTGTAGGCAATTGCCAGGGTGCTCAAGCCAAAATACTGTGTAGGGAGGCACCTAAAAAATCTTGGCAATTGTGCATGGAATCTTACTTCAACAGTTACAACAATAACAATCAAAGATATGTGGTGGATGGGACTCACAGCTCCTCTGAGCCAATGTGTCTCCTTTTCCTTAATTGATGTAGGGACAGTTTCCTTTGCCTACGTAGTTTTTTTTTAAGATAAAAAATGGTGTGCCAATTAAAGATAAAATGATGTTCCTGAGCCCATTTGTTTATTTTGAGTTTGTGTCATGCACATTCTGTGTCCAAAATGAGGCTCCGTCACTGTCCTCGTCCATCTGCACTCTCACTGAATAAGACTGCTGCCTGCGGCCAACCCCATAAGTTACTGGGTGACGCTTCTTTGCGTTCGCCCACTCCTTAATGGCTACTACTCAGCCATGAGCACGGAATGCACTTCAGCATACCATGCCCACAAATGTAAAATGCTCCCTGTCTGGCTCGCAGCATTGATGCCTTTAGGCATGCTTGGTTTGTGCAGTCTGGCTCACAGCATTGATGCCTTTAGGCATGCTTGGTTTGTGCACCCCGCGACCCCCACTGTCTCTTTGCACCTGCCCTCCCCTCACCCTCACCTTCTTCCTCCCCTATACCCCCACTTCCACTCCTAGCATTTATTGCATCAGTCGCTGCAGGCTGAGCAGCAGGAGGAGGAGCAGGGGGTTTCCTGCTGCACGGTGCATGCATGGCGCATTCATGCCTGCCTCATGCTGGGACGGCCTGGCTGGTGCTGGAGGGGGTGCTGCTGCTGCTGCTGCTGGGCCTCTTCGCTGACTACCTCGTCCTCCCAGGAGCTCACTTACACCTAATTGAATCAATATTATTATTATAAATAACATGACGTTTTGGAAATGATGGACGACAAGGGGTACCCCCCAGGAATTTGGACTGTCGCACAAGGGCGACAGGGGAGGGTCCTGGCGGGCCTGCCAGGACCTCCCCGTGTAGGCCGCCATGTCGCCTTAGTGTTGCCAATCGGTGACGCGTCCCTACTAAAAAAAACACTGTTCTCCATCACCCTAGGCTAAATAAAAAAATGTGTGCGTGTGCGTACGTGTGTGTGTATGTGTGTGTGCGTGCGTGTGAGATAGACTGAATGTAGAAAACATCTACACCTTAGTGTTTTGCAAGTATATAAATCCCCTTGCTGCATATTTTGGTTTAGGAATGTCACGATGTACATAGTGATGACAAGGACATCTCAGTCAAGCCAACAATGGAACAATTTAAGTTGTGTACAGCAAGCCCTGGAAAAATGACAGACGCGTTTTGTTCAAAAGAGCCTGCTTGCTCAATGGATGATTTTATCAAAAGGACACCCAGAAATAATCCAGCTCACTCACTATTTGCGATGAGATCAACAACATAGAGTTTCCTGTACAAGTTGAAGTCTGGGCCAAGCTGTCCCCATAGCTCGTTGTTGTGGAGCCTTATGCCAGACAGATGACAAGCAAATGCGTTGTGGTCCAGGCTGGAAAAGTCACCCGTCTGCAGTCACGGTTCCAGAATGTGCATGACAACTTCACGTGTTTGTTCCTTCAGCCTAGGAGGTCATTTACAGAGACACAATAAATTTTTACGCCAATAAAATTGAAGTTGCAGCAGCTGTGCAATTGAATATCCAATAAGTCTTCGTACAAAATAGAGCGCTTCTGCCTCTGCTTGTGAGTCCAGATTTGCTTGCACAGCGCCCTTCTTTTGTTTTTGAGCCTTTTGTCATCAAATCGTCATGTTCAATGGCAGGGGTCCCCACATGCTTGCTGCTCTCCCGATTAAACACATTGTGCAATCACCTTGCCAAAAGGCAGCAGGGGTACAACAGAACATGCTGGTTCAGCACTCCATGCAGCAGCTTGTTGCCGCCTTGAGACTCATGCAGAAAGCTTAACCTGCAGCCTTCAACAAAACCTGAAAACTCTTCTCCATATACCTTAATCAATCCTGCTTACTTATCACATCCTGCACTTACCAAGTTGTTGCTTTCAAGGGAGATTTCCCACACCAGCCCTGGCTCGAAGCCACACCGATCAAATTCAGGCCTTTCCCCATCTGAGCACGTGCGGGATATATAGCACTTGATGCCATGCCAGCAACAGTGAGCCTACAGGTATGCACAGTCATGGGTGCTGAGCATCTCCAGTCGAACAATGTTGGGTTCATCTTCAAAGTGTGCCTGCATTAAATTCATGCACATCTGTGTGCGTGTGTGCAAAAGTGTGTGTGTGCGCGCGCACTTATGTGCGTTTACGTGTGTGTGTGTGTGTGTGTGTGTGTGTGTGTGTGTGTATGTGTGTGTGTGTGTGTGTGTTCGTGCGTGCATCCATGTGAACGTTTGTCACAATGAAATAACCCCAGAGGACACACTCCCAAAGGGCACATTAATTTGAACAAACAGCGAGCTTAACAAAAAAAAGTTGCTTTTCTGCCAGTGGAACAACACACCGGCAGCTGCAACCCTGAGTCCTCGCATTCAATGGACGTGTCCAGCCAGCCCTCCTTCCTGCGCCATGTAGGACCTCCCCAAGCTGAGAATACTTTACGCAAGGCTTGTTGCTGATCCTCTGGGGAGACTGTGCACTCGGCAGCCGAATGTGTGGCACAGACTAGCAGCAGCAGCAGCAGCAGCAGGAACAAGTCGGGCATAAGAGGAATTGAAATTAAATATTTTATTTTTTGTTATACTGATATGTATGGGTGACGCTGCACATTTTGATTTTTATCGTCAGGCCATCGGTCCAACACTTAAGCTAATACTTGAAACTTTTTTTTATTTTTCTCTGTTCAGTACTCCCCTCCGATTTCCTGATAGTTTAGCCTTGAGGTATCACTCAGAAGCACGACTGGTGTACAATTTGCCTGCTTGCATATGCAAGCATGGCAATTTCAGGGAGCCAGCTTACAAGCGATGCACAGCACCACAGGATGAAGCATAACAACTTCTTTTTATTAAATGAAAGCACCCAAGTAGTGTTTTGGCAGCATTAGCCTTGCCTACTTCGCCCATGTTATATACATATATGCAGCTTCTCTCTCGCTGGAGATAATATGATTTTGGCAGCCTGAAAGCATGTGAAGTGCGCTATCTAATTAATGACAGCCTGGGAGAGGGCATAGTGGGTCAGGTTAACCTTGCATGTCAAGGTCCATGTCAAGGTTAACCTTGCATGTCAAACTCCAAGCGGGTACAACTAGCTAGATGCCTCCAGCACGTCATCCGGAATCTTTCATGTAGAATCCCACCTGACTGGAATAGGCCCACCTAAGAGGCCGACAGGTGTGCTTGATCCCTTGTTCCACCAGCAAGGCAAACATGACTAAGCTTGTTGCCACCAGTCTATAGAGTCTGCGCTCCAGTTTGACAAGTTTGCATTCAGGCCGTTCCATATGTAGACCGGTATGTACAAAACATCCAGGGGTAATAGTGCTCAAAACTTTGCTTTTAAGCAACACAAATTGAAGGGTAAATACATAACATTCAGATCTGCAAGCATGAGGCCAACCACTTACCTTTGCGTGCACTGGGGTTGCCAACCCGGGTGGGGTTGCAGCATCCGGACGGCGCCATCCCCCTCGCCACAGCTTGACTGCTAGCCTGAGCCTACAGGGAAAGGAGTTAAAAGAGCGTAGAGTGTTAGGCGGTTTGAAGTGAATTCAGGCGACTTCGGAATTTTCCTTGATGGGCCCTGCATTTGTTATGGCCATGGGGGGAGCCAATGTCGTGTTCGCGTGAATCGCGGGCCCGGGTGAAAATTTTTTCCGGTTTGGGAAATTTGTAAAAATTCGGAAATGTTCTTTTTTGCCTAATCAGGGCCAGCGCTGAGAGCAGAGCATTATTAACCATGAGAGCACGCACGCATGCACGCACGCACGCACGCACGCATGAGGCTCAAATGCAGCTTCCTGATTCCCCAAAGGTCAGAAAAATTGAGGGGTTTTTACATGAGGGGATCTCAATTCCTCCTATTTAAAGTGAGAGAGCCAATTATTGCCGCTATACAGTACTTTGAAACTAGGGTTTGCAACTTTGGCAAAAACTTTGGCAAAAAAGTAACTTTTTAGGGTTAGGTTAGGGTTAGGTTTAGGTTTAGGACTAGGTTTAGGGGGTTAGGGAGGCAAAACTGGGCAAAACTGGGTGAAACTTTGCTGCCAAAGGTCAAACTGGGCTATAGCGACTATTACTCTCTCCAGCATGAAAACTGAACGCCACAATGTGGCCATAAGAATGAATATCAAAGCCCTTAGCAAAAGCCCTTGGGGAGCAGGCTTGGTTAACATGGACATAGGGAGTGGTGATAGGTTGGCGCAGCACAACCTTCAAATCCCTGCACATGCATCAAACATAATTATACCCCCTTACCTCTTTCCAAGAAAATTTCCTAAGAAGTCTAGACTCACCACCAGCCATCCTAATGCTATACTGATTACTCCCTATAAAGCCACTCCTCCTTCTACTTCCTGCTCACAACATCATGCGTTACGCAGCAGACACAGCCCCACACTGAGGACCTCAACAGCCAACCGCGTGAGGCAACCCCACCAACTAAATGTAAACCAGCGGGATGTGCACTTAATTGAAATCAAGTACTGTGAAGACACGAGGCCTGGACAGCAGTTGGAGGCGGTACAGCGGCAGCATGCAGACCGCTGCAAACTCATTAATGCAAAAGTTGTGACTCTCCACACCATCCTTTTGGGTGTTGGTGGGACCTGCTACACTGAGCACACCCTTAACCAGTTTAAACAACTGGGACTTGGCCACCAACGCGCCAATAAACTTGCTCGCAAACTTCATGCCCATTCTGTCATGTATGCCAGCAAGCTTGTTACCACTAGACGTGCTATTGAAAACAAGAATACTTCTCGCAGCCAGGTTATGGAGCCGGGTGCTTCCTATAACCCTCCGGATCCCCATTAGAATCTTCTTTTGTAGCTCCGAGGTGGAGGGGATTCAAGGCTCTTGAGCCAATGTGTCCCCTTTTCCTTAATTGATGTAGGGAGAGTTTCCTCTGCCTACGTAGTTTTTCTTTCTACATCAATTAAGGAAAAGGGGACACATTGCCTCACAAGAGCCTTGAATCCCCTCCACCACGAAGACTACAAAAAGAAGTTCTTAATGGGGACCAGGAGGGTTATTGGAAGCACCCGGCTCCATAACCTGGCTGCGAGAAGTATTCTTGTTTTCAATAGCACACCTAGTGGTAACAAGCTTGTTGGCATACTACTCAACTCTTCAATACACATTCTTTTCCTCTAGTACTCATTGCTCTCTTGTGGCTTTTGCCCTTTAATCGCACACCGGTTGTAGACAACATGTCAATGTTACACAACAACGGCAACAAGCAAGTTTCCAGTAGGTCTGTAATCCTGCCCAAGGCTGATCTGACGACTTCAGATTACCTGAGAGCACATTAAACCTACATTATCCCGCAAGCAACTCATCCACATTAGTATTTAATAAATTTTGTAAAATTCACAGAGGGGGTTATCTGAGGCCCAAAATCAGGCTAGAGGCCCGCGTGGGTAAATAGGTGACCGGTGGGTTAAAATGCGAAGACAAGTTGAATGCTCGTCCTCGTTCAGGCGGCGGGGGGTCCCGAATTCAAGCCCTTGTGGCGGTGGGGGTCGGCCCTTCCTTAATGCAACGCTTGGGGTGTGAGCTGCTTGCGTAGCTTTTCCTTTTCCGTTTCCTTTTCCCAAAATCAGGTGTTTTTTTGCATGCTCCCTGCATATGTGTCCCGTGACGGGCACCTTTCAAATTTGTGGACATTTGGTAGTCTGTTTTACAGGCTTTCTGTAGCACTAGAGTTCCAGAGGTGCCAGTCACAGGAAGCATGCCAAATTAGCCGCGGCGTGAACCCTAGTTTTAACCACCAAAACTCCACATCTGACCACCCACTGCACCAAATTGGGTGCTTTGTAGTGACATGGGGTCCTAGTTACAAAAGAATATCATTCCAAAAAACATGGAGTGGAAAGACCCAGTGGTTGGTGTTATGTGACGATTCCAGCCATTTTCCCCGGGGTAGGGTTTACGCGCCCATGTGAGCTTTAGCCCAGTCTATCAAAGCACACAGAGCGATTTACACAAATCTGAGCATATGATCTGGTAGCTTATACCCCGGCTACACTCTAGAGCTAAGAACGTTCCAATCAGATGGAATTGCTGTGAATGAGCGCACTTTAAATGCAAAAAAGGAGCATATTTGGGGATTCGCTCAGATGTATCTATATATATAGCCCCCTCTGAGAAATTCATCAAAATACGAAGAAGTTCAAACGTGCCTTTTTGGGAATAAGCATTGTGCCAAGGCTAGAGTGACTGGCAGACCTGCAATTGCATAATGAGGCAGACCTGACTACCGGTAGTCAGGTAAGGTACCTTAAGTCAAGAGGAACCGTAATAAAGCAATTGTGATGTTGGCATTATCCATTTAAAACCTGGCATGATTGTTTTTCTTGGTTAAATATGCCGGATCAGCGACTGAAATAAGGCTGATTGAAATCAATTGAGGCCTGCTTGATGCTGAATGAAATGTTGCTTTGATTGACGGGCTGGGACCTTTGTCACTGGCTACGTTTTTTCTTCTTTTTCTTACTTGGCTCGGAAAAACATTTGCATTTCAAATTTTGTTTGCAAGCTATCATTACCTATTGGAACAGCAGGTACGGCACCTCGCAACATTAATGGTTACAATAGGGATGTCTTTCAGCCAGCTGGTCGGTTGGCTGATTGGCTTGTGGCTGGTACTCAGCCAACCAGTAATAGATCCATAAAAAAAGTCAGAAAGCGCGTGATACTTGCAACTAGCCCTTTTGGCTCCTGCTTTGTGGTGAAAGGGACTTAACGGCTCCTTTGAGCCAATGTGTCTCCTTTTCCTTAATTGATGTAGGGAGAGTTATGCACGCAGCCGGACCTGACTTGCGTACGTTTCTTTTCTTTCCTAGGGAGAGTTTCCTCTGCCTATGTGTTTTTTCTCCTATTTCATTTCAGGCTACAGGAACCTCGTTTGCAAACGCTGCGCAGCTTAGCTGAAGCAAAACGTGCCTGTAACCAAACCAGTCCAATCTAAAACAATATTAGCTAGACGGCAGCATGCAGACCTCTGCAAACTCATTAATGCAAAGTTGTGACTCTCCACACCATCCTTTTGGGTGTTGGAGGGACCTGAAGAAAAAGAAAAAACCACGTAGGCAGAGAAAATTCTACCTACATCAATTAAGGAAAGAGAAACACATTGGCTCAAAGAGCCGTGAGCCTCCCTCACCAGAAGATGAGAGGGGAGTTAATGTGGATCACGTGGGTTTCTGGCAGCAAGCTGCTCCAGGGCACCAGTGTTATGATGAGTGTTTTTATTTTCAATGGCACGTCTGGTAGAGGTAAGTTTGTGCGCAAATTGTACAGAATGGGCATGGAGTTTTTTGGTGGTACCTGCTACACTGAGCACACCCTTAATTAACCAGTTGAAACAACTGGGACTTGACAACCAATGCGCCAATAAACTCACTCGCAAACTTCATGCCCATTCTGTCATGCATGCCAACAGGCTTGTTACCACTAGGCGTGCTATTGAAAACAAGATTGCTTCTTGCAGCCAGGTTATGGAGCCGGGTGCTTCCAATAACCCTCTAGATCCCCATTAGGATATTCTTTCTGTAGCTTCGTGGTGGAGGGGACTCATGGCTCTTTTGAGCCAATGTGTCTCCTTTTCCTTAACTGATGTAGGGAGAGTTTCCTCTGCCTACATAGTTTTTCTTTTTCTTTTCTAGAAGCTCAGCCACAGCATTTCAGGCAAGCAGACACAAACTTGGCTAAACCTAGGACATCAGCCTGGTTCATGAAGTCTCTTAGGCGTGATGCACTGCTTGGGGGTGCAGAGCTAGAAAGGTGCTGGAACCGAGTGCGCAGTTCTGTTAAATCCTGAGATGGGCAACCCAGGATAACATGCTCTTCGTCTTGTACAGTGTGCCAATCATATTTGTTGCAAATTCTAAGCACGTATGGGCACTTATTTCCCTGATGCCGTTGGGTTTCCACTTGAAGGTTGTGACCGGAAAGGCGTAAGCATGAAATACTGCGTAGCAATTTATGAGGAACATTTTGTTGTAGGTAGAGAGGTAGCATGGCTTTTTGTTTCTCTTCCTTTCATCCCACCAGCCTGGTATAGAGCCCAATGGAATGCCAAATTGTGTGTGGTACGCCCTCATGATTCTACTGGAAGCACGGGCCTCTTGTAGAGTCAGACTGTCCAGACTTCTCCAATCATGGATAATATTCAAGCAATAAGGGACAACATTTTTTCCTTTCTCGGGGTATTTGCAGACCTGTTAGGCTTAGTTTTGCTCTCGCCCCTAGCAGCTCTCAGACTTGTTGTGTGTCAGTCAGTTCAGCCATGCTTTTCCCAGCGGGGCCCAGTGTCGTTAGGTGAGCTGGTCCCTTCTCTGTTAGCTGACATCCGTGCTGTTTTAGTCAATTTGTCTCAGTCTTTGTGTCTTGCTTTGAAGCAGTCCAGTCAACTTGGCTAGGCACCTAACGCGTTCCTGCCTGCCTGCCTTTCATGTTTTCAGCTGTGTCCCCTTTGCGTGTGTCTTTTGCTCCCTCTTCTTGGAGCCGTATTCTGAAGGCCATGCAGGCCAGATTTTGTTCATGTGATCAGTTGGTCTGCCCCCCTTGTAACTGGAAAACGCCTATCGAGCGAGCCGGAAGAGAACTTAAATGAAACAAAAACAAGCTTTTTTTCTTTTCTACATGAATTATTGCTTTCTTATAAGCAGGCTAGCAGTCAACCGTTTTGACTAGAGGCCTTCTTTTCCTGTAACCCATAACCTGTAACCTATGTAACATGTTGCTTCTCTTTCCCTTCACTAAACTTTGCCTAGCCAAGTCTGTTTCTTACATGCTGATTCCTCAAATTTCCTTTCTGTTTGGAAGGGAAAAAGGGATAGTGCATGATTTGCCAAACCAATGCAAAAAGTGGATTCAAAGTGAGTGCAGGGTCTTCAAAATTATTTTTGGGAGGGTGAAAGGTTTACGTGTCAACACAGGAAACCGTTGACCCAATAAACCGGCATACATTGAGGCACGCAGAAAGCAAGAACAAAGTATCCACCTCCACCACTTGAACTTAAACAAAGTCATTGAATCCACGCATAAAAGGGCACCAAAGGAGTGCCAGCGCAAGGTTTGCTGTTATTAGAGGCCATTAAAGAAGTCGACAATGCATATGCAGCTGAGTGCTATAAAGAAGTGCCAAGTATCGAAGTATCCAATCGTGGCAAAGCATCAAAAGGCTCAAAGTTGCACTGAGCCCCAGCATTATAGCAAAGACAGAATGCTTCAAAAAACTCATTCCTCACAACACCATATGCCTAAACATAGATAATGCAGCTTTGAACGCACCAAGGTAGCAATAGCATCCATGAGTCAAATACAAGAGAAAAGAAAGAGCTAGTTTGTGCATGCAGCACTATGAGGCGTGATCAACAAGGAGCCAGTACAGGTGCACAGAGTTGGAAATTAACCACAAAACAGGCTTCAATCCCTTGATTGCAACCTCAAGCTCCAACTCAGGATATCACAGCTCTGCCAGAGGTTTGAAGCATTGCAGTGCAGATAGCAAACGCCCACAGTTTTTATATGTGTCCCTAGTATAAACAAAAGCAACATTCCACGACCCTTTTCCATCCTTGACAACGACACACAAACTTTACGAGGGCAAATCACAGCGTGGGGGTGGGCGTTTCAATCCTCATCAACACGTCTTCCATCGCAGCTAACGCAATTTCTTAACATTTCAAGCGGGATGTTTTTTTCATACTTCTTAATAACCTTATGACCATTGTGGGCCACAACATACTGCTGTATGCCTTTTACTTCTGTTGCAAAACACAGCAGCAACACATATTTCCCCACCAGCATCTCATTTGCAAAATCAGGGATGCTAGCAAGCCACGACCAAATGTCAAGAGGGATTAGTGTTTGCTGCAGCTGTGATCCCCTTGCATAGACGGCTCTCTCTCTCTCACACACACACACACCTTCGTAAATATTACATGCCACAAGGACAAACATCAGCCCGGCATGTATGAGGCTACAGTCCTTGAATGCACACAAATGTAATCCCTGCGCCTTCAGGCCATCCTATCCAAGAATAGCAACAGAGCGGAAAAATGGGTTTAGGTTAACACCAACCAGCAAATCCTCCCCCCGACAGGGTTTCACGGCACCTGTGCATGCACGCTTGCCAGATTTATTGGCTGTGGGCAGACAGTTTCTTCTTCAAAGAGGAGGCTGATAACTTGTTTAAGATGCTGTCACTGCCACGCTGACAGCCTTCAAGCTCAAATCGTACCAGCGTCGCCGTCCTTTTTGGCTCCTGAACAGAGCAAAAGTAAACAGAGATGAGCCAAGCAGGTGAGCAACAAGCAGCGTACAACACTGCAACTATTGTGGAACTAACCATGGATTTCAAAGAGAAAAGGTGCAGAGATGGAACATCAGAAAGCAAATGGAATTTCCACCATCTGAAAATCACATGCCTAAGTCAACTGTAGCTCCAGGGCCAGATTATTGATCTAACCTAATCTAATTTATTCTGGCGGTGCCCTCATTTTAAAGCCTCTTTCTGAAGGAATCAAGAAGAAGTATGCAAAACAGAGGAATTGGAAGCCATGCTCCTTTGCGCAAGCCTGCGTGCTGTGACAGCAGAGTTGCAGGCAACGACATCTTTGTGAGGCAAGGGTGCATTCATCACAAAGGACTTGTCAATGTGGCACTGCATTAGCAGAGTGCTGTGCACAAGTCCTGCAAATGTCACGAAGGTCAAAAGCAAATTGTAAATTTTGTGCTCCGTCGTCACACAAAGGCCGCACTTTTCACTTCATTAGCAGAGTGTTGTGCACCTGTCCTGCCAGCGAGCGTACTGCCCACAGTTGTCCACGCTTGAAGAGGCAGCCCTTAAGCAGGCAGGTGTTTGCATCTGCCAAATCCTACCCAGTCAACGTTACGTTCCATCGGCGCAAGATTGCTACATTGCTTCATCTTTGGCATGCATAGCAGAGGGCTTGGAACACATGAGATCTGCAAAAGGCACCTGGTTCGACACCTGTCTTCTAAATTTTCACGAGCAGTTCCGGCAGCTTTGCGCACCGGTAGATTGGGTGGACACTCTACGACAGGCAGAGGGACGAGGTAGGTGCTCAAGGAGGGGCCCTTGGGCTGCAGCTGGGACACCAAGGTGGCTGCGCCTGGGTTCATGGACTTCGGGGCGTAGCCTGCTGCCCTTGAGGCGAGCTTGTCCTGGACGATAATGGTCAGGTACAGCAATGGTCATGGATGAAAAAGGCAAAGGGGGTACAACGACCGTAACAAGGAATGCGGGAAAACAATGAGAGCGATGGTTTTATGTCAGGATGCTTGTCTCCCTGCATAAGTGTCCTCTCCTTCCTCTGCTCTTGCTTCAAGGTGTCCCCTTTGTCAAGGTTGGTACTCGAATGTTGTCAATCCCCACGACTTGAAAACTTGTTTCAAAATGCTGCAGAACCCAAGCTTGGTGCAAAAAATTAGTATCCGTTTAGTTAATTGACTGCCTCAGCACAAGTGCCCACTGTCAGACTACAGCACATGCAACGGTGGTAGAAGGCTCCCTGACATTCTTCAAAGCTTGCACCTTACTTAGCACGCATGGCATGGCAAAGAGAAAGCCAAACATCTCTGCAACACAGTTTGATACCTTTTTCTATCAAGGACGCACCTGCAGCACGTGCACCATGCTTTTCTCGTTGGGCAAACCTTTGAAGCGGAAGAGGCCCATCCAAAACACATGGACGTTGCCGAGGCACTGCTGTTTGGGGCTGCTCCTATCCTGCAAGCAATAGTAACCAAGACAAACTAATACAAAAAAGTACTAACACATTTGAGAAATGAATCCAACATACATAAAGCCCCCGCTCATGCCTGCCAAGGACCCCAAAAAGGCTGATTCCCCTGGGTCCCCTAAGGTTACACACAGGCCCCCACCAGTGCCTGCATTAAGAAACTTGTCAATATGTGCTGGATCCATACAGATGCACACGGATGCACATGAATGCACGTGGATGCACAGGTGCTCTGTGAGGTTGGCTAAGGAGGAGGCGTGCGGGGGGCCACTCCTTTGTCCCAGGCAACTCACCTTCTGCCCAGGCTGAGGAGCACTGGTGTGCACGGGCAGCGGAGGTCGTAATGCATAATAAAGGGACTCGCTGCGCGGAATAGGATCGCTGTTTGGTGATGCCCCTTGCTTGTCATCCTCTTCTGGTATTGGCAGCACAACTGATTGTGGCGAGTTCCGTTGCGCACTGTCTTGTGACTGCCCATCTTGAGGCTTACATTGAGGCTTACATTGCAGCAGCAGCTGCTGCTGCTGCTTCTGCTGCTTCTGCTGCTGCACCTGCTGCAAAAAGGCACCATATCATTTATCAGCAATCAGGGTTCAAGGATCTTTGAATATCTTTTGTGCATGCATGCATGTATTCGTGTGTGTGTGTGTGTGTGTGTGTGTGTGTGTGTGTGTGTGTGTGTGTGTGTGTGTGTGTGTGTGTGTGTGTGTGTGTGTGTGCGTGCGTGCGTGCGTGTGCGTGCGCACACACGCGCATGCAAGCTCCTCATTCTTTGGTGCAAAAACGTGACGGCTCCTCAGTGTTGAGCATGCCGATTTATAGCTGAAAGGCATGCTGATGTTTTGTTGGTAAACAAATGGATGCCCATGTTAGGGTACATATCTGTGTTATCCTTCACATCACAAAATGAAATATGTGGGGTGGTGTCAAATTTTTAAATATCTCACACACCTGCACACATGCCTCTGTTAACTGGGAGCAGTATCAGACATGTCGAACCTTCCAGTGGGTATAAGGATCACAACTCCAGAAATTTGTTTCCACTTGCCATTGGAAATTCACTCCAAGCACAGTCTGGCGGAAGGGATCAAAAATGTTTTAGGTCCCAACACCAAAATTTGGTCTAAAATGATTGTCCAGTATTGTGAAAATTTATGGCCTAATTGTATCTTGGCAAATTAGCTGAAGGGTTCAACTTTAATACAGGCAAGCTTTGAGCAGCACGCAGCCAAAATGTGCTCAGACCAAAAGTATGAACAGGGGCGTTCTCCCAGATGCGATGATTTAAGGTCCCTGATAGGTTAACAGACATCATGTGGGGTTCCTGGCCATTTCTGGCTTACCCCTACCCAGCCAGACATCTGATTGGGTCGTTCCAGCCTACTTCTTTTCTAGTAGCTTCTATCTTCTAGCTTCCCATTTGCCATATGGTCTCGCAGGGAAAGGTGCTGGACCCTGTTATGGCCTTACGTGGGTGAACAATTACACACTGCCATGCCCCCAGTGGCGCAGAAATTTGTACAGAAGTTTTTTTTACTTGCCAAGCCCAGAAACTAAGAGGGAAGCCATCACAGTAACATTTGCCTCCCCCCTTCTCCCTCTTTTGGCGCACTCTACATGCACATGGAGGCCTGGCCACGCTTCGCATGAAGAGTTGTGCATCAACAAATAGGACAGCTGAGAGACGTGTAAGAAAGCAGGCCTTTCTAGCTTGCTAGTTAGGAAACCTTTCCTTAATGCTCGCGGCCTTTGTGGCTAGCTCAATCATTTTTCTTTTTCTTTCTGGGAAAGCAGGGCTTCGGGTGCCATGAAATGTGTGGGGAAGTGACCTTCCTTCATATGGTCTGCGGCACCCTTCTGGAAAACAATCCACACTTTTTATCACTAATATTACCCTGCTTCCAACATCACCACTCCTGCACAAGGGCCTGTATTGAGAACTCAGGAGAGTGTAGGCAGATCATGCATGTGCACGTAGAGTGCTGCCAGCTTTTTTACAATGAGCGTGTCCTTTCACTGAATGCACAAAAAAAAGACTTGAAGGACTGTGATTGCGACCAGCAGTAGGTTCCGAGGTTATTACAAATGCTGTACAATTCAAGTAAAACTATATTGTAAGTACACAATTAATTCATATGTATGTATAGAATTAATATATAATATACAATATGACTATTATACTATATAATATAACATATCATATATCAGGGAAGTTCAAACCGTCTGTTAACCGGAGATTTTATTAAGAAATTGGCCCCTGGTCCGGTCAATCTGAAAATCTTTATGGACACGGAAGGACCAAAGATAATTATGGGAAAGTTATTGTTAAACTGCATTTGGGGAAATCTGAGAAGAGCATGCACACACAGCCGGGTCGACACCAGCCATACTCCAAAGGAGAGGTAGAGGGGGGCCGAGAGGGCCCTTGCCTCAAAATCACAGTCTGCCTGTTGGTTATGAATTGCACCTGAGCCCACAACCCTAACCTGCCGACCAGCAACGTACTGTGATGACCACCTGCCAGTCCATTAGAGGATGGCCACCCAAACTTACTTCCCCCACCTCATACACACACACACACTCACACACACACACACACACAAGCACGCATACGCATGCGGACAAGCACCCGCGCGCAGACACACACACATCCACATCCACACATAAATAAGCATGCAAGCTTGCATGCACACAAACAAACGCAGAGACACATGCATGCGCACAAGCAGCGCACATGCGCATGCACAATATACAACACACACGCGCACGTGCACACACACAACACACATGCATGTATGCACCCACACAATCTTGCACGCATGCACACATGCATGCACGCATGTGCATACATGCACATCTACCACATGTGTATTTTGCTGCAAATTGCTTGCACTGAATTTGCATCGTAAAGGATTTGCATGCTGTACAGTTTCTTGCAGCCTCCCACCTCCAGGAGGAGGGTATTTTATGTGGTGCCAACAAATGAAATGAAAACCCACACTAGGAGGGTAATGTAAAAATATCTATACATTTGGACATGATCGGCAGAATTTTCTGGACATTCATGAGCTGTTTGACAGCTGCTAAACAAAAACACGCCGGGCTCGCCCCAGCTGGAGATTGTTTTTAAGAAATACACTGGAAACATTTCAAAGGCAGTTCCAATAGGACTGGAAACATTCAGCCCTGGAGGCCCTCACACATAAGTCTGTGTTTTCAAGTCTCATTTTTAGGTGCAAAAGCATGCGTCTATCAAGTGAGCACACGCTCAGGCGGGCTGTCCAGAGCCTCATCTTTTGGTCAAACGCCCAGCTGTCACTGCTCGCCAGGAGCCACTCCCTGCACACCTGGGCCCCCAAACTCGGCAGGCATACCTAGAAAGCATGCTGAACAAGTCCTCATACTCAGGTTGTGGCCAAACATAGCGCTTGCCTGGTTTCCATGTTCACACCACTTTTGCCTA
>OU611759.1:7315137-7527637 GCA_914767535.2 Dunaliella primolecta | reverse complement strand
TTATTTGCACTTGAGGATGTGATGCAGGATCTCTTCCAATAATGCGCACTGTTCATCATCTTAGGACATGAATGCAGGATTCTTTCAAGAGATCATATGCTTTTCGCTCATCATCTTAAGATGCGATGCAGCTTAAACAAACAGTTCTGCTCTGCGGTGTGAAGTATGAACAGAGCTGCAGGAGTCTCTTGGATCAAAAGTATTTGAGCTCCAGATCTAACCGACAACTCAAATATTCCTCTGCGCAAAGCATTTACGAATGGCTTTTGCAACAAGTGTGGCTTTTGTTACAAACAATGCGACAAGGCAACCATGCGTGCATTCAGGTACACATGCCGCAGGGAACACATGCACAGAGTGCAAGGAATCCACACATTGCAGCAACAGCACACATGGTGCATGTGACAAATGATGCTGCATGAGGCACATGTACATCACTCACCCATAAAGGACAGCCTAGACGTTGGGAAAAGATGCTTGGAAGAGCGCCTCTTACATGGAGACCAGGGAGGTGACCAAGCCTGCTTCTGCCCTTGGTCTGACCCTGGGTTTGTGTAGGTGCCCCTGCAGCATATCAAGGGTGGCTTTGTTAGCAGACGCATTTCAGCAAGCATGCGAGCTTGCGCACTGCCCACATATATTTCAGTTGCTATTGGTTCTCACTCCATGTGCTTGGCAACCTTAAAATGCCTGTACAGAGGCTTGCATCAAGTGAGGGAGACTGGTATATGAACAGGGTCGGCCAATGCCATACATACACGCACATATACACAAAAACATGTTATGTACACATTGCACATTTTCCCAGGGGATGCTACCTGAGGCCCCCAAGCAAGTGTTTTTCGCATGCTCCCTTCAAAGGTGCGCCCTGGTACTCTCTGTGACCTTGGGGCTTGAGAGGCGTCAGTTGGGGAGCACGTACCTAATTAGCTGCGGTGTAAATCCAACTTTTCACCACCAAATCTCCATACCCGATCACCCACAACACCAAACCGGGTGATTCTTTATGATTTGAAGTCCTAGCCCTTGTATTAAAAGAATATCATCGGAAAATAATGGAGCCAAAAAATCAGTCGTTTAACCCTGAGTAGCAAATCAAAAAAAAAAATTCAGAGGAGGTTATATGAGGCCTGAAAATGGTGTTTTTTGCATGCTTCCTGCATAAGTGTTCCCCAATTTGCTGGTTTTAAGCAGGAGTCCCTTGTAAACATTTTTCATGTCTGTAGCACTAGGGACTAAACACAGCAAGCGTGAATCCTAGTTTCCACCACCAAATCTCCATACTTAAACACCCACTGCACCACATTGATTGATTTAATGGAGTCATTACATCAAAAAAATGTCCCTGCAAAAAATAAAGTAAAACGTCTCAATGGTTGGTCAGGTACAGGATTTCAGCCATATACCTGAGAGACATTCAGTATAATGGGGTGCCAAAAAGGTCATTTTCCAACTTCCTTCTTTCCGTTTTTTGAATATGCAGGATGTAGCATATTACATGGACGTTACAAAAACTATGTTGCGAGTGATTTAGTCCCAGGGTGGAGCTGTTGGCGGTATCTAGGTGATATAAGTCTGGCCAACCTACAGGGATGTATGAACACTGCTTTCAGCAATTGTTCTTCAGACATCGCAAAAATGAAGGGTCCAGCAAAGGCCAATCCCCATTGAAACTCTCAGCGGTTCACATGTACACGTAAGCAGCCATGTTTGAACACACACGCATCATTACCAGTATTTCAAAAGTTGTAGGTTACAGCCTTAGTCTTTAAAGGTGAGCAAACACTCTTCAACAGAAGCCTCCGTGCCATCCCATTGCTGGCAACTCACAGCATTCAGGTTGTAGTTTCTTCTTCGTCACTGATGCGAGAGTGCTAAAACTTCGTGCTCTTCCTTACCCACTATTTGTCAAGCACAACTGTGTCTTTACAGTTCGTGGCACTTGCATGAGCAGCGTCCCTTGTTTACCTGTAATGATGAAAAGTCTTACAAGTCTAGCACTGCTGGCATTGTTGCCTCTGTCTGTATCATCTACGTGCTTAGCACAACCGCATCTTCATTGTTTGTGACAGCAGCAGGAGCAGAGTCTCTTACCTTCATGAAATGAAGTACAGAGTCTAACACTGCTTGCATAGTTTCATTTCCCTTACATGTCCAGCACAACTGTGTTTTCATCGTTTGCAGCAGCAGTAGGAGCAGCAGCAGGAGCAATGTTTCCTAAAACTGCTTGCATGATTCCTTCTGTCCACTTCACCTACATGTCCAGCACAATTGCGTCTTCACTGTTTGCAGCAGCTGCAGGAGCAATGCAGCGGCACAGGAAAAATGCCGGCCAGTGGAAGACCCTCCTCATGCGCAATCGATCCAGGTGCATTCCCTGTGCAGCAAGGACAAAAGTGTTTGCCGCAAGTCAAACGAAGTGCACACAGTCAATTCAAGTTCATGTATTCCCTATGAGAGGGTACAAATAGCCGTCAGCCATGAGATCTTGAGCGCGTTTCACTGGGCATTGAGTTCACGACGCTTGCACTTGATTCCAAGCTTCATCTCAAATTGCTGTCAGGTATGAAAAGAAGCAGCAACAGCAAAGGCATTGCTCAGCTCTGTTTATCCTGATGTTAAGTAATGCGTTGCAGAGATTGGTGTACGCACAAAAGCTAAGTCCCTGTACTAGCTTGCTGGCAAACGTCTAACCAAAAAATAGACCTAAAAGCCATGTCAAAGATAAGGCCAGAGAGAGAGACAAATAGAGAGAGGGGGGGGGGCAAACAGATGGAGGTTTTTTACTCATGCTGGGTTCAGTAAACACACAGAAACAATCCATCAGCTCCAAAAAATTTAATCATGACCCTTGAAGACTCCAAATTGTTCACGATGGACTTAAATGCACTGATCATGGGTATCACATCCGTTTTCAATACAACGGACCATGATAAATTGCTTTGGATCACTGACCACCTTGGCTTCCCCACAGATGCTGCTGACAGTTCTAAGAAGTTTTTAAATTAAAAGGAATCCAAGAAAAGAAAGAAATTTTTCACCAGGAGGCGCATGTAAGAGTGCACCTCCCTTCAGGCAACTTCACAAATGACATTCCTATATATCACCAGGGAGGGACACCATCCAAGGGGCAACCTTGTCCCCCTTTCTATTCCTTACCTACATGGAACCACTACTGCGCTGGCTCCACGCTGGCAAATGAGGATATGACTACGGATGCCTCAGCAAATGGGTACAAACTCCCAAACTTAAAGTACAGAACTAAAAAAGCAGCGGGGCGATTGCAGACGACCTTTTTGAGCTGATGCTTGCGCGCAAACGGCTGCTCAAATGGATATCACATTCCACAATGGATACCTCACTGCCTGATGCCAAGTTCCCCTTCCACGACTCCTTTTAGCCTACCATCAAAACACCCCGAGGGCACTCCAGTACAGCCCTTTACCTTCACAACCTGAAAGGTAGCTTAAAATCCACATGCATTACGACCACAATCTTGGTTCTGCCAATATATCCAGTCGCTCTTATACAATCTGCCAGAACCCATGCAACCTGTATCTCCTAACAGCAATTTCTGTATTAGTAAAGGCTTACGTAGGCCAACCCCTGAACGCGCTAACAAAGAAATAGTCCTAAGTTCACTCTTAAACAACTAATAATCCCACTTAAGTATCGCTCTGGTACAGCTTACGCCTAAAAGTACATTATCTGGTTTAATCACACATGGCCTGGCTCTGCCAAGTGTCGCTTATAATGCGGCAATATGAATAGCAATTATTCTTGGATGCTCACACTCATGCATTTGTGAGTGGGTGCGAGCATCTGACACACCCATTCACCCACTCACCCATAACATGCAAAGAAATGTTCATGAACAGACACAACACTGCTCTCTGTCTCTGTTGTGGAGCCCTCAGCAACGGTGATCATGGCTCATTCCTTGCTGCCATGGAAGGATGCTTGATGTGGAGTAGAGCTCCATGAACAGGGCATAGAAGTCCCTGAAAACATCTCCAGGGGCATTTTTATTTTTCTGATAATACTGGCCCCTTTGCCCGGCATCGAAGGTGTCCTGATGCCGTGTTTGAACGCCCCAGCCCAGGGAGAGCAACCCATTTTCAACCCAAAATGGATGAGGTGACCTTGTGGAACTCAAATACTGCGCCGACACTCACCCCTTGCCCAGCCTATAAACAGCAGCTGCCCTACATGCTATTATCATTCGTAGCCACCACACTCACAATCTCATAAACCCAAACAGATATCGAAAAAAGTGCTTGCACACCATCTTACTTGTTGTGACAGGAACTAACTACAATATTTATTCCATCGCTCCTCTGGTTGAGCAGGGCCTTACCAGACATACCGCAGAAAAAACAGCCTCTCAATTAAGTTGCCATGCACACCACCCCGTAACAAAGATCATAAACACCAGGCGCACATATTACTTGCAGGGTCCTTTTGGTATAGGGGAGCAACTGGGGGCAAGGCAGTGCAGGGCAAGAGTCCAATCCTGCAGGCGCACGGCTGACAACCCGCTAGACTCTCTCTTGTATCCTGTCGACTCTTAGTTTTGGCTGGGCCTGTGAGCCTCTTTGGCGAGGCCCCGGCTAGCTTGCTAGTTAGGGTACCATTCCTTAATGCACGCAGGTAAACCTGGCTTGCATAGTCTTTTTTTTCTGTTCTTACGAGCTTTAAATCAAGACAAGTGAGGGAAGCGTCGCAAGCGACGCTGTAAAATTGGCGAAGCCAGTCCTTCTTGACACAGAGGTGGCATTGATATGCAGGTGGCATTAACATTCAGTGCCTGGGGCCACAACAGGACCTTCCTGCAGCAGGCCAGTGCCTTGTTCACACATGGTGTTGAGCTGTTGCTGCTGCGGATGATGATGATGATGCAGCTGCTTCTGCTGCTGCTGCTGCTGTGCCTGCCTCTCCGGGCATGTGCGTGCATTATGCCCATGCTGACCGCAGTAAGTGCATGCAGTATGTGCCAGAGGCAACACATTCAGCAGCAGCACCTGCACCGATTCTGAACCGGGAGTTCATCATGAATCAGAGGCCCGAGCTACCCGTAATTCAAGGCAGCAAGCCCACCGAGCAAAGTCCGCTCGACATGCTGCGCTGCATGTCCAGCAGGAGGCACCAAGAGCTGTTCTCGGACGTATGCACATTTCAATTACATTACATTTAGACGCGCAAATAGAATTTAAGCGTCATAGCTCAGCAGCAATTGAAGTCAGCTTCTCCGTGGCTACCAAACTTAAATCACCAAACTTAAAACCTTTTTGCGATGTTCCAGCCCACTGCATTGACTGGCCATCCAAGCACACATTCCCCGATGAAACTTTTTGCTCGCAAAGCATGCCGAGTGTCAGGGCGGGAGGTGCGCTGGGCAGGCTATGCTGGGCATCTTCTGCTCAGCTACCAAGCAAAAGAGTTTCACAACACTTTGCCCAGGGCCCCATCAGCCCCCCTGACATCACAGGGCTGGATGAAGTAATTTGCTTGGTCTGCATGCCGAGTGTCAGGGCAAGAGGTGCGCTGGGCGGGCCATGCTGGGCATCTTCTACTCAGCTACCAAACAAAAGAATTTCAGAACACTTTGCCCAGGGCCCCATCAGCCCCCCTGACATCACAGGGCTGGCTGAAGTAATTCACTTTGTCTGCATGCCGAGTGTCAGGGCGGGGGGTGCGCTGGGTGGGCCTAGGCAGCCAGGTGTGAACTTTGCCGGGAAACTGCCAAACCCAGGGGCTCACGCCCTATGAATGAGGCTTCGCCAAAAATGAGGGAAAGCTAGCCAATAGATGATTCACGAAAGGCACATTGGCTTGCAAGAAAGTTCCCTCTCAAGCAAGTTGATCCATTCCAAGATTCACTATTGGACTTGCCAGCTGTACAAAATTGTCCTGCTTTCCTGTGGCTTGGCTCAAGTGAATCAACCTTGAATGCAATCATTTCCAACAGATATTACCTGCGCGTCAACTGTGCCCAGCTCTCCCAGGACATCTTTTATCGCGCTGAACGTGCTGCCCTCCATCAGGATCTGCCCACCCGCAGCAGTGTCGCTCACCTCTGCTTGCATAAAAAGCACCAGCAGAGCAAGACACATGCTTTCAGAGGAGTGCAGACACATCACACAGGATTTTAAAACGCGGGCATCCATTGCTGTGCTTGCTCAGCTTGGCAGACCCTGTCCAACAAGCTGATGGCTGCGATTTCTGCAAGAAATTCAACAGGCAGAACCAAATAGCATGCAAGCTTGCTAGTTTGGTGCCGCGTACAGCTCAAGGGAAAGCAGGCAATCCCAGGCTGTCCTCTCCATCAGAGATTACAATTGGAGAGCAAGGGACCCTGCTAAATATGAGAACAGTGCCTCTGATAAAGGCTTTGACCACCCTAGCTCCAGCGCCGATCAGAACCCGCGCATGCGCTTAACGGAGGAAGAAGTGCTATGTAGTTTATAAGCATGTTAAGTTGCCTGTGCTTTACTTGCCCCTCAAACTCCATCTCTGCTCCCTGGGAACTACAATGCAACCAATTTTTATGTGCTGCTCCCTGTGCCCTTCCATTTGCAGAGAATGTTTGGCATGGGCACCTGGAGATGATGAGAGCGACCCAAACAATGTGCTTTTGACTGCCTGGAGTACCCACCTTTGGCTAAATCAATGGTTGGGTGGCCATGCAGGGATTCTCCAGGGACCAGGAACCCAGATGCCAGGCCCATGCGGACACGGACATCAAGGCAGGTAGATGAAGCTGCGGGTGGGTGGGTGGGTGGGTGTGTGAAAGTTATGGGGTTTGCAATTGAAAAAAATGCCACTGGTCCTGAACTTTAAAATCTGAAGGCTGCAAACCTATTTAAAGGCTGCAAATCAATAAGGGAGTTCCTAATGAGGCACTTCCCCTGTTCTTCCCATGTTCAAATGCCAAGCAGCAAGTAGAGTAAGAAAAAAGTCCTGCTTAGAAAAAAAGGCTCAGGCGGCATGGCTTGCTCAGAGCCAGCCAAAGCGTAGTCTATGAGCACCAACTTCAGGGCTGTAACACCTTACATTGTGTGGTGCGAGGTTTACCTGAGGTTGTGCTGTGATGCTTCATCCTTCTGGAAATGGACAGGGGGTTGAGTATTGCAAAACTGTTGTTGCTGCAACTTTTCTTCCGAACCAGTTCGCTGACTGGATTTTCAAAAGAAGACATTAAATGGGTTGACTGCTCCTCGCTGTTTGCTTCTCTGAGGCTTGGCCATGGCTGCATGCTCAACATCTGCTGCGCTTGCAGGCAAAACGCAACAGCATCCTTGGCTTCATAGAACACCTGCACATGACAGCATAGCATATGCAGCACATCCCTCAGTAAGTTATGGAAAAAAAGGCGTTGCGTTTTGGTGCTTTCACCCCTGGACATCACAAAGCATGGCGCATCTTTAATCAAGCCAATCAGGCATCTCTGTCCTGTCATAAAAGCACAGTATCCATTTCCTCTGAAGAAAGAACCTATGCCACGTTGGTCTTGTTACTACTAGCTTCGTCAGTAAAGCTTATTTCCAATCTGCCTCCTGCCAAGGAGGTAGCTGTGATAAACTGCCCCATTCTGTAAAACATCACTGAAGTTAAGAACATTAAGCCTGTTCGTCTGTTCGCCCCCTAATTTCCACAGATTTCACAGGCCTTGTCTATTAATTCCTATCAGGTCCTGGCACAGTTGCAAAGGATGAGGGGCCTTGCAAAAAGCTAAAGAACATGAGTTTCTTTTACAATCAAACCTGATTTGTGAGCCATGTAAACTATAGAGGCAGTTCCTGAAAGTGGCAACACCATAAAAGAGGAATGAATGCATCAATAAGCCCCTGCAAACTTTGCCAAACCTTTGAAGCTTGGGATAAACATTTCCTAATGCTCACCATGGTATATGAGTCGCCCTCGGTTTCATGCGTGCTGCCAAAGTTGTTCCTACACAAGCAAGCATTTGATTGATGAAAGAGTGAAGTCCTTGAGGTCCATAAATAGGGATCGGCGTATAGCGCTATATGAGCCAAACCGGTAGCGCTATATAGCGTTATATAGCGATATAGCGCTATATGGCGCTATATAAAAATGCTATATTTTGCCAGAACTCCCCTTCGCGAATCGAATTTCGGCATCAGACTCGGCAGGCTGGTTGGGCACCGTGCACAATGCTCCCTTGCAAAAAATGAAAGTCAGAAAGCAAAGCTGTTGAGCTCTGGCCGTCATCTGGCCATAATATAGCGCTATATCTGCTTAGGCCAAATGACCTACTGCACTGTAGGTGTGCCCTTAGCTGTCCCACTCCCTCATGCAAAGGCTATCCCCACTGGCCCTTCCCTTATCTATACAAAACAGCCCATGATAGGTTGTGTATGTGTGTGCGTGTTTGTGTGTGTGTGAATGTGCTGTGTGCCTGTGTGTGGGTGTATGTGTGCGCGCCTGTGCGTGCCTGCCTGTGTGTGCCTGCCTGCCTGCCTCTCTGCCTGTGTGTGGCTGGCTGCCTGCCTGCATGCATATGTGCCTGCCTGTCTGTGAGTGTATGTGTGCACGCGCTTGTGCGTATGCGCGTTTGCATGTCTTCATGCATGTGTGCGCGCCTATGTGTGCCTGCCTGCGTGCCTGCCTGCCTTTCTGCATGTGTGTATGCCTGCCTGCCTGCATGTGGCTGCCTGCCTGCCAGCGTGTGTGTGACTGCCTGCCTGTGTGTGTGTGTGTGTGTACCTGCCTGCCTGCCTGTGTGTGAAAGCATGTGTGCGCGCCTGCATGTGTTAATGCACTTGCATGCACATGCTTATGTGCATGTTACAGCGCATGCTAGTGTGCGCACGCGCGCATATGTGTGTATTTGTGTGTGTGGCTGAGTGCCTGCCTGCCTGTGTGTGGATGCCTGCCTGCCTGCGTGTGTGTGCCTACCTGTGTGTGGGTGTATGTGTGTGCTACATACACACAAGTATGCGTGCGTGCGTGTTTGTGCGTGCTGTGTGTGTGTTTGTGTGTGTGTGCGCGTGTATGTGTGTTTGTAGTTGTGGCCTCCAAGTCCAGGGCTTTGCCAGGCCCTGCTTCTCCCCCTGCGGCTCTCCTTTGTGCACGTTAGCCTTTAATGAAGGTCATTCTCCTGGTATGAGACGAAAATTGAAGTGCTGCGGACGGGCTGATGGTGATTTTGGCCGTTCTCAATTTTGGCACACGTTATATTTTTAAAAATGTATAGCGCTATATAACGTTATAAGCGCTATACGCTATATAGCGCTATAGGCCAACGCCGATCCCTATCCATAAATACCAGATCATTCTTGGTGCATCTCTCAAATCTACCTTTAATCATCCCTATTTGCATATAGCATACCTTAAAGAGCCTGCGAGCTACTGTTTAGACTTGTGAACACTATGCACCTTTAATCCCTTGAAATAAACTTTTTCCATTGTGCAGCCATTGTGCAACCAAGTTGGCAGCCAAATAAGTTTAACTTCTCTTTGTGCAACTTTTTTCCCAAGCCCTTCACTTCAGTGGCAATTCAGTGTTACACAGCCTTTAATGCGCACCCTTCATAATGCTTCCTACTTGGCAGCTGAGAAGCAAATCAGTGTAGCAAACCTTGTTATGCAACCTCTTAAGTATAATGCCAAGAAAATTCCTGCATGCATGCAACATTCTAGTCCAAAGCTGACTATCCTGACAGTTGCTAGCCTGCTGTTGCCTGTCTTATGGATGTCTCGATGCTGCTGCATGGTGGCTCCGGCTCCATCTGTTTCTGCAGACCGCTGAGACGGCTGTCACTTTCCCTCTCACCCGCACCTATCTTTTGTACAAACTACCTGTCCATTAGAAATTCAATCATTTCTCATTGCGTACCCATTAAACACCCCATCCCGTCCATCAATTTGCACACTGAGCACCCACTACGCATCCCTTCTAAACAACAACTACATTACGCACTCCTCAAAAAAAAACTATTGCACAATGATCAAGAAGCTGTACGGTATGTCTGCCATGATTTAACACGCATCAAGCAACCAGGATCAAGGCCATCAACTCACCAACGAGCCTTGCGCAAAATGGAGTTGTGGATGGACAGCACTTTAGACGATAGCTCAGGGTGCTCGGCACAAAGGGCTGCAAGTGTTTGCAACAGCCTAGCACGTCTGACGTTGTAAGGGTGTTACAGGTGTATGACCTTTAATATTGGATGTGACCACCTTGCCCATTGTAATCAGGGTGGACAGCATACCATAATTTTTTTTATCTAATTCCTACCATTATTCATCCTGGATTTTGATGGGCAAGGTGATCAATGCAAGATCAAAAGTTGGCAGGAAGTCTGAGAAAGTTTCGAAATTTCAACCTCAAGTTTGATTTTTGAGCCTTCCTACGTGCAAAATAAATTCTGCATATAAACGAATGAAACTAGAATCGACAGGAAGTGCTCTGTGAGTGAAAACAGACATTAGGGCTCAGACGTCCACCTTAAACCTCCAGATGTTCTCGCCCACCCTGGCCCAGTCATACCACCAATGGACCCTATTTTCTTATCAATGGTGTCTCATGAGGGTAGAGTTTGTGTAGCTTTTGGATGGCACGTGTCAATCCATTTAAAAAGTACACGTTCGGAACCCTGAGGTTGAGAGCTATCGATTGGTAAATATGGGTCCAATCGGAGATGGTCAGTTGAGGGTGGTCCGTCGGGGGGGGTGTCGATTGTTTGGGCCACTCCTACCAACCATAAACATATTATCAAATTCCTGAGCTCAAGAACTGTTGATTAGCACCCTCTAAGTCCCAATTGGGTGAAAGGGGGGGTCTGTGTGCATGGCCTTAAGTCAGTGCCATGCGCGCAAGGGTGTGGACAGCAGGGGGTGTGGAGGCAAACATGCAGCAAACCAGTTCAAACTTCCAGGATAGTGACAATTTATGATGTGTTATTGCATGGTGAAGTTAAGAGGGCAGCATGTTGACTTGCAAGCCAGTTGTGAGTGCCTGGAAGGCCAGGTATGCATGGGCGCCTGCTGCTCAGGTTTTGCCCCATAACTCTGCTGCAACTCAATTTTTCGTTACGTTGAGTATGCAGAGGGATGCAGAATTGAAAGAGGAGCAGATTGGTACCCTTTTCGTTTTGATAGGGGCAGTTGAAGGGGGGGGGGGGCTCGGGGGTGGGTAGTGGGTCTGGGGGGTTCAGCCCAAAATTTACACATGCCTTATAAAAAATAATTCCTCCCACCTGGGTGTCCGCTGAATGACTGCTACACACCTGAGAGTTAATCTGACAAGATGGGTAGTATGGAAGAAACTCATTTTTTACGCTTTAGCCTTGCAGTTATGCGTTTTGACTGATGGCTTCTCTTTTAAACCCTGTAAGCTTAAAAAAGGGTCCTTTTTACGCTTTAGCCTAGCAGTCATGCGTCTTGACTGATGGCTTCTATCATGAACCCTGTACCGTAACGACGTTATTGGTTTACGACACTGATTTATTATGAGGTCCCAAAATAAATACAAAAATCAATTTACGAGCATTAAGACTTCAAAAGGTCTGCCAAAAAGCTAGAATTTTGCGAACTCCTGCGTTTCAGCGTCTCTCTTGCACTGGCTTTCTGTTCCTGCTCACTCACTCCCTTCATGGTATCTACAGACACCTCCATTTGCTCAATCACCCTTGACAACCACACCCCTTACTCCTGCCCCCCTTGGCTTTGTGCAGCACCTTGCTTCCTTGTGCCTGAGCCCCTTCACCCACCTCTGCCTCCTTCTTCCTGGCTGGGAGCTGTGGCCGTGGGGTCCACAAACTCCTTTGAAGCAAGGTTAGACCTGCTTTCCCCCATGCTCCCAGTTGCTGTCTCAAAACCTGGACCCTTTAGATAGCCTTAAAAAAATTCAAATACAATCCATACTGCGAGGGATCCCCAATCATTACTGAATTTATAAACTTCCCAGTGTCGCTACGTTAGTATAGAAATAGTGAATATTCACATGTTTCATCACATTGCCACCTTTTCCCCTTTTTGAGCACCGTGGCACAGACACTGAGCTGTTTCTTCCAAAACTTGTTATGCAGAAGTGCAACACTATACTCATTGAACAGAGCTGCATAAAAAGTCCTGGGGAATGGTGCGGCCAGGAAGGCTCCTAAAAGGGTCTGTGGCACCTCCCCCTGGTATAACATTTTCAGGATTTGGGGTGGACCTCACCATATGATCAGACAACACGTGTCCACTCTATACATGCACACTCCATGCAATTATATCTGCAATTATATACACAGGTCACGATTTGCCTGTGCATACCCTATCCCAGGTACTTAAGATCAGTTCCAGCTGTCCCAGCATAAACAAGGGCAAATGTGAGTTGCTGGACTGGACTCTTTGCTCCACAATTACTTACAAGCACTTCAAAATCAAGGGGCGTTGAGAAGGCTGAAATGCATGCTTACCAGCAAGGTTTCCACAAGAAATTGCAGGCACAGCATACTGAACCTGCCCTACTCTGGCTTTTGAAAACCCTGACAATACATCAGGGGCAACAGAGCAGCACTTTGGTCCACGATTTCCATGGGACCCAATGATCATTGCACAAAGACAGAGCGATGGAAAAACACGAGAAAGATTGGATCTTAACGCAAAGCCCACAAGCAACCTCACCTGTCCAGCCTTGTATGTCAGTGACCACTGCAGTGAAAGGCCCACTGGATGGGAGGCCGTGCATCCGCTTTTTCAGGTTGTTCAACCTCTGCACCACCTCTGTACCCTTGTAGAGATAAAAGCCGAGCAACAGGGTGATCAAGAGAACACAGCCCAAGACCACAATGATCACGATTGCCCAGGGATAGTCTTCCTCCCAAGGCTTGCTGTCATTGCCGTCAATCAGGGGCTGGCATTCAAGGTAGGGTAGACGCCCTGGCTTGGTCAGGTTGACCAATTGTAGACCCTGCAACAAAAACCAAACGACGTGTGTAAGCCTGGTGAGCATCCATAAAAGAATGAGGTTGACCAATTGTAGACCCTGTGAGGTTGACCGATTGTAGACCCTGCAACAATAACCAAACGAATGTGTAAGTCTGGTGAGCATCCATAAAAGAATGAGGTTGACCAATTGTAGACCCTGCAACAATAACCAAACGTCATGTGTAAGTCTGGTGAGCATCTATAAAAGAATGAGGTTGACCAATTGTAGACCCTGCAACAAAAACCGAACAACATGTGTAAGTCTGGTGAGCATCTTTAAAAGAACGATCCATGCAGCATTCTCTTCATACCCTGCATCGCTTCTGTCACACGAGCGCACACATACACACAAACGCACCTTCCCAACAATCTTGATGGTGGACCACAGGATGGTAGACAGGCTCTGCTCCTAAATGGAGATCTACACATTGCAGGAGGTAAGCTTACCTTCTCACATTCACACTTCACAAACATGTAGTATGAGGGATCCAGGGACCATCCCAGGTCGCTTGCAGGGCCTTCCTCTTGTCCAGCCAATTTCAGCTTTGGGCACCTGTTGTTGAACAAAGAGAGTGCTCCTCGTGTGCAAAAGCACAGAAAGTTCCAAAACTTGGAATGCTTTGGGAGTCTTGAGCCACTTACTCATGAAGCTGGCAAATGGCAGAAGCAAGGTGAGAAATTGGATGACCCTTACACAGCCATGTTTGGCTGAAGCCAAAAAAATGTGCATACATGAGTACCTACATTTTGCAGCTCGTGCACAGCCTCGCAGCTGCAAATCTGAAACGGAAGCCAAGCAAGAGCACCAGTCCTCGACTTTCAACTTCTCTGGTCTCGTGCAGTAACAGCATCTCCTGACCCAATCATGAAAATCAAACATGTCATGGTTGCGCATATTCCATGCACATTTTCATTCAAGCATGCAAATGAATCCTGAGGACAAAAACTCACTGCGCACACACGCACACACTCAAGTTGCTGCAGACTTGTAGCTACTGATATGGATCGTGCAGCGAGTTTAAATCCTCCCCACAGCGTGGCCCGCAGCAACATATCAGGCAAGTTTTTTTATTGGATGTTTTCTTTTTTGAAGGTCTTGGGGTCGGGTTGGCAGATTTGTTATCAATTTGAAATTGTCATTACGGGGAGCTCAGTTTAAAGACAGCGGGGAGCGGCACCAAACCATGGACCCCTGACAACTCCAAAATACTGGCCTTAATTTGATTTGTATTACAATGACTTTTGCAAAAATTGATCAGGGCCTTCCCAACAGGCTTACCCTGCAAGAGCTTTTTTTTTACCCCCTTGGCTTGCAGTTGTCTATACCAGGGTTTATGGTTTTAGAAAACTACTTTAAGGCACTGTACACACTCTATGTGCCACATGTAAAAGTAACCATTCCAAACCCCTCCAAATCTAATTTATATTATGGTTGCCACCTCAAACCCACACCTCCCCCAGCATTAACTTTGGGTGTCCTGCAAGTTCCCCTGGGGGCTCAGCCCCTACTTGCCCTGGAACTTGAAAAGGCTGAAGTGAGAATTGCATGAACAAGCCAATCACTGCTCCTGTATGTGAGGACACATCAGACACAGAACCCCTGGCACTCTTTCACATAGCTACACTTCAAAAAAGCACAGTCCAGCCGCACACATTGCTCCTTCAAGTCAAGACCTGCTCATAACCTGACACACTTAAAGAACAGCTGCCCTTTCAAAATGCATGATCTCCGGCTGCACTCGCTCCTCCTCCATTTGACAACTTGCTCAAGAAAACAACCTTCATAAACACTGAAGCAGTTTTTTTACTTTCATGCACGCGCTTGCATGCACAAAAATGATTTGTTTTTGTTTGTCCGCAGCCATCCCGTGCCCCTCCAAACAATCATTCTGAGGGATGATGTATCTTATGTTCGGTGAATCCAACCACTCCAAAAACATTGTGACATGGTGAGCTAAAAACAATGCGTCAAGAATAGACTGACCTCATTCCATTGGCCTTGAAGCTTTGCCTTGGGCGAACAAAAACAGTCTGTAATTCGTCTGATAGCTCCAGAGATGGCGGCAAAAGTGGGGCACTGTAGTCCACACCGTTGTAAACATCATCAATGCGCAGAGTGTCATCTGCCTCCATGAGCTGCTCCGGCTGCAAAACAAGTTCACGAAGATTTTGTAATTGCATTGATGGCTAGAAAGACAATGGCAGATAGCTTTTTCAAACTGTTGGGGATGAAAGCAGGTACTCTGGTATGCCCAAGCTTAATACTTCTTTGACAATAAGAAAGTAAAGAAGATGTGTTATTGACTATAGAGGTACCAAGGACTGCTGCATTGCCAATGAACTCACAATCATGCCCTCAATCCCACACTGAAAATGCCATGTTGAGTGAAATGACGAGGTCATTCATTACATTTTAAAAAAGACTCTCTAATCAGGGGCTTATAAACCATTTGTAGCAATGTTGGATGAATCCATAGTGACCAAATCTTTCAGCAGGCTCACGAATTGGGTAAGCTGCTCAGGAACAATCGTTCTGTCAGACAGCCTCAAAAAAGGGGTCAACAATTTGGGCCTCAAGTTAAGAGGATTTTTCATTCAAATAATAGCGCACTTTGCCCCCCAACTCTCCCACCCAACTTCTGCATGCGCTTTTTCCACGCCTGGGGCTGCATTCAGAGGGGGTCACCCTTGCTTAGTCTCTCCCAAACTTTTCCGGGCCTGCTGCTTTCAGGGCGCAATTGTTTGATCCACCCCTTGTATGTTACCTTAAACAGTGACTAAAACTACATTTTTCTGGTGAAAGCACTGTCATCACCAAAAATCACCTAATTTGGTGCAATGGTTGAGTTGGGATAAGGCTTTGGCAGTGAAAAATGGGATTGACACCACAGCAAATTAGTTATGTGCGCCTCAACTAATAGCTTTTGAGCCCTATAGCTACCCAAAACTTGAAAAGCACCAGTTGAGGCAAACCTAAGCATTGAGCATTTTTAAAACACATTTTAGGGGCCTCTCTCAACCTCCTATGATATTTTGTGGTGATACGAAAATACTGATGTCACCTCCATTACGCACCGACAAGGGGCCTGTTCCACAGCAGGACAGGTAGTTGGTGTGTAAAGCAACTTCTAAGCCTGGCCGCGCCATGATTGCCCAGCTATCTGGCACCGGACCAGCAAAGCGGTTGCCTGTCAAATCAACAAACTTCAATGAGAACCTGCAGACATGTAAAAAGGATTGTACATATGTGGAATATGAGTAGACACTGAAGTACATGCAGCTTGAAGAGCAGACATACGTCTGCCCCCACCATTTGTTACATATACACCTGCGCATGCATCTCTAAGTACAATCAGATATGCATATACATTATCTGTACAAACTGCAGCATTCTAAGAGGTCTCCAACAGTGCTCCTCCACCGCACTATCCAAATTCAGGTAATTCATGCTCAGTCGCAGAAGGAAGATGGAAACACCAAACCTACCATGTAGCTGCACTAGTAGCAACAGCAGCTGCTGGCAAAGCATTAGCCGACTGGTGGTGCCTAAACTCAAATCAATGGAGAGGCTGCCAGCCAAAGATACAAAGCAGATCCAACGCCTAGCTGGCTACATGGCAACAAGTAGAGGTCCTTCTCAAATAACATTTACCACTAGGAAATATAACGCAAAAATGTACAAAGGCGAGCGTGCAACTTTGTACACAGCGCAAATACAGGGACATAGTATCAAGCAATGATTGTATCGTGGATGCAACAGGGGAAAACTTACAATGACATAGCTGGCAATGTCCCAGAATGTTTGTTGTTGCGGAGGCCCAGCTGTTCCAGGCGGGGCAAAAAGCTGATGAACATGTCGTCCGGGAGGGCACCACGCAGGCCGTTTTCCTCCAGAAACACCCCCCTGATCTCAGGAAGTGCTGCGATCCCTGAGTTATCCCAGACCTGGTCAAACTTATTACCCTGCATGGTTTGGAAGGCCAAGAAGAAATAAACTAGTGATGGGGGGGCTTTGCCGAGAGTGCTGTACAAAATAGAGGAGACAGCATTCCTTTGACCCACAGGCTCAACAAAGAACTTGACACCAGCCTGGTTTGTTCCTGAGGGCAGGTAAGATGCATTCCTGAAATATAGTCAGATCAGGTGAGACTATTCTAAAACTTTGGGTTCTGCCGATTCCAATGAGCAGAATTCTTTGCTTGCACAAAAAATGTTCAGCATATTCAGGATGCGCAGGAAACTTCCAGGAGAGTGTCTATGAAGAATGAGCAGTCCAATTTTAAATTGCAAGCTAGGTGCTGGTTAGGGCGGAGATGTACCTTGACATGACGTGTATAACGTCAGGTATTACGTCTATAATGTCAGAAGTGTGCAAAAAGGTCGATAGTGGCCAGAGCAAATTTTTAGCCATTGTTGGCACACCCCGCTGCAGCCTGACCTCCGATTGACCCCATTCCTTCGCCGATATTGTTCAGTCATCCAGTTCTACAGGTCGCGGAGTTCAAATGGTCGCAATGGGGGAGCGTGAATATCACCATGTTTGCCTGGGACGGAAGAACCCTAGCTCCTGGCCTGGCCATCTGAAGGTGCAGGACACACTCATATGATGCCTCTAGTAATCCTGCATGCTCAGGTCTTACGATGAAAGCCAGTTGACCCCATTCCCACAACTCAGCATACAGTGCTCACTTTTCTTGTCACTGCCACATGAAAATGGGGCCACTTCCCCCAAACTTTTGATGAGGATTGTCCTAGAGGCACACAAAGAACGAGCCTGCATCAAAAGTTTGTGCCCTGAAAACCCCATCAGGCCCAGAATAATTTGGGAGAGGCATTATCAATGGTGACCCCCCTCTGATTGATGAGGCAATTTAAATAAAAATTATGGGTTCAGGATTCAAAAAAATTCTTAATCTCCTGACAACCTTTGATTTGGCGTACATCACCATCGCTGGCCTGAACCAAAGGCAAAAACAGGCTTGCAGGCAAAAGCACATTTGCAGGCGCTTGGAGTTCCAAGCACTGGTGAAATCCCTTTGATATGTACCCTGATTATGAGAAGAAGACGCCAAGATAGGTTGAGACTAAATGCGTAGGATCGCGTTTTTTGTGCAATCTATTTCTCATTGCTGAAAAATTGGCGAAGTTAGCCCTTCACAGACTGAAGGCTTCAGTCATGACTCCATTGAGTTACAAGAGACACGACACCCTAGACAGCAGAGGATGCCATGATGCACATGCAAGCGTGAATGTATCATCATTGTTGCATGCATTGCTGCGTCCATTGCTGTGTGCATTGCTGCTTGAGTTGCTATGTGCATTGCTGTGTGCATTGCTGCGTGCATTGCTGCGTGCATTGCTGCATGCATTGCTGCATGCGTTGCTGTGTGCACTGCTGCATGCAATGCTGCGTGCATTGCTGTGTGCATTGCTGCGTGCATTGCTGTGCGCATTGCTGCATGCATTGCTGTGTGCATTGCTGCATGCATTGATACATGCATTGTTGCATGCGTTGCTGCATGCATCCCTGCATAAAATGCTACGTGCATTGCTGCATGAGTTGCTGCGTGCGTTGCTGCGTGCATTCTTCATGCATTTGCATGCATTCTGCGTTGCAGCTAACATCAAATCCGCATGTGCTCGATATTGTTTTCTTTTTCCAAGGCGCGCAACTTTAAGACTCTTTACAAGGCTAGCGAGCGCAGCGAGCCCTTTGAAGGCCCTAGTAAGCGCCGCCGCTAGCTTAGGACGAGGGTTCACTCTAAAAGTGTAACACTTTTTGATCCTTCGCAAATCTGTCCGAAAAATCAGTATAAATTTTAATGCATTATTAAAAAGGCTTAGAAGAACTCACGAGCGCAAGAACATGCAAAAAGTAAAGCAGCTATCTACAGAGCCGTCTATTGAGCCATAAAATTATCGCATTGTTTTGAATCACTGCTAGATTGACGTTGCATTCTGTCGAAATCTGGAATAGAGCAGCAAGGTGCATGTACGAAGGAACTTTGCTACACATTAAAGCGCTGCATTGCTTTAAAAAATACTGTTTTCGAAAAAAATAATTTTCACTCACTAATTATAGACTTGTTACAAGGAAACACGCTAACATCCTTGTTGCTAAATTTCACACGCACAGCTAAATTCACACTACAGCACAGAGAAAGCACAGCTATATCGTAGCCGCGCCTTGGACTCTTAAACCAACCTCTTCTAGTCAAGCTATACAGTGGAGACAGTCCATATGCAAATTATTAGAGCAGGGACTCTCCTTGAAACAACCCACAAGGCATGCAGAGCAGCTACACCTACCTTGCCGAGAAAATAGCCTAGGCCTGTGCATCGAGAGATGTCCAGGCTTCCCGAGAAATTGTTATCGTCAAGGGCGAGCGACCACAAGTTTGTGTAGTTACCGCACAAGTCCGATGGCACGGGTCCTTCCTGTAAGACCCAGCAAGGAAGGGGGGCAACCAGAAAAGGTGCTTCTGAATTGCCAAGCAAAGCAGTGGCTGAAGCACGACGTCATCGATCATAGGCATGGAAACCTCTTTGAACACAATGGAAATCAACTCAATCAGGTCTTTCATACAAGTTTCAATTAATCCTCAGTTGCAGTCCAGTTGCTCGCTTTGCCTGGGTATGCGGTAAGGCTGTGAGGCCATCCATACACAGCAAGAACAAACGCATTCCAGGCATTGAGCAAAACTTGAAAGAGTGTGTGCTCAGACGCGCACTCAGGTAACATGCTTTGACCTCGCAAGCTCAGCAAGACCAAACATACAGCTGCTCTTCTAATTTTCACTTCAAAGATGCCTGACTTGACAACCCAATTCTTTTTGGATCCATTGCTCCTTTTGTAGGGGCCAAATCGAAATTGGAATGAAAGCCAGTGCACAAGTTAAATGCATGTCCAGCGGCGCTTAATACTTCCTCTTTAAAGCATGCCTTGAAAAAGAAAAGAAAAGAAAAAAGAAAAAGCATGCCTTGTTGGGACAAGATGGAGCTTACTCAATGGGACGAGGCTAGGAGCTCATGAACCTCAATCATTAGGGCAATGCATGCAATGGTAACCTACCAGCAAGTTACTAGAGAGGGAGAGGATGTTCAAGCTGGAAATTCGCCCTATTCCTGGGGGCAAAGGTCCTTCCAGACCTGCAAACAGGATGGGAACAGGCAATGCTATATAGCAAGGCATGCGATTAGTTTGCCTTTGATGCTCATCTCTTCATCAGGGTTGGGCAACGAGGGTTGATTAACTGCAAGCAACAGAGGCTCATAAGAGCCTCTTCAGGGCCTCCTTTGAAATTGCTCAACCCTCTTTACCCAAACCAGCTCTCCAAAGGGTACTTGCTCTAATCCTTAATTTGGCAGTTCCAATAGTAGGTATTTTTCAATGCTGTGCTGAGAACAGGGTTTCACTGCAATTAGCCCGCCGAACATGTCATGTTCATCAAAAGGGCCTGGCAGCTACTGTCTAAGAAGCCAGTTCGGCACCTCCCTTTCATATGTCTTTTGTAAGTTCACCAGGCACATTTGTTTTGGCACAGATGATTTATGTATGCAACTTGTGACAAACAGGCAAGTCTGTTGCAAGCTTCAACACCTTAGTTGGATTCCTTGATTAAGAGTCAGGCGCCACCCTGTGATATCCTGCTTTGCCAGCCAGACTACATCTGCCAATTCTGAGCATATCATTTGAAAGCCAGTGGAAAAAACGATTTTTTTAATGCTTAGCTGGTCATCTGAAGAACCATTATGCACGCAAACAATGCATGCTTGTGCGCTCAGCCTGCCAAATTCACCCCCTGTGTGCCCCAACCCTCGGCCAAAATTGGTGCCAAGCTAGCACTTCAAAAATTTATTGCTCCTTCTCCAGGGGCACTCATCTGCAAGCTTCCTGAGCATTTTGAACATTGAGAACATTGTTTCACATGCAAATAAATCGGTGGGACTCAGGTTTCAGAACCTGATCTTGATCTGGCCATATCTCAGAAGTGTATGGACGTCTCAGGGCCAAAAGTATTAGGACTATATCCTTACAATGCCGCGCATGCACTGACAAAAATCGGTCCCGGGACATCCATATGTTTTGGAGATATGGCCTCTGGAAGTCCCACACACAGGTGACCCCCTTCTGATAGCTACCCCATGCTGTTTTTCAAGTAAGTGAGCACACTTGCTGCTTGTTGGTTTTGGAGGGCCACAGAGCACACAATGATGACAGGAACATGGCAGTCAAAATGACAACAAGGTTACCATGGCAAGGTCATGGCAGTCATGCTTTGCCTCATAAGCAGGGATGCTGGCAGAACTGGGTCATTTGTGAAATGTGAGTTTGGAGGAGCAACAAAAAATTGCAGAAGGGTTCAAGTGAGGCCCAAAAATAAGCTTTTTTGCATGCTCCCTGCATGGGCGTCCCCCAACTGGCACCTCTCAAGTCTGGGTTGCTCTGTAGCACCAGGGTTTTAGAGGTGCCATTTGGGGGACACCTGCCACACCAGCCGCAGCATGAACACTACTTTTTGACCACCAAATCTCCCTTCTGGACCATTCACTGCAACAAATTGGTTGATTCTTGTAATTTGAAGTCCTTATACCAAGATCATAACATTGCAAAAAAATGGAGTGACAAGGGGGGGCGTTGCAAGCAACGCGGAGAATTGGCGAAGCCCGCATGTGCAACTGCATGTGTGCATGCTTGTTAGAGCGTGCATGCATGCATGTATGGGTACACGTGTGTGCGTGTGTGTGTGTGCGTGTGTGTGTGTGCGTGTGTGCGCGCGCGCATGCGTGCACGCGCATGTGCATGCCAACAAGCTGCACCACTGCACCTCTAGAAGCACCCCAGCATGCGTACGGTTCATCAGTACTCCCGCTGCAGCAAGTCCAGGCCAGGCTTTTTCCTTGCTGCACATTTGGCCCTCCATTGACCAGCACTTGCGCATCCTATTGTCACCAAATGGTCCAGCTATTTAGGAAGCACTTCCAATTAAATTATAAATTGCATTCGTCCTATTATATTTGAACTTCCGCCAAAGACAGAGACCCTTAAATAATGCTTTTTAAACGCAGCACAGCACGTAACCGCAAGCACCACGAACTTTTTTCCGGGCCCTTCCCGGACGCACACTCTTGCTGGTGCAGCGGCGATGTAGCAGCAACGCCAATGGTGGGGGGAGGAGCTGCTGGGGCGCCCTGGACGACACTCTGGAGCTTGGTCGAACCCTCGTTTGGGCCAACCAGTGCACCCCGTTGTCAAGTGAATATACAAATTATTTAGCTGCATAAATTATCGACAATCCTTGCTTCAGGGAGCCTCTGGCTGCCTCATCTATCTTATCAGAAGTTGGCAGAACTCAGCACTGTGTGCACAGGAGCATCCCGGACTTTGGCAAGCCTTCTAATAGTTTTTGTTATCGGGGCATTCCAAAACTCAGAGCCTGAGGTGCTGTGAGTGAGCCTCAGTGGCCTCATGTGAACAGGAGTGTGATTCTCCCAAACAAAAGGGCTTGCCCCCTTAGACAACGCCATCTGGGCGTCGCCTCTGAAAGGGGGGCTTCGCCAAAAAGATCCAGTGTCGGTAGGATACAGAATTTTAGCCATTTAACTTACAAAAAGTCCAGCACAAGGTGTGCCAAAAAGGTCAGTGTTTCGCTTCCTTTCCTTTTTTTGAATATGCAGGATGTTATTACAGTACATGGGGGTTACAAATGCAAAGTTATGGGTGTCGAAAATGGTCCCAGGGGTGGAGCTATAGGCCTTTTTGGGTGACCTGAGGCCAGGAGAGAGACCTGGGGTGCTCCAGTTTTCACCATTCTTTTGTGAATGTGGTACTATATGATAAGTACCGTAGCAGCAATATTGTATTGCGAGATTGATTTATTGCAAGGTCCCAAAATAATTTTATTAATTCACTTGCGAACATTATGGGTTTGCGAGGCGCCAAAAAACTTGCAAACTTCTTCGTCTTTGCGTCTCATAGTATGAGTTATACACTGGCTTCTGGTCTCTACTCATCCCCTTCCTCCATCTCTTCATCCGAGGAGTCCTTAGAGACCTCCATCGCCCCTCCCCCTGCCCCTCCTGCCTCCCTACTGTCCATGCCACTGCCCCTTCCTCCTTCGCCTTGAGCTACAATTACTGCTTTATGATGTGTAAAATGCAAGCGCCGGCAGGCCGGCACCCTCCTCCCTGCCAGGAAGCTTGGATGGGGAGCAGCTCAATTCATAATACCTTGGGGGCAGGTGCCTGGAATAAAAGAAGGATTCTGGGCCCTCTACAGGCGGGGTAGGGAGGAGGTGGCTGCAATGGCAGCAGCAAGGCTTCCTGGGCGGACCATCACCCACCTTGTGCTTCCGCTTGGTACAGCCCATGACAAAAATAGTTCTCTAACCTTAGGCAGCATGTAGCTGCAATCTGGGGCCTGATTGATTGCTAAGTACAAACCGACACTGAGGCCCTGAAAAAAGCAATTTCCAAACGCACTCCACATTGCGAGAAACCCCAGTGACCATTTAAAAAATGCAATACCCCCAGTGCTGCTACGGCAATGGATGGTTAGATTTGAATAAGAGACACGAGGGAGACCATCTCCTGCATATAGGCCAGTTGACCTCCTCCAAACAATTGGCCTATAATCACATGGCAAACAGGGCTTTTAAGGACATGCAAATAGGCTGAGCCAAGGGCCTCAGGACCCTGGGGAAGGGGAGGCTTCTTTTTTGGCATGGTTTAATGGTCATGGCTTTTCAAGGGTGCAAGGGGGGGTAGTTAAGGGAGCCATCAAGACCTGCCCATGTCCCTCCCACCCAAGACCCTCCCGCC
The DNA here is from genome assembly GCA_914767535.2 of Dunaliella primolecta. Classification (NCBI taxonomy): domain Eukaryota; kingdom Viridiplantae; phylum Chlorophyta; class Chlorophyceae; order Chlamydomonadales; family Dunaliellaceae; genus Dunaliella; species Dunaliella primolecta. The sequence continues at coordinate 7,503,877 of OU611759.1, read as the reverse complement.
CCAAAATGGCCCATAAAATCTGTGTAAGTCAGAATTCAAAGCCAACCAGGTTGCACGGCAACTCCCAAATTCGCAAATAACTCACCCCTGCTAAAAAGAGTCTGCTTGCTCATTGAATGACCCTATCAACAAGAAACCCAGAAACAATCCAGCTCACTCACTGTTTGAGTTGAGATCAACAACGTATAGCTTCTTGTACACAGGGAAGTCTGGGCCAATTTGCCCCCTCAGCTTGTTGTTGGAGAGCCTTATGCCAGACAGATGACAGGCAAAGGCATTGTGGTCCAGGCTGGAAAATTCACCTGTCTGCAGTCACGGGTCCGTAATGTGCATGCCAGGTTCACGTGTTTGTTCCTTCAGCCTAGGTGGCCATTCATGTATGAGACATCAGAAACTTAGAATCAGCGCACAAACAAAAGCATAGCTGCAGCAATCATGCAGCTTGATATCCAATAGGTCTTTGTACAGGATGGAGCGCTTCTGCCTCCGCTCGTGGGTCCGAGTTTGCTTGCACAGCCCCCTTTTTGCTTTAACTCTTTGTCATCAAAAACATCATGTTCAATGGCAGGAGTCCCCACATGCTTGCTACTCTCCCTGCCAAAGAGAGATATCGTGCAATCACCTTGCCAAGATGCAGCAGGGATATATTAGGACATGCTGGTTCAGCACTCCATGCAGCAGCTTGTTGCCACCTTGAGACTCATACAGAAAGCTTAACCTGCAGCCTTCAACAAAACCTGAAAACTCTTCTCCATACACTCAATTAATCCTGCTTACTTATCACATCCTGCACTCACCAAGTTGTTGCTTTCAAGGGAGATTTCCCACACCAGCCCCGGCTCGCAGCCACACCGATCATACTCTGGCCTTTCCCCCTCTGAGCACGTGCGGGATATATAGCACTTGATGCCATGCCAGCAACAGTGAGCCTACAGGTGCGCACAGTCATGGGTGCTGAGCATCTCCAGTCGAACAATGTTGGGCTCATCTTCAAAGTGTGCCTGCATCTAATTCATGCAATCTGTGTGCGTAAATGTGTGTGTGTTGTGTGTGCGTGCATGTTGTGTGTGTGCATGTGTGTATGCGTGTTTGTGTATGTCTGTGTGTTCGCACATGTGCGTTCTTTATGCGTGTTTGTATGTGTATGTGTGTGTGCGTGTGCGCGTGCATGCGCGTCTATGCGTGCATGCGTGTGTTTGGTTGGGTAGGTGTGCGCGTGTATGTGCACATGCATGTACATGTGCAAGTGTGTGCAAGCGTGTAAGAGTGAGTGTGTGTGTGTGCGTGCGTGCACGCGCGTGTGTATGTGTATGTGTGCGTGCGATGTGTGTGTGTGCGTGTGTGTGTGTGTGTGTGTGTGTGTGTGTGTGTGTGTGTGTGTGTGCATGCATGTGTGTGTGCGCGTGTATGCGTGCGCGCGTGTGCGTGTGTGTGCACATCAGTGTGTGCATGCGTTTATGTGTGTTGTGGGGGGGAAGGGCGTGGATTTGCGCATGTGTGTGTCTATGTCTATGTGAATGTGCGTGTGTATGTATGTGAATGTATGGGTGTGTGTTTGTGTGCAAGCATGTGAGCGTGTGTGTATACATGTGTGTGTACATGTGTAGATGTGTGTGTTTAACATAAGTGTCACAACGACAATGATGAGCTTTTAAGGACACACTCCCAAAGGGCATCAAGCATCAAGCACCAAGGCATTCATCAATCAAGTTTAACAGTTTTTCAATGTCAATTGAACAACACACCGGCAGCTGCAACCCTGAGTCCTCGCATTCGATGGACGTGTCCAGCCAGCCCTCCTTTCTGCGCCATGTAGGACCTCCCCAAGCTGAGAAAACGTTACGCAAGGCTTTTTGCTGATCCTCCGGGGAGACTGTGCAGTCGGAGGCGGCAGCCAAATGTGTGGCACACACTAGCAGCAGCAGCAACAAGACGATCATAAAATGATTCCTGATGAAAGGAAAATAATTTATTTATTTTTTATATCCATTCATGAGCAACGCTGCCCACTGATTTTGATATTTTGTTTGAAGCCATCGATAGCGACATTAAACATGATACCATGGTAAACCATGCAAGCATATGGTGATGTGTCGTCAGGCTAATCACATAGTACTTGCTTCATTTCTCACAAAAAAAAATGAACAAACGTTGAGGGGACCCCTCATGAGGTGATCACCAATGCAAGAATGGACAAAAAGTCTTCTGTTCTAATCCTTTATCCAGCGTTATTGGAATGATCATTTCATTCACGGAAGAAACATAAAGTTTGCGCCGAAAAATGGGGCTGTGTACCAGAAAAGGGGCTACTTAACAGGTGTATCAGCCTCGGCCCAGGTAAAGGTTATTTGACGAAATGGATTTTGCACCCCATCCTCAAGGCTTCCTGCGCACTCTGCCCATCGCTTACGTCGTGATTCCATGAAAACAGGTCATGAAGGAACATTTGCTCAGTGATCCCCCGGAATTCCAGGCCTTTCCAGATCCTTTAAATATGTCTCCTCTTTTGAAGCCGAAACTATGCAGGGGTTTTGGATTTTAGTGCCGGGCATAAAGAAGAATGGTATGTGAGGTAATGCTTTTGTCATGGCGTGTACCTCCATGCTTTTTTGCATGTCTTCAATGGCAGTTTTGTGTTTATGCCGAGTTTTAGCAATTTTTTGTTCTGGTCTAACGTTTGAATATTTACAACATTTCATTTTAACGAAAAGAATTGCCCTTCATGTACCTGGGGTTTGGATGAACAGCAGCTGCTGCAGCCAGCAGAACAAGATGCAATGATGCACAAAAAGGCATAAGACCAACTAAGAGCTATCCTTGAGGACTTTTTGAGTAAGTTTGCTTTAAAGAAACATGAAAGGTTGCGGCAGCGATTGCACTCCCTACATCAATTAAGGAGGAAAGGGCACATTCATTTCATGAGCCGTGATCAACTTCATACGCTCACCTAAATAAATAGATTTGGTGGGAAACCTAGAATGCTTTGCACTGTATTACTTGTCTTAAACCTCATCCAATGCAAGTGTGCACGTTTGTGGACAATAGCAATTGGAGTTCATATTTGGTAATAAATCATTGATGCAAATATGTTGCAAGACCGTAACAGATTTATCTTTATTTATTTGATCAAGAAAATGGTGAGCAAGAGGTCTGGTAGTGAATTGCTACCTCCATGACTTGATCTGTAAGTGCTTGACCTATCAATTTATCCACCTACCTCTCTCTCTCTCTCTCTCTCTCTCTCTCTCTCTCTCTCTCTCTCTCTCTCTCTCTCTCTCTCTCTCTCTCTCTCTCTCTCTCTCTCTTGCTGCCCCACAGCTGCCCCTGTGTACATCAAAGGCAAGGCATTTTGCCTCTGAAGCTGTAGGCATGCATATGTTGCCCTGAGCTAGCAGGAACCAAACTCAAGTATGACTTTTCATCTTGCTAGCGTACACATACATAATGACTGTGAAGATACGAGGCCTGGTGCCCAGGTAGAAGCCTCAAGGCAACAACACAGTGAACTGGGCACACTGTGAACTAGTCCACGTGCACAAAACCACAAGGTGCCGAGATTGTTCTCCACACGATCCTCCTGGGTGTGGGTGGGACAAAACAAAAAAGACAAAAAGACAAAAAGACAAAAAAACGCAGGCAGTGAAAATGCTCCCCACCTCAGTTGAGGAAAGGGGGCCATTTTGGTGCAAAGACCGTATGATCACCCCACCACAAAGTGCAGACTGAGAGAGGTACGGCAAGCAGAGAAAGAAGACAGGTCCAACAACGAGAAAGAGATAAGGATGAAAACTGAAAGACTGGAGTGCCACGCCATGCCCGGCCCCCAGACCACAGGCACTACCCTCAACTCGCCTTATATCATCCATGCCTCCGCTTGATCATGATGCCTGGCCCCACTTTGTTGTTGCTACACCGCCCCACCAGCGTCCCATGCACGCTCCGCGCCACAGGACCAGCTGCATTCTGCAAGCTTCTGCTAGCTCACACCCCACCCCACGCTGCTGCCGCTGCTGCTCGCTGCTGCACGCCGCTGCCACGTAGTGACGACAAGCGGAATCAAACCGCAACTGCACGGCTAGCGTGCATGGCAGGCCATCCGTCGCCTTTCTATATTGCCCATCCCTGAATCAATTTTGAAAGCAAGGGATTGAATCGCAAAGGTCTACCAAACCTGCACAAAAGCTCATTTTGTACAATATGAGCACAAACCCTTCTCAATTAGACGTTTCATTGAAAACTAAAGCACCCACCGTAGCCCTGGTGCCATGGAGCGTGTGCTGCCAGAAACCCACCAATCCCACATTAACTTCCTGTTTACCCTCTGGTGAGGGAGAATCGCGGCTCTTTGAGAAAAAGAAAAAGAATAAGAAAAAGCTACGTAGGCAGAGAAAACTCTCCCTACATCAATTAAGGAAAGAGAGACACATTGGCTCAAAGAGCCGTGAGTCTCCCTCACCAGAGAATGAGAGGGAATTTAATGTGGATCGGGTGGGTTTCTGGCAGCACGCTGCTCCAGGGCACCAGTGTTGTGATGAGTTTTTTATTTTCAATGGCACGCCTGGTAGAGGTAAGTTTGTGCGCAAATTGTACAGAATGGGCATGGGGTTTTCTTGCAAGTGTCTCAGATCTCTGTGAGTCAATCCCTAATTTTCTGAATTGATCAAGGGTATGGGCAGTGAAAATAGTCCCACCCACACCCAGGAGGATTGGGTGGATAGTAATCTCTGCACCTTGGAGTTGTTTGCACAGTTCGCTGTGTTGTTGTTGTGAGGCTTCTAGCTGGGCACTAGGCCTCGTATCTTCGCAGTATTTGATTTCTATCAAGTGGATATGGCGGGCTGGAGTTGTGCGACACCCCATACTGCGCAGTACTCGGTGTGAGGGTGGAGTGGGTGGTCTGTTCGGGTTAGTTGGGTGAGGAGTGACCAAGATTGCATCAGGGCGGCTGGAGTTGCGTCTGGTTTGAGCCAATGTGTCTTCTTTTCCTCAATTGACGTAGGAAGCGTTCTCACTGCCTACGTGGTTCTTCTCTTCTTTGTCTAGGGCACGCATTTCAAAGATCTTTGGTATTTTGACCAGGCTCTAGAGCCTGGTCAAAAATATCCTTGATTGTTGCTACAGGACTGGTATAAGCAGCAGAGACAGAGTTGAAAAATATGAGAAGTCTACGATAGCCAAAAGGCCGCGTGCATTTAGGAAAGGTCTTTTAACTAACAAGCTAGCAAATCTAACCAGAGGGCCCTCAGACCTACAATAGAAACAGCTATCATAGGAGAAGGCCAGAAGTAGAGGTAATGGAGACCTGGAGGTTGTCAGCCGTGGTCCTTAACGCCCAGACTCTCCTTCTACCGTTCTCCAAGTTAAGTTGCCATGCTATGCAAAGATTAACAACTAGTATTGACACAAGGCATGCACTACATTTTCAGGGGACTTCTGGGGGTGGGGTTGCTGGGCGCGTGGCTGTAGAGAGCAGGAGAAGGAGAGTCCAGGCGTCCATAAGCATAGCGGACAACCCTCCAGATCCCCGTTAGCCCTATTTCTAGCTTTCTCCTAGACTAGCTGTGTCTAGTTTAGGTTTGAGGGCCCTTTGGTGAGACCCTTGCTAGCTCGCTAGTTAGGGAACCTTTCCTTAATGCAAGCAGCCTGTTTGGTTAGCGTAAAATTTTCTTTCCTTTTCTTTTCTCACGTTCACTGCCGCCACATGCCCAGCACCCCCCCCTCCCCCCCCACCCCCCCACCCCACACACACCAAGCCCCTTGGAAATGGAGGCCATGCCTGGTATTGGTTATAGCCGTAAATCTCTGGGTGGCATGATAACTCGATTTGCATGCTACTAACTTAGCTTTTTGCCTATTTTGGCCCAAGTCAACAAGGGGTTTATGTATGTTGTAGCCATTTTAGTTAGTGCTTACTTCACCAATAAAGATGATGTCCAGGGTCACCTTGTTGTTCCTGTTTGGGTTTCTCAAACTTCCTTAATGCACGCGGCCTTTGGCTTGCGTAGACTTTTTTTTTCAAGCTACACTTTGTTTAGCTAAAAAGGCTATAGCCTGGCTATGTTGCTAGCATCCAGGACAATCACAGCATCCAGATTGAAAAAGAGGTCAGTATCAGGGCAGAAATTGACAAGGATCTCAGTAGGTTCAAGGTGGGTGGGTGGGCTTGGGACAGAGCTCACAAAGGCGATATCAGAGCGGCTGTTTGGCCAGGCAGAGAGCCGGAACCATTAGGGCAAAACAGTCAAGGACAACTTGGGTGATGTTTGAGGGACTTTTATACCCTGTTCCAGGAGCTTCTCATTTCGGCAGGTATCCAATACAATTAGGAACAAGCTACACCTGCCTTTGCCAAGGGCCTCAACTTAGAAGCTAAGACCGCCATGGTGCCTCTTGGTGTGCATCCCAATCGTGGTTGAATAAGGACATAAGGGCAATGTGATTAATGCTGTCCATGTTGCCACATAAAGGGCAGCATGCAGAAGAGAAATGTCAGGTAAATCGTTATCGCCAAATCATGGTTATTTGGGTTGATTATTCCAGAGGGGGCTTTCTGAGCCGCGGCATGTGCCCAAATATGCTCCATGTTTGAATTCAAAGTGCACTTACTCACAGCCACTTCGTTTTATTGGCACATTTTTTGCTCTTAAGTGTAGAAGGCGTTACAAGCTACCAGAGCATATGCTCAGAATTGTGTAATTCACCCTGTGTGCTGAGATAGACTGGGCTAAAGCTTGCATGGGGCACGTAAACCCTAATTCGGTGTTTTTTTATGGAAAAATGGCTGAAATCGCCATAAAACACCAACCACTGTGTCTTTCCACTCCACGCTTTTTGCAATAGTGTTCTTTTGTTACAAGGATCCCAAAACACTTAAAAGCACACAATTTGGTGCTGTGGGTGGTCAGATATTAAGTTTTAGTGGTGAAAGCTAAGGTTCACTCCGCGGCTAATTAAGCATGTTCTGCGTAACTGGCAGCTTTGAAACCCTAGTGCAATAGAAAGCCTGTAAACCAGAGGAACCCAGACTTGAAAACTGCCAGCTACAGATAACCTCAGGCTAAGCAAAAGAGCATGCAAAAAACACCTATTTTAAGGCCTTAGTTGGCCCCCTCTTTGATTATTCATATAGTGTTACCTTTATTACTATAATTATCATCATTAATATCATAATTGTTGATGAAGATGCCCTCTATCGGTGGGAGTCAATGGGAGGCTCTTTCCTTAATGCACGCGGCCAAACTGCAAGCGTATATCTTTCCTTTTTTCATGATTGTTGTTTTTGTTATTGTTTTTGTTATTATTTTTATGCCTCTCAAGAACACTAGAACGTGACTGGCGCTGATCTTGCATGAAGGAAGACTCATCATGAGCCTGATAGCATGCTTCACACACAGATGGTAAACTGTTTCTGTGTTGTATTTTACATATTAATCTGAAATTTCAGGGTGTCTTTGTCTTGTCACAGAAACGGTGGGTTATTTCTTTGTTGTCAATAGCAAGTTGAGAGGGTGGGTTGTGAGATTTCATATTGGCAGTGGTGTTTGGGGGAGAGGGCTGCGTGGTGTAATTTAGCCTCTGCCCGCTGTTGTAATAGCAGCCAGAGGTATCAGCAGGATCGAGCTTGTGTCTCTTATGCAGGTGTTTTTTAAGCTTGTATGTCAGGTTTGTGAGGCGGTGAGTTGGAGCAGTGTGGGAGTGATGTGGGTCTCCATTGCGTTCGTATGAGGACTTCAATGTGAGCCAGTGGAGATCGTGGAAGGGATCCCTGGCATCTGGAAGTGCAATGTACGTGGTGTCCATGAGTGCTGCAGTGCGTCAGCCCCCTCATTGCCAATAATGCCAGATTGGGATTCTGCTTTGTAGAAATTGACAGGGTTGTCGCGTTATTGTAATTTGAATTATTGCACAGTGCTGAATCATTGCACAGCCTAGTGTGTGAGATGTGGCCTGCATTTAAATGGGGTTCTTTCATTGGATGCTCTCTTTTATTCAACCTTCTGTTCCAGCTTCCATTGAGGTCTAGATATGTTTCTATTATCCCTGACCTTGTGCCAGGAGTGCTTGTCCCTGTACCGCTAACCTGGTGAAAGCTGGTCCGGACCCTGGCATCCTCTGTGTACTGCAGCCAAGCCAGCACGTGCAGCAAGACTAGGTGTCATGCTAAACCACCGTTATTGCACATTTACTGTTCTTGAAGCAGGCAATGCATTTTTTTCAAGCACAGGTGTTTACAAGTGATAAGTAAGACGGGCTCACTGGGATCAAAACCATGCTTACTACAGCAGCCGCTGTAAACAATCTACTCTTTGCCCTTCTTGCCGCCCTTGGATGGGGCAGCAGGCTCAGGCTCAGGGGCGGCAGCAGCAGACTTGGGGGCAGGCTTCTTGGCAGCACCAGGGACCTGCTCGAACAGGAAGGTGGCTTTGCACTTGCCACAGTACACACGGTCGAAGTGGGTGGAAGCACTCCTTGCAAAAGGCCAGGGATAATGTAAACAGAGCCAAACCTCAATGGAAGGTGGAACAGAAGAAGAAGAAGAAGAAGAAGTAAGAGGCAGCATCCAATAAAACCCTACTTAAATGCAGACACCTCACACACTGCGATGATTCAGCAATTACCACGATTCCACATGACAGAGGAAGAGCAGCTCAATTAGGAACAACTGAGGAGCAGCATGGCCCTTTGTTGCATGGTTTTTGGCAACTCTGGGCGTGTTGCCGCGTGGTAGCCTTGCACGGTCTAATACAAGTTGTATTATACAACTCCATGGGTGTGCTGCTCATGTTGATGCACACTCTTCAAGAGTAAGAATTAGAAGTTCTAATTCTTATCAGATGCAAGGATGTAAAACAGACAACAGCAGATGACAAGAGTTATAAAAACTTCTGAGGGCACATGCTGAAAATGTGTGGACAGGTTGGTGCAAGATGGTGAACCGAGCTAAGCAGGGAGAAGTTGCCTCACAGACAGACAGCATTGAAGCATGTGCAGAATTCCAGGCACACCAATTAAAGCCCCTCGACCTAAAGCGGCATGCTAAAAAAAGAATTGACACAAATTTTAAGTGTTTCCTGCTTCTAGAACAGTTAAGGTGCAGTAACTGTAATTCAGCATGACAGGGGTGCTTCATCACAGTTGAGATGGCCTAGTTGAGTCGTGCATGTAGGTGGGTCCTAGTGCGCATCGGATAAAGGGCCTGTTTTGAAGTCTGAGAAAGGCAGGGTGTACTGTCGGAGGCTATAAAGGAAAAGGAAAAGCTATGCAAGCAATAAACACCCCAAGCGTTGATTAAGGAAAGGGGTCATCCTTGGTGCGAACACTTTAACGACCAACTCACCACCACAAGGGCTTGATCCCGGGACTATCTCCATTTCCGGAAGTTCCCAGGGAGGCACCGTCTGCTTAACCATACAGAATCCTCAATCCCCTGTATTTTTTGGGGACTTCTAGTCGAGGTGTCAGTGTGGCTATGTCAGTGTGCCCTAGTTGGATTGCTTTTAAAATATTTGCTAGTTCTGCTCTGTTGATAGTGTGCGTAGGTCCATGTCCATTGGTTTTAATGTGCAGTTGCAGCTGCTGCGAGTTTTGAGCAGTGTCTCTGCTCGCTGCGTAAACACATGAGCCTACAAGTGGTAGAGAGTCATCTTTGTGTTGAATGACACTGCCATCTGTGCAGGCAAATTCTGTCTCGTTCCTGATCTTAGGTGCGAACGTCTTTTTGTACATGGCAGGATGGAATGCTGCCCTTGCCTGAGGGCACCTATGTGAGCAGGTATGGGTGTCATGGGGAAGCAATTGGAATTTTTTCTCCAACTGTTTGATACTTTGGGTTGATGGGTACGTAGCGGCATAGCAGAATTGGGAGGGTGCAGGGGCCTGTTTGAGAGGTTGGAACAAGCCTTGTTAGCATTATCTAGCTATTGCCTCTCTAGCATGTAGGTTCCAGGCAACAATGAGTTGCTTGGGTAAGAAGGTTGGTGTAACAGTCATATAAGGCCCATGATTGCCTTTTGTTACATCCTGGACAATGCCTCTTCATTATTGTTACGTTGGTAGCGAAGCCGGATCCAGGTCCCCCTTCATGCGTCGTACTCAATTCTGAGGTTCCTGGTTCCATCCCTGGCAACAAGGAACAATGTCTTTCCCAAAGATCTTTGTATCATTGCCGTACAGTGTCTGACATGTGAAGCCTTTGGGTTGGTGCAGTTGTGTTCAGCTCACGAGGGCAGAGGTCAGGAGGGTGGAGAAGAGTGTAACAATCATATAAGGCTCATGATTGCCTTCCCGGGCAATGCCTCTTTATAATTAAGTTGGGCAGGGTTAGGTATGTTATTGAACCAGTGTGGGTGTGTCTGGGATTGAAGGGACGTTTGGATGGCACTTTTACATGATCTGGATAGTGGTCCAGCAAAGTCATGTAGGCGTTGCAGCTGAAGCCTCTCCGGTGAGGCAAGAGCATGAAGGTGGCAACTGGTTTGTCTATTTGGAGAGGAGTGCACTGCGTGGCGCAGGAGTTGAAACATGGTCATTGTGGTCATCATCGTGAGGATGGGAGGAGGAGGAGCCACAGTAGCGCACAAGAGGGCATCAGTGGACGCCCCAAAGGCCTAGTCGTGGCAACTTGTCCTAGAATAAGTTTTGTAGAAAAGGAACATCTACGCAGGCCAAAGGCCACGTGCATTAAGGGAAGGTCCCCTAACTGGAAAGCTAGAGGCCTCACCAGAAAGCCCTCTAAACCTACACTAGACACAGCTAGCCCAGGAGAGAGCCAGAGAAAGATCTAATGGGGATCTGGAGGGTTGCTCGCCATGCTCCTGGACGCCCGGACTCTCCTTCTCCCGTCCTCAGGAGGCTCCGCCGCTGCACACCCAGCAAAAATCCCGCAGAAGCCCCCGTGAAAACAAAGAGCGTGTCTAGTGTTAAAGATGGTGGTTAATCTTTGAATGGCATGGTCCCTAAGGCCCCGGTTACACTAGGCCAAGTTGGGGTCCAAGTTAGATTTTCGTATTTTAATTCGGGAACCCAATTGCCCCCCCTCAATTGGGAAATTCCAATTTCGACTTCACCAAAAGTTAAAACCCTTACTGGTTATACGCAATTAAATTGGAAATCTCCCCAAATTAAAACCCAACTTGGACCTCAACTTGGCCTAGTGTAACCGGGGCCTAAGCTTGGATGCTAGTGATTTACCTTTTTGTTTGGTAAGGCCCAGATTCACAAGAGGTGTGATTGTATACTCATGGTAAATGGTGCCAGCCAACCCAATTAAGATGATGTGCAGAGTCACTTTGTTATTCCTGTTTAGATTTGTTGAGCTGCGGGCTTTAAGTCTAGTCATGGTGTGAGAATGTTGAGTTGCGGCACGTTCAAAAGTGATGAAAGGATCCGTGTCAGGGCAGCATATTAGTTCAACAAGGTGGATGTCCCTGTCCTGAGGAGGGATCTTAGAAGGATCGAGGTGAGCTTGTCTGCCTGGAATAGGGCGCACAAAGAGAGCATCAGGACGGCTTTGGTGCCGGGCAGGGGAGCCAGTACCATAAGGGCAAACCCAGTCTGGAATAGCTCTCGAGATGTTTTCAGGGACTTGTATGCCCTGATCCAGGAGTCTCTCATTACTGCAGCCATCCATACCAATAAGGGATGAGCCATACCGGCCTTCACTGAGGGCTTTCACACAGAGACTAAGGCCTTCATGGTTTCTGTTGGTGTGCATCCCGCTCATTGTTGAGGTTGTACACCTGAGGAGTTTGTGGTCAATGTGGTCCATATCATCGCAAAGAGGGCATCTTCCAGGACTGGAAGAGAAGTTGAAAGTGAAGGCACGTCTCTGTGTGAAGTATCGAGCATCGAGCATCGAGCTCAGCCACCGTCATGTTACGGAACCCTGGTTAAGCGCGAGGAGGTCGACAGCAAGGAGGAGATCCCTGGATCGAATCCTTGTGGCCGGGGTGGAGATAAAGATGCCCTCTATCGGTGGGAGTCTATGGTAGACTCTTTCCTTAATGCATGCGGCCGAACGGCAAGCGTAGATCTTTCTTTCTTTCGTCTCTGTGTGTACAGTATATCTATTTGGTACTTCACTATATTTATATGCTGCTTCAGAGTAACCTCTGGATTTTACCAGAAGGATTTGCTGATCTCCTTGTTAGCAAGTCGAGAGATTGGGTTGTGTGCTTCAGTGTTTGCAGTGGTGGTGGGTGGTATGGTATCGTTAAGTTTCTGCCATCTCTGGTAGTGGTAGCCGGAGATGTCAGCAGAGCAAAGCTTGTATTTCTTGTGCATATGTGCTTTAAGTTTGTCGTTCAGGTTGGTGAGGTAGCGGATCGAGAAAGTATGGGAGCGGTGTATGCCATCATTCTGTGCGCGAAATGTCTTCAAAGAGAGCCAATGAAAATTGTGGAATGGGTCCCTGGCATCTGGAAGTGCAATATCCGTGGTACCCGTGAGTGCTGCAGTGCGTGCGATTGAGGCCTTTTTTCCCTTGTAACCCTTGTAACCCTTGTGCGTGCGCAGGCGTCAGCCCCCTCATTACCAATGATGCCAGAGTGGGCTTTAACTCTAAAGAAATGAACGGGGTGTGGAGAGTGCTCTAGCAAATTTGAGATTTCCTGAATGAGTTCTGCATGGAGGTGGGTCCTCATGCGTATCGAATTTAGGGTATGTCTCGAAATTTGGGAGAGGTAGGATGCACTATCAGAGGCAATTTCAGTTTGCCCTTGTTGGAGTGCTACAAGAATGCCTGCGAGTCCTGCTCTGTTGATGGTGTTTGTAGGTCCATGTCCATTGGGATTTATTTGCAGCTGCAAGTGTTGGGAGGGTGGACTAGTGTCCCTTCCCGGTTTGTAAACACCTGAATCAGAAAGTGGTGGGGAGTCGTCATCTTTGTGTTTGATTACACTGCCATCATGGCACTACATGATGGCAGTGAAATCAGTAATCAGTAATCAGTAATTCAGGATGATCAGTGTAGGTGATCTCTTTCCAGTCTTTGATCTCAGGTGTGAACATCTTTTTGTATTTGGCAGGTATGAAAGCTGCCCTAGCCTGAGGGCACTTTGTGGACAGCTATATGTGTCAGGGGGAAGTGATTGGAATTTCTTTTTCCAGGTGTTTGATGCTAGGTGTTGGTGGGTACGCAGTGGCGTGGTAGGATTAGGACGATCCAGAGGTAGCCAGTGACCTTCTGGTACATCTTGATTGAGGAGTTGGAACCAGTCTTTGTTTGCACTGTCTAGCATTACTCTGGCATTGAGATTCAACACAACGATGAGTTGCATAGGATAAGAAGGTAAGGTAGGGTTGGATATGGTATCAAACCAGTGTTGTGGTGCCTGGAATTGGATATTTCTGGTAGGAAATTTGGCAAGCACTTTTGCAAAATCTGGGTAATGATTAAGCCAGCTCATATAAGCGTTACAGCTGACGCCTCTCCAGTGGGGCACGAGCATGAAGGTAGTGACTGGTTCTGTTGTTTGGAGGGAGGAGTGCACTGCGTGGCGCAGGAGCCTAAACATTATTTTACCATCATGAGGGGGATGGCAGAAGGAGAAGCCATTGTAGCGTAAAGAGAGGGTCTGTGTATGCTCCAAAGCCTGGTCCCTGCAGTTTGTGCTGAAATAAGTGTTGAAGGTACCGTCAAATTCAAGAGGGCTGGAAAACCTCTCTGTTGAGACCATGCACCATTTATACAGGGCTGATCGAATGTGGGGAGGTGTGATCAGCGTGAAAAGAAAGAAAAGAAAAACTACGCAGGCAGTGAAAACACTCCCCACATCAATTAAGGAAGAGAGGATACCTAGGGCTGAGGCACCGTGTATCCCCTTCACCAAGAGAAACAAAACAAAGAATCAATGGGGATCAGGAGGGTTACTAGCAGTAGCCCGTGCCTGATCTTGGTGACGAGAGTTGAGAGGCGTGTTAGAATTGTAGACCTTTTTTGCTTTTGGCAGAGAGGTGTTTTTGTTGGGCTTTTTGACGTGAGAGGAGTCCCATGATTTCAGTTGCAGAATCCTGGACTGGTGGCTGGATGGTGGCGTGTAAGCCTGCCTTTTTGGCTGCTTCAAAGACTTTGAGCAGGGTCTTGAGTCTGTCTACAGTGAGCATGTCAACGCCCTTGCCATTGGCATTATAAATACAGGCACATTCAAAGGTGGTTACCTCTGGCATTCGTGCTGGCATGGCGACCTCATCAGATGTGTCAGGGTGGAGGCTTTCCTTCATGAGGTCAACACTTCTTATGATTATGTCGCATTTCCATGTTGGCATGATGTCTGTCTGGGGGTTGGTAGGTTGGAAGTCAAAGGTGACATTTTTGCGAATGGCGCAACCGGTAGTTGAGAGCCATGAAGAGTCAGATAGGCTCTGAGGATTGCCTTCAAAGCCTTGGTTGACAATAATGTCTAGGTCTATCTCATTGTCCGAGGGGTCTACTGTTTTTTCCGGTCTTTCCTCTTCAAAGGCTTGCACATAAGCATCCAAATCTAGATGCATTTGTAACATATCGGCAGCTTCCCATTTAGGATGCCATTCCACATAGATCATTTCGCAACCTTCAGAGAAGTTGATCCTTTCCGCTTTTTGGGAGTCTGAAAGAGAGGCGCATGCAGGGCAGTCCCAGTGCTCATTTGGTTTGCTCAGTGCCCGGTCTTTTCGAGAGCATGCTTTGACATCTATGAGGCAGTCCCAATGGTAAGTGCGGTAGCAGGTATCATAGGTGTGCATATGGTTGTAGCATTGAGATTCATGGATGTGCTCTTTGCTCACAGGGCCCCAGCAGAGTTGGCAACATGGGTCTAGTTTAGTTTTTTTTGGAACATGCTTTGAATAGGCCACTTTCAGCCTGTCATTTTGGAAAATGGGCAAGGCCCATTTTTCAATGGTGACAGGGTACCATTGTACTTTTTATTGAGTTTGCTGCTTTTCTTGAGAGGATCTCTTGGGTTTCTGTAAATGTTGCCACCCCAAGATATTTAGGATAACATGGTCAAAGCGGAAGGTTGTGTTGCTAGCTTGCTCTGCGCTTAATGCAGCAGCCTTATTCTGTTTATGATTCCAGAGCCACTTGGCAACATCAGTGCCTGGTGTGTTTGGAGGTAAAGGACAAGGGGTTATTATGGCTTGTGTGTTATGCTCTAGGTATGTTGTTGGGTCTTGGCTCCCTCTGGGCCTCCTGCCCCCGATTTGTGGGGTCTGAGTAGGCTCCAAGGGCAGGGCGTGTGTGAGGGGTGTCAAAGGGGGTTGAGTGGGTGTATGTTATGTGCTTGCGCTTGCGGCTGTTCCGCATTGGGATGCGAGTGCGTCTGCCTTGGCACGTGTGAGTCTCTGTCTGATGTTGACTGTTTGGGGACAGGCTGTCTTGGCTACTGGGGGAGCATTTTCTACTTCCATATCCTGAGAATTAAAGAGGGGGTTGCTGTAGGTTCTGGAATCAGGATGTATGTGTGTATTAGGGGTCAGGTCAGCCAAGTAGGTTTGAGTTAATGCCCCACTGCAACCAGATGATTCTGAGTATGCAGGACCTTTGTCTAGACCTATCTTAGCAACTCTGCATACTCAGTTTGTGCCGGGGGGTGCCCAGGGTGTGGGGCCAGAAATCAAGCAAAACCCCTGCCAAAATGGGGTCTCCAGGAAGCACCCCCCGGGCTTACCTGACCAGCAGCGATGGCTGGGTACTTTTTCAGGAGCACATTCTGGGCGGTCCAGGGTGCTGGGGCGGGGGTCCAGAAAATCGCTCCCCGGACCTCGATTTTGGCAGGGAAAATGGTGAGCTAACATAGCAGAGCAACCACTGTACCATCTGGGGTCGCGACACTTTTGCTGGGACGAATTAAATATTAAAAGAAAATTGGCTCGCTGGGAATTTGCACAGAGCTTCAAATTTAAATGATTTGGCCAGCTGTCGTGCTCCAGACCAAAATTTGCCCCCCCTTTTTTTTCACTCCGAAGGATCAGGCTTGGCCTAAAACCTACCTGAGAGCCAAAATATGGGCAGAATTTGGGCCAGAGCAGGTGTTTTGGCACCCATTTTCCTGGAAATGGTCAAAAATGACCTAAAATGCCCATGGCTCAATCCTAGAGCCCCACCCTCACTTTTTTGATGCAGAAGCACCAGTTTAGGCACCCTCAACCACTTAGCATCCTCAGTTCGCAGCGGGGCATTAACTCCTCATTTTCACACATAGCTTGGCTGAGCTGATTAGGGGCATGACCCCCATTGTCTGGGTTGAAGTTTGGGGAGTTTGGGAGAGCATGCCCTGTGTAAAGCTTTGACTAGCTCCAGCCTGTTGGTGTATGTTCTGTTTTCATCAATCCTGCATATGTTGTATCATTCATGCAGCGTACAGGTACAGGTTAATTCAAGAGGTTTAAACAAACCTTTACGTGGAAACCATGAACCATTTATGTAGGGCTGATCACATGTGTGGAAGTGTGATCAGCACATTGGAGTTGTGGGTCTTTTAGCCTTGGGCAGAGGGTTACTGTTGTTGGGTCTTCTGACGTGATTGTAGGCCCATGATTTCAGTTGCTGTATCCTGGACGTATGGCATGCACGCCTGCCTTTTGGATGCTTCATACGCTTCAAGCAGGGTCTTGAGATTTTCAATTGTGAGCATGCCAACGCATGTGCCATTAGTGTTCCCTTGACAGATATCATGCCATGGAAATGTGAGATCACAATGAGAACTGTTTACCTCATGAAAGCTACCCAGCAACGTGACCCATCTGTTGAGGCTACAGTGCCTGCACATATGCCTGAAGTGTTCACTTGTGAATCTGCCTGTATCTATAACAAAAATGGCAAATGCATCGGCATGCTGACCATAGAAAGGCTCCAGGCCTTGCTTGAAGCTCATGAAGCAGCCAGAAAGGCAGGAAAGCAAACCACCATCCCACCACCCTTTCAGGACGCAGCAATAGAAATTCTGGGCCACCTCCTTTTCGGGTGATGTGAGGCCAGGAGAGTGATCAGGGGTCCTTTGGTTTTCATCAATTGGCGAACATGATATTTCATAAAATATTAATGGTTGAAAGTGGTTTGATTTGAGAAAGAAAACCGGAAAAGAGCATATCCAGCAATGTAGGGGAGTTGTCCACCTCTGGCAGCTCAGGAAGGCTTCCTCACTCAGGTGAAGCAAAGACCAGGTAAAGAAGGAAGGAGACGACAAGAGGACAAAAGCCAAGAGGAACTTGTCAGGAGCTGTGTGCCCTAAACTTTGGGAAACTTGAGAGGAAACTTGAAGGGTATTTTGATTTCAGCAACATTAATTATTGAAGAAATAATTTACAATCAGCAGCCACATCTGGACGGGCTGACAGTCACTGCACCAGCGTCAATTGTGTTGCTTTTCTATTGGTTTGGCCTGGGGGCCTATATCACTCAGTGCGCACTCAGTTCCAGCACCTATTTAGCTCTGCACCCCCAAGCAGTGCATCACGCCTTAGAGACTTCATGAACCAGGCTGATGTCCTAGGATTAGCCAAGTTTGTGTCTGCTTGCCTGAAATGCTGTGGCTGAGTACGTATCGTGTGTGTTTGAGCATCAGAACAGAGCAAGCAGAAGGAAGCATTGAACTAGCATTGCAAGAAAGAGAAGGGAAGAGGGTAGAGCTCAGTAAACTCGCATCTCAATCCATCAGTTTCGAGTGAACTTGTCCTTTGGCGCATGGCTTTAGGCGACTCTGGACGTTAAGGTCAACATTCTCTAAAACAAGGCACAATGCAGCCTTCCAGCAATAATAACCTCCAACCGAATAACTAACCCAAATAACCATGATTCAGCAACAACCATGATTTGACGTGACAGAGCTTCTAGCTCATATTGTTTTTTTAAATTGGACTGGTTTGGTTGCAGGCACGTTTCGCTTCAGCTAAGCTGCCCCCGCAGGCAGCCTGAGGTACAGCTATGTAACCCTTCCTTCCTTCCTATATATCACAGTGAAGGTTGGTCCTACCTAAACGCATGCTTATCAGTTTCCAGCGGAGACCTCCTACAGCCAAAACACTTGTTGCTCTCTCTCTCTCTCTCTCTCTCTCTCTCTCTCTCTCTCTCTCTCTCTCTCTCTCTCTCTCTCTCTCTCTCTCTCTCTCTCTCTCCACACAGGCGTTGAAGTGCTGTAGCTCTTGATGGCAAATTGACAAGGAGCAAGTCCATGCAGTCGAGGAGTAAAAACGTTGCATAGAAAAATTCAATCAGATGATTGAAACAAGATTATAAATATTCCCTAGAAAACAGGGTGACGTGCAGGTAATGAGCAAGTCACAAGATGCTCGAAAGATTCATCAAAAACAGCTATCAGCAAAGGAGGTACACCACCGCGCTGCTGCCATCCAACGAGCACCTCACCTGCAGGAAAACAGGCATACAGAGCAGGACATTTGCGGCATTTAATAGCATCCATGTGACCATTCAGCATCAGCAATGGAAGCAATGACAGATGCAACTCCAAATGTGTGTGAGCTGTCTGAAGGATGCACAAGATAGGGTGCATGCAGAGATGGATTGGAACGTGCTAGGACATAAACATGCCAGATTCTGGGGCCAGGTGCTTCCAGTAACCCTCCAGATCCCCATTAGCATTCTCTGTTTTATATCTTCGTGGTGGAGGGGACTCACGGCTCTCCTGAGCCAATGCGTCTCCTTTTCCTTAATCAATGTAGGGAGAGTTTCCTCTGCCTACGTAGATTTTCTTTTCATGACAAAATGCAGAATGCCACATTAGGGCGCATGATGCGATACGAGTAGGGTGTAAGGTATACTAATATATTTGATTACATTGTATAACAGTATCTAGACAATAAATATTAGACCACAACTTAAGAGTATTGACATCATTCCTGTGTGGGGTAGGGTTTTTGACCCTGAGGGATCCACTGCTAACTTTGCTGAATTGAAATACCGAGCCAAAAGGTGTGAAATGCGCGAAACGAATGTTCCTTACACGTGAAACCATCCTTGCAGGCTACTCAAGCCCATAATACCACAGAACCAAGTATCTACAAACTTGCACTTTAAAACAAAGCGCATTTGAAGTCTCACTGTCAACTAGCTAGGTGAAGCTACACATAGAGCCTTTCTACAAAGCATAAGGAAGAAAGCATTTTAGTTCAAGATGTCCATCTGCAGCTCCACTATATCAGATCCCTCTTCCTGGTTAATTAAGTTTGTCCACTCTGTTGAGGGCTGTGCGCAGGAAGGGGATGTTTGTCAAGTATGTTGCTTCCTGAATGGGACCAGAGCTGTGACTGCAGAGTTGGAAACTCCATGTAGAAGTCATGCTCGGCTTTAGGGAGAGCAAGAAGGTGTTCGTCAGTGGCTCCTGTGCCATGCGCTTGTTGCCATTGCTGGATCCTTCCCTTGCATGGATCCAGCTCCAGCTCCATGGCTGCTAGCATGAAACGATGTGCTGTTTGATGTCCTGAGAGGGTTCGGCTGATGATGTCCTTGCACCCCTCACACCTCAGAGCACATGGCTTCCCTTGCATCCCTTCTGGCTGACACCATGTGTCAACTTCCCCACCTCCACTTATATTGCCGACAATTTGAGAGCGCATTACAATACATTTATGACTCCTGATTTCCAGACTTGCAAAATTTACACTGAGCACAGGAACTCATCGCTCTGAGATTTGGAGTCTGAAACTGTACATTAAGGTTTTGTGTATGACCCCCCATGTACTATAAACTGTAGTACTAAAAGAAAAAAGATTTACGCTTGCGGTTTGGCTGCGTGCATTATGGAAAGAGCCTCCCATTGGCTCCCACCAGAAGGGTCCAAAGTGAGCCCCAGCCCGACCTAGGATTCAAGCCTCAAACCTCCAAATCGGTGCACCCCATACACCGATGACCGGGGACTGCTGTAACACAACAGCGGATGACCTTTCACTAACCTCACACCCTACAGGGCTTGAAAAGATGCATGGCAGGGTGACAGATGCAGGATTCAGGATGCAGAGCATGGAAGGAAGCATCACAGTGTGATCAGCATGGTATTCTCAGCAGAAGTAGAAACGGTAAGTGTATGGCATGCCACATGCTAAATGAGCGATTGTAATCCCAAACGTGAGATGCATGGAAGCACAAGCAGCCTGAAACAGGGGACAAAAATCATCTCAGCGGGGCATGAATGATGAATGCAACATCTAGAATGCGAAATAGCTAAGTCTGATAGAAAGATGTATATACAATCGTAGGTGTGGGACTAATTGTAGACTATTTGATTACTTGGCCCCAAAACAAAACTTTACAAAGTGGAAGAATTAATTTCTTGACCTTAAATGCAAAGTGTTACAATGAAAACAAAGTGCGGCATTAACTAAATTTGCTGAAAAGCGATCGGGTTTTGGAAATTTGCCATGCGAAGAAAAGAGGGAATGCTACTTGCACCAATTCGCGCCTAGCCCTTGGGTCCCTGCTGTTGATAGCCAGGCCAGGCATTCAGGTGCTTAGATTTCCAAGAGCAACATCTGGGAGATGTCAAACTCAGCCCCTGTGCCTGTGCACTGATTGGAAGGTGCACAAGTGTGCATGCATGCACATCACCTCATCTACGAGACGCACCGCCATCCCCTTGCCACTGATGCTACAGCAGCAGCAGCAGCAGCAGCAGCAGCAGCTACAAGGTACAAGCTAATATTTCACCAACAGTGCAGGTCATACTGCCACATATGTGCAGCCAAATTACACGTTTGAGTGTAACATGCCCTCTTTTTGTTTTCGTCAGAACACCTGTAAAAGTGTACGCATCAAAACAAAACACTCACCTCTTCTAGCCTTTTTAAGTGCCGCAGCATCATCAGGATTGCCTTCCCTGTTTTGTCCGGCCTTATGCTTGCCCCCTCTCTCAAATCACTGTCCAAGAACCAGAACCGACCCTTGATGCCCTCCTTGCTCTGTGAAAGGGGAGTAGAGGGCACATTGTTGAAGGATGAGCATGTAATAGCTTGTGTGCTTCACAATATAGATTATCCTGGTGAACACAATCTTTTATTGCTGCCACTGTGGGGAAGACCCCAAAGACACAAAAAGAGCAAAGTGACACAGAGCATTGAGCCAGTACAGCTTAGCACCCCTCCTCACAGCACTAGTGTTGGTTGCATGCTTGTTGCAGCAAACCTAACATGGCCGCTGAGCAGCATAATGTGCTTTCATAGTCACCACAAGCTAAGCTGTTAGCAAAGTCATTTTCTGTCAGAGTTTACATTGTTTCTATGGTTTCAGGCAGCAAACATGCTGCACTTTTAAGATACCTCCGAGTGCCTGCCAACACAGGGATAGCAAATTGGCTGTTTCCAAATGCTTATCACAATAGGCTAGTCTCCAGCTGTTTTGCTGCTTGATTGCGCACCCAGGCCCACTAGATCTGAAACAGCACCCGCTTAATAGGCACCGATTACAAATGGCACCATATGGATCAGGAGATGCTGTGCGGAGAGTAGAAGCGCAGTACTTGGAACAATTTTCAGGCAATGCCAAGATCTCAACATAGAGCAGAGGCAGTTAGACCTTGTAAAAGCTGAAAAACTGAAGACACTGCACCCAAAATCAGCTTGGAGCAAAGCAGCAGCAAAAGGTGGACATTGTGAGAGAGCTTTTAGAAGCCGACGTCATGCTACGCAGTGCTCTTCATGGAGCAGGTGGATCCCATTCTGCCAATGGTAAGAGCCTTTAAAGCAGCTTGCCTCGACTTCTTAAGGGCTCTTATGCTTGGCCACAAGTTACATGCAAACACTATTCATTTTGTACACAAATTCCTCCAAGCTAGCCGAGCGCTAGGAAATGCAAGCAGTCCTCAAAGCAAGGGGTAAAAGCCTGGAACTGCTATCCGCTTTCCAGGTCCTCGCAATCTCGTCAAATATCCTTGTGAAGGGGACTCACTGTGCTTTGGAGCCAGCGTGTCTTTTTTTCTCTGGTGTAACAAGTAAAGAGCCTATGTAATTCTAATCTTCCTCTTAATTCCTTACTCTTGGTGGTACTCCCTTTCAGTGTCAGCGCTGACTGTTGGGTCTTTCCTTTATGCACGCTGGCTGCTCCCTGGCGCAGGGTTTGCTTTCTTACTTCTTCTTCTTCTTCTTCTTCTTCTTCTTCTTCTTCTTCTTTCCACATTGCATTGCAGCAAAAATGGCTGTACATCCAAAATGTGCTACAGCGCACTCACAGCAGAGGAGCGGTGTGGCTTGTTTTTCCTGTTTCTGCATAAGCTTCAGCATTCTACTGATGTCAAAGAAGCGGCGCAATCATGTAGGCCAGTTTGTACAGCTCAGCAGTGGGACAAGTTCATCAAGTATTGCAGCACCCCAGCACCTCACAAACATCAAAGATGGAGCGCAATCGCAGCAAGGAAACGGAGCAGCTCGGTT
The DNA here is from genome assembly GCA_914767535.2 of Dunaliella primolecta. NCBI lineage: Eukaryota > Viridiplantae > Chlorophyta > Chlorophyceae > Chlamydomonadales > Dunaliellaceae > Dunaliella > Dunaliella primolecta. The sequence goes on along the minus strand of OU611759.1, from coordinate 7,481,521 downwards.
GCACGCTTCCTGACTGCTCTGAAGAGCTTGCCTTAATGTATGGCATAAATTACATCATTGCATTTGGATACAAATGCACCAAAATGGACCCACAGCAATGCAGTGGTACAGCTCGGTTGCACGCTACCTGTCTGATCTGAAGAGTTTGCCTTAGTGTATGGCATAAATCACAGCATTGCATTTGGGATACAAATGCACCAAATTGGACTCACAGCAATGCAGTGGTACAGCTCAGTTGCACGCTTCCTGTCCGCCCCAGAAAGCTTGCTGTTGGAAGCCCTGGCTGCTGCCATCAGCCGATGGTTGGCCTCAGCACAGGACGCCAGCTCATCAAGGGCCGCATTCACCTGCAGTTTCCCAATAGGATACCGTACAAAATGTATATCATCTCGCAAAAATAATGTTTATGAGGGGTGCGGGATGACTGCGGACACCTGAAAAAAAAACTATTTTGAGCATGCGGGAATGTGCGGGTAAGTGACCATTGTTTTCAAGATTTGTTTGGGGCATGAGTGATAAAGGCATGAAGGCGCCGGTGGGGCGTCGACAGCTAGGAAGCTTCCTGAAGCCCCCTCCCAGTGAGCAGGAGCGGTAGCAGCAGTAGATGGCACAGGCCAATAAGTTTCAGCAGCTGATTCAGCAGCTGAGCAGGTCTTCATATTTAGGAGCAGCGTGTGCACCTTTCATGCGCTTTTGAACATCCTTCTCTTGAGTACAAGGGATTCTTGCAATCCTTGCAAAATTTTGCATGCTGGCCAATCCTTGCAAGTTTTTTACGTGCAGGAGCAGCGTGGAGCATGTACATGCAGTACTTGGGGCAAAAGGGGGCTGATTGCCCCTGAGGGAACATGTGGGAAACTTAAAATAAATACTGAGGGGGTTGCGGGATTAAGACGGAATTCATAAATAATTACATTCTTTTAGGGGTGCCGAATGATCCACATTAGGTACGGTAGGTCCTGAGCTGTGCAGCAAATTTGGGTCACGATGGAGATGTTCTGCATGCTCACTCTTACCGCAGATCTGTCGTAGCAAGTCACATGAAACGATAGCTGATACAACGGCATCAGTGTCCAAGTGCAAGCCACTGAGGTTTGCGTTACTTAAAGCTTGGGTAGGTCATGCTGCACATCGGACCCACAGGTGTAAAGGAAGGATGCCAAGTACACAAGCTGTAGCTGATGCATGATAAAATTTCAAGTCGTACCTATCTTGGAGGGGAGGCACAGACACCAACCACAGTTCACCAAATCTCATACTTTTCTCCTCAATGATCTACAACAAGCACACTGATTAAAAAAAACATGCCTTCTCGAAGGTAACCTCTCGCACACTTGCAAGGCACTGCACAACCTTTTTAGAATGAAGCGATCTCACCTTGCTGAGGGTGAGCAGTAAACACATGTTCAGACAGACTGCTCAGTTTATTCTGTGCTACTTTTGCATTGCCCTCTGATGTCCTACATGAATGCTCGCTGTGAGGCCAGCACGCTCCTCACCTTGTCAAGGGTAAGCCGCCCACGCATGTATGAAGAGAGGCTGTTCAGCTCGCCCTCACTTATATATGAGCGTGGTGCTACTGATGCCCGCTCCTTTTTTGATGCATTCCCCGCAGGATCTGAAAAAAAGATGATCAGGACATCCAGATGGGGACAACCAAGAGCTGCATGGCTTGAAGAAACAAACTGATAGCAGAGGGGTGAGGTTTGAGCACTTTCAAAGTTGAATCTTAAACTTTGGCAGCTGAAATTGGTAAACTCTGAGGGAGGTGTGTCCCCATATTCGTTGACAATAATGGCACACAACAATGTTTAAGGATGCATTGGTATTGGCAGTGTGATTCACGTAAGGGTGCTATGTGCTGTACATAAGTCCGATGTCCTACTCCACAAGTTGACCATCTGCAAAATATTCCTTATAAGACCTCCTGATGGTTTCTCAACACCCACAGGAAAACAGGCACCTCTTTTTTTATCCTACTTGACTTTGAAATCCGTCTAGATGAACAGCAAATTTGGGGGGAAAGGCTGTCTCTGTTTGTCTGTCTGTCAGCCTGCCCGTCTTTTTATTAAATATGTAAGGTCACCCTTTCCCAGCCAATGCCCCTGCGCCTCTTACCTGCCAAGCTGTGTGCAGGAGCAGATGTGGAGGCGTCAGTTGCGTGCGGTTGATCCCTCCTGTTGAGCACTGTGCCGGTACTGTGGCCACTGGTGCTGGAAATTGAGGCATGCTGCAGGGGCAATGACGAACAAAGAAAAGTTTAGGATGAACTTTTTTTGGCCTTGGGGTGGAGTTCTCCTTGAGTGACGGAGAGTCCTTATTGACTCCAAGCTCTCAACGATGCACGGCAGAAACAAGCATTACAGGACACACAAGTCCTCACATCAAGCATGTAATTTTTGAGCTTTTACAACACGTTGCAACCCATTTATCCAGGTGCTTAATCAATAATGGTTGCAACCCCAGATATAATTAATGGGAGGGGCCGGGAGGCGTCAGAAAGCATAACTTTTGGACGTCAAGGGTCAATCTGAATAAAAACTATATATTTGGAATCCTCGCGTCGAGAGCTATCAATTGGTATATATATGGGTCCAATCGGAGGGGGTGGGGGGTGGGTCGGGGGGGTTTCAACTTTTTGGGACCCCCCCTCCAGAATTTTTCTGGGCCACTTTTACAGAATTCTAAACATATCATCGGAATCCTGAGCTCAAGGACTGCCAATTGGCACCGTTTTAGTGTGAATTGGGTAAAAGGGGGGGTCTGTGTGCATGGCTGGAAGTCAGTGCCATGCGTGCAAGGGTGTGGGTAGCAAGGGGTGTGAATGCAAAGATGCAGCAAACCAATCCAAACTTCCAGGATAGTGACAACATACAATGTGTTCTCGCTAGGAGAATTTAGGAGGGCAGTTTGTGGACTTGCAAGCCAGTTGTGGGTGCCTGAAAGGGCAGGTATGCATGGGCGTCCGCTGCTTAGTTTTTGCCCCATAACTTTGCCGCAAACCAATATTTCATTGTGCTGAGTATGCAGATGGATGGAAAATTGAAAAAGGAGCAGATTGGTACCCTTATTGTCTGGTTTGGGACACTGGAAGGGGGATTTTGGGGGTGGGTGGTGGGTCAGGGGGGTCGCACCCAAAAATTAGGCATAACGTCCATCACTTTTTTTTTGCCCTCCTGGAGGGGCACTGCTCATTGCATACCTCTGTGAATTGTGCACCAGGCAAGCGGTTGAGGCTAAAATGGATTGTTGTGTTTTCGTAGCCCTGTCTACCCCCCCCATCTAACCGGGTGTGCACCGCCAATCCCTGACTCGTAGGAAGGGGTGTTTGCTGTAAAGCAACCTTTCTGCTAGCATCAACTCGTTTGCATAGCGTTGGAAACTCCTCTGTTCTGTGAAGGTGGTCATCCTATTTTCCCCCCTGTTATTCGATCTTGAAACAGATCTAGCCCTATAGGTCACTGCTGGTCTCAGATCACCTCAAGCCATCCTGCAGCCCCATCCCTCTCCATTTTTTTTCCACTTCTTTAACTCTGCGTTTACAACTCCTTTTTTATTCCAACACAACACTTAAAGGAGGTCCCGGAATAGCCTGTCACGTACCACTTGAGCTGATTTTTTGACAAGAAAAGTATTTCTAACTGCACCTGACTACCCTCTGGGGTCTTATCACCCCATCTTGTTTGCGACCATTTATGTATTTTACCAGGGATGGGCCATATGTAAAGCGCAACCTTCAACATAGAAACAAATGAAGAATAAATGCATTTGGTAGAATTAGCTGTTTGCCAAACCTCAAGGAATACATTTGTGGGTAGTGCCCCTCCTCCCCCCCCCCCAACCTTGCATGCCGAGTCCCATTTCAAAATTCTCTGTTTAAAAATACACCAAATGCAGCAACCCTCGCTTCTCCCACCAGACTCCTCAGATCCACTGGTTTTTTGTGAGAGAAGTATTATGTGTGCATACCCAGACTTCCTCATTTCAGCCTTTGGCCCCCAGCTGGACCCCTCAGCTAACTCCTCACTCTATGGCCAACTCCTTGGCCTTGCATGCTGGAGCATCTGTGGTGGCATCTAGCCTTACCATCACCCCAAGGCTCCGAACTCTTGAACTTGTCCCATCATGTTTGCATCATTGCACATGGCCTTGGGGAGAAAGGGCAGGTTGCTTGGGGATGGTTGGGTGGCTTGCAGGGGTCTCTCCCACCCGAGACCCTCCATTCCTGAAATAGCACCTTACACTTGCGTTCATACGCAATATAAGCGTATTTGATGCGTTATAACCAGTGCTGGACATTGACGTCTGGCTCCATCGGGCGCACCAGGTTATACCGTCAAAACATTTTATTTGTAGGCGTAGATAACGTTTGACAAATGGGTAACGACGTAATTTACAGCTCAGAATTGGCAAAGAATTACAAATCCAACCATTTTCGGTAAGGTTCTGGCCTAGTCCAGACCAAAATCGGCAGCTTTATGCCTCTTCACTCCGACCTGATCCGGCCCTCTAGGTCAGTCCTCACACAGACATGCTTTGCTGTGTCGGTATAACTCAAAGGTGAGCGCAGAAGCAAGTGCTCAAGCTCATGGAATGTGCATGAGCACGCTCTCAGGCAGCTTGAGTTTGCTCTTGGGCGCTTCAAGTTCCTGGCGGTCAACTTTTCACACAGTTAGTGACGCTTTCATACCGTCAGAAAAAGATGCACCGTGGATGACGGTGGCATGACGTAAACATAAAAATTTCACCGTCAATGACAGTCCCAGAAACAAACGACGTGGTGTCTGCACAGCACTGGTTCTGAATCAGAACACATATGGCTTCCCGCAAACCCACGTATGACACATCCCTTTTGTTACAAGTACTTTATATAAACTCCATAATTCCAAAATTTTCATCCTGATGACCTTGGGATTCTCTTCACAGAAACAGGGCAGGGGATCTCTTCATCAAAGCAGGGTTCATGTCACAGCTAATCATGCATGGGCTAGCAAGCTCAAAGCAAAAGTGACCTGGAGTGCTGTTGGTGCAAAGCTTGGTGAGGCCCTCGTTAGCTTGCTAGTTAGGGAAACTCTTTTTAATGCACGCAGCCTTTTTGGCTGGTGTAGCTCCTCTTTACAAGCCGCGCAGGTCACAAATTAGCTTGGTACCAAGCCGCGGCGGACCTTGGCTCTCAAGATGGTATTTCGGGGGCTTGACCATGGAATCTTTAAAATTTTTACGGACGCTTAAGATATCAATGGATCCCTCTGTAGCCTTAAAGCGCCATAGCAAATGTCACACTTGACCCCGTTCGCATTTTGTGCACTTGTAATTCTAAAGATATATTTTTAAACATTTCAATGACAGATTAAAAATAATACAAAGGTAGCCTGGCCGTGACCCTGGATGCGAAGGGAGCGGCTAAGAATCAGCAAGGCCGAAAGAGCAGTAATCAAACTATCAGTCCAAATAGCCACTTGTGTACTTTGCTCAGAACACCCTTTCTTCCCTTCCCACATGTCTGACTTACCCTGGCACTTAGACACTGCACATATGCGTGGTCTATGCAGCTTTTTGTTTGGAGAACAAAGTCTCAGTAGTGCTCCCCAAGAGCAGTCCCCACTTAGACAAATCTAGGCTCAGCAAGAGCCACTGCTTATAGGATGGAAAAGCACCGTTTCTAATGATACATCATCGTATGTAAACATACTTGGTAATAAAGCAGAAATGTAAATGCAAGGAGGAATGTAATGCATAGATAAGGAGGTACAAGACAAGCCACGCCGACCGGGCGCAGCTTGTCAGATAACTGTACTGATTTCTTTCTCTTCATAGCTCAAGAGCAGTGGAATGGCAAGGGAGCACGCTTACCGGGAGCACAAGGTCTATGCCACAGCTGATCATTCATGGGCTGGCAATTCCATAACAAAAGCGGCCTGGAATACTGTTAGAGCATAGCTTTAGGCTGGTGAAGCGGTGAGGGAGCGCACTTGCCAGGAGCACACACATAGCATCCTCACCTCAAGGAGGCAGATGTCTGTCCTTGGAACCTTTTCTTACAGCGCTGCATGCCGACTTCCATAAAAGCGCTACGGCATCAAGAACAGACATGCCAAGGGTCTGGCTCTGAATGACACAATTAGCCATTGTCTTGTAGGGTTGTAGGAAGTGAAATTGGGGACATGAACCATGAAAATGACCTCAGGCCTTAGGTCTGAGTCACCTGAAGCCCTGGAAGGTGTGGTGGCAAATGAGAGTTGATGGTGTTCAGGTCATCCCCTTGTAAGCTGCTGGCAGCTATGATGGCTTCTACCTGGGGGCAAGCACAAGAGGCGTCTCTTTTTCCTCAATGTGATGTGGTACAGGAGCGGCTTAACCACACAAAGGAACGATGGCAAGCAAACGCCAGAGTGCAACACACAAGAATGAGAAGCATCGATTGCTGAGCAAATCCATGTGTTTGCTGGCTTTGACCCTCACCCTCAAAATCGCGCAGAGCGCTGGAGAGGAGCAAGAGCAACATGAGGGGAAACATTTAAAAGCCTGGATGCAGATGCGGTGCTGTGGTCAACGAAGCAGGAAGGCAATCTAGCAAAGCACAAACCAGCCTTCAAGTCTTTTTGACACCTTGCTTTCAAACTCGGGCTCACCACAGTCCGACCTTGGTTGGCTTGAACCAATCCCCTTTCATAGCGTCACTACGCTCAGTGAGATAGAAGCCTAGATAGAAGCGCATTATACCTTGGGTATAGTGGCACTCTCGCTCACAAGGTGTGCCCTGAGCTCACGAACGCTCTGCTCCACAGCCCTTACGCTGGACTCCAGACCTTGCAACTCGCGGTCAAAATTGTGCTTTGAGCGCTCTGCAGTCAATTTGCCCATGTATGTGTAAGAGTGATGTGTGTGTGTGCGTGCGTGCGTGCGTGCGTGTGTGTGTGTGTGTGTGTGTGTGTGTGTGTGTGTGTGTGTGTGTGTGTGTGTGCGCGTGTGTGTGTGTGTGCGCGCGCGCGCGCGCGTGTGTGTGTGTGTGTGTGTGTGTGTGTGTGTGTGTGTGTGTGTGTGTGTGTGTGTGTGTGTGTGCACGTGCGTGCGTGCGTGTGTGTGTGCGTGCATGAATGTGTGCTTGTGAGTACAAGTTTGACCCTTTGCCAAAGCACCTTCGACGCGCATGTGTGTGTAGCGCCTGAGCTCTGCCATCCTGGATGACAAGCACTCTGTGAGGTCATGCCAGGGATTGCAGCCAGGATCAGCATCAAGGGTAGCCATATCCACTCTTAATTAAACCAGGTTGTGCCAACTTGTTTCAAGGGCCTTGAGAAAGATACAAAAAAATTTTAAAAATTCAAAAACTATTAAAAACACCATGTACAACGTCGAGCCTTTCTGAAGATACATCTGTTTGAAAAGCGTTGACCGATCTAGCATCTTCCCGAGCTTCGCACTTGACACATTTTAAACCACATTGTTCTTTCATGTATTAAACAAATTTGCAAAGCAATATCTTGCCTGTTTGTGCATGAAATATCCGTGCTTCTCATGCAAGATCACTTCTGGGGCTTGATTTCCGACAGAATTCTCAGCTTAGACTAGCTATTTATGCCTTTCTCCGACTGTCATCTTCTTCCCACAGAGGTTTCCTCCTTATTTCCTCCTGCCACTCATGTACACCTTTTTGACGTCATCCCTTTTACCAGTCAGTGACTGACAGTGGCAGTCTTTGGTGGTAAATTCTTATCTGACAGCCTTTAAGGCAACATATTCATAATTAAGCAGGTTTATCATTGTCCAAATTTGTCAAGGTGCACTTTGGTACGACACTGTCATCGGAAGCGCGCTTTGGCTACTCAAACTGCGGTCTGTCCATGAAGTTTCGCACTGAATGACCCGGAATTGCTTTTTTCACTTACATGGGGATTGGAGTACTACCAAATACCTAGTAGGTATTTCGGCTGCCTCAGGATCAGCGTCAAATAAAATGGAAGGCACTCTTTGGGGTTTTGGCTGGCCATCCTAAAACACCCTAGGCACTTTGACGGCTAAAAGTGGCATCAAAGTGTGTCCCATAGGGACAGCCTTTTCAACTTTTTGGTGTATTTGCGATGCTTCAGCCGCTCAGGCCAAAAGGGACATGAGTGTCCGCCTCCTATTCCAGGGGATGAAGATTGCTTTTCTAGTAGTTATCATCCTGATGGCGGATCTCCGGGGGTATTACATTGAGTATCTGGCCGCTAAAACATCTCACGAGCTATTCCAGACTGGTTTTTCCCTAATGGTACTGACTCCCCTGCCCGGCACCAAAGCTGTCCTGATGCTCTCTTTGTGCACTCTATCCCAGGCCAACAAGTCCACCTTGATCCTTCCAAGATCCCTCCTCAAGACAGAGATATCCACCTTGTTGAGCTCAAATTTTGCCCAGGCACCAACCCTTCCGTCACTTTGGAAATTGCAGCAATCCAACATGCTCAGACATTGACCAGACTTGACCAGACTGGACACCCGCACCTCAAGAAATCCAAAGAAAAAAAAAACTACGTAGGCAGAGAAAACTCTCCCTAGATCAATTAAGGAAAAGGAGACACGTTGGCTCAAAAGAGCCGTGAGTCCCCTCCACCACGAAGCTACAGAAAGAATATCCTAATGGGGATCTGGAGGGTTATTGGAAGCATTCGGCTCCATAACCTGGCTGCAAGAAGTGTTCTTGTTTTCAATAGCACGCCTAGTGGTAACAAGCCTGTTGGCATACATGACAGAATGGGCATGAAGTTTGCGAGCGAGTTTGTTGGCGCGTTGGTGGTCAAGTCCCAGTTGTTTCAACTGGTTAATTGTGTGCTCAGTGTAGCAGGTCCCACCAACACCCAAATGGATGGTGTGGAGAGTCACAACTTTTGCATTAATGTTCTTACGAAGATCTGCATGCTGCCGCTGTGCCGCCTCCAACTGCTGTCCAGGCCTCGTGTCTTCACAGTACTTAATTTCAATTAAGTGCACATCCCGCTGGTTTACATTTAGTTGGTGAGGTTGCCTCACGCGGTTGGCTGTTGTGGCCCTCAGTGTGGGGTTGTGTCTGCTGCGTAACACATGATGGTGTGAGCAGGAAGTAGAAGGAGGAGTGGCTTTATAGGGAGTAATCAGTATAGCATTAGGATGGCTGGTGGTGAGTCTAGACTTCTTAGGAAATTTTCTTGGAAAGAGGTAAGGGGGTATAATTCTGTTTGAAGCATGTGCAGGGATTTGAAGGTTGTGCTGCGCCAACCTATCACCACTCCCTATGTCCATGTTAATCAAACCTGCTCCCCAAGGGCTTTTGCTAAGAGCTTTGATGATCATTCTTCCAGCAACATTGTGGCGTTCAGTTTTCATGCTGGGGATGATATGATTTTGGCAGCCTGAAAGCATGTGGAGTGCGCTGTCTAATTGATGACAGCCTGGGAGAGGGCATAGTGGGTTAGTGGACCTTTTGAAGCGAATCGCATGTTTTTGGTTATAGAGGGTGCCAGTGCGATATTGCAAGATGGTGCGCTTCATGGGTGTGGATATACAGGACATGTTACTAAAGGCATTGCTGATTTTCTTATCTACATGTGGTAATAAACTCTGATAATATGAGTTGTAGCCTGTTTTGGAGTTGGCATATCCAAATCTGTGTTTTGGATGCATATGAGATTTGAGAGCGTTTTGAAGATTGGGGAGGTAGGTGATTTTAGGATTGGTTGTAGGGGCTGTGGATGTGCCAGCATTGTGTTCTTTTTTTCCTCCTTGGCTAACCAAAATGAATGAGGAAAAGGATTTCCACCGGGGCCTGCGCTAGGGATCCCGGTATCAGCCACATTATTATTGGCTTGGCTTGCTTGATATTTAGCAATAGCATCTGCACATTCGTTACCAGCAATGCCAGCATGACATTTTACTTTGGAGAAACATATTGGTTTGTGAGTTGATAATGAGGGTAGATGTGGTTTTTAGGATATCCCCTTGGATATGTTGTTTGTGGTTCTCTGGGTAGATAAGTTGTTTACGTCCAAATCCAAACAGAATTAGAAAAGAAAAGAAAGAAAAGAAATAATTACATAGGCAGTGATACACTCCCCACATCAATTAAGGAAAGGGGGCCACATTGGTGCACAGACCGTATGACCTCCCCACCATGAAGTTCAGACTGAGAAAAGGAACAAACCAAACAGGAATAACCAAGTGACTCTGCATATTTTCCTGATTGTTGAGGCAGGCACTATTTACAAAGAGTTTACAATCAAACCTCTTGTCAATTGAGGCCTAACCAAACATTAAGCTAAGCCTTGTCACGACGAAAGTCTGCTGCAGCGAGAGTGTGCTGCAAATGCCTGATGGTCTGTCTTAGTCAAGTGTGTGAGGTGTGACCTGTATTTTGTTGGGACTTTTCCTTGAACTCCCTCTTTTATCCTTCTTCTTTGGAACATCCCTCTGAGTATTAGCGCGTTTCCCTTTATCCCTGGCCATGTGCCAGGGGTGTTGCTCCTGGTGTAATGATGTAACCTGGTCAGCTGGTCCGCCCTTGTCCGCTCTCTGTCTCTCCCTGTGCTGTGCAGCCATTCCAGCACTCAAGCAACAGCAGCAAAGCTAGCATCAGGCAGTGGTGCAGCTCAGCCACATCAAATCAGCCTATCAGCATGCAGCCCAAGCTTGTAGCAGATTACTAGCGCGCTCTCCCCCCTTCACGCCTCTTATGGGATTTTAGGTTATAGGATACTGCACTTAAGACACTTATCTGTATGTGTCACGCTCTCAGCCTGACAGCCTCTAGCTTTCAAATTGAGCTGCCATGCCCTGCAGAGTTCAACCACTATCAGTAACACCAGACATGCTCTTTTGCTTACAGGGGGCTTGGGGGGGGGGAGGGGGTTGCTGGGCGCGCGGATGTGGATATCAGGAAAAGGAGAGTCCGGGCGTCTTGGGGCACGGCTGACAACCCGCACAATCCCCATTAGTTCTGTCTCTTTCCCTTTCCTAGGCTTTCATAGGCCACACCATCCTTTTGGGTGTTGGAGGGACCCGAAGAAAAAGGAAAAACCACGTAGGCAGAGAAAACTCTCCCTACATCAACTAAGGAAAGAGAAACACATTGGCTCAAAGAGCCGTGAGCCTCCCTCACCAGAAGATGAGAGGGGAGTTAATGTGGATCACGTGGGTTTCTGGCAGCAAGCTGCTCCAGGGCACCAGTGTTATGATGAGTGTTTTTATTTTCAATGGCACGTCTGGTAGAGGTGAGTTTGTGCGCAAATTGTACAGAATGGGCATGGAGTTTTTTGGTGGTACCTGCTACACTGAGCACACCCTTAATTAACCAGTTGAAACAACTGGGACTTGACAACCAATGCGCCAATAAACTCACTTGCAAACTTCATGCCCATTCTGTCATGCATGCCAACAGGCTTGTTACCACTAGGCGTGCTATTGAAAACAAGATTGCTTCTTGCAGCCAGGTTATGGAGCTGGGTGCTTCCAATAACCCCCCAGATCCCCATCAGGATATTCTTTTTGTAGTCATCATGGTGGAGGGGACTCACGGCTCTTTTGAGCCAATGTGTCTCCTTTTCCTTAATTGATGTAGGGAGTGTTTTCTCTGCCTACGTAGTTTTTCTTTTCTTTTCTTTTCTTTTCTAGGCTAGCCGTAGCTAGTGTAGTTTGGAGGGACCTTTGGTGAGGCCCTTGCTAGCCTGCTTGTTAAGGGGCCTTTCCTTAATGCACACAGCCTTTGACTTGCATATACTTTTTTTCTTTCTTTCTGACCCTCTAATGATGGAGTTTCACAGCTCTTTGAGCCTATACGTTTCCTCTTCCTTATTTGAAGTAGGGATTATCTTCACTGTCAACGTAGCTTTTCCTTTTTCTTGTTTTGAAAGTATTACTAGTCAATGACGCTGCAATCCTTAAAGTTTTTGCTTCTGCGCATAATTCCACCACTGTCTTTTTTTAGCACATTCATGGAAATGATTAACTACCACGCTTCAGGTCCAATGACTGAAGGGAACAACAATTTATTGCTCTGGGGCAACCTCAACAGGTGCAATATGGAAACCATTGTTAGTTGCTGCTTGTTGCAAGGAACGTCTCTGCTCAACACCTAAAGGACAGAAAGCCACCACTGCTCCTCCACTCCCAGCAAACTTGCATGCCGCTCCAACTGACCTTGCTACCTGCATGAACACTCAGCAGATATACAACCATTCAAATTCAGGGACAGATTACCATGGCAAAGCATTTTCTACGATGTTATGGTGAGATAAAGGACTGTTCCATGCAGGCGCATGCAGGGCAGGACACAATAGGCACACAATCCAGTCATTTGTGCCGTTGGGAGAGCAATTTGAAGCAGACAAATGAAGGTGCACAGATAGCTGTGCATGCATAAGAATTTTGTGTGCAGAGGTGTGCTCTCTTGCAATACAGCCTTTGGTTAGAACCCCGCGCAGTGTGTTGCCATGTCAATTTTGTTGAAACCTTCAAAGATGCACAATTTTTTTCATAGCATTGCACTGGGAGAGGAGGGGGGGAAGGGTTTGCCAGGAAGAAAAACGAGAGGCATGCAGAGGACAAACCTATCCGCACTATGACTCCCTCTGCAAACACAGCTATCCGCCTTGGATTCCTCTTCAAGGCGCTTATTCTGGACAGTTTCCATTGGGCTGGTTTTATATGTAAGGTGCGGTGTGTTAACTGATATTGTATTATATTACATAACAAGTGGATTGACAAGCCGCTGCTACTTCTATTGCTGCAAGGCTACTTGCACTATGAGCGTTTTAAAATGCGTGCAATATTTTGCATCCTTTGAGTTGCCTGTATCATCATGAGTATAGGGGTGCTTGTCCTCAGATGCCCCATGCCATGATGGTTTGAACGTGCCTCAGTGTTTCAGCACAGGTGCCCCTATGGAGTGCCTCCGCTGCAAGTGCTATTTGCCTGGGCCAAAAGCTCGGCCTGTGTCTGTGGGTGGCAAACCGCAGATGCAGCGAGCTCCGCCATGCAGGTCCTGTAGCAGTGGAAGCATGTATTCTGGACGTGCCCTTGCCCCCAAGCTGCCATAGAGTCGTAGCAAAGAACTCGCCTGAAGGCGTCTCTGTCTTTCCTGTGCATGTTTGGCTTATCATTCCCCCCTGCCCAAGCACCAATGCCCATATCTGGTGGGCTGTCTGTCTGCGTGCCCTTAACTCCAGGTTTAAACTTAGAAATTCCTGCCTTAATGGGGGGCCCAGGGACCTCAAGGATCAGATTTTAGGCTTTATGTGCGAGGGGTTCCAGGACTTCATAACTTGCTAAGGGCGGCAGCCCCAACTGTCCAATTTGATTTCTTTGAACCACCCATTCATTGGGATGAATAGTAGCAGTCACTTGGTTCTTAGAGTCCGCTCTTGAGGCAGTTTTGAGTCACTTAGGAGTTTGACCCATCTCCTTTCTCCAGGTTCCTGTGTTCTTCTAGGAACTTATCCTTGTTTTCCTTGCTCCCTTTTTCTTTGCGCTTTTAAGTTTTATGTGCAGAGGCCCTTTTGTTCACATCGCTGTGTCCTGGGCACGTATGAGGGAAAAAAATGGATTCCACAAATCTAGAAGGGAAATGCAAATTCATGGTGTACCAGGAGGCTACGAGGAGTTTAAACATTTTATACATGATTGGTCAACACAACAACATAGTTTGCTTCACAAATTGCTTCCCTTGGCTCTCAGTGTAGCTTGAACCAGGGAAGTTCAAACCCTCGGGTAACCCGAAGAAAAACAAAAAACTTGGCCTGTGCCCGAGGCGCAGGCCAGATCAGGTCGGGTCAAACCCAAATATTTTCAAGGGGCAGCTTTTGTTTTTGGTACTGAACCCGAGAGTTTTTAACGGCATGTCAGGTAAACCCGAGGAATCATGAAGTGTCTTCCGGGCAGCCCCGAAACCCCTTGTAACCCCCTGAACTTCCCTGGCCTGAACTATGTTTAAGTAACCTGCATTGTACAGGTTGTGAAGTGCATCAAAAGTTGGGTGGAAGGATTCATGAAAACATGCTCCTTAGACTTTATTTCCTGAAAGAAATTTGTTTCCTAGGTCTCATAAAAATCTGAGTGGGCCCGGATTGCCCCTGATAGGTGCAACCCTTGCGATAAGAAGATGGCAAGGAAACATGCGTGCTCATGGTCAGTGTAAAATGAGGCCTGCACGACCCCACACTGAAAACGCCTCCTCACCTCAACCATCTTAATGTTGACCTCACCAATGACAGCGTCGCCAAACATCTGCAGCAAAAGGAGGAAGAAAAACAAACTGGAGGCTTGAGGACGCCTGGCATGCTGGAGTAGGGGGGCTGAAACGAATTAATCAAAATTGGGCGAGGCAAACACAGAGGCGTATTAGGAGAGAAACAGGAGAGGAGAGAAGCAGTGCCTGCGCACCTTTCGCCTCAAATCAAAGTTTGCATTCATGAGGTGAGCGATCTTTGGCCAGTCACCATCTTGCAGAGCCATCCTGCAGGTTCAGAGGTGCCAAGATTATGGTCCACTGATGACCATTTGGGACTGTTGATATGTGCCCCAAAAGGGACTTGCCATCCTGTGTGCGCATGCCATCCTGCATCATCACTGGTGCTCAATGGCTGCGTGCGTTGATTGCCTGCAGGTGTTCACAGCTCGTGCATTGTGCTAGACAGGCAAGGGTAGGGCCATTGTTATGTGCTGTTGCTTGCATGAATTTGGTGCAATTGCTGTTTGTGCGTGCAAATCACCTGCAGCACCAGGCTCCCATTGCGTGCATTGGAGGTTTGCTGATGTTCACATTTGTGCACACTGGATGGACAGCAGCATAGGTGTGTGCAATGTGCAGATTGAGCTTGCACAGCAGCAAGTGAAATAATGGTTTTTCAACCAGGTTCCAGTGATGCAGTAACCTGGTGAAACAAAAGCCACCGCTCGCACGTTTAAGTCAACTCTTGACCATCCTGTTTTGCCCACCCTGCCCCCTCTGGCAATCTTGTCTTGCCCACCCATCTCTTGCTTTCAAGTCAGGCTCCTCCTATGCCTGGCTAACACCACACCTTTCTGGTTTCCCTCACACATTCAGTCTGCACACCAGCAGCAATGACGAAGACATGTCAAAAAGGACCATTGAAAGCACCGTGCTTTGCAATATTCCAAGCTAAAATGCCTGAAGAATGGAAATCAGTACTTGCAGCAAACTGGATGTTCATGCTAAGAAATTGCAAGCGCATCTTTTGAGGTCATCTCACCTGCCATCCTCAGCACACTTGGCAGCTTGCTGCATGCACTGGACTACTTCTGGGTCACCCTCCGTCCAACGTTGCCTTACTTTGCTGTGCACCTGCACACATGCAGGCAAATCTGTGTGCTCAATATACAATATACAGCAAGTTGTCCACTGGACATGCGGTCACCATGCTGAATGGTTGTTGTCAGGGATGGATTTGGATGTCAAAGCCACCATGAGATAGCATCAGCATTTGATATCAGAGAGCCTGATTCAAAATGCCAAACAAGCTCTTCAAAAACATGCCGAGCAAAGCTCAACACTTTTTTGCTTCTGGGGTTTTGCCCACCCGAGCGAGTATTGAAATCAGAGATCCAGGTGAGAAGCAAATTCACTCCCCTTCCCCCCCCAGTGAGTTACAGGGATGTAAGAAAGAAATACCTGCACATTTAACCTGATTGCTGCCTTCACAAAACGGAGAATGCAACATGTGCCTACCTTGCCGCTTTCGCTGGGGGAGTCTGCCCAGAGGAGGTCTAAGGGTGGCAGCAGCTGTGGGTCCAAAGGAATGCATTTGAGCTGGCCTCCGCTGCTGAGGCCTGCAAAGTCCATGTAACACAGGCCGCCCCATACCTGCGCAAGGGCGCAAAACAGCATGGGTGCATGCCTGTCTACATGCAACAGCGGCTTTAAAAGGGCTCCTGTTGATTGTGTGAGCCTGTTTTCTACACAAGCTTTCATACACACACACGCACACACGCGCACACACGTCGTGCGGTCATGTTGTGATTGACTAAGCCAAAGCGTGCATTGAAATGGAAAAAGAAGAAAGGGACGGGTGAATACAGGCAAGGTTGGTTGCACTTGCACACTAGAGCAAAAGGACAAGAATGATATTTAGCAAACTTGATCTCCCTTGCCCTTTGCCATCCTCCCTCCCTAATTCATGCTGCAACCTTGTCCCAAGTTGTAAACATTTATGTGCAGTTCCAAAATGCAAGACATAAGAATGGTCAGTGTTTGGTATCACAGCTTGCTCAAAGGTACCTGTAAGACCTATCTTGTTTACATGCTCAAGTGAATGGCATGGTGTTTTGGAGCTAAGATTGGCATACCTGAATCACCCTGTCCATCCATCCTGCATTGATGCCTGCAGTGTTGCGGCATGAAAACAAATAGGCATGACGCTTTACCTTGCAAGATGTTGACATTGCAGCTGCGCTCTAAATGTCTACCCAGTACCTCAAAGTCTAAAAATGCATGGTGTTATGCAGCAAACAGTATGCTGCCCAGGGCATACAGCATATACGCACAAGGATATGAGTTGCATCTGGTAATCATAGCACATTCTCATGCAAGAGGCACACACATCGAACCAGTCAGCACCGTCACCATTCAAGGACCTCAGCAAGCAAGCACACACATACATTCACACACATGCGAGCTTACACATACTGTATGTGACATACACACACAGGACCCAGCCTCCATGCACACACCCAGCTCTTCTTGCTCTACTGCAAGCACCAATGCAGGCCGATCCTGCTTAGGAATGTCGACCCCATAATACTCGATAAGGGCCTGGACAGCTGCATAAATCAATGCCGAGGAGCCTGAGAGGCCCAGTTGCCTGCGAAGTTAGCAAAGGTGAACACAAGAATGGATTGTTTTCTGATCCCTGCACACTTTGGCAGTTTTGACGACTGGTGATACGCTACTGCAAAGTCAGCAAAGGTGAACACAAGAATGGACTGTTTTCTGATCACTGCACACTTCGGCACTTTCGACTACTGGTGGTACGCTACTGGCTCCTTCCAGGTCATCTTACTCAGCATTCGCCTGTGAACCAGTCATCCAAATTGGGAGGGGCCATGGAGGAACATCCTCTGAAACCATCTACGATTTAAAGAGAAAGTGCTGAGAAAGTGCCCATGCCATGAACAATGACAAATAGAAAATATCACGAGCTTAGTAGCGCATCCCTACCTGGGGATGTGTGTATCATACGATAGGCTGAATTGCTTTCCCTCTATCCTCTCTAGAAGCTCATGCGAGCGGCAGTAGTCAAAGAACTTTTTGCAAGTAGCCTGCATGCGAGATCCCAACAGCAAAAAGGAGGTGCACAGGAAATGTTTTGACCACCCACAAAGGACCTTTGCTGAAGGTTACTGCAAAAAAAAGCTGCGTCAAAATCTGATGCTGGCATACTTACTTTCAGCAAGTGTATGCTACCCGCGTGCCCAAACACCCAAATATGCAAGGATAAATTGCGTCACAAACTGTGCATGCTGGGACGCGCACCTTGAGCAAGTGGACGCCACCTGTGTACCCATACTTGGCACATGTGCATGAAAGGTCTTCCAAGCTGGAGAAGGCCTCCTTGTCATGCTCAGGGTGTGGTTGGAAAGAGACGGCATGTGAGGGCTTGAGGCTTACCTGTGATCATTGGTCACCATTCGACAGAATGAAAACCTCACCTCTTTTGCACCTCAGAGCCATTGAATGATAGGAGTGCACAGATGTTTGTATTGAGGACGCAGGCTGCAGGGAATACTACAAAGATTTGCATTTTTTTGTGCAAAGAACTCATTTAAAACCACACCCCAAGGTGTCCAGGACACCACAAGTGCTACAGCCCTGGCCCTTGTACCCGATAAAATCCATGATTAAATTTGCTTTTTACAAGTGCCTGGCAAGATACAAATTCAACATCAGTGTTACAGTGCCAAACTTCATGAGTGATGGATTAGAGAGCAGCTATCCAACTGCATCTGAAGGAGCCCAATTTAAGCTGCATAATAAGTTGCTACTGATCAAAGCAATGGATGGGCAACAGAGCAACAAGGCAAAAAGAGCCTGCAAGGCTTTGTTTGCTGGAGCTTGAGGATGGTCTTGGTCTAAAGTGAGGACGTGGCTAATCCTTGCATGGCGAGACTTCAGAAATGATGTTTTCCTATATGTTATGAGAAAAAAGACTGAGGCAGTGAGTGGCACTGGAGTTCAGACACAGCCAAATTTGCAGTATACAGAGACATGAGCTGCTTGCTGATGTTAGAAATATGGACACCTGAATGCCTGGTGGAGCCCTTTGCTCTTGAATGGCAGCACAGGTTACAGCACGTACCTCACAGGAGAAGTTTGCGAGTGAGAAGGCAATTGCTTTCCCAAAGTACCCGTCGGAAGGGTTGCCCAAGAGCCCTACCCTGCACGCGCAGGAACGAACAGTGCATCATTTTTCAAATTTGGGCCATTCAATTTTACTCAGAATCTGGTGCTAAGCTTTCTGAAGTTGCTATCAATGTTAACAACGCTCATTTGCACAGCTAACAGTATGCAGCATGGTACCAGAAACGGAGCAAACATCTAAGTTCCTGGTAAATGCGTGTGAACATTCACACTCCAAGCATATATTTGTGCTTAGAAGAAGCGCACACTCAGGCAGGCACAGCGGGCTCTTGTGCGCGCACACTTATACACACACACAACACACACAAACACAACACATACACACACATATAACACACACACAACACACACACACACACGTACACACACAGAGCTTACAAAATCACAATACACAGTAGCAAAATTCATTACTCAAGAATCACATTGAAGTTTGCCCGTGCACTGATTCTTTCACCTCTATTCACTCACCGAGCATGCACTCGCTTAGTGATGACTCCCATTTGGAATTTCTAAGTTAGATATAATTTTGATAATTATAGGCAGGGTTCAAGCTGCTCACGTGAGGAAACTTCAATCTCAAATAAGAAAGGATTGCATGCCTATGTAGGGCATGACAAGTTTTCTCATTCTCTTCATGATTTAAAATTTTTTTCATGCTCGGGTTGCTACCTGACGGCTTTAACTCACTCACTTCTCATAAATGGGGGAAGCTTATCATCCAGAAGAGGCCAAGAGAGCTGTGGCACAGGCTGAGTACTTTTTAAAGGTGAAAACGTGTCCTCTGTTGGCCTCGAAGACAGCAGGGTTTTGCATTGCGTAGCACAGCGCGTGCACAGTCTTGTGGGTTTTCGGGATCTCAAGGCACACTCATTCCCTGCACTCATCTTTTGCTTATGTGGTTATGCAATTGCATGTGTGTGTGTGTGTGTGTGTGTGTGTGTGTGTGTGTGTGTGTGTGTGTGTGTGTGTGTGTGTGTGTGTGTGTGTGTGTGTGTGTGTGTGTGTGTGTGTGTGTGTGTGAATGTGTGTGTGACAATTTGGTTTCTTCGCATATTGTTGCACAATGGCCACCTACTGAACTAAACAAATAAATTGTGACGAAGCTACTTCTAAGCCTGAGGCATTCCTGTATTGTTGCTCTTGTATTGCTTGGCCTTCCCTGCATCGTTTGTAACACGCTAATCCACACTCTTCCCTTAATTAATCCAGGATGGCTTCCAAGGCAACCGCACAATTTCGTCAGCATGGCACACCGTGCTTGCAATGGGTAGTGCTTATCCTTTGCTGCTTTCAGACAGTATAGCATATGCTGCAGCCCTGGGAAATGGGGACGCAAAATGCGCCCTGGAGGCTTGGCTATATCAGGTGTGCTTGGGATCCATTGATAGTGGTAGGCTTCAATGCTGCAGTTCACATTGCTCTGGTGCAGACCTCTGAAATCTTGTCATGTAGTTCAAGTTTTTGGGCTGCCTTGTGTTGTATTCTTTTCTGACTTTCAAGCTGAGTGTATTCAATCATGGAGCTGACGCGCATACCCAGTTGTCATGACCAGGAAGTGGCCGAAAGGCTCCAGATTTCTTGACATGAATTTATTGGTGACAAAAGAAGATTTGCAGTTGTAGAAAACGAAACATTTCGGTTGCCAACCAGGATAGCAAAAAGTGAAGCGGTGCATTGAGGTTTACCATCTTTCTTCCTGAGTTTGAGCACCACCTTGCCTACCCATCTTGCCTACACCAACCTTACACACACTTGCACCTGCACGCTCACAGGTCATAGGCAAAGGCATGTTCCGTGACTTTCTCACACGGATCTCAAGCCAGCCTCAAATCATCAGCGCCTACTCTTCAACATCACCCGTCAGAGACAAGCAAAAAGCCTCTGCCCTGGCGGAGCGCCTTGAGGCTTTGGTCCGCGAGGCACCACAGGTGCTGTGCGCATGCGGAAGTTTCCCTGTTTGCTTTTCATGGCTGTTCAATCACGATGCTGTGCTGTGTTCTGAGCTTTTTCAGTAATTTCTCTATCCTGGCTTGATGGAAATGTTGTGAATGCCCTCTTTCCACTGTGCACGCATTTTCCTTCTTGCATGTTTAAACGATTTGTGCACTCAAAAAAATGTTCAACAGACTCCCAAACCTTTGGTGTGCAGTTGTTGTTGCTGTTGTGCTAAGAGCCCTACCCAGCCTTGCTTAGATCATGCCCTCTTTGTCTATGGTATACAGCACCTCCCATTGCCTGAAACCCTCTTTCGCATTGTTTGTCTGCCCCTGAGCCTTGCCTCATTCACCTCATTAATGCCAAGCTTTCAGAATCTTGATTCACCGTTGATACACCTGCCTGTGCAGGCGCAAGTGCCACAGGCTTGCCAGCCTGGCGCCACACTGGACCATCCCCTCTCTGTCGCACTACCAGGTCTAGCTACGCACGTGCCATCCCCTTCAGTAACAGATGAATCCCTGGGCGCCGACTCAAACGTTCATGTTGGCGTGGACAGAAGCGGCGGCAGCAGTAGCCAGGGTCAAACGCAGCCCATGGTACCAGCAGCAGCGGGCACACATGTATCAGGTGTGCCGCTACCCACAGGCTGCGTACATGATTGCTGGCCCTTTGAGCTGCATGGGTGGGAGACGCAACCACCGTGTTTTCTATCTAGAGAACAGTATGAATGGAGATGGGCTTGCCTGCTTTAAAAAGAGGTGCCAGACCTTGGCAGCCTTGCCACCCTGAAGAACCCAAAATCCCTGCCACAGATCCTTGCAACCAGCACCAGAGGCAATCTCAGCTGTTTACTTGGTGGCGATAAAACAACATCACATGCCTCGCTTTTGATGCGCCTGTAACAAATCTTTCTGCATTCTTCCAAGTGCACAAACCATGCACAGCACTTTCCCGTTGCACAACATGGGCCCCGCTGAACCCCACAGTGCCTCCCGCTACCTGCAGTACCTCACGACTTAACCTGAAAGGCCTTTGGTCATGTGGTGTGTGTGCGCGTGCAGGCCAGGAAGACACCCATCAGCCCTCAAGCCAAGGCGCCCCCCCACGCCCTCACATAGATCCGGAAAACTATGAGACACCAAGCCGAGACAACCCCCCACTTTCTCAAAGAGAGACAGAAGAGGATGCGCTGCGGCGCAAGCAAAAGGCAGCTGCTGCACATTCAAGCCAAGACAGGCCCCCATCCCCTGGCATAGAGACAGAAGAGGATGCGCTGCAGCGCAAGCAAGAAGCTGCCGCTGCTCATTCAAGCCAAGACAGGCCCCCATCCCCTCGCATTGAGACTGAGGAGGATGCGCTGCAGCGCAAACAAGAGGCTGCCGCTGCACAACCACAACACCGCTTATGGAGCGCACTTGCGCAAGTGGGTGCGTTTGGCTTGCAGGAGGTGACATGGTGCGCTCATGCGTTGTGGATTTCTGCCTGTGGGTGTAAGAGATAGAATATATGCAGGTATCAACAATACCAAAATACATTCCTGACTGTTGCATTCTTGTCTTTATCCAGCCTGGTTGCTTGCCCTTGGTGTGCAATAAGACTCATGCATCGACATTGGAACTGATGTGCAACAGGCTGGCGTTGCTCACACTTCAGCATAAGTATCGACAACAACTTTGTAAAAAGAGCAGCGGACTGGCTGAACATGCTTGACTGTGCAGGTGGCTGCAGCAGCACAGGCAGCACGGCAAAGCAGGAGCAATAGCGACCCCAGCACATCCACTCCCTCAGCTGCGGAGACTCAGCAGCAGCAAGGGGATGGCCAGCATCTCACGCCTGCCACATCCACACCAGCACAGCAGCACCCACATGCACAACCTCCGGCATCAGAGCCCTCTCCTCCCGATACAGACGCTCCACCAGCGCTGCACCAATCACCAGCACCACCTGCTGCTGCGGGTACATCCTACAGCAGCCGCTTGCCCTCACTGGCAGGGAGCGCTTGGCAGGGACTGTCTGCCGTCTCCGCCTACGTGCCCAGCCGGTGGGTCAAGGGTGGAGGCGAGAGCAGCAAGCCCTGCAGTTTGGATCAGGCTCAGCAAGGTCAAGATGGATACTCTGGTGGTGTTTCACAACCGTCTACAACACGCACAGCAGCTACCATGGGGGCACGTGATGATGCTGGTGGAGCCACGCAGTCGCAGCACCTCCATCCTTGCACGCCATCATCAGCACCGCTAGCACCATGGAGCAGACCTTCTACCATGCCGTCAGCTTCAAGCAGGGGAGATGAGAGTAGGGACAGAGAAACACGCCCAGTGCATGCTCGCATCCACGTCATAAGAGGGGCTAGCGCAACTGACAACCCTGCACTGCCATTGCTGCTGCTGCTGCGACTAGAGGTGGATGAGAGCAGCGGCTGCAACAGCAGCAGCGGCAGCGACAATGGCTACGGCAGTCAACTGCACACCAGGCCCAGCAGCAGCAAGCACACAGTGGAGGGAGGCTGCAGTCTGGGCCTCCCAGCTGTGCGCACCCGCATTTGGGTGCTGCCAGAGGCACGCCAGTGTGAACACGCAGCTGCCGTGCACCCCTCCGTTTCTCCTGATACTCCTGAGGGTGCGTGTTCCATGCGCGCAGCAGCCCCTGCCAGTGCTGCTGCGTGCCATGCCCAGCCCTGCAACACAGCATCCCAAGCCTCATGCCCAACAGCTGGCAGCCAAGGGCAGGGACCGACACAGCTGGAAGCACAGCAAGTGTGTGCAGCAGCCCAAGCGCACCCAGCACTCGAGAGCCACGGCTGCCGGCAACGACCATACCCACAGCAGTGCGCACATGCTGCTGCCCAGGAGCAGCCCTCACCTCAGCCACAGCTTCTGCAGTTGTCCCTAGAGGTTGTTGCAGAGTCATCAGGTAGCACAGATGCTGCGGAAACTGCTGCTGCTGCAGAGGAGGAGGCCGCAGCCCGCAGCCGCCTGTACCTTCACGGCCAGTGGCTGTACGGCTCAGCTGCCAGTGCAGCTGCTTACGCGGCAAGCGCGGCGGCTCAAGCCGCAGCCAGCAGGTGGGGGTGTGAGGTGTCTGGAATTTTTTGTGAGTTTGGGGTTTAGGTCAGACGGCAGACAGCAGGTGGGGTGGGAGGGGTTCAGGGTTGAGGGGTTTAGGTTTTAGGTCAGGCAGTCCAGCTGCTTACGCGGCAAGCGCAGCGGCTCAGGCGGCAGCCAGCAGGTGAAACGGGAAGTCCAGGGTTTAACAACATCCTTGCTCCCCTTTGCAGAGCTGCCTACCTCTCTGTTTGGAGCAGGTCACGTCTGCCTGCACGCTAATGTGTGTTTGAGATGTTGGGGCTGTTTACAGAATGCGTGTCGTTGTGAGAGGCGGTCATGTTTGTTTGTGCATGCGTTTTAATGACTTGTGATACCCTGCTTGCAGCTGCAGAAGATAATGTGCAATTCGTAATTGCTTGCTGTTCTCTGTTAACCTTTTAGCGAGGCAAGTGATGCTCAACAGGCAGTTTGACTTTTGCAAGGAAGGGTCAAAACATGCTCAGCAAGCCATTGTCAGTGACAGTTCCAACTCTTGCCATGCAGCAGTTAGTCATAGACGTCCCTCTACCATTTTCGCAACAGAGCCGTGGTCTGTCTCGCCTGCACCTGCAAGAAGCAACCTTGCCCTTGACAAGTGTGGTACCGTCACACACACATACGCGCGCACGCACACATACATACACACACACGCACACACGCGCACACACACACACATGCACACGCACACACACACACACACACACACACACACACACACACACACACACACACGTGCACACGCACACACACATGCACACGCACACACACATATGTACACACACGCATGCATGCACATCTGTGCACATGTGGTCACATCAACTACACGGAACTCTCATTGAACTGTCATCAGGCTGCCGGCCAGCCACTGGGGCCAGTTTGCATCACACTACCTAAGCCATTACCTGGGCGCCCACAGCGCCCAGACCATCACACCACGGACCCCACCACCCCCCTTTCCTGGGGCAGAAGCTGCAGGCTACCCTGGGCAGCCCTCTGCCCGAGCAGGGCCAGCAGGGGTTCCAACCAAAGAAGGCTCTCCAGAAGCTCAGATCGGCACAGAGGGTCACAGGACGGGTTTGGCAGGCCTAGAGGGGGGCGATGGTGGAGTGCCTGGCACCGCTGCAGGTGGGTTCACAGCAGTCGTGCCTGTGGGATCTGGCAGTTGCACATATCCAAGAACCACATGGTCTTTGAGCAGCTGTTCCTGCAGCTGCTTTTGCTGCAAGTGTAGGGGCGCAGGTCGTGGGCACCTTGAGGAGGTTCTGGGGCTGCAGCAGTTGGGTATGATTGCAGGCGATAAGCAAGACAAGGTAGGCGCAGGTTGGTACATGTTGATTTTGGTGGGTGCAAGCAGATGCAGGTAAGTGCGTGTCAATGCAGGCGGCAAACATGAGAGCCTTGGTGCAGCACCAGGCAGGCGCGGTGGGCCTTGACGCACGAACAAGACGAGATGAAAGCTTGCTTGAGCAGCTTTACCTGCCAGTACAGGTGGTAAAGAGGGTAGGGCAAACCGCTTCTCTTAGGCGGGGGGATGTGATTGCTGGCAGTTGGCAGGGAAGTGCAAGTGGTGACACACAAATGGGATGACGTAAGCGCAGGCAGTTTGCAGGATGGGAAAAATGGCGACACATACCCAGGGTGGGAAAATGTAGGGAGGGAGAGGTCACAAGTCGCTCAAGTCGAGCACAGGGTGGCACAAGCCAATAGGGTGGTGCCTGGAATGAGGGAGTCCAGAGCTTGCTCCACTGTCCCTGCTGGTGTAGGCAGCTTGTGTGAAGCACCCAGGCCATAAGTACAAGTGCATTTCCGCGCATGAACTGCAGAGAGCAGAGCAGCTGCACAATTATCATCACACACACACACGTGCTAACACTTTGGGTCCCACACACAACTCCTTGGGCACGAAGGAGCTGGGCGACTGCTGCGTGGGCTGCCACGCTGGTCTGTGTTTGGGAGCAGAGAAGCAGGGTCAGGGGGAGAAAAGCAGCAGCAGCAGCAGCAGCAGGCAGTTGGAGGCAAGGCGGAGGGAGATGGGGATGAGGGAGAGGAGGAGGAAGAGGAAGGACTTGGAGAGATGCTGGAGGACCTGCGCCAGGTGCTGACCCAATCCCAGTGTAATTACCCCCCCTTGGATCTGCAGAATGGCGCAGGCTACCATGGTGTGCAAAGCTCAGGCTACCATGCTACGGGTGTGGCACGTCAAAGTGATGGGAGTGGGACCGGTGTTGGTGCTGGGGACATGCAACATGCTGCATGCTCAGAGTATACAGCGGGTAATGGTGCTTTGGGTGAGGGCAGTAGCTTTGCAGGAGATGCGCAGCCGGCAGCGAGCCAGCAGGGAAGCCCCCAATCAAGGGGAAATGACGAGGCTGCAGGTGCACCCGCTGCTGAATCATTTAGAACTCCTCCATCAGGGCCACTATGTGGCCGTACCAGCAGCAACAGCAGCAGCAGCGGCGGCCAAGAAGGTAACAGCACACTCGCTGTATCAGGCACAAGACTTCTCCAGTCCACGTATCTATCCTAGGACGGTTTGGTTTGGCCACAGGCACTTTTTTTTTGCTTCAGCTCAGCTGCCTCTGTAGGCAGGCACAGCTATGTAACCCTCACTTTACCTTGCCTTTCCTTTTGCTTCAGCTCAGCTGCCTCTGTAGGCAGGCACAGCTATGTAACCCTCACTTTACCTTGCCTTTCCTTTTGCTGTAGCTTAGCTGCCCTAATCAGCAGGCACAGCTACGTAACCCTCACTTTACCTTGACTTTCCTTTTGCTGTAGCTTAGCTGTTTTAATCAGCAGGCACAGCTACGTAACCCTCTCTTTACCTTGCCTTTTCTTTTGCTGTAGCTTAGCTGCCCTAATCGGCAGGCACGGCTACGTAAACCTCTCTTTACCTTTACTTTCCTGTTGCTTTAGCTTAGCTGCCCTAATCGGCAGGCACATCTACTTAACCCTCTCCTTTCCTTTCCTCTCCTTTCCTCTCCTTTCCCTGCTGCATCAGGCACTGCACGTCAGCCGCTACTTCCCATCCAGGCAGTGAAGGTGGTGGGCCACTCGCAGAGAGCAAACAGCCTTGGGGAAACCTACACGTTGTATGAAATGGAAGTGGTCGCAGAGTCAGGGGAGGGAGGAGCTCACGGATCTTGGAAGGTATGTGGGCAGGTTTGGGTGATGGAGTACTCACTTTGTGCTTTCTAATTGGTGAGGGGGCTCGCTTGGTGCTATCCAAGCTATGTGAATCCAAGCAGGGTGAGCGTGACTACTGGGCACTCGGCATTTGTGGTTGGTATGCAAAAGAAGAGGCTATGGCTTTTTCTTTCCCGACCTTTTCTTTTGGAAGCACACATCACAGCCTTTGTATGTTAGCTGTCCTGGTCTACGGAAGCCAAGCCAGTTGGGGGTGGCACCCAACCGGCAGAACAGCACACACATGATGGCCTCACCACAAGGGAAGCCTCAACATGTCTTTGCACCTGAAGAGCTGCTCCTCTGCAAATATGAAACTTGTGCACACCATTGCTGGTGTGCATGAGGTGCAAAGGTTCAATCTCAATTTCCTTGCATAATGGTGTGTGCACTATCATTGATGTACCACATGAACTACTCCTCTGGTGAGACCCATGCCAGCTTGCTTCTCAGGGAGAACCTATCCTTCATGCAAACGGCCGTTTCGGCTTGTGTAGTCTTTTCCCTTTCTGCTCCACTGCAATGCACAAACTTTGTGCACAACATGCGCTCGTGGGCAGGTGGCCAGGCGCTTCAGCGAGTTTGTACAGCTGAAGCGGGCACTTCAGCCAATCTTAACCTCCCAATTGAGCCCCAGCAGCTCTGGTGCACCTCAGCCGCAAGGGAGTGGACACTGCCTACCCCCCTGCTGGGACGAGCTGTCCCAGGGGCGGTCTGTGCTGGGACAGATGCGCTTCTCCCCAAAGTAAGTGGCACTACCAACCCAGGTGCTGGGACAGATGCGCTTCTTTTCAAAATAAGTGGCACTTACATCCAGGGGTTTGGACGATTGCCTGTTTCCTCAAGGTGGGTTGCACTACCTGCTCCAAGCTGGGATGAACTGCCACAGGGGCGGTCTGTAATGGGACAGAAGTGCTTTTCCTCATTAGCAGTGTCTCAGGCTTTAACCTTGGCTAAGTGTATCCATTCTTGGCATGAGGGCCCTTTAGTGAGACCCTTGCTACCAGGGAAGTTTCCTTAATGCACGCGGCTTTTTTGGCTCGAGTGCTCATTTTTTCTCGTCATTTCCTCAAAGTAAGCATGGAACAAGTGTGCCTGTTGCTGTGTGCATTCCTCAGCCAACTTCTTTCATCTAGCCTCCTCTGTGTGCCAGCACAGTGCTGCTGCGATGCCATGCCCCTCGTTTGTCGTGTAAGGAAGCCAGCCTTGCAGGTGGCGCAAGCCAGGCCTCTTCAATGCTCACAAGCATCATCCGGCACCCCTTTCTTTCCCTGATCCAGTGATTCGTCCCTATCCTGCCTCTGACTGTGCTAGACAAGCACATCAGTCTCACTTGTCTATCAAGCCCTTGCTGTGCAACATGAGGATCCCAACAGCCTTTTAATGCCAGGCTGCTTCTTCGCTTGCACCAGGCATGTGCTGTTAAACGAGGGCTGACCAAACATGCATTCTCTATAGCCTCTGCTGCCAGGCTTCTGCAAAAATTCCTTGCTCCTAGGGTTTCCATTTGTTCCCAATTCCATACCGCCGACACACACACACACACACACACACACACACACAAACACACGCACACACACACACACGTGCGCATGCACCAGGGTGCTGGATTCCAGGCAGTCCCTGCTGCAGCAGTGCCTGCATGAGCTCATCAAGCAGCTACGGCAGCCACTCCTTCCCAACAACACGGCCGACACCACCGCCTCTAACACTCGCACCAGCCTGTTGCACAGCCAGATAGAGGCGTCCAGGATTGTGTCCCATTTCCTCGCACCCCCCTCAGATGTGAGCCCTGGAGTGCAGCTGAGCATCCCACCCAGCAATGGCTCAAGTAGCACCTCCAGGCACCATCAAGGTTCTGTGCCCAGCTGTCAGCAAGAGAGGCATGGTGGCTCATCCAGTCACCACCTCCAGCCAGCAGCAGCTCAACCGCAAGCGCAGTCGAACAACTCAAGCAGCCAAGGATGGGGAGCAAACCCAGACAGGTATGCATGTGTGTGTATTTGTGTGCCAAGGGTCAGCTCAGCCAAGCTATGTGTGAAAATGAGGAGTTAATGCCCCGCTGCAAACTGAGTATGCTAAGTGGTTGAGGGTGCCTAAACTGGTGCTTCTGCATCAAAAAAGTGAGGGTGGGGCTCTAGGATTGAGCCATGGGCATTATAGGTCATTTTTGACCATTTCCAGGAAAATGGGTGCCAAAACACCTGCTCTGGCCCAAATTCTGCCCATATTTTGGCTCTCAGGTAGGTTTTAGGTCAAGCCTGATCCTTCGGAGTGAAAAAAAGGGGGGACAAATTTTGGTCCGGAGCACTTAGAGTATGGTCACCTGTGCGCACCTGCTAGGCAAAAGTGGTGTGAACAGGGAAACCAGGCAAGCACTGTGTTTGGCCACAACCTGAGTATGAGGACTTGTTCAGCATGCTTTCTAGGTATGCCTGCCGAGTTTGGGGGCCCAGGTGAGCAGGGAGTGGCTCCTGGCGAGCAGTGACAGCTGGGCGTTTGACCGAAAAACTCCGCTCTGGTCAGCCCGCCTGAGCGTGTGCTCCCTTGAAATTTCAAGACCCATGTATTTGCAACTCAAGATGAGTTTAAGCCAGGTTGACTTACGTCTGAGGCTCTGTGGGGCGCCCACAGGAGCTCCGTCAGGGTTTGCATTTGTAATGGCTTATTGCAAATTTTTATTTTTCTTACCCTGGCAAAATTGTCGCGACAGCACATGCTACAATGTGTGCTCTGTGATCCTAACTCGCCATTTCCCTGCCAAAATTGAGGTCCGGGAGCGATTTTTTGGACCCCAGCCCCAGCTTCCCGGACACCCCAGAATGTGCTCCTGATAAAGTGCCCAGCCATCGCTGCTGGTCAGGTAAGCCGGGGGGGAGCTTCCTGGAGACCCCATTTTGGCAGGGGTTTTGCTTGATTTTTGGCCCCACACCCTGGGCATCCCCCGGCACAAACTGAGTATGCAGAGTTGCTAAGATAGGTCTAGACAAAGGTCCTGCATACTCAGAATCATCTGGTTGCAGTGGGGCATTAACTCAAACCTACTTGGCTGACCTGACCAAGGGTGTGTGTTCAGGGATTGGGAGCATCCCCAGAAAGCTATTTTACAAGTTGAGTGTTACAGGGTGTTTTTGTAGGATGGGGAGCACCCCCAGATATTTGTGTGTCACAAGGGTATTGGTTTCAGGGGTGGGAGGGCTCTCATGTAAGTATGTTACAAGGGTGTGTGTTTCCAGGGTGTGTTTTAAGGATGGGGAGCAACCCAAGACAGGTAGGTTAAAAGGGTGTGTGTTTCAGGGGTGGAGGAGCTCCCCCAGACAGGTGAATCTCAAGGACCATGAAAAGGTGAAATGATAATCAACGGATAGAGGGCAGCGGTGACGCTTTGTTGGACACCTTCTTTTCGTCCTGTCTTGCCCTGTTAGCAGCAGCCTTTCAGCTAGGCTTGCTCATAGCCTGCTGCTTTGCTTCATGCTGTATGTCTTTTTACAGCCCTTTGCTTAACGCTTACAGTGTTTGGCATAAGGTTGCAGTGCGCAGGAAAGTGTCAAAACGGACATTTTGTGGAGAGGCCACGTAAGGATTTATTAAAATGACCCTGGGGAGTGGAGTATAACAGAAATGCAACAAAGGTGTCCTGTGTATTTGACTGAGGGAGTTATCTGTAGCTTAAAATTAGGATGGGGAGGGGGGGGGGGGGGGGGTTCCAAGCACGGAGTGCAGCGAGCGCATCGTGCAAGTTGTCACATGCTCTTTCAGTAGCACTAGAGGTTAAAAGGTGCAAATGCGAGCACTATGCCCGATATGTTGCGACATGAACCCTACAATTCAACACAGGATCTTTTCCCTAGATCACCAGCTGCACAAAATAGTTTTAGCAAGTTGGAGTCATATAATCAAGGTTGTCCCCATAATGCCCCCCCCTCCCAATTCAGGGCAAACTGCCTCACATGACTTTTTTTACCATATCTCAATACCGCCAGCACCTTTCCAAAATCTGCATGCAGTGCCCCCTAATCTAGTCAAGAGCACGCCATTGTTCCACACAGGCCACCAGTTGGCCTCATTTACCTTGTGCAAGACACGTTGTGCTTGTCAGCATCCGGGGATGTGCTCAGGTTGCCAGGAATGCATGCAGCGGTCGCCGGGTGATGTCGTCTCTGGCATCAGCTTGCACACTCGACCCCATGGGTGCCCCTCACCAGCAAGTGCCATCAGTCCCCCCCCGCGCATAGAAAACCTGGCATCATATCATGATCTGACAACATAACTGCAGCTTAAGTCCTGGAGCGCTGGTCATTCAGTGCCGGTTTGGGACTACACCTTCTTCTGCCAAAGTGGGTGCAAAACAGCCTTCAGAGTCACTCACAGCACCTTCACATGCCAGCTCTTCAGCACATCTCAATGCCTGGGGCAAAAAAGACGCTTGGTATGCTGAGGGCACACAACGGCGTGTGCTGGAGGCATGAACAGGAAAGTGAAACGGGTTGGGGGGGCATTTACAGGGACGACCTAATACCGCCATTTTGCCATTCGCACTCGTGCTTGCAGCTCCTGTGTGCCTGCCTTGCCTCATTTGGAAAGCTTAACAATCAAGCTCGTCACCCATGTGGTTCCTGTGCTGCCCGAAGGGCAATTCCTGGCGCAACAGGTAGGCGTGCTCGTATGCGCATGCGCTTTTAAGTGTACCGGGAGGGTTTGCGCGTTAGCCTTGATTTCAAATTCAGATCTGGGACGACCACAGTTTTGATTGTATGTGGATGCGCTTGCGCAAACTTTTGCAATCCTTATTTAATTGAAAGGAGGAGTGACAAAGGACGGCGAACTAAGGATCCGGGCTGGAAAGAGGTGTTTTCATGCTTGAACAACCGCCCTTTGGGGCTCCAGTTTGGACCCATGCAAGGCAGAAAGCTTCCAGCAACTTAAACAGCTGACAAATCTGTCAAGTACCTAGCTGCGGATTTCCCAACCCCCACTCACGCATGCACGCGCGTGCGCGCACACACACACACACACATGCATACTTACAGGCCGGGGTTTGCGCTGGCTGCAAGGCCCCCTTGTCAACTCCAGCTATTGCTGCCGCTCCACGGATGAGCTGGTCGTGGGGTAGCCTGAGAGCTGGCTCAGCAGGAGCAGGAGGAGCGCGTGTGTGCTGGTACACAGGGGGCCTCTTCTGCAGCGTCTGCCACACAAATGATGTGCACCTGATCCCAGGGCGTGTGCTGCACAAGTGGGACTTGCAGGTGCGGGCCCGTCTGCTTATACAATCCACTCAAAACCAAGCGCTTTTGAGTATGCTGAAGGCCACGGATTTCGATGGGCACTGCTAAGGCAATCGACCTTTTCCTGCTGGTTCTCTCTCCTCCTTTTATTTGTCCAAAGCCTTCAATGATCTTACTGCAGGAGGTGTATTCGGAACAGCTGCCTCTCTCTCTTGCTCACATGCAGTTTCTTTTCACATGTCGTTGGCTGTTTGCAGCCACGGCCTGCGCTCTTGCGTCATGACACTGCATCCCTGAGCGAATGTGTTCAAGTGCAAATATGCATGATCCAAGAATTGTGCACCTCCACTGTGTGCAGCCAAGGCCTGTCTGCTGTGCGGCTGCTGAGTTCCTGACAGAGGTTTCCGCAAGGCCTGTGCTGTGTGTATCAGCCGTCAACCCAGACCTCCTCAGACGGTGAGTGCTCCATGAAGACGGCAGACTCTGCCTGGAACTAAAACGAGAATCTGGCTGGAACAAGACACAAGAGCATTTGGAATGAGAGCTATCAATGTGACCCCGGAGCAGTTACAGACTGACAATGAAGACTTTGTAAGGCAGACAAAGTCTTGCAGAGATATGAGTTCTTACATTTAAAAGTACGTTGGCACTACTCGCAAAAGCTAGCATGTGAAGCATCAGCAGTCAACTTTCCCACGTGCACTGCTCAAAAGCTCTCAGGAAAATTTGACCAAAGCATTTTCCCCCTAGCATTTCTCTTTGTCTCATTTAGTGGCAGAGGATGCCTACAGTGACAGAGGATCATGTCTGGTTTGCCCTGCAAAATCATGCAACTTTTACTGTGTGTTCGTGCAACTGAGGCTCTTGCATTGGGTCAATGCAGCGGTGAATTGGTAAAATTTGGGCCCTCAGAAAGAGGTCACAGCCTGCTCTGAAGATGGTGGTTACTGACCAGCGTGCTAGTCAGTTGAAGACAACTAGTCACAAATGACTTCAAAACAGGCTGCCTGCGGCAGTGCTCATCGACGTCTCCAGTACTGTGTGTCTTCATATGCAAGCATGTTGCCGCTTGGCCTCACATTGTGATGCTGCTTGCAGTGTGGCACCACTGGCAAGGGCGCAACATCTGCGCCAGGAAGCTACAAGAAGCTTGGGGTCTGCAGTCGGTGCTGGGGGTGGGAGGGCGAGACGTGCTGAGCAAATTGTTCAGGCTGCAGGTAAGAAAATAGTGTTTAACCACGCTCTTCACTAGTGTAAGGAATGCAAGAATCTCCGACCCAGTGCACGAGCAGTGCAGCCTCACGAGCATCCCATGCAGTGCCTTCGAGGGGTGAAACCTGCACACTACGCCCAAAAAGAATGCACCACCAAAAGGAATGTGTGCTGAATCATGCTGGCATAATGTGAGGCTTGTCTTGACGGTTGAGGAGTTAGGTCATGTAGTGGGCAGGACATACTAGTGCGGTGCTTTGAGTGATGAAGCAGGTACATATGTGCTTTGAAGACTTGGGAAGCATTTCATCACACGGTGGAGCTGCGTCGCAGCTTCTCTGCTGGAGCTTGTCCTGTTAACGATTGAGGCTGCGGTTGTCGGAATCACCTGGAACCTCATCGTGATATTAGCCTGCTCTCTGCACTCCTCTTTTCTAGCCCAATGCAGGCATTTATCCAGATGATCCTCGTCAAATTTCTCGTCTCTGTGCACAGGCCCGAGGGGCTACCTATTCTCCAAGCACCTGGCCGATTTCTGGGCACTTAATGACTTGTCTGAACTCAGTAAGGGTGCCCTTTCAGGATTGTTACCCTGGTTGGAAGGTATTGCCAATGATGTCAGCAAACTGTAGATCACATTTTCATGCACTCAATCCAAGATATCACACACGTTGGTGGGGCGTGTGAACCTCCTTAGGACTTAACACTGATAGGGTCACTTTTTTAAAGACCATTGCCATTTTGCTTTTTAAATGCACCATCTCTTGATAACGCACCCTCTACCACTAATAACATTCAGTCCGCTTGGCCAAAAAGAACCTTCTATGCCGTCTCTGACAGGGAGGAAATGCACGCTTTATTTTTCACAGGCTGCCGTCATATAATTTCCTCATTTCCAACATGAGCGTAAGCACAACAACTTTGCATGCTGATTGATTATGAAAGCAGCTGTTAAAGGCAATGGCACCACGCATGTTTGTCTCAAGAGGCTCAGGCATTGAAACTTGTTTGGACCAGCATGAAAACAAGTTGGGTGTGATCCTGCGGATCACAAAAAAAGGGGCGGAGCCCCCCCTTCCTATCAGCTGCCTGATGGTCCGTTCCGGAGAGCTCCAGAATCATCATCGACTTGCCTGCGCGCTGCGGTCCTCTCCCGCACCCGCGCCCGCCTGGCATCACAGGGTGCTGTTTAAGTGCTCCTGCCTTTCACGCGCTGCTGCCAAAGCCTGAAGTCTACCACCATCCGTAACTTTCCTTCCGCTCTCAACCACCACTAAAGCCAACTAAATCACCAGCAGAAGCCACCAACGCATACTGAACCCGAAACTAAATTTTATAATCATTTGTTTATTTTTGGGTGGCGGTGTCAAAGAGCTGCGGGAATCTTGCTGACCAGACCTCTGCAGGCCAGCAGTGGGGATGCTGAACTGAAGGATTGCTCTAGAATCAGCGCAAAATTAGCTTTCAGATGGTGCCCTTCTTATGAGCGGAGGTGGCCTGGGTGGCTCAAAGCTTTATTCTTTCAGTGTTGACCAGTCAAACGTGAAAAGACATTCGGGGGCTACGCCCCCGAAGGGGGGGCTCCGCCCCAAAAAGAAAAGAAGAAGAAGGGAAAAAAGAAAACAACTAGGCGGTTTACATACTCCGTACACTCAACTATGGTAAAGGATGTACATTGGCTTGAAAGGCTTTTGAGTTCCTTAATCAGAAATGTTGTAGAAAAGGTAAACTAGCAGGCAGTAAAAAAACACTATTTTTGGCTTTCTCCTAGGCTGGCTGCGTCTAGCTCAGGAAAAAGCAACGCAAGCGGCTCACACCTCAAGCGTTGTATTAACGAAGGGCCGACCCCCACCGCCACAAGGGCTCAATCTCGTGACCCCCCGCCGCCTGGACGAGGACGAGCATTCGACTCAACTTCGCATTTTAACCCACCGGTCACCTTTCATATAATTGTCTACTAGACAGCTAGTAGCTCAGGTTTGTGGGCCCTTTGGTGAGACCCTTGCTAGCTTGCTATTGAGGGACCCTTTACTTCATGCTTGCGGCCTTTTGGCTGTCGTAGATTTGCTCTTTATTAAATCCTTCTCATCCAAAATTTTAAGTCTGCCATCCCAATTATGACATGGATGCTATGGCCCAAGCTTTTGCAGCATGCTACCTTCTCTGCCATTCTTAACACAGAGGCCGTTCCTGCTTTTATGTTCCTCCCAGTCTGGGGTATTCACAAGATAACAATTCCAATTTCAAATTCATTACTGCCCATCCTCAGTTTTGTTTGAACTTGGAACCATTGCACGTAGCAACCTTAGCTTACACCTTGACCAGTTTAAACAACTGGGACTTGACCACCAACGCGCCAATAAACTTGCTCGCAAACTTCATGCCCATTCTGTCATGTATGCCAACAAGCTTGTTACCACTAGGCGTGCTATTGAAAACAAGATAACTTCTTGCAGCCTGGTTATGGAGCCGGGTGCTTCCAATAACCCTCCAGATCCCCATTAGAGTCTTCTTTTTGTAGCTTCGTGGTGGAGGGGACTCACGGCTCTTCTGAGCCAATGTGTCTCCTTTTCCTTAATTGATGTAGGGAGAGTTTCCTCTGCCTACGTAGTTTTTCTTTTCTTTCCATGGGTATGCTTGGGACACTGTGGGAGTGTGTGAGTGTATTTGTAAGGCAATTTCCTTCACCCAGGTGCATCGGACAAAATACAGAGGCGTGGGAGGTGAGCAACCCAGTCCATATCGTCCAGGCTGCTCCATTCCTGCACATGATGTCTTTTGTAACTAATTATATATGTCATTAGGGTTTCAGGGGTATGCTTGGGATACTGTGGGAGTGTGTGAGTGTATTTCTAGGGCATTGTCCTTCACTCAGGTGCATCGGGCAAAATACAGAGGTGTGGGAGGTGAGCAACTTAGTGCATATCTTCCAGGCTGCTCCATTTCTGCACATGCTGCCTTCTGCAGCTGATGATATATTTATTAAGGGTTCCGGGTGTATGTTAGTAAAATGTCAGCCCTTAGAAAAGAAAGAAAAGAAAGCAAAGGCAAGAAAAGTCTACGCAAGCTAAAGGCCAGCATTAGATTAGCTCTCTGTATCAACTGCAAAGGGAAAGGAGCCTCTGGCTTGTTGGGCAAGCCTTGCGTAATGACGTCTCCTCTTTATGACACCACAGAACAGGGCCAGGGCTTCCACATTGGGACCATCTTCCTCTCTTATTTTAAATACCTCCGTATGCAGTGACAGGCAGCCATATGGGATCCTAGGTGAAGAAAGGTCTCATCAAAATCTGATCTTTTTGGTACCCCAAGTGAGTTTTAGGATGTTTATTTTGTAACTTATTGTTGAATTGTTTTTCAACACATAAACATGGTTGTATTTCTTCAACCGCCAGGTCTCTTGGTCAAGGGAAATTAAAGAGTACCCAAATTAATGTAGTGAGTAGCAAGATGGAGATATTGTGGTGCATATAAATTCACGCTGCAGTGAATTAAGCACACGGCCCTATAATTGGCAGAGCAAAAACAACACATAAGGTGTATGCAAGGTGCGCTCTTGACATTGCACATTCTTTGCTCGTTTTCCTCCTACCGCGCTTGGCTTCTTCCCATGCAATTTGAAGCAGAGTGTCCGCGGCCCCCTGTGTCTTGATGTGCCGACCTCAAAATGGGTACAGCACTAGAACCCTGGACACCCATGGCCGCCATTGCTTCTTCTGCACGGACGTCCAGAACCAGGTACTCGTTCGCTGCAAATGCAAGTTCAAATGCAAGGAGGCATGCACAATTGCATGCTATTGGCTATTTGGATATTTCTGGAAAGGAAGACTCGCGACTATTTGACTGCAACCATTGATAAACATGCTCACAGGCAAAAATAAATTCTCCGAAGTCCATGAGAAGTCATGGTCTGCATTCGTTGCTTAACTAAATAACAAACTTACAAGAAAGGCAGCCAATAATAAGAAGAGTAGCCATGGAATTGATCTTACTACTCTCCCTATTCAGCACCAATACAGGCAGTATTTGCAAACAGAAAGTCATTTTTTCTGCCGAGCTCACTCTCACACCCTTGCATGTACAATCAAGCACCTGGTTGTGTCTCAGGACTGCCACAAGCTTGTGCCTGAAAATGGATGGCACATAGCACAGATCAGCATGCTGCAAAGGATCCTCCTTTTGTACAGTGCGACCTGGGGGAGACCCAGGGGAGAGAGGAGGTGAGTCGGTTGTACCTCTCGGAGCGCCAACAGCCGGTGGCGCTGGCAGCTGCTGCCGCCTCAGGTGGTGGGGGCGGCCCTGCTGCCCACTTTACCGACTGCTCTCCTCCTCGTCTAATGACTCGAAGCACAACAGCCCAATACCAGCCTATGTGCAGCGGCGGCGTGATCATCACGATATGATATCATGATATCATGGACTTGATCAGCATGTGCAAATTATAAGCATCTGCAGTTGATAATAACAGCAGGCGGCAGCGCACGTGGCGCATGCATGGCCCATGGATTAGCCCTGGATGATGCAATGGATGGTCAAAAGGGCAGCAGCAAGACGCTCACCACATCCTCGAGCTCAGCCATGATGGTAGGAACCAAGATGCGCAATGTAAGGGTAAAGAAGCGGCAGATGAATAGATATGTGATTAATTAAGTCAAGTTCTAATGGTTGTTTAGAGTGGCTGATGGCCGGTGGCCTCTGATCGAAATTCAAATTGTCCGGCTGGCTTAATGCAGAGCAGATTAACTCACAAACAATAAGAATAGTTTTAAGTTCATTGTTTTTCCTCGAGAGCCCGGCATCGTGTTGCACTCCATTGGCGCAGCACAGGGATCTGGGTCCCCCCGGGCGCGCGTTCGTGCGTCTGGACAATACTGAACGCGGCTGTCCGGTCCTTACGTCACGAGGTGGCTCGCCCAGCGTGCTCCAGAATTTCGGTTGGGAAGGTCCCCCCGGGCTGGGTCACCCCGCTTGTCCAGCCAGTACACGTGTACACTTCGTTTTTTGACTTGACTGGTGCAGACGCACAAAAGAAGCGCGACTTGAGTTAGCTACTAGCCAGTGATTGCTCCCTCCCCCCTGGGACCATGTCAGCCAGCCAAAATATCATGTAGTTGGTTGTCGGGGATCACCCCCCCCTCCGAGACTGGTCCCCCTGGATAGCATGCTTTTCTTGCTGCTACTAGTGTGTGCTACACGTGCAGCTGCTGCATCCAACTGCACAGCTGCCTCACAACAACAAGCACTGCGGAACATCTTCTCCGCTTGGGACGGTTCTGGATGGCGCAAACCAGAAAATTGGCTGGACTCTTCCTTGGAGTGCGAGGATCCAGCTACTGGGATCCAGCTACCGGTGTGTTTGACTGCGAAACAGGTGTTTTACATCGGGACACGGACACACACACACACACACACACACACACACACACACACACACACACACACACACACACACACACATTCACGCACGTATGAACTGAGATTGTACACGCAACTACGGGCGCATTCCAAAGCATGTTTCTTGTTGCTCTAAAATATCTTGGTTGACGTGATCATCCGCTGCACAGTGCCCAAGACTGTGCACCTGTGTCCTGCAGGCTCACTGCTGCTGGCATGGCATCAAGTGCTGTATATCCCGCACATGCTCAGAGGGGCAAAGGCCAGATGTTGACCGGTGTGGCTGCGAGCCGGGGCTGGTGTGGGAGATTGACCTAGACAGCTGCAACTTGGTAAGTGCAGGGTTTAATGAGTGGGCAGAACCCACATTGTTTGATCAAGGAGGATTTGGAGGTAGTTCTACAGGCTGCAGGACTGGCATTGTGCTGGACATTCCGTGGCAACAAGCTGGTGCACTTTGTACGCCTGCTGCTTGACAAGACTGGTAGGGACATGCACAAAGTGTGTGGTCCAGAGGGCTGCAGACATGTCTTCCCTACTTGCTTTTTTGTGTCAAGGCATGTGTTGGCAAAATATTGTGCAAGTCCAGGGCTCTGTGCAGGCCGGGGTCCACAAGTGCAAGTACAAGTGCGCCTCT
Organism: Dunaliella primolecta; assembly: GCA_914767535.2. Taxonomy (NCBI): domain Eukaryota; kingdom Viridiplantae; phylum Chlorophyta; class Chlorophyceae; order Chlamydomonadales; family Dunaliellaceae; genus Dunaliella; species Dunaliella primolecta. The sequence goes on along the minus strand of OU611759.1, from coordinate 7,442,467 downwards.
GTACGAGAATCTGTAGTAGTTATCAAGCTGCACTTTCACAGCAGCATCGTTGTTGTTGGGTGCGCTCATCTAAAGGATGTAACATATTGTGCATCCATGCATATGTGCGTTTCTTCTACTGCGGTCATGGATCCTCATTCATGCATGCATATTCAGACTGGAGAGAGATAGAAAGAGCCTACATGTAATCCTTACGTGCGCACCTGGGGACCTGCAACTGCAGGCAGGTGACTTTTCCAGCATGGACCACAACGCCTTTGCCTGCGAGCTTTCTGGTTTGAGGCTCTCCAACAACAACCTGAGGGGACCAATCGGGCAAGGCTTCACTGTGTACAGAAAATTGAGTTGGATTGATCTCCAAGGAAACTGTGAGTTGAGCTGGGAACAGTGAGGGAGCTGCTCCTGAGCTTTTTGGTAGAAGGATTTATCCATTGGGCAAGCAGGCTCTTAGGACAGGAAAGTATCAATCTTCCAATGGGTTGCTTTGCTTGACCTCAAATGTTCGAAAAACCTAGTGAATGCCTAGTCTTCATCACTGATGCGCGGCATCCCTGTAGCGACAACCAGCAAAAGGGAGTGCATCATATTTCAAGACGCTTCATGCGACAGCTGCTCAAATCTGCTCCTGTTTATATCATGCGCGCGCACACACACCAGCGCTTCTTTTTTCGTTTTGGCACAACCGAGATTTCAATACTACGAGGGAAATCCCCCTTTATAAGAAGTGCCATTTTTATACTTTGCCCCCTAACCAAGCCCGCCGCGAGGACGCCGGCAAGGTAACATCTACCCCCCTTACCGCTGCACTGTGCTGTGCCTTGGCGCTTAAATTACAAGCACAACTCCATGTTCATCACCTGCTCATACGCTTTGCATGCCAACCAGTCCATTAAACGAGAAAGTTTTAACATCTGTGCACCTTCAAATCTTCAAGTTATGAAAATCCAAGGGTCCCATGGTCCCGCCAAGCAGACTTTACGTAACAAAAACCCCCTCCTAGCCTGCATCCTCCACGCTTTTTTGCCTCTAGCCACCTGCCAATTGCAACAGGGTCTAGGGAGGACATCAAATCAAACTCCATGCTTGTCACTGTTGCAGGCACTGGAGCCTGCTTCTTCCATGCTGGCTCATGTTCAAATGCGCTGCTGCACCCACTGTGCAGCTGATGCTGCTATCCCACTCAAGCTTGTCAGCATACCCCTGCACCCAGCAAGCCTCGGTCCAGACTGTTGCTCAGTCCTTGCTCAAAAAGGACGAGTTGCATTGCGTTGAGCTGCTAAAACGACGACTTTGTTGCTGCTGACCACTGATGCCTGAATCCAGGTCCCTTCAGAGGTCTGAAAGGGGGCCAAAATGGTCGATGCCCCCCTTCGGGGCACACCGCTCATTTTAATACGAATTTCAGCTTTCAAAATCCCGGATTTTAATATGATCGTATTACTTGTACGCAAAAAAAAGGCCTGACACACAGACACTCGTACACCCACACCCCTTGGATTAACATACAACACCAGAAAATACGCTGCATTTGTTGCTCTATGTGCTTTGTATCGTTCTGCATGCATTATGCATGTCTATCATCCACCACACAATGCAGATGCTTCTTATGACTTGTTTATAGGCGTGGGTAAAGAGAATCTGTCAGTCTGCCAAAGAGGCTCTCGGTGCCTGAAGAGCCTCTCCCTCCCTCTCCCTCCCTCGACGGAAAGGGCCTCTGTGTTTTATTGTTGAAAATTTGCTTTTTACAGGAGCATCCACCTCAAACTTTCTTGGCAGCTTTTTTATAATGAACATGAAATCAATTATTGCGGAATGGCATGTCAGCATGACGCTGGGGACGAGAGCAGTCCGGTATGTTGTCTGCCCCTTGCCACGGACCCTCCCAATTTGGAATTCATTCCCCAAGTTGATAATCCTTCCTCTTTCAAAGCCCTTGAGTCAGCCCCCCAATCCCTGTGTGATATCCTGCCTTTTGCCAGCCAGGCCGCCTCTGCCAATTCTGAGCATACCACCTGAAAGCAAATAAAAAAAGCATTTTTCCAGCGCTGAGCTGGTCCCGTTTGATGAACCTTGCTGCGCGCTAGGCCTGCATGTTTGTGCGCTTAGCCAGCCAAAATCACCTGTGTGCCCTAACCCTCCAGCTGCACCCCCAAGCCTGCAGGTGGACCCCAGGATGTGCCCTGAGTCCTTAGGTGGCCAGCTGTTGCAAGCTGGTGGGGGGCTGTTTTGGGAGGTGCTCCAAATTCAGCCGACAGGAGTGCTGACAATAGGGAACAGCTTTCTATTAATGTTTAATGAAATTTAGGCGCTTCAGCGGGGTGTTGGGGTGGAGTTCAAAAATGAAATCCTCATTTCGTTCAAATTTCAACTGACAGCCACTGATGCGAGAATGCAACTTTTATGTTTTAATCCATGTGTTGAGACTAATAACGACGTGTTTCAGGGAAAGCTCAAAACCTTGGCGGATTCACAAATTCCGGCTCTATTAGTTTGTTAGAAACATCAGCAAAACTTAAATGACTTCCTCCGATGCATCTCCACAAGCAAAAACTTTGGAGAAATTTGCACCACGAATTTTTACTCCGGACGGGCGCGGAGCCCAGCAGCTCTTTCCTGGCGCCCAGCATGGCAGCCTGCAACGTCAAAGTTGATGCTGACAACCCCAGGTGTCGGCCAGGACAAGCAGTGGGCACGGAGGTGGCCTATCGGGGCTAGCCCCGATAGGCCTGGCCGGACCTCCATGCTCTTGTTCACCTCTCTGTACGATGGAAATCCAACAAGCACCAGGGGCCCTCGCAACAACCCAGAATTATTTGCAATATTACCAGTAGGCTTCCCACACACTTGCTGCTGCAGTTTGGGCCTGAGCAGGGTCTCTCCCAAAAATGGCATTTACCAGGGGTGACCAAAAAATAGGCATCGGTTAAAAGTTGCACTCAAAACTGGAGTTGGTGTGCCCAGAAGAAAGAAATGCCAGTTTTCGGTGCACAGAGCTCCACCTGAACCATACCTTGGTGTGCCCAGCATGCAAAACCAGACCTAAGCTCCAAACAAGCAACCCCCCATACTCAGAAGTAGGTTTGATTTCTCCGGCAATATATCATCCATTTTCGGCATAGGATTGGGTGGCTGACCTTGAGCTATCATCTTTGGGCAGCTGTTGTCTGGCCTCCAGATCATCCTGTGTAACTCCTTCAATCAGTTTGCTGGCCTGCTCCAATGCTAGCCATAAGCAAAACTAAGTGTGCAAGAGGCCTTAGTCTGATCAGTTGTGCTTGCTAGCGCAGAGGCTGTGGCGTGCATGCACAGCAACATCAGCCAAAGTTGGGAAGCTCCTCGGGAAGCTCCTCCAAAGCGCCGGAGCTGCTGAAGTTGATGCTCCTGCTGCTTCATGCTTGGCATTAACAAAGCATCAGCCATCACTTCAGCCCTTGAAATACTAGGAACCAATATGTTTGTTACCAGATAGGCACTCCTTAATATCCTCCCAAAGCACTTGCTTCAGCAATTACTTTTACCTGGTTCTACCAGGTATTCATTTTCATCCTGTGAATAATTCCTGTGCATTTCTTTGACGTCGGGGATTTTGGGTGATGTTTTTGGTTTTTTGTCCTTCTTTGGCACAGGGATCTGGATTACTGGAAGCGGCTCGCCAAACCTCTCAGAGTCTCTCCTTTTCCGGGGCTCTGTAAGGGTGCTACCCAACCCCACTTGTCTGTAATGTCAAGGTGCCCTGCCCGCAATGCAATTCCCTGCACAAGAATGCTGGGGATGAGACAAATGTGTGCTCTGCAGGCGAGGCAATGGGCTCTGCCTCCCCCCTTCTAAATCTGGCAAAGATATTACAAGAAAGGGGTGCAGATTCACTTCAGACCTAAAAAAGTAGATGCCTCCTTAGGGGTGCTCAGCGCTTGCATTGATGTGGGGTAGAAAGAGAAAAGGAAAGGAAACAAGCCTTGCATCTTTCAGCTCAGGAGGGGGGTGGGTGGGTGCGTGGGTAAACCCAGGTTTCCTGAAAGCACCAAGGGTTCAATGCATTGAATGATCAGTCTTCCTCGTCACCTAAGAGGCCAACGCCAACCTAGAGATGTGCCCCTCAGATGGCTGAGCTTGTTGTCCATATTTGCTGCAGTCAACTGTCTGATGTCCCTTCCTCTGAAAGAGCATCATGTGTCACATACATGGTCTTTCATCTACCATACAGAAAATATATCATCCTGCAAAATTGATGTTTTTGAGGGGTGCAGGATGACTGCGGGACGACCAAAAAATGATTATTTTTGAGGCTGCGAGAAAGTGCGGGAAAGTGTAAACTAATTGTTTTTTGAGAGTTTTAGAGGGTATAAGCGGGCAGATTGTCCCTGAGGGAACATGCGGGAATTAATAGAATAAATATTGAGAGGGGTGCGGGATTAAGGCGGGAAACAAAAATAAATGTGCTTTTTTCCCAGGGGTGCGGAATGATTACATTTCTGTACGGTATTTTTGTGTTTGAATGGGCAGCAGTTGTCAGATTGGGCGAAGTCCTCGTGCCTCTGTGATGCCTTATCTGTTAGAGCTGGGTATAGCAGCGGTCAAGTGTGTCCAAGCTAGCTGGTTGTCCAATTGTGCTGAGCCTTGATAAACATTACATTAGCGATGGTTAGGGTTGGCCGATGCCATATATATGCCATGAACTTTGCACCTCCTTTGTCAAAAAGCTGTGATTAGGGCGTAAATGTACGGAATGGGCCGACCCTAGGGACGATGCATGGTTGCGGGAAGAGGGCGCATGCCTGCTGTTGCAATGCACGCTCTGTTGTTTAGTGCTGAGTCTCGTCAAATGTTCCGTTTAGGATGATGCATGGTTGCCAGGAAGAGGGCGCACGCCTGCTGCTGCACTGCTGTTGCACCAGGGAAAGAGGGCACAGCGCCTGCTGTTGCACCGCACGAGAGTGCTCTGTTGTTCAATGCAGTTTTGCTGCCAGCCCACATCGTGGTGGCAAGTCGTGATGCCATGCAATACCGTGGTGTCATGCCCCCTGTGTACACGTAGGAGAAGCAGTGCTTTCAAAAACAAATGCATTGACTGTCTGGGCAGAGCTGCCTCTGCCTTGCTCCGACCTCATGCTCTGCCTCTATGCAATGCATTGACTGTCTATACATAACTGCCTTCCTTCTTTCCGACCTCATGCCCTGCCTCTATACATAATGCCCTGCCTCCTCATGTCCTGCCTCTACACATCATGCCCATCATGCCCTGCCTCTATACATCATGCCCTGCCTCCTCATGTCCTGCCTCTATGCAATGCATCGACTGTCTATACACAACTGCCTTCCTTTTTTCCGACCTCATGCCCTGCCTCTATTCATCGTGCCCTGCCTCCTCATGCCCTGCCTCTATACATCATGCCCTTCCTCCTCATGTCCTGCCTCTATACATCACCTTGCTTGCTCCCCTCCTGTTTGCAGACCTTTCCGGCACTCTGCCCAGAGGAATTGGGAAGATGTCCAGCTTGTGGCTTCTTTTCCTCTCAGGCAACTCACTGGTAGGTTCATCTACACGGCAATGCCGTAACTGCAGGGGAAAAGATCGGCAGGTGCAGAAAACAAAAAAAGTGAGCATAATCCACATCATCAACCGTGCCTTTGTGCTTGGTTCGCTGTAAGACTGAGGGCTTACACATTTTTATGCTTCTCTCTTTTTTCATACCCAGCGCTTCCTTGTGTTGTTCTTGCTGGATTTGAATGATATAAGAGGACAATCAGATGCCCTGAAGAGTGATTAAAGAGCGCAACAGCATAGTCAAATGCCAACGCCAGCACATATGAAGGGATCCGCGTTGACCTATAGCGCTATGGAAGACCCTCATATAACGCTACATGCCGATCTGTAGGAAGCGGCACTGGTAAATAGTGCTATTATAATATGATGCTATAAAACGCTACATGGCGCTGGAAAGTGTGATTTGTCGCGCTATATGCCAATCTCTACACATATGCTTTTCAATGCCATAGGCAACAGGCAAAACCCCCCCCTCACACACGCAGGAGGGCACTGTACCACCAGACATTTGTGGCAATAACACACAGCTTTTTTCACTTGCCCTTGACCACAACAAATTTTCTGGGCGCCTAGATTTGTCTGCTTGTACAAAGTTGAGCTACTTTGTTGCGAAGGTGAGTGCCGCTGTCTTGCATTTCTGCTGGACAGCTTTGTACAACTGAGTGTCTGTTCAAACGGTACTTGTGAAGTCTAGCGCCCCCTTCCAGAAGAAGCCACGGTTAAAATTGTATATTATGTGGTTTGCAAGGTTGAATACAGTGCAATGTGGGAGTCCTCTATATGCAAAATCATGCTGAAGCAGCGTCGCTCAAGTCAACACGCAGTGAGGAGAAAAGGGCATTAGAAGAGTGCCTGCTGAAGTGCCAGGAACTTCTGCCCAAGGTCCATCCTTCTTCAGCGTTTTTCCTGCTTGATTTGAGAATTTAAGCAGCCTTCCTCTGTCCTGCGCCTTCCTCCTAGACACACGTGGCTTTGTTGGTCGGCTTGCTTTGCAATGAGTTGATTAAATTTTCAGTAGTTATGCCGCAGAAGATTGCTTGATACAATGAGTAGAGGCCATGCAGCCTTGCCTCTGTGTATGTGTGTCATAATTCATTTGAACTGCTGGTGCAGTTTGATTGCGGTTTGACAGCTTGGGCATTCAAGCAAGCAAAGGGCACATGGATGCCTGCCGCAACTGAATAGGCTGGCACTTTCTGATTGCAGCCAGGGCGTTACACACACGTGTTTACCCAACACCCTTTAAAGGAACCGCTAGCTTAAGCAATCTCAAGCCTGAGTGGCAAAAAGCTGCACTCACTTGTCCCTCTCTCTTGACCTTCCATATCATGCAGGCAAACAACTTCAGTGAGGTTTTCCACGCTGGGAATGCGGCCCTTCCAGGACTCAGGGCCGTCTTTCTGGAAGAAAACGGGTTGCACAGGCCCCTTCCATTCGACATCTTCATCAACTACTTGCCCAACTTGGAACAGCTGGCCCTTCACAAAAACAGGCTCACAGGGACGTTGCCAGTCATGTCAATGTAAGTCCTTTGGGATGCATAAGCCCTACATGTAACATCTCTTGGGCATGTAAGCCCTGGGACAAATAATCCTTTGGGACGTACAAGCCATACATGTACTAGCCCTACTAGCCCTACTAACTAGCCCTACTAGCCCTACATGTACTGGGACATTACCAGTCCTGTCAATGTAAGTCCTTTGGGACGCATAAGCCCTACATGTAACATCTCTTGGGCATGTAAGCCCTGGGACAAATAATCCTTTGGGACGTACAAGCCCTACATGTACTAGCCCTACTAGCCCTACTAACTAGCCCTACTAGCCCTACATGTACTGGGGCATTGCCAGTCCTGTCAATGTAAGTCCTTTGGGACGCATAAGCCCTACATGTAACATCTCTGGGGCATGTAAGCCCTGGGACAAATAAGCTGTACATGCAACTTTTCAGGGACATGAAGGTTCTCTGGTTCATCACCAGTCACAGCAATGCAAGCTCCTGGCTGTTGCACAATGACAAGCATCTCATGGTGTCCCAGTGACTGTGCTGTGAAGCCTTGTGACCTAACTTAAGACATTTGGGCACGCTCTGCATGTCTATGCATGCGTAGCGTGTGACGGCCTTTTGGCATGGTGTGCACCACTAACAAAGTGTGACTTGGCAGCTATAGCTATATGTTTGACCAGCCCTCCATCTTTGGCTGGGAACTTTTTCATTGCCAAGGGTTCAGCACCAGATGACTTATGTCTTCACAACACCCGCTGTTGCTGCTACTACTGCCGCATAGAAGGTTATGTATGATGTAGCACCTGATGATTTGTGTCTTTAAGCACCTGCTGTTGCTGCTAATGCAGCTGCATAGAAAGTCTGGTTTCAGCGTCCCTCTGCAAATGTGCAAAATAGGTTAGTAGAGAAAAGAAGGGGAAAATAGCACTTTCATTCCAGGCAATTCACAATTCAAGTCTGATAGATTGCTGTTGGCTGTAAAAACAATTTTACAGAGGTGGACAACTCCCCTACATCTCTGGATATGCTATTTCCCAGTTTCTTAAATCTAACAATTTTATTTATGAAACTATTGCTCCCACCAAAAAATGATGAAAATTGGAGTACCCCAGATCACTCTCCTGGCCTCAGATCACCCCCAAACAGCCCATAGCTCCACCCTAGTACCAAACCTCACTCCCACAATTTTGTATCTGTATCCCCCATTTACTGTGCTACATCCTGTATATTCAAATGAAGGAAAAAAGGAAGTCAAAAATTGACCTGTCTGGCACCCCTTCAAGGCTTGTGCTGGATTTTCTTCAAGGGACATGGCTGAAATCCTGCATCTCACCTGCCACCGGATCTTACATGCCATTTCTTTAGCAATGATATTTATTTGGTACAAGGACTCTAAATAATAAAAAATCAACCCAATTGGTGCAGTGGTTGGTCTGGAATGGAGATCTGGAAGTCAGAAAGGAGGCTTCACGCCGTGGCTTCTTAGACGTTTGGGCCAAAACCTTGGCCGGCCAAGCTCTAGCACTTCAGGCAGACTACGTTTTGCAACCAAGCTTGACCAGCCAAGGCTGCGGCCCATATATGCTGGGAGCATATGTAGATAAGATGCCCATTGTGGGGGGGCGTTGTCCACCTCTGGAAAGCTTTTTGTTGTTTGTTTGTTACCTCCATGTAGATAATATGCCCATTGTGGGGGGGAGTTGTCCACCTCTGGAAAGTTTTTGTGTGCTGGACCTTTTTATCTGGCCTGATGTGATGCTTTTTTTATGAAGTGCACACCAAAATGGTGGTAGTAATGCCTGGTGTAAAGCATGCGTCTGCATCCTAAAGCGCATGCACCTAAATATGCCTGCGCACACTCATGAGCAACAATTCCGTGCACCTTCTCAGGTACTCGTTAAAAATTGTCGTCTTGGCTGACAACTACTTTGTGGGACCAGTGCCAGAGAGCTGGGCGATCATGGCTCGGCCGGGCTTACTTGTGGCAGTGGAATTCAATTACCTGTCTTGCTGTGGGACCAACCCGTTGTCGGTGAGTTTTGCACATGCAAAGCTAGGCTGTCAGAGGACTGGTTGCAGCTCTTGTCTGCTCAGGAAGGACAAGTGAGGGAAGCGTCGCAAGTTGATGCTGAAAAAATGGCAAAGTCAGATTTTCCCTTTACAGATGTGACATTGATATACAGTGCCTGGGGCAACAACAGGACCTTCCTGCAGCAGGCCATGCCTTGTTCGTGCATGCAAGCCGAGTGCAGGCCATGCAAGCTGCTCCTGCCATTCATTGCTTACTCACTCCCCTTAGCCAACCAGCAGCAGACCATACACCAGAGGTTTTCCCATCACACACCGGGGTTGGGTGCAGGTCCTCCTCATCACATCAGCAAACTTGCCCTCACCTCTTCATTCTCGGCCCAACTCACACCATCGACAGAACATGAATTCAGAATCCCATCATAAGTGGATCTATGCAAATCCTTTGGCTCAGCGGCAAGCTAGATTGGTCTGCAGGCGGACTGCGAAGTCCCCAGGCCGGGCCGACCCCAGGCCCCAGACTCATCTAATGCATTCACAAAAGCATGCTGATGAAGTTTGTCACGACTGGGGCTATCAAACGTAGAAGTGGCCTCTAAAACTTCTGCCACTCTATTGGAAGGCACCAAAACCTGAAATCCCTGATAGAAGGTTTTACTGGGCCTGTGTGTCAAGTTCCAAGGCAGATGGTAGGCTGGCTGGCTCAGGCCAAGAACTGCCTGTAAAACTCGTCGCAAACGTTTCTACAGCATTAGTCACTGCCTCCCACAGCCCCGTGACACTGCAGGGCTGGCCTAATTTTTTGTTTGGGTGGTTAGCCAAAGTTTCAAGGTGGGTGGTGCGCTGGGTTGGCCTGAGCAGCAGGTGTGAACTCTACCGAGAAACAGGCAATCCTAGGGTCCCATGCCACTGTCACTGGGGCTTTGCCAAAAGAAAGAGGCTAACAAACTGTGGATGCCTGAAGGCATCTGGTTTTAACTCTGGCAAAGCATTTTCACTTGATTGTGTGAAATTGTTTCATATGATTTGAGTAGACACATTTTGTAGCGCTTGCTTGTGTGAGATGCTCTTCAAAATTGTCAGCCTGGGACGAGGGTTTGCAGATAAGCGCAGCAGTGTGGCCTCCTTCCATTGTCGTGTTGAACAAGAAAAGAGCTTAAGATGAAGATGCTTGAATAGAAGGTCAGAGGCGCTGATTGCCTTGATGGAAGGAGATGGTCCCCAGGTTTCTCCCCTCACTTCACTACGCCATTCATACTGATTGGATGAAAAACCACCCCTCGCTTGATCCCGCCTTACCTGACCACCCCTTACTTGACTATGCCATCCGTGCTGGTTGGCCCACAGCACCGTCTAAGACCTCAGTTATTTTCAGGCATTAATGACTCCTTTATCCTGCTCTTCCCAAATGCTTGCTTATTAACACGTTAGATATACAATCTTGACCTTTAATAAGCGCACCACTGTAGCAGGATATTCACCCAGGAAAATGGATACATTACAATACCTGGTCAATCAGTGGGTGTTTCCATGCCTTATTTCTTGCATTGGGGTATGCTTTTTAGAACTTCCAACCACGGTCATTCTTTTTTCGGTAAAATCATATGATCTTGATCATTACAAAGCACCCCCATCAGGCCTCAGCCAGACCTCTTGAATAAAAAGATACTTTGCTCTATGCTGATGTGGTGTAGCTTTCTCTGCTTGCTGTGAATCAAGTGAGCTGGAAAACTTGGCATATTAAAAACGTTAGCAAGATGGTGGAGCCTAAGGCTGGGAATGAGCATGTAGAAGGCGCTCCCAGGCCCGTTTGGCCTTGTTCAGCCCTTTCTAGAATCTGACACCAACGCCCTGCTGTTCCTCATGGAACACCCCCAGAACCCTGTGGATCTCTAGGTTAGCATAAAAGTAGGCTGGGAGATTTGAGCATGAGGAGTAGAAGCCTGGGCGCTAGTCTTGTTCCTTACTGCGCATCAGCAAACAAATAAAATTCCTGCTCACCTTTACCTGCTTCCTTTGCCCTTCTATACAACCTGCCCATTGCAACCCAACACCACATTCATCATTCTGGAGCACAGAAATGCATGGCATAATTAATTTATTCATGGGAAGCGAAGGAGTCCTTGTTGCTCCTTAAAAATCATAAATGATGGCTCCAGTTGCCCCTCTCATCGCTTAAGCAGTCAAAAACAACTACCTTTGCCTCTGAAGCCATCGTCTCAACTTACATTTATCTGCTCTGACCTTCTTTGCAGCCTGAAAAGCTGTTGATGGCAAACGGCACCCTGCGCATTGATGATGTCTATGATGGTGTCGACTATAGTGCCCCGCTTTTGCCTCCATCCCTGGAACTATCTGATGAGTTAGAGCCTGTTCTTGCTCACCCGAGGCAAAGCTACAAGGCCAAAGGAATGAGGTGAGCTGATCTTGTGTGTCTGTGAGCCATGCTCACAGGAGGAAAATAATTACCGCATGATCCTCTCCAAGCAGCCAAGAATGCTCCATGGCCTGAGGGCAGTAGAAAGCGCCTCCCTATGTGAAAATGCAAAGGAACTGTTAGCACGCAAGCATTATGTGCACGATTGTGGGTGGTGGGACCACGATATGCTCTTACTGCGCAAGATGACATGGCCTACAACTTAAATGGTTGAGCCTGCTTGCTCCCTACTTCAACATTGCCAGCTGTTGGGACTGCATGGCTAAGATTATGTGTGCTATACCAGCCAGGCTCTTGCAAGCTGTTACCTTCTTCCGCTGTGCGGCTTGTGGCTTGTGGCTTAGATACCCGTCAAGTGAATAAGAGGGTCTGAACACATTCAAAGCTGTGAACAACTGTGCCTGCGGATACATGTCTTTCGTCCAATGTGCAGGTGCCCAAAGCTGAAGCTGGCTGGACAACAGGAAGGCCCTCTAAGCACCCTGGATTGGTACATGGATCCCTCATACTACATGTTTGTGAAGTGCCAATGCGAGGAGGTGAGCTCACTTCTCAAAGAATGTGGGTCTTCATCTCAGACGCAGTACTTGTTGCCGCTCTGGCCTGCAGTCAAGCTTGCTGTCAAGCGCGGGTAACTCATTTCCAAATACAAAAAGAACAGGATAAGGGAAATGCTGCGTGGTCCATGCAGCATGCAATTATTCTTTCTAGCATGGGTGCTAACTGGACTCTGTTGTTGTTGCAGGGCCTGCACTTGGTCAACCTGACCAAGCCAGGGCGGCTTCCTTACTTTGAATGCCAGGCTCTTCAACTGGACACCAGTGATGACAGGGAGTCATGGGAGGAAGCCTATCCTTGGGCAATTGTTATCATTGTGGTCGTGGGATGCTTCCTCTTGATCACGATGTTACTGGGCTTGTATCTTTACAAGGGCACGGAGGTGGTGCAGAAGCTGAACAACCTGAAAAAGCGAATGCATGGCCTCCCAACCAGTGGGCCGTTCACTGCAGTGGTCACTGACATACAAGGCTGGACAGGTGAGGTTGCATGTGGGCTTTTTGTCGAGATCCAATCTTTCTCGTGCTTTTCCATCACTCTGTCTTTGTGCAATGATCATTGGGTCCCATGGAAATCGTGGATCAAAATGCTGCTCTGTCGCCCCTGATGTATTGTCAGGGCTTTCAAAAGATAGGGCTGGACAGGACCAGTATGCTGTGCCTGCAGTTTCTTGTGGAAATGTTGCTGCTATGCATGTAGCTGAGCCTGTTATTGCCTCCTTCCTTTGGTATGCTTGTACAAAGTAGTACAATGCACAGCAGTACAATGCACAGCAGTACAATGCAGCAAAGAGTAAGCTGCCTTTTTTTCACCCTTGGATAAGTTGAGTATGAGACAGTCCGGGCTCGGTCCAGGGACTAAGTACCAAAAAATGCAGAGGGTGCAGTGAGAGCAAACGAGTTCTGCATGAATCTTTGCAAATCTTCAAAGTTGTTCTGCCCTCACATGAGGTTCCTACGTGCTCTCCGTCCCAAACACTCGCAGCTCTGTGTGCCCAGCACCCTGAGCTCTCGGTGAAAGTGCTGTCCATCCACAACTCCATCCTTCGCAAAGCTCGATGGTAAGTTAGGCAAAATGTACACGTCTGTGTGTCTCTGTCCTATGCAAGGTCCGGTGGTGTGTTGATGCAGGGCAAAGCATGGACTTGATGCAGGGCACAGCATGGGCTTGATGCCAGGGAAGTCCGGGGGTTACAAGGGGTTGGGTACTGCCGGAGAGACGCTTCATGGTTCCTCGGGCCTACTCGATCTCTCCTTCAAAAACCCTCAGGTTGAGTGCAAATAAAAAAAAAAAGCCCGGCCAAGGGCGCAAGCCCCTGGGCGGGTGTAAGTGTATGTGTATTGCATATATGTAAGTCTCTATTAATTGTACACCTATTAACTTTCAGGAGAAGCTCTCACCCTCTCCTTTCAAATTTCTTTAAGCACAACCCCCACTTCCTTGCCAACAGTAGCCAACAGTAGCCTGCACCTAGCAGGTCCTCTAAAGTGACCCTGAACTCAAGGCAGGGGTGCTGTTCCATCCGCTCAGCAGACCAGGCCTCTTGGGGAGTCAAGGGCTCCTGAAGGGAAGAGGGCGACTGGGGGGGTCTGGCACAGGAGCGGGTTTTGGGTGGGGAGCTGCCTGGGCTTCCCTTGTATGGGCGTGAGGGGTCGCCACGCAGCCCAAGATCCTATTGCATGCTGCAATCCCACTGCATGCTGCCAGGAGCAGGGCAGGCTTGCGTGTAATTCATGACTTAAAAAGGGTGAGCAGGGACTGCAATGGCAGACTGGGAGCAGAAAGGTTGTCCATTGACAAGGGGTTTCCTTTTCCCCTCTCTCTCCTTCATCTCTCTCTCTCTCTCTCTCTCTCTTCCTCTCTCTCTCTCTCTCTCTCTCTCTCTCTCTCTCTCTCTCTCTCTATCTCTCTCTCTCTCTTCTCTCTCTCTCTCTCTCTCTCTCTCTCTCTCTCTCTCTCTCTCTCTCTCTCTCTCTCCTTATTGTCTGGGCCTGGCTGTTTTTGACCTAGCTATGTATCACTAATTCACCCAAGGCGCTTGAAAGAATTCCGGGTGCTACCCGACCCGGTCATTGAAAAGTTGAGTTTGCCCTGACCTGATTTGTCCTTTATCATTTGCCGGGTTACCCGAGGGTTTGGACGTCCCTGCTTAATGCAGGGCAAAGTAGGGCTTGTATGCTTGTGCAGATGTGCGGTATGCATGAAGGGCGCAACTGGCAACAACGCACCCCTGGATAGCACACTGGAATGCATCCTGCTTCCTTTAACCACCAAGTCCCCACCTTGTTATTCATCCAATTAAATGCTTGCCTTTGCAGGAACAACTTTGGTAGCACGCAAGAAATGGAGGGCGATTCATTCACCATGGTGAGCAAGGCCTGATTCTTGCTCCCAATTCTACTCAAGTTCTGGGAATGCGCTGAGAAGGTTGCTGACATGTTTTGCCATTTCCATAGCATGGTGGCATGTTCAGATCCTGTGCTTGACAATTAGTGTCTACTGTAGGTGAATGTGAATATTGTCTGCCAAATTAAAGGCAACTATGATGCCTCCCCCTCACTGCTGCTTTGCAAGAGGGCGAAGAATAATTTCAGGAAATCAGAGGCAACCTATTAAGCTCATGGAAATGAGGCTGCAAGCAATGAGGCTAATCATGCAGCTGAAGCAAATGCTGCTTTTTTCCCGCAGGATACTGCTACCGATTGTGACGCCTCAATGGCTTAATCAAGGACTCCATCCGCTCTGTCAATTCACGTAGATTCTTGGGGTAGTGTGCGCAGTCAATGTGATGCCTGCTGAGGACCATGTTATGTCTGTCAATGTACAATGTGCAGGTGTTCTATGATGCCAAGGACGCCGTCGCATTCTGCCTGCAAGCGCAGCAAATGTTGAGCATGCAGCAGTGGCCAAGCCCCAAAGAAACAAGCAGCGAGGAGCAGGCTACCTCTCTGATGTCTTCCTATGTAAACCCAATCGGCGACCTGTTTCTTCAAAATAAAAGCCGCAGCACACACAGCACATACAGCTTACTCAACCCCCTGTCGAGCTCCAGGTTCTCGTCAAAACATCAAAGCATGAATCAAGGTACTCATTGCAACAAAAGAGTTTACAGCCTTGAAGCCGGTGCTCAGAGGTTGTGCTTTCATGTTGACATTAGGCGCGCTCAAGCCCCTCTTCCAACAGGTCCTCTGATTTGTTCTATTTCTGCTTGGCCTGAGAACGAGGATCACTTCAACTGTGACCCCCATGCATTGGCACCCTGCACAGGGATACCTACCAGCCCTTTCTTTCAAGTGCAACTTCTTTGCTCCTCTTCTCATTGCTTGGCCTGGATCAGGGATTCATTCAAATGTGGCTTTCATGAATGTCCCAATTTGTCTCATACACCCTGCACAGCCACATCTGTCGGCATCGACATCCAAGTCCGTATGGGCCTAGCATCTGGGTTCCTGTACCCTGGAGAATCCTTGCATGGCCACCCAACAATTGAATTAGCCAGAGGTGGGTGCTGTAGGAAACACAAAGAGCGCTGTAGTCACACTCGTTGCCAGGTATGTTTGCATTATTAGCTTCTCTGTCCGTGCTAGGGCATTTGCAGCAGGAAAAGAAATGTGCTGGAGGACATGTCGGGAGGGAGTTTGAGAAGAAGGTGTGTGGGGGGAGGAAAGGCGCCATGGCATGGCTGTGCATTGCTTTGTTCCAGGTCCAGAGTGTATGCTGAATTTCTGGCAGTGAAGAGGGTGTGGTCATACTTCTTGAGCGTGGCTCCAGCATCCTCATGCAAATAGCCTCTTGCTTATGAGATGTCACTTCTGACCCAAGATGTTCTGTGTGTACATGGATGGCCAGGGGATGGCCAGGGCCTGTCTGCCCTGCCTTGTGTAAATGGCAGCAGCTTGTGTTCTTATTCCGTCTGCAAGATGGTTGCTTAGGTTGTGATGAGCTTGTAGGATCTGCTGATGCTAAGTAAGCACAGAGCTGGCGCTCAATGTCCCTGACTTTCTTAGTCGCAATTTAGTGCTCAAACCTTTTAAGGGTGCTTGTGCTGGCCCTGCTTGTGCAAGCAGAGGTGAGCGATGCTGCTGCAGGCGGACAGATCCTCATGGAGGGCAGCACATTCACCGCAATAAAAGATGTCCTGGGAGAGCTGGGTACAGTTGACGCACAGGTAGAGATGAGAAAATTAATTGCGCCAAGCATTAAGGTAGACACACTAACAAATGCAAGCCAGGGAAAGGAAGGGCTGCTGCTTGAAGCCAACCAGTCATTGCACCCAAATATTTGTAGAGTGAGCAAAAAGCGTGCTTCATTGCTTACTACAATGCCCGCAGTGGATATGTCATCAGTTTTTCTTGTCTCTGTTTTTATACAAGCTTCTCACCTGCAATCCTGTTGGCTCGCTTGAAAGAAAGCTTGGGTGATCACAGTTTTAAGGATGTTATACATCTAATGTCTTCTTGGCTCTCTCAAAGCTTGGATGTTCACAATTTGCAGGACAATCCCTAGGTAGTTGGAAAGGAAGCCTCCCTTCCATTCTTGTCCAAAATTGGCCTGCTAAACCTTTTTCCTTTTTTGTTTTCTTTGAAAGAGGCTTCACCGGCAACTGTGCACCCTGATCGTGTTTGCTGCTTGCTGCGTCTTCTGACTTTACAAATGCGTTTCCAGATCTACTAATAAGGGATAAAATCAAACGGGTTATCGATAAGCACCAATGTTCCCTGCATTGTAACTCTCATGACCGAGACTTTGTTGTCCTTGCTGCACAGGGAATGCATCTGGGTTGATGAACGGCTGGCAGCTGCTTTCCACCCTTACAGGGGATGCATCTGGATTGACTGATGGCTAACAAAATATTCCTTTGCTGTACAAAAGCCTTATCACTTGATAGCTAAGAACTGTTGATTTTGCTGTACAGGGAATGCACTTGGATCGACTGCGCATGAGGAGGGTCTTCTATTGGCCAGCATGCTTCTTGTGTCGGCTCTTTGCTCCTGCACCTAGTGCAAATAGTGAAGATGCGGTTGTGCTTGACATGTAAGTGAGGTGCAGAGAAAGGGGGAACCGTGCAGGCAACATGAAGCTCCCAGTGATTGTTTGTTCAATTTCATTTTTTTGCGCGGTTTTGCACATCCCTGTCACCTAAGAATTGCATTAATTGAGGTGTTTGGTTGAGGGTTTGTGCATTTCTTTTTGCATTATACCCATAGTAACCATGCACCTGACTCCCTTGCATGGTTGGTAGCAAATTTCTAGCTGTTAACAAATCTGCCAACCGCATAAAAAAGGAGTCAATGACATTGAGGGTGTGAAAACAAAGCTAGAAGCTCAGGGGCTTTGCAATACCACCTGCAGACAATGTCTCTCTTGGTGCGTTGCAGGGGCACTTACAGGAAGCTAGAATCTGACCAAGAGCATGCCTCACTTCGTGCGTTGCAGGGGCACTTTCAAAAAGCAAGGGCTAGACCAAGTACACTTCCTGACTTGGTACATTGCAGGGGCACTTACACAAAGCCAAGGCCAGACCAAGAGCAGGCGCAGGCCCAGCCACCACCCCGGATGTCATTTGCGGGACGCTCTCCCAGGTCTTTCCTCCTCACTTCCAGGCTGTCTCTTGTTGGTGAGTTGCACACTGAAATGTGACAGCAATGTACATGCAGTCTGGTGCGGATGACTTGTGCCCTGCTGGGGAGCATGCAAGGATGCACAGCTCTGCTGGCTCTGCTCTGCTGGGCTCAGCTCTGCTGGGCTCAGCTCTGCTCTGCTGGGGAGCATGCAAGGATGCACAGCTCTGCTGGCTCAGCTCTACTGGGCTCAGCTCTGCTCTGCTGGGGAGCATGCAAGGATGCACAGCTCTGCTGGCTCTGCTCTGTTGGGCTCAGCTCTGCTCTGCTGGGGAGCATGCAAGGATGCACAGCTCTGCTAGCACAAAACGCAAGGGACGGGGAGCGCTTTCATAACTGAAGGGTTGTAGGATCTATGATTCTTGCTTTGTTTGGCAGAGGCTGCAGTTTCATACACTCTGTGGTGTTGCCGTCTCCTCCGGCTCCTTGTGGACCATTATGTCCTCACCTGTGCTTGAAAGACCCTGGACTTCTTAACTCATCAACTACGCAAATGCTCAATGTACTCTTGTTGTAGGGTCTATGCACAAGCCTGCCAACCCAAATGAGCTTCGCCTGTACCAGGTTCTACCTCCCTCCCATGCTGAGTGTGCCAAAGTATGGGGGAGCAGGCTGAGGCTGAGAAAGGAACTTTCCTTGAAGGATCCCCTTTCAAAAGGATACTTTGAAGCTCCAGGTAACAAGTAAACCATTTCAAAATCGAGGCCCATGCATGCTCACCTTCATTAGTTGTATTACGACCAAATCCAGCTCCAGGTGTTTGGAGCTCCTTCGATGCCTGTATGTTATTTTGCTGTTCTTGTGCCCTATATGATTGGCACTCTGTGCTCATAGGGGTGTCAGGTGTGTAGATCTTCAACCTCAACTTTGACTGCCTTTGACAACATAATTTGAGATTATGAGCATAGCACCTGAATCGTTTGATTCTTGCTGTTGTTCATCTTGGATTATGCTGCCCAAGGTGAACCATGCTAGATCGAAATCCTGCTTGGGCACCAAATCTGGAAGAAGTCAAAAATTTGCGCCCAACTTTTATGGTTACAACACGCCGTGTTAGAAAAATAGGAAGTTAACTGCACACTTAGCATGTTAAATAGAGCTAATAAGAAGCACTCTTTGAGTAAAAATGTCCCTTGGGTTTCACTTGTCTGTTTACATCCCTGACACTCTTTATTCTTCCTAGCCTTTTTTTGCAAGGGTGTCTTTTATACCACAGCTACCCACCTTTGGATGTTATGAGCATTGGATGGGGACGGTAAAAGGACTTCCATTCTTCAGCATCTCTCTACCTGCACCCCTTTTAGAGCACCCCGGCACACGCTAAAATCTCAAAAGTCCCAAGATGTGTTATGCAGGATTGTGCTCATAAATATGTATGGGGAAGGTGCGTATAAAAATGTATGGGAAAGGTGTGGCCAGCGAGGCTCAGATTGGAAGACACCCCAAAACAGGCCCTGGGGCACCTTATTGCCATGAGGGCTTTTGAGGTTTCAAAAGGAAACATAAGATTAACCTTGTTTCCTTCTGAAGCCTCAAAAAAGCCCTCATGATAATCTGCCTTCTTATGTTCATTGATTATTGATAGCAGGGTTGGGTCATATGCGAAAACGCATTTGCACACGTATTTTAAAAAATCACGTTTCAAACGCGTTTGCTAGAAATGGCTGTTTGCCATACGTCGAAAAATGCGTCTGCAGGCGGTGCTTCGCGGGCCCGCCCTGAGGATATCATTTCAAATATCAATGCTTCCTTTCAACAATTGCAACACGCTGTGCCCCAGCTTCTACTCTGCATCGTCCTCATCACCTGTGAACAACTCATCCCCCTCGCTGCTGGCCCCCTCCTGCCCCATCTCCTCCTCCTCCTCCTCCTCCTCCTCCTCCTTCTCCTCCATCTGAGGCTGAACCTTCCCCAGCTGCTGCATGTCCTGGGTGCGCTTGAGCAGGTGCAGGTTGCTGTACAGCCACAGCTTGTGCTTACAAAGCTTGCACTCATACTTCACCCCCTTGCTCTCCCCTTCTGCATCATCCTCAGGCTCTGGCACTGTGACATAATCCCACTCAAGACCCTTTTCTTTGGGCATGTTAAATGTACATGGCCATTGGGGGCCGGGGGGGTCAGTCGGGACCCCCCTCAGAGGACCCCAACCACCCAAGACCCCCCGCCCCAAAATGGCCCTCTAAAATTACGTATTTTAGTTTCACACGTTTAACGCGTACAGCTCCTCCCAAGACCGCGTATGACCCAACCCTGATTGATAGGGTGATTCGGGCCCACTTTTCTGTTTGATGTTTGCCTTTTGCCAAAAGAATTATGGGCAAGGGGCACAGCACAGCAGCATGGCAGCATAACTTTAGCACATGTGTACCAGTGAGCAATTGGTGGTTTAGGATTGCATGTCACTCCTATGTATATGTGTCAGAGGTGCCTCCCGGATTTGGTAAATGCTGCTCATAGGTTTGCTGGTTAAACACTGAGTATGGGCATTCCAGGTATAGCTCAAAGAGCACTCCTTTGGATTAAGTTTCTTTTGCATCACAAATCAATGCAATTGATTTGCAGGTACTCTGGCTGCGCCCCTGGGCATTTGTAAGAGCCCTGCAGATGCAAGCCTGCCCCTGGTGACCACCGTGTTTGCATCAGTTGAGCAAGCAAGAGTCTTCTCCAGCAAGGACATGAGACAGGTTGAGCGGTGTCTGCTGGCATGTGCCAGCAAGTGCCTGGATCAGGTGCGCGGCTGATGCATTCTGCCAGGACAAGTAATGGGTATGCAGCTGCAATGTGCGCTTCCGGGCGCGCCTGCATTAGTTGTGCAAGCTGTGTCGGCATGTGCTTGGATGAGGTGCGCAAGCTCCTGCAGCCTGCTAAGGCTCAAGTCATCATTACCCTTGCTTCACTTGTGTGCCAAACACTATACACGGCACTGAGCACAAGCATCCTTGCACAGTTAGGGAGGTAAATGTTTTGGGCCTGGCGCAGCAAATGGCTACACCTTTACGTCTGACCCTTTTGTATGCATTCCCAACCTCAGGTCCAAGGAGATGGCTACCTGTGCCGCGTGTTCGGAAACCTGAAGCTCATGCTGTGCTTCTCCAAGCCTGAGGTGAGCAAAGCAGGTTATTCTACTAAGCTCATCTGTGCATGCTCACATGCCTTTCTTGTTCGCCTAACTAGCATGTATGCGCGCACGCACACGCGCATGCACACACACACACACACACACACACACACACACACACACACACACAGACACACACACACACACATACACACACACTGTTGCAGGCAGCGTTGGCTTGGAGCTGTGCAATGCAGGAGTGCATGATGGCGCAGCCATGGCCTAGGGCTGCTTTGAAGGAGCCCTTTAAGGAAAAGCGTGACCAGCATGGAAACTTGATCTTCAGGGGCCCTAGGTACTTTTTGAAGTACACATTTAGGACAAAATGTACATTTTGAACAAAAAATATGAGATGTGTGCTTGAGGGACAGGTATGCCTTTTCAGAGATTTAGGTGAGTTTGGAGGGACTTCCTGCCGCCTACAAGGAAAGCTTGTAACGCATTGGGCTCCCTTCTTTGTTGTGAATCTTGCAAACATGGACTTGAAATTCATTAGAATATTTGGGCGTGGAATTCATTGGAGATTCATGCAGGATCTGGGGCCTTGATGTCCATACAGGACACAAGAATCCAGGGGACTGTGTGGTCGTCTTGTACAACCTGAGAACAAGAAAAGCCTCCCTTGCTCAATGTACATCTGAAAAACCTCTCTCTACCTCTAGGCCCAGATCAGCTGTTGTATGCTGATGCCATGACGTTTTGAATTACACTGTAATCACGTGCAGGTTGAAGATAGGCATCAGTCAAGGCCGGCCTGAATCCATCCAACCAGACCACTTGGGGCGCGCGGACTACCATGGGGACTGTGTGAATAGGTGTGTTGAAGCGTGCTTTCTACTTAGATAAGAAAGGCCTTGAGAATAAGCGCTCAATACTATCACGCTAGCAGCTGTGGCCCCTGAAGTGCAAGCAGTGTGTGCTCCTGGATGTTTGAAGGGTTGAAGTTAGTGCTTCTATTGCTCGTTTTGGAATCGGCTCAGCAAACATTCTAAGCGCATCAGGTCTTGCTCATACACACACACGCATGCACGCACACACGCAGTGCGGCCCGTTTCATGGAAGGGGCTGCCCAAGGTGGGATGATAGTCCTCGAGCAAGATGTTGCCATGAGAGCAGCAGAGGCATGGGCTTCAATGCAACCCTCTGCAGACCCTGAGAGTGCCACTGAGGCTGCCATCCTCTCATCACGCTCTTGGTCGCCGTTTACGTCCTCTCGATCCTCCTATTTGGTAAGTGAAAGGGCACGAAATTAGCACGTTACATGAGCGTATGAATAGGGTGCGAGACTAGTATATACTGTAGTATACCTCGCACCCTACGTATGAACCTGCAACTGTTCATGATATGAAGGAGGCAGAAACTCTCCATACACTGCACTTCTAGGTGCCCTCATGGTCCAATTGCTCTTCCTATCTGGTGGGATTGTTTTGGTTGCATTTAGTGCGTGGCCTATCCCCACACTAAGGTAAGTGGTGGCTGCACTAGGTGTGGATGATTTACTTATGCCTTCCTGTGCCCTCAGTGCAGGATTCCTGTGCAAGAGTGGGTGATGGTTGAAGAAGGGTGAAGGCTAAGAAAGGGGAAGGTTATGGTTCAGGAAGATTGGAAAGCAAAAGGATTGTTCCCGAGGAAGACCATGAAGGCCATTAGCAGGGTAGGCTCCTAATTTTTCACAGCGCACAAAACCTTGCATGTCTTACATGCCATGAGCGGCTGACCCCTGAAATCATGATTCTGCAAAGAAGGAGCGTGAAGGCCTGCATGTGCATGCAGCGGTGCGCCAAAGGAAAAAGCACATAGATAAGAACTCATGAATTTGCAAAGAAAGGGCATAAAGGCCTCTGTGTCGATGCGGGGGGCCAGGTTCTTAAGGGACAATCTGCATGATTACGACTAGGTGTTGATTTTTTTGGCTTGAAGCCTACCAATTGGCGCTTCTGGTACGAAGTGGATGAAAGGGGGCAGTCTGTGTGCATGACAACCAGTCAGTGACACTCGTGCTGGGGGGTGTGTGGTGGCCATGGTTCATCGAATTGATCCAAACTCTTTGAATAGTGACATTGTAAGCTGATGACTGCATGGCAGGGTTAGAGTGGCAGTTTGTGGACTTGCAGGCCTGCTGTGTGTGCCTGACAGGTCATGTGTGCATGAGCTCCTGCAACTCGTTTTGCCCTTCCTCAGCTGCTTCTCGCTCTTCAAATTCAACAGGAGCGGGTTGGTGCATGTATGCCTGGGTAGAGGAAGGAAAGAGAGGGGAAACTGGGAGGATGGGGGTTATGATAAGAGGTGGTTTGTCCAATACTTGCACGTGTCTTCCATCAAAATGGTGTCCACCCTTCAGGTTCAAATTTAAAGTCCCGGATCTTCTGCAGGAATGCAGTCCAGAATGCATTGCCTTGGTATCTGAAAAGAACAAAAAATGGCCTACTGCCAAACTGCGATTTGGGATATAGCTTCTCCTTGGAAAAAACATGTATGTGAGACTCAGAATTTTTTGTAATTGAATGCTTGCATGAAACCAGGTACTGTCAACAGTTTCTTACCTGATATTACGTCATGAACTGAGGACTTTTGTATAATACAACCTATACCCCAGGGTTGATCAATTTGCCGGTTTGACAAAACAAGCTGGCCAAGGGTTCAACAAAGTTTCGGATCTGACAATCTGTTTGAGCGCATGTGTCCCTGTAGGCGAGGGGGGGAAAGGGGTTATCACCTGCGCCCCAACCTCCCCTTCCACCTCTCCCTATTGGCCCCCAACCTCCCCTCCCACCTCTCCCCATTGACCCCCAACCCATCCTCCCACCTCTCCCCCCAGCCTCCCTTGCACATTAAATGGTGGGGAAAGACAAGGGTCGGTGGAGTATCAGGGGAATGTCAAGGGGGTTGTGATGGAATACTGGGGGTCATTTTTTGTAAAATTTGAAAGGACATAAAATTTATCAAAGTGGCAATTTTAAAATTTGCAAACAGTTTTTAAAAAATACTAGTTTGTGAAAAGATCGAAGCTCTTGAATTGATCAATCCTGCTCTGCCCTATAAATCGGCGTCTGTGCAATCATGCCTGCATCCCAGACGCTGATGATTCACTATGCTAGCAAGCAGAATGCCAAAACGACATTGAAAGAATAGACGTGCATACACACACACGCATACATGCACACGCACGCACGCACGCACGCACATGCATGTACACACATGCACGCACAGAGAGCCGCAAAAATTATCGTTCTGGCTGCTGGTGAATGACAAGTTTCCAACAACTGCATGTGCGCTGCAGCCATGGCAGCAGCAGATGCAGCAGCATGCACCTCCAGATGGGCAGCCACACGACTGTGAGCACACCTCGCCAGAATTAGCAGTGTTGCCATTGCCAGGAGGCGAAGACCAGCAAGGGGCATCAGCAAACAGCAATACTAATCCTCGCAGCGAACCCCTTTTCACCTTGCAACCTCTGCTGCCGGTGGACATCAGCACTCCCAAACTTGGCCAGAAGGTGGGTGATCTGGAAAGGGGAGAACCGTTTGTAGAGTCTAGCCCTTGCAATTCATCCACGGAGGGGAAGCCAGTATAGCTCATCACTTTGCCCTCCTTCTTCTTGCGTCTTATTGTTTGAGGATGATGGCTCCTGTGCATGTTGACTGCTATGGTTGATCTTGGACAGACTGGCCTCACCTCAGCCCTATCGCCTAGATCCAGCCCTTATGGGCTGGTCCGAATTTCACTGTACTTTGTGGGAGTTGGGGCAGCCTTCTGGCACTCCAAACAGCTCATGGTTTATAGGCCTTGTAAGGAACTTGGATTAAGCTCACTGGCCACCGTTTTAATTGAGTACTTGTGACTACAGGAGGGGGGTAGCATGCTCCCTGTGCATTACCCCAACAGGCAAGATTTAAGCCAAAAAGAAGATTTGATAAATGTGTTCCCTGGATCACCCATTCCTTGGGTTTAATGATCCCTACCAGATCAATCAGTGCACCTTATTGGTTGCCTTTTAATGTGTCCTGGGTGTTGTCCAGCGATGAATTTGTCTCCGCAAAAAGAATGGGATGGATATGGTTCATTGAGTGATCAGGTAGAGTTCCAGCCATTTCCTTGCAGGATCTCAGCCTTTATGTAAAAATAGTTGATTTGGACTGCTTCAAACAACTGTTTGTTTGAAGCAGGATGCGGACCTTTTAAAAACATGCATCCAAAATAATTTGGATGATTCACATGGTTGGGTGTGGATGTTTTGAGGGGAATGGGTGTGGGAACTGGAAGGGGTTCAGGATGACCAGCCTGTCATGCTGAATTACCGTTACTGCACATTTACTGTTTTCAAAGCAGGTAATACACTGCAGGCTTCAGTACTGCGCACAATCCATCATGCATCTAAAACAATGTATCTGGCTACCGCTCACAGATTATGCCTTCAAAGGCTCCACATTCTCCACACACATACAATCACTGTGCTCCTAGCTGTGTGATGCTCAAGCATAAGAGTAGCTTCCCCCCTGCATCCAGTGCTGCTGTCACCCACCAGGCATGCAGGGCAGTGCAAGCGTCCCCCCAGCCTTCTAACCTTCAGTCCGTGTTCCAGAATCCGTGTCTGTGCTCAGACATATCCAGGGCCAAAGTCCGATGGCCTCTAAGGACACGCCGACACGCGCCCATCCGCTGAGCTGTAACCCCAAACGCTGATAGCTCGGTCCCCCGCTGCGCAGAATGCGCCTGTGCTTGGCACAGACGGTTCTCGAGTGCGTTCCCCGTGGTGGTGGCGCCATGAGATGGTTTAACGTCCAGGGTTGCCTATAACCATGCAACAAAGGACGGGTACACTCGAGCTGTTGGCTGGAGTTGCGAGTGCACCGGCTTAGCTCTTCTTCATGTTGCTGCTAAGCTGCTCTTGGTCTTGCTGAACAGTGCTGGCTCGGCTGCAGCACGTAGAGAATGTCTGGGGCAGACACAGCGTTTGGACGAGCTTCACCAGGTTAGGGTTACATCAGAGACAAGGCACCCCTGGCACAAGGCCAGGGATAACAGAAACAGAGCCAAACCTCAATGGAAGGTGGAACAGAAGGTTGAATAAGAGAGAGCATCCAATAAAAGAACCCCACTTAAATACAGGTCACACCTCACACTCTAGGTTTTGCAGTGATTCAGCAATAACCACGATTTAACGTGACAAGCCCCACCCGTCATTATCCAGTGCATCCACATATGCTAGTTTGCATTAAATTCATAGCAATGCATGCCTTCAATCACGACAGAATTGATACCTGCATACAGAACCTTCTGCCCCAGGTTTGCCGTATTATAGCTTGGCACACATCTCCTTTCACCAATCTGTAGCTGCCTGCACTTCTAAAACTGGGTAAAGCGTGTACTTTGTTTAGCAAAAATGTCAGCAGGTCAAGAAACGGAACTTATTGCTGCTCAATAGCAATCGCAAATTGTTGTACAAAGTAGCATCAAAGTAAGCAAGTATGTATGCCGTGTTGAGGCGTGTGAGCCAGAATTGAATGGCATGCTATCCACGCTCATGCTACACTTGCAAGTTGCAGCTCCAGGTGCTCAAAATCACCATTGATTATTCACCAGAAATGCATCACCAATTTTTTGCAACATTCTTTCCATATTGATGTTACCACATCTTTACAATGTTTCTAAGGAGAGTCCAGCAACTGCGGCGTCGCACTGTTCTGCAGGTTGGGTTGGTTAGCCTACTGGCCAAGCTTCATAGAGGGCAATGCTTTGAAAGACTTTTTAAGCTTAACTGGCATTACAATGTGACCCTTTGTCTGTGTGCAAATAGGGTGAGGTAACAGGCAAGGATCCTATGGTGTCACATGGTTCCTTGTTCCCCACATCCTGGCTTCTTCTACATTACAACTGTACAAGTATGCAGGATAGCTACTCGGCAGTACCTGATAGATACCTGGTGAAGATGACGCACAGCTCTTTGAGCCGGCATGCATCTCTTCTCCCTTCATTGGTATACTACGCATATATGCTCTCACTGCCTACACACACTTTTTATTTCGTTTCTGTCTTTCTGCACAGGACAGCACATCCTGCCAGCAGTGTCTCGGTAACATCCACGTCATTTGGATGGGCTTGTTCCGCTTCAAGGGGTTGATCCGCGTGAAGAGCATGGTGCACATGCTGCAGGTGGGCTTGTTTGAAGGGCCATGCAAATGTGTTACAACTGGTTGAAGTTGCGTGATTTCCTCGCTACCTGAATACTAATAAGTACAAGACAGCGTGCATGTACATGGCATGGGATTTCTGGGTCCCTTGTGCTGTTCACGAGTGGCAGTTGGACAGAGGGCATGATTGCTGTGTCAATAAAGTCAATAACGTGGAATGCACACCAGAGGGAAGTACATGTTTCCCTTTAGCGTTTGACTAGGGTACGACATGTAATATTACTTAGCCAAAAAGTATACCGTAACGTCACTAATGTATTACGACGCTGATTTATTACGAGGTACCAAAATAATTTCATTAATTTATTTGCGAGCTTTTAGGGTTTATGAATACCGCCAAAAAAACTCAAATTTTGCAAACCCTGCGCGTTTTCGCGTCTCTCCTGCACTAGCTCACTGTTTCTGCTTACCCTCTCCCTCCATCGTTTCATCTATGGTGTCCTCAGACACCTCCATCGGTTCACTTGGCCTTCCCACCCACGCCCCCTGCCCCTGCTGGCTTTGTGCAACAGCTGTAGCAAGCTCCCTTGTGCCTTTCACCTGCCTCTGGGACCCCCCGGGAGTTGTGGCTGTGGGATCCATCAACTCTTCCTGGAGTCCATCAACTCTTCCGGGAGCAGGTTTGCCCTGCTCCCCCCCCCCCCTCCATGCATGCCTCCCATGCATGCCGTCCCTGGGAGGCCCTGGGAGGCTGCTCCCTCCAAGCTCCCAGTTGCCTCCTCCAGCAAGCTGAAAAGGAATCCCTGCCCCTCAGGAGCATGGGGCTGCATAGTAGGGCCCGATGGATGGCCGACTTTAAACCTGGACCCTTTATGAGGCCTTAAGTAATTGCTAAAGACACTACATATTGCGAACGACCCCAATAATTATTTCATTAAATCGCAAAACTCCAGTGTTGCTACGGTATTAAGTATTAAATACGTAAAATATTAGTTATTACGTAATACACGTTGCCAGTGCTTCGATTAAGGATTTTGGGTTGGTAGCATTTCGGCGACCAGGGGTGCTCATATCAAGTTAACGTGTAGCACAGCCCAAAAATTTCTTTTGCCAAAATTTTGGCATAACTACAGATTTATCATATACACATATGAATATCCATAAATCCTGCATGCAAAAGGCTGCCGATTGCTGGGGCTTTCTGCCTCTCCTGCAGCACCAGATGCTCCTTGTGCTGCTTCCAAACATCCACATTCTCTGTATGCTGGCAACCTTGGGTGATGGGAAGAACTGCTTCCTGCTGGCGTTGCTGTGCTTTGGTGAGCTTGCGCTTTTTCAAGCCCTAATGGGGCAGTACACAGCAAGAATTCGTGCAGGGACACGAGGCATTCTGCTTTGCAAGCCCATGAGCAGGCACTTTGCCACCTCTACGCCTGCTGCTTCAAAGTCCCCCCTGTGTAGAAGGGGAATCTTATTCATGCTCCCAAGAGTGCGCGCTCGCTGGCGCTTGCGTCCCTTCCCCGCTGCCTCCTCAGACTCACTGGAGCTCTCCTGCTCGCTGTTGTCTCCTGCTGCTTCCATTTTCATGTCCTCATCTGCTACATGGGTAGTGCATGCGGGTGGTGGTGGGGGTGATGGTGGTGGTGGTGTGTGTGTGTGTGTGTGTGTGTGTGTGTGTGTGTGTGTGTGCGCGTGTGTGTGTGTGTGTGTGTGTGTGTGTGTGCGCGCGCGCGCCAGCTTTCTGTCGTTGCCCTCCCCTGCTGTGCTTGCAGGGGGCAAGGGTGCTTGCATGCTTGCAGCTGCTGGGCCACTGTCCACAATGACTGCTGGTGCCAGTGCCATTGGAGGTAGCGGTAGTGGTGGTGCAGCTGCTGCTGCTGCTGCTGGTGCTCTGCTGCTGCTGCTGCTGCTGCTGACCTTGGTCCAGGTCCAGGAGCCTTTGATTTGAGACTTGCCCTTTCTCTTTGCTTCTCTTTTCCTTTATCACCTTTTTAAAATTAAGTAAAAGCGAAAGTGCGACAAGGGGTGGTCCCCAGAATGTTTTGCGTCGCCCCATAGCGACGAGGGGTGCTCCTGGGGTGCCCTCCCGGGCACTCCTCGTCGCCACCAAATGCGACACAATGTGCTTAAAACGCGACGCGTCGCCCCTAATCGAAGCACTGCACGTTGCAGCTTGATTTTGACCTGAGGGTGGGTATGTCAAGGATTTTGAATCCCAGGGACTGGTTGGTCATGTCACTATAAGAATATATTTTCAATGGTTGGGGGTCAAGCATGCACAGGAACATACAAGCATGTGTGTGTGCGCGCACACACGCGCGCACACAACACATACACAGTCGTGCGCTTGCATTCATGCACGCAGGCATGTATGTATGCACACAACACATGCATGCAAAGTTGCGTGCGCATGTGAGCTTGCACGCTCGTGCACACACACACACACACACACACACACACACACACACACACACACACACACCACCTGCACACATACAGTGCATGCATGCACATGAACGCATGCATGTCTGGAATCCTTTTTGCTTGCTGTGCCTGCACTGAGGATGCATGAGCCTGGGTGCACCTGCTTCCAGTGGCCTCCCCACCTGCACCAACAAGCCTGTCACGTCCCATCTGCACAAATCTTTCGTTTGTTCTCACTAGCTGTCGATATTGCCCTAAATTTTGCACTTAGAGGTTGAAGCTGTGCTTTGAACCTGAATTTTACAAAAATAAAGTGATATTGCACGGAGGGTCACGTAATTTATTACATATTACATATTATGCGGGCATGTCGTACCCTACGTTTGACAAAAGGAGTGTCATGTGGCATCTCGAAAAGAGTGATCAAGACGTCAGAGTCAGTGCCACAGTTTGGACAGCATCCTTGCACGCCAAGCCGTAGCCCTGCCTCTCCCCCCTTCTTTTATCAGAGGGAGGTAATTATTTGAGGCATGAAAATAGGTGTTCTCTGCATGCTCCCTGCATGTTTGTGCCCCAGCTAGTTGTTTTCAAGCCTGAATAAAGCTGTTGCCAGTAGCACTTGGTTGCCAGTAGCACTAGGGTTTGAAAGCAGCCAGTTGGGGCATAGATACCAAATCAGCCTCAGCGTGAACCCTGCTTTTTGACTACCAAATCTCTACACACGATCACCCACTGCACCAAATTGGGTGATTTTTAGTGATTTGGCCTTGTATAAAAAGGACGTCATTGCAAGAAAAGCAAAGTGACAAGGCGCAGTGGTTGATGAGGTACAAAATTTCAGCCATTTCCATTAGAGAAAATCCAGCACAAGGTGTGTCAAAAAGGGCAATTATTTAGGGAGTGAAATGGTCACAGGTTGGAGCTGCGGGCCTTTTTGGGGTGATCTGGGGCCAGGAGAGTGATCTGAGGTACCCCAATTTTCAGCATTTTCTGGTGAATATAATATTTTGAAAATTAATGGTTGGCATTCTCAGATTTCAGAAAGTTTGAGAAAGAGCATGTCCTGCAACATAGGCCAGTTCACCCCCTCTGTTAAATTACAATCCCTGCATCCCAGTTTGTTTCTCTCTTTCATGCATAGTGTGTCTGGTCATGCATCTGCAGGACAAGCTTGCCTCAAGGGCAGCAGGCTACGCCCCAAAGTCCCTTCACCCAAGCATAGCCACCTTGGTGTCCCAGCTGCAGCCCAAGGGCTCATCCTTGAGCACCTACCTGGTCCCTCTGCCTGTCATGGAGTGCCCACCCCATCTATTGGTGCGCAAAGCTGCTGGATTTTGGGTCCCTCTGCCTGTCATGGAGTGCCCACCCCATCTATTGGTGCGCAAAGCTGCTGGATTTTGGGTCCCTCTGCCTGTCATGGAGTGCCCACCCCATCTATTGGTGCGCAAAGCTGCTGGATTTTGGGTCCCTCTGCCTGTCATGGAGTGCCCACCCCATCTATTGGTGCGCAAAGCTGCTGGATTTTGAATACTCGCCTCGGTCACAGCAGGTTCAGGAAAGCTGACAGCAAAAGGAAACAGCAAAAGCAACAACAAGAATATCGGGAGAGCAATCCAGTCTAGTTGGCCCGTGCAAGAAGCAGTAGCTTGTTCAGAGTCTGAAGCACCTTAAACAGGCATTTGATGTGGCATTTACACAGGAGCGAGCTCCAGTAGAGCCCAGCTGACAGCAGGAAAGGGGAGCGCAGAGAAAGGCAGGATGGAGCCGCAACTACACACACAAACACAAGCAAGGAACCTATTTTGCTGAGAAATAAGTTTGCAGAGAGGGATCGCCATTGTTTAAATTTCACTGATGTTTCTGGGCCTGCTGGAGCTTTCAGGTCAATCTTTTGATGCTGCTTTGTTCTTTATGGGACTTCGGGACAATCCTCGTCAAAAGTCCGGGGGAGGTGCCCCCATGTGCATGTGGCGCTGAGAAGACAAGAGAGCACTGTACGCTGAGTTGTGGGAATTGGGCCAGATGGCTTCCATCATAAGATTTGAGCATGCAGGATTACCAAAGGCATCATATGAGTGTGTCCTGCACCTTTAGATAGCCGGACAGGACCTAGAATTCTTCCGTCCCAGGCCAGGATGGGGTCAATCATGTCCCCCCATCGCGGCCAATTCGACCCCACGACCTGTAGAACTAAGGGAATGAACAACATTGGCAAAGGACTTGGGTCAATCGGAGGTCAGGCTGCAACGGGGTATGCCAACAATGGCCGAAAGTTCGCTCTGCCACTATCTACTTTTTTGAACACTCCATTATATTAATAAAATGCATAAGGGACATCTCGGTCCAAACCAGCACCTAGCTTGCAATTCAAAATTAAACTGCTCCTTCCTCATTAACGCTCTCCTGGAAACTTCCTGCGCATCCATGAATATGCACAACATTCTTACGTACGAAAGAGATTTTTTCCTGCATCATTGGAGCTGGCAAAATCCGAATTGTTTAATTGCCTGATCTTGATCTGGCCATATCTCATATTTAATCCTTATAATGCCCTCTTTGCACTGACAAACTTTGGTCCAGGGACATCCATGCGTTTTTGAGACATCAGATCTGGAAGTCCCACACAATGGTGAACCCCCTCAGCCAGGCTAGGTTAGAAGAAAAACCAAGTCAAGGCAAAGGCAAGGCCACAGCAGAAAAAAAGGCAAGGCAAAGGCAAAAATCCAAGGCAAGGCAAAGGCGCAAGGAAGAGCAGCTGCAGGAGACACCACAAGCTGAGAAAGCCGCACACAAACCACCAAGGCCTCACTGTGAACTATGGCAGAGAAAGCAAGAATACCCCAAAGGTCTTTGAAACAACAGAAAGACTAGGCAGCCCAGGGCAAAAAAGCCAGCCACCGCAGCAACTGCAGCAGCAGGCTGACTTACATCTTGCGAGTAGGCCAGGGCAGTTGCCCTGCCAAACGGGGGTTTGCCCTGCTTGAGGGGTCTTTCTGATGCCCTGGTTCTGTGGGTTGTGCGTCAAGGAACGACCATGCATTCAGTGAGACTTGCACAGTGTGTATCCATGGCAAAAAATGATTGGAGACACTCCGGCAGTCCTGGAGGGTTGCAGACATCCGCGCTCTTAGAGTGACACCAACTATGGCCTGAATCCTAGTGCCAGTGTGCAACATGTATCATTTTGTCATTGCTCATCAAAGGGGACACATTTTCTTTTTCGAGGTTGGCCTCCTGAGCAGCTACTTCCTGCACCATACGCGTGTCTCAGTTTCTAAAATTACAAGGTCACAGTGGCAAAAAGGCCTTTGCATCTCTTTTGCCTGGAAAAACAGGCCTTGAACTGATGGTAACAGCGAGAATGATTTTCCATCTTTGTGCCCATTTTTGGTATGATGATGTCCTATGAGTAGTTGCAGTCATTTTTAGTGCTTGTTGCTGACCTGCCTGGCTCATCCCTGCTTGTTTTGCAGGAGCCAACTGGAAAGAAAGCGGCGTCATTGCAATTCGAGCTCGAAGGTAGTCAGCAAGAGAGCGAAAAAGTTATGAGCAAATTATCAACCTCCTCTCTGAAGGGGACGCTCTCTGCTATCAGCCAAGAAATTGCACCATTGCCATAGCCTTCGGGAGGAGCGCTGGTGTGCTCATTTCCCCAAGCAATCTGGCAAAGCTTTAGGGGCTGCTGTGAAGTGCCCTGGCAGATGAGAACATTGCAGTATATTTGGATTGTAAATCCCGGCTAAGAATCAGCAGTTTCGTCTTGGAAGTAGCCCCAGCTTGCTTGCATGCACCACCATTGTCTAGTGGTGCCACCTTGCTGCATCCAGAGGCGAGCGTCACTGGGTGGCTAGCTCTTTGCCCTGATGCTGCTCATGCATGTCTGACTGGAGTCTCATCACTATGCTAACCTGTGTGTGTTTGTGTGTGTTGCATAACTGGGAGAGAGACCGCAGCATTGCAAAGGCAACTGAATTCATATTTGGCCAAAACTTGCGATCCTTGCAGACCACGGTTTGGTGTTGTCAAAGTCATGATAATTGCTTGCAGAAAAAATAGACAGGGCATACTTTTTTGGCCAAAACATTTGGGATGTCATTTCCTACACCCTGTTTAATACGCAACAAAATTGATTTTTAACAAGGAAGAAAGATTGATTAATGATGGAGTTCTGTTTCTGAAGAGTGATGAGCATGGGCTTCTTCTTTTTGAGAGATATTCAGAGATTGTTTTGGCAATGTTCCCCGTGTTTGCCTACAAGTTTTGCATTGGGAACAGATTTTTGTTGTTGTTGAGGGGTTCGCGATTGTGATTTAGCTTTGGTTGCGCTGTTTCAAAATGCGTACCGACATAGTGATGCCCTGAAGACGTGTGCAACAGAAATTGCTTTTGTTTCTCTGATCACTACATGATGGTCAGTCTCCAGCAAAGCTGCGATAACTTAAATGGAGACTAGCGCGATAATGGAGGGATTGAAGCATGCTGTGTGATGGAGTCCCCAGTCTCTGCACCCAAATTTATTCCTTAAACTGTAACGTGCCTGAAATTACTGCAAGCATAAATGTAGTGTTGTTTGTTTTCGAGTTCTTTATTTGTGAAACAAATGCAGTTCTTTCCTGATTGTGCTCAAAGCAACATTGCTACTGTTTGACATTGTGAAACTGTTTTAAGCATTCTCTTGTATTTGTGCTGGAGGTCAGTGCAACTGTGAGCCTTTTTGTGCCCTGCCATGCTTAGCTGGCTTTTTGCTTTAAATGGCTGCACAGCAGGACCCTTGTTTTTTGCTGCAGTGATGTGTGTTCAAGCCGCATCTCTACAAAGTAAACTTGTTTTGAAAATCCTTCGCTTTCCTCTACTCCTGGCCGTCATTCCTAATAGAATTCTGCTCATTTGCAGCAACATTTTGGAATGTCTGCGCATGATAAGTAAACATCACATGCTCAATCTGCCATTCAAGGCAAACTAACTTGTAAATTACTGAGGAAATTAACAAAAAGGTTCTTCCTGAGTAATTTGCATGGGGGATTGCAAATGGCCTGCAGCCTGATATCCTGCTAATAGGGCACTGGCGGTACATGCGTGCATAATTGCATAGTATAAACATTTGTAAGTAAGTGCTGCTGAAACATTCTCAACCAGCATAAAAAAATTGTGACAAAAACTTGGGTAATCTGCACGAGTCTTGGTTACGGGAAGCATTGACCTCAGGGTCAGTTATAATGTGAAGGGAAAGGAAAGGGTTTCTTAGCTGCACCTGCCCACGTGGGCAGCTTAGCTGAAGCAAATTGGTTACAATGGGGGATGACCTTCAGCCAGTTCGTTTGGCTGATCAGCTTGCCAACAGTGTGCTGGTCTCAGCCAGCAAAAAATAAATCCATAAGCTTGGGCACAAAAAAAGAAAAGCTTTGTGTTTCGCTGATGAAGGAATTGAGAAACAACTTGGGACCTCACTTGATGAAGCAAAAAAGGTTGTGTCTCAGAGAAATTCTGGAAGCAAGGTTCAAAAAGCACGTGACACTCGCGGCGCAAAGAACAAACTTGTTCACCAATACAGTTATAAAGAACATGTGCTTCATTTTGATTATGATTGCAAGAACACATCACACACAGAGGTTGTCACGTCAAATCATGGTTATTTGGGTTAATTATTCGGTTGGAGGCTATTATTGCTGGAAGGCTGCATTGTGCCTTGTTTTAGAGAACTCTCTTATCTTCTGGTTTTGAATTTAGACGTGTTCAAACTCCTTGTAAGTGCCCGGAAGAGCAAGAGATGACAGCATAGAGCGACAGTCCTTGGGGAGGGACCTCGCTGGCAAAGGGCAGCTGGCAAGCAGTGTACATATCGTGTGTGTAAGCATCATAGCAGGGCAAGCAGAAGGGAAGCATTGAACCTGAGGGAACAGCAGCAGAAAAAGAGCAGATAATCTGGTACACTCGCATCTCATACCATCAGCTTCGAGTGACCCGTCCTTTGCTGCATGGCCATTGGCAACCCTGGACGTAAAACTTTCCATTCTCTAAAACAGGCTAGGTGGGCGTCTTTTAGTCAGGTTTTGCGTCCATCGTTCATCTCTCTGATCTTTGCAGTTTTATCAATTGGCTGCATGCAGACCTTAATGTTGAGGCTACTTTGGCTGCATAGGTTGAATTTTGTTACAATTCTCACGTATGATCCTTGCCTGCATTCAGACCTTAGCTCCTTCTTGGCAAGAATCAGGGGGTTAGTAATATGCTTTTTCAAAAACAAAAAGATGTGACTGACGCTGATCTTGCATGACAAGGTTCCATCCTTCCAAACAACCAATTCGACTTTCAAGTATGAGCACAAAGCTGGAACCTGCTCACATTATGTATAGATTGCTTAGGCAAATCCAGGAAAAGATACCAAGGCAGGGATACATAGGTTTGGCGAACATTGTATACAGACAGAGCAAACCAAGCTTAGTAGGTAGCAAGCTTATTGTTGCTTCCTCTGGGATCCACTGACTCAGCTTCCATTCATACTCCTTGCAGCCTGTATTTCAAGTCTGCACTGAAATCATTCATCTAGATTTACAGATTTAGATGAGGAGACCTTCAGCCAGACTGTTCGGCTAATCGGCCTGTGACTTGTCTTACCCAGTCAACATAATGTCCATAAGCTCAAAAACAAACGAAAAAAACTTGTTGCTATGTTGCAAGAGGAAATCATGTACAGCCTGGACACTGACTTGTTGTAAATAAGGTGGCTCCGTTGAAAAATCACCGGATAAATATTCAAAGAGGTAAGTATGCTTTCTCCTCAAAGCACAAACATCTGCATCTCTGCACACCAAAAGGGCCTGAGCCTCGTCTTGAATCTCATCTCAAGAACAGCTATCACACCGTGTGATTTTGTGGCAAAAGAGCGTTCCAAGTATCCCAAGCCGCTGCCTCCGCCTTCAGTGTGTGTGCCCTAAGTCTGAAACGGCTAACATTCCTCATGTTGACATATTGACATGTTGAGACAAACTTTGAATTGAATCAAAATGTATGTGCCTTGGTAAATGGGCAGGGGCAGGCACATTGTGATCAAAAGGCCTGCAAGAAGAGACTGATAAGTTGCCAGTTTACTGTAAGTGTCCTGCAGGTTCACTCCCTCAACATCTCTCTACACTGCCCGCAACCTGTGCCTGAGGTCATCAGTAAACTCTTGAATAAGAATAGGGGTACCCTGCTGCACAGCTTGTACAAAGGAATCACAGCGCAGTAGGCCTTGGAAAGCATCTACCAGGTAACACTTGAGCAGTCCAGCAGGAAGGCTCACATGAATGAATGTTCAAATCCGCTTTCAGCACTCTTCTCAACGTCTCACTATTAGACCTCAGCATGCTATTACACATTTTGACAACGGAACTGAACCAGTAAAACTGAAGCGGCTCATGACCACACTCCCTCAGAACAGCCCAGCTTATAGTGGTAACACCCAGCGTGCTCTTTAGATAACTCATGCGCCGCACTTGCAGATCACTTGCAAACTCCTTGCCCACTTTCAATGTACTCAGTGCCCCACACTTGGCCTGCATACATTCCAGCTGGAACAACACACGTCTTCCCAAGCCACAGAGACACGTACGGCCTATTTGCCAGAACATCCTCACGAACAAATTGACGAACCCGAAAGGCAGACGCCATGAGGGGGCCAGTTGCATGCTTAGGGGGCTTGGCCATGCTCATGCACTTTTGAAACATCATGCCAAGGTATCTAAAAGATCTAGACTCCTTGTGTGCCAGTGGCACCCCCCCAATACAGAAGACAGCAGATCTCCCAAGTGGATTGCACCACCTCAGACTTAATAGCGTTGATGGTTAAGCGCTTCCTCTGAGCATAAGCATGCAAGCGATTCAGCATGGCCTGCAACACAACAGGATCGTTGGCCATCAGAGTCAGGTCATCAGCATATAACATGTGCGTCACATGGAATTCAGCCGTCCCCGTGGCAGCACCTTGCATCCCCTCCAAGGGGAGTCCGCAATTTCATCAACGTCATTAATATACAAAGAGAAAAGCAGAGAGGATAAAGGGCAGCCCTGTTTCACAACTGTGTTAGGGTGCACCTGAGAATTCTTCTCTCCATCCTTCAAAATATACTCATCAGCATCGTACATGTTTTTAATGATGGACAAGAAAGAAGTGTGTGCTGCAGGTGCTGCCAGGGTGCCTGCCTGGGGTTGGTGTCATGTTTGCTCAAAGTCAATGAATGCAGTGTGCAGCCGGCTAAATCGCCCAGGCTTGACTGTGCGTGCAGCATGCTGTAGGTGCCTTAAGATGTAGATGTGCTGGAGGGTGTTCTATTCCGGTTGCATCGTGAGATGCGTGAGGAATGATGTATTACACAGCGAAAAATACACCAGTCGATAAAAGGCTAGATATTAGTAGTGCATGGCTGAAGTTGGAAGGAGCTTGTTGTGCAAGGATGGGGCAATGTAAGCATGCATGGACGAGGCAGACCTCCAGGCCCCATGTGCTTGAAAGATATGGTCAGGAACGTTCTTTCTTGCCACAAGAGAAGCACCTCCAGAGCGTAAGGAACGTAAACCATACTTTTTGGTGAAAACTGACAGTGGGACACCAGCTTGAGTAGAAAGCGCTTTAAGAGCAAAGTGACGCGCTTGAGAGTAAGACCAAGCTCTGGAGGGGTGAATAGAAACGGGCTGGCCATGGGAACAAAGAAAGGAGCGGAAGATTGGAACGTGAAGATGTAATGAGCCTGTAGTCTGTAACAGTTGATGAAGAAGAGAGACTGGACAGGCGTGAGAGGATCCTCTAGAAATACAAACTACCTCTCCGGCCCGAAATTGGCTGTTCTTGCGCTTCTCCAGGAACAGTTCCATGTGTGAAGGGTAAAAGCGCACTTCATCCGCATAAATGTGTGTGGCACAGTTGTACCGAAGGAACCCAGCAAAACACACCATGATGAAGGTAGCCGTTTGCAGCGTAAAGACAGATGACAGAGGTGGGGACAAAAGACTTGAGACTGTAGAGATGCACAGGCTGAGGCATAAGGGGTCTTTCCTGTTCAAGTTGCCTGAGTTAAGTAGTAAGCGCTGGGCACATAAGCGCACAGCGCGCACAGAGGAATGATTAGTGACGTCAGGTAGGCTGGCCATAGCGTGTGCTGTAAATATAGCAGCGCTCGCATTTTTGATAGGTGCGTAGGTTAAATTATTGTCAACGGCGTAGGAAAGTTGATGGCTCAAAAACATTGCAACGTGCAAGGGTTTGGCGGGTAGGAAGGAGACTTTAGCTTTCCTGCACCAGAGCTTGAACCTATGCCAAATACCGTCGTAACGCTGTAGTGTTGAAGCTGAGCGAGACCCAGAAATGTAGCTGACAGTCAAAGAAAAGTGTGACTTCAGGAAGTCAGATTTAAAAATTACTGACCTGGACAGGAAGGAAGAAACGTCTGACACCAGAAGAAAAGAAGAAGTCAATGGAGAGCCTGCACATAAATTATTTGATAGGGATTTGAAGACGCTTGGATGAGAAGGGCGGCTGGAAGGAAATATGAAGTACCAGAAGTTGCCAACGTCCCAAGCCCCGGGTATAAATGCTATTAGAAGGGTCAGCAATGTTGGTAATATAGGCAGGGAAAGAAGGGAGCACGAACATTTGCCTGACGGAATGATGTATTACACAGCGAACTCAACAACTTGCCAGGCATAGAAGGGGGAAAAGAAAAACAAAAAGGGAAAGGAACGGATAAGAGGAGGGCAGGAAGTGAGCCTCAGGCTAAAAATTAGCCTGAGGCAAGTTGAAGAGAGAAACTGGAAATGCAAAAAGATGGAGAAGAAATACTGAGATGCAGGAAAATACCCATGTCACACATCTCACTTCCTGCAACCTCCAAGAACCTGAGTTCTTATGCAAGCAAAGAACTCAGTGATTCCTTCCAGGGTAAAAACCAAATTGTGTATCTGGAATCCTGTTTGAGGCCACGCACCTATCTGTGACAAGAGAACGAATCACATGAGCATACAAGCGGTACATTGTGCCACTGACAGCCAGCATGCGGTAGCTGTTAGGTTCAATGAGAGACTCCTTTTTGTACAAGGGGGTCAGCTTGGCCTTCTTCCAACATTCAAGAATGCAAGCCTTGTCATAGAACAGCTTGAAAAGCCGGGCAATGTATGGCACCAGCACATTCACTCGCTCAGTGCCCCAGCCATTGACCCGCGGGCGCACCATAGCAGCATATTTGATAAAAGAAGCAGCCACACAGTCAAAAGCAGGGGGAGCACGCCCATTCATCTTCCCAATCTGCTTGGCTACCAGCCCTTGCATCTCCTCCTCTGAAGGCACAGCAACTGTATCCGGCTCAGGCATCCAATTATTGAGTAACCTGTATCAAGAGAGCCTCAACGTCACGCCCATGACCCAAAGGAACAGCCATATCCCTTGCAGACAAAGCCACACCCCCACGAACCAATTGAGCTGCCTCACGGGGCTGAAAGTGCGCTTATAAATACGTATCCCACGCAGACTGTGCCACAGGTGTGGTCTGGGTATGCTTAGACTGCCTCAGCATTGCATGCACATTAGGGTCTCCACTGAAAAGCTTCCCTAAGAACACATCCCTCTGTCTCCGCGTGTATGCACGCTTTGACCACCGAACTTGCAAAATCCAATTGCATCTTGTACTGTCTCCGCGCAAACTCATGCGCATGTAGAAACAGAACAGTAGAGGCTGACCAGTAGAGGCTGACCATGGCTGATCTAAAGCCACTCATTCTGACCTTACAGCCTGCTCAAAATTTTCAGGCTGGAGCAAGAACGGTGCCTGTAACCAAACCAGTCCGAGCTGGAGAACAAAAACAAAACAGACGAGTCAATAACAGCATTTCAGGCACGCTGACACGAACTTCGCTAATCCTAGGCCATCAGCCTGATTCATGAAACCTGAGATGTGGTGCACTACTTGGGGGTGCAGAACAAAACAGGTGCTGGAACTAAGGGGGTTTTAGGGTTAGCAAATGCTTTTTGTTTCGTCTTCTTTCACTGGAAAGGCGTAAGCATGAGATATAGTGCAATAGTTTATGAGGAATATCTTGTTTTAGGTAAAGAGGTAATTGATGTAGGGAGAGTTTCCTCTGCCTACGTTGTTTTTCTATTCTTTTTTCTTTTCTTAGGTAAAGAGGTAGCAAAGGCTTTTTGATTCGTTTTCATTCATTTATTCTTTTCATCAGCCTAGTACAGAGCCCAGTGTTACGCCAAAGTGTGTGTGGTGGCAATGCCCATGGCAAGTGCGCGGTATGCTGACTATAGACAGACTCCAGACCCTGCTTGAGGCTTATGAAGCAGCCAAAAAGGCAGGCATCCACACCACCATCCGGCCCCCTGTCAAAGATACAGCAACTGAAATCATGGGACTACTCTCACGTCAAAAGGCTCAACAGAAACATCTCTTTGCCCAGAGCAAAAAGGTCCACAATTCTAACACGCTAATCACACCTCCCCACATTCGATCAGCCCTACACAGATGGTGCATGGTCTCAACAGAGAGGTTCTCCAACCCTCTTGAGTTTGACGGTACCTTCAACACTTATTTCAGCACAAGTAACCGTGACCAGGTCTTCGGGGCACACACAGACGCCCTCTCTGTACGCTCTATGGTTTCTCCTTCTGCCATCCCCCTCGTGATGATGAAATTATGTTCAGACTCCTGCGCCACGCAGTACACTCCTCCCTCCAAACCACCGAGCCAGTTGCCACCTTCATGCTTCTGCCCCACTGGAGAGGCTTCAGCTGCAATGCCTACATGAGTTGGCTTAACCATTACCCAGATCTTGCAAAAGTGCTTGCCAAATTCCCTACAGGAAAAATCCAATTCCAGACACCCCAACACTGGTTTGATGTCATGCCTAACCCCACCCTACCTTCTTATCCTATGCAACTCATTTTTGTCTGGAATTGTAATGCTAAAGAAGCACTTGACAGTGCAAACAAAGATTGATTCCAACTCCTTAACCAAGATGTATCAGAAGCTCACTGGCTACCCCTGGCTCGTCCTAATCCTGCCACGCCACTGCGTATCCACCAACACCTCGCATCAAACACTTGGAAAAAGGAAATTCCAATCGCTCCCCCCTGACACACATAACTGTTCACACAAGTGCCCTCAGGCTGGGGCAGCTTTCATACCTGCCAACTACAGCAAGATGTTCATACCTAAGATCAAAGACTGGAAAGAAATCAACTACAATGATGGCAGTGTAATCAAACGCAAAGATGATGAATCCCCACCACTTTCTGGTTCAGGTGTTTACAAACCGGGAAGGGACACTTGTCCACCCTCCCAACACTTGCATCTGCAAATAAAACCCAATGGCCGTGGACCTACAAATACCATCAACAGAGCAGAACTTGCAGGTATTCTTGTGGCACTCCAACAAGGGCAAACTGACATTGCCTCTGATAGTGCATCTTGCCTTTCCCAGATTTCTAAACAAACTCTCAATCCAATGCGCATGAGGTATCACCTACATGCAGAGCTCATTCGTGCTATATCAACCATATTAGAGCACTCCCCTCATCCTATTCATTTCTACAAAGTCAAAGCCCACTCTGGCATCATTGGCAATGAGGGGGATGACGCCTGTGCATGGTCTGCAGCTCTCACGGCCACCACAGACATTGAACTCCCACATGCCTGGGACCCATTCCACAATTTTTACTGGCTCTCATTGAAGACCTCATACGGACAAAATGATAGCCTGCACCGCTCCCACGCTTTCCCAACCCACTACCTCAACAACCTGACCGACAAACTTAAATTACACATGCATACAAAGCACAAGCTAGGCTCTGCTGATATCTCTGGCTACCATTACAATAGCTGGCAGAGGCTCAACCATGCCATACTACCCACTTCCCCAATCACCACTGCCAATATAGAAGCTCGCAACCCAACCTGTCAACTTGCTAACAAGGAAATCAGCAACTCCTTCTGGTCTACTCCTAAGATTACTCTTAAACAACAGATAAATGTAATCAAATACCGCACAGGGACAGTCTACACACAAAAGCATGCCAACAGATTCAACAAATCTCCCACCTCTGAAAGGTGTCCGCTGTGTGATGATATGGACAGCATTAAGCATGTTGTCCTCAGATGTCCAAATCCAATTATGAGCGGTATGCACACCAACAGACACAATGTTGGCCTTAGCTTCTGTGTTAAAGCCCTTAGCAAAGGCAGGTTTGGCTCATCCCTTATTGGTATGGATGCCTGCCGTAATGAGAGACTCCTGGATCAGGGGATACAAGTCCCAGAAAACATCTCACGAGCCATTCCAGGCTGGGTTTTTTCTAATGGTACTGGCTCCTCTGCTCGGCACCAGAGCCGCCCTGATGTGATCTTTGTGAGATACATCCCAGGCAGACAAGCTCACCTTGATCCTTCTAAGATCCCTCCTCAAGACAGAGACATTCACCTTGTTGAACTGAAATTTTGTCCAGACACCAACCCTTTCATCATTTTAGAAACTGCAGCAACTCAACATGCTCGCACTATAACCAGACTTAAAACCCGCAGCTCAAGGAATCGAAACAGGAACAACAAAGTGACTCTACATATCATCCTGATTGGTGTGGCTGGCACTATTTACAATGAGTACACAATCAAACCTCTTGTCAATTTGGGCCTATCCAAACACAAAGCAAAATCCCTTGCTTCCAAGCTGAGATGTCATGCCATACAGAGACTACCACTATCATTAACACCAGACATGATCTTTGCTTACTGGGGGCTTCGGGGGGGGGGGTGGGGGTCGCTGGGCGCGCGGAGGTGGATACAAGGAGAAGGAGAGTCCGGGCGTCTCGGGGCATGGCCGACAACCCGCCCGATCCTCATTAGTTCAGTCTCTTTCCCCCTCCTAGGCTAGCTGTAGCTAGTTTAGTTCTGAGGGACCTCTGGTGGGGCCCTTGCTAGCTTGCTAGTTAAGGGACCTTTCCTTAATGCACGCGGCCTGTGGCCTGCGTAGACTTTTCTTAATTTTCTTTCTTTCTTTTTTTGTGTGTGGTATGTTTTTATAGTTCTACTGGAAGCATGAGCCTCTTATGGGTTCAGATCGTCCAGACTTCTCCAAGCATGGACTATTTGCTCACAAAGAACACGCTCCAGGTCGTTCATGTTAATCCTGGCTTTGGTGCGTACGGCTGCAGCAAATTTTTGGGCGATAGGCACGTCATTAAAGGCTGTCAGAAATTGGTAAGGCAAGCTGCCCTTCTTATCAGTAAGGCTTATAATGTGTAACATTGTTCAGTATTTCTTCCTGGAATTGATATGTGAGTCAAAAAGCTCGGTACAATTGCAGTAAAGAAGGGCATGAAAAGTATAACTTATAAAAGTATAACTAAGACTACATAAGGAAGGGAAACTCCCCACATCATAAGACAAAGACTTACCTCCTTGGAGGAGCCACATTAATCCTAACTTAGTCTTGAGGACTGTTTGACTACCAACCAAAAGTTTGGACTGAGAGAGCACTGCAGGCAGATAAAGAGTCAGGTCCACAAAGAGAAATAGAGCAAGATAACACATGAAAGACCGGAGT
Organism: Dunaliella primolecta; assembly: GCA_914767535.2. NCBI lineage: Eukaryota > Viridiplantae > Chlorophyta > Chlorophyceae > Chlamydomonadales > Dunaliellaceae > Dunaliella > Dunaliella primolecta. The sequence continues at coordinate 7,398,528 of OU611759.1, read as the reverse complement.
TCCAGGCCTTTAACGGGTAGGCTTCTCGTCTTGCACTTCATTGCAGCTACAATTGTCACATAAATCTGCGCTACCAAGCCATTTACCAGCTTCGATCTTCAGACGATGAGTAAGGACTCCTCGGTAGGGTCCTCCTCGGAGTCTGCACCTACCCACGTTTCTCAAGATGCACCTTTGCAAGCCCTCAAGCAAATGCCATAGAATAGGAAAGGGGGTTCCCAAAGATAGGTCAGAGCTCATAAGGACTTAATCTTTCTGCCTCACGCTTTTAACTGCCTGTGCCGTAAATCTTAATGAAGTTGAGGTTAAATTGCTATATCCGCCTACAAGGGCAGCTGAGCGGAAACACTGAGGCCTGTAAGCAGGCCTGGTAAAAGTGACCTCAACTGTAAAACTTGCTCTCAAAAGAAAAAAGAACAAACCGTGTTTGTTGCGGTCTGATATTTGATGAAACAGCATGAGGTACATTCTGCTCAAAGGTTTCAAAGCTGTTGATCAGATAAAGCTAGAAATATTTGATGAATAATGTACTGCTGTTTATGTTTCAAAGTCATATAGTTCAAATATGCCCATGCAAAGCTCCATGTTCACTAGGATATCAAGCAGTGATTGACATCCAGATGCAAGAACACACATGTTCACTCCTTTATAGGCACACTAGCAAGCCCTGGATGTTATCAACATCATTAAGATTGTTGTTTTTACCAGACCCTTTGGTGAGCCCCTTACTAGCTTTCTGGTTAGGGAATCATTCCTTCACGCGGTTTTTGGGCTGCGTAGACGCTTTTCCTTTACTCTTTGACCCCTCAAAAGTTTTGATGGCATGGGCAGACCAACGTGAACAATTCACTTCACTCGCCAGTGGCAGGTGCAAATCACCTAATAAAACCTTGCTCAACATTTTGAAATTGGACTCAAGCATTCAATTAAAAAACTTTGCAGCATCTCTAGACCAATGGAATTGTAACAACTTGTGCTAAAATTCTGTAAGCATAGGCCAGTCAGTCGCACCGAGCTTCACCCCTAGGTGACGTCTCAAGGAGTGCGGCTCCTGTTTTTTTTTAACTTGCTCTTGTATTCCTTACCTCCCCATATTTGGCAGGCATGCATGTATTGTGACCAGTAGGAACACGATACACTTTCAGGGGTGGGCTCCTCTCCCCCATAACAGTTGTTTTTGAAATGTTCATTACATATGCGTTCCTCAATTCAGGACAAAAATTTAATTTTCACCATTAGATCTTCATTTCAGAAACTACTGCAACAAATTGGGTGATTTTAAGTGGTTTGGAGTCTGTGTACTAAAAAGGATTCAAAGCAAAGAGGTGTAGTAAAATAGCTCAATGGTTGGTTAGAAACAGAATTCCAGCAATTTCCCAAGGAGCATAGCAAGGAGCATTAGAAAAGAAAAGAAAAGAAAAGAAAAGAAAAGAAAAGAAAAGAAAAAATACGCAGGCAGTGAAAACACTCCCCACATCAATTAAGGAAAAGAGAATACCTAGGGCCAAGGCACCGTGTATCCCCTTCACCAAGAGAAACAAAAGAAATAAGTCAATGGGGATCAGGAGGGTTACTAGCAGTAGCCTGTGCCTGATCTTGGTGACGAGAGCTGAAAGGAGTCTTCTCAAGAGCACGTCTGGTGTTAGAAAGTTTATAAGAGTACTGGACGGAATGGGCATGAAGCTTCAGAGCAAGCCTGGTGGCTGTAGGAGTGTCAAGACCAAGCTCTTAAAGAGGCTCTAGAGGGTGGGGGGTGTAGATGACCCCATCTACGCCTTACGAAATGGAGTGGAGGGTGACTTAAGCTGAGGACCTTGAAAGATGGTGACAGGGGCCGTGGTGCTGCTGCTTGGAGGCCTTAAGCTGATCTTTGGGCCTCGTGTCTTCACAGTGTTTGAACTCCACGAGATGGATGTGTCCCTGTTCTGGAGGGAGCTGTTCTTGAGGGAGCTGACTAGGGTGACAGACCTTGGAAGTAGGTGGAGTGGCTGTGGCTGGCGCAAGAGCTCCCTATTTCTCCCACGTCTCCCTCTATTTATCGATGGACACTGGGAATTAGCACCATTTTCATTGGAAGAACTTATATGCCTCGGGGCGACTAGAGCTTCTATTTGTCAGGAAAACCACATGGGAATATATTTTTAGGATAAATTATGTTTGTTCAATGTTCAGGGATTCACTGAGTTCTTTGCTTGCATAAGAATCCAGGTTCTTGGAGGCTGCGGGAAGCGAGATGAGTGACCTGTGTATTTTCCTGTACCTCAGTTTCTCTTCTCCATCTTTTTGTATTTCCAGTATCTCTATGCAACTTGCCTCGCTAATTTTCAAAGCCTGAGGCACACTTCCTGCCTTCTTTTTGTCTGTCCTCTCTTCCCTTTTATGCCTGGCAAGTTGTTGAGTTTGCTGTCACGGTGTAACTGCAACATTCCTCACGCATCTCACGATGCAACTGGAATAGAACTGCAGTTCTGCTAGGCAAGACAATCTGCGCTGCCTATGTCCGTGGAGGCAAGACATGCCCTAAGAGGGCTTTTGCTAACACTTTTGAGGAGAATTCTACTAGCAACATCATGGCGTTCTGTCACCATGTTTGATATGATGGAATGATTACATTCTGAAAGAGTGTGACAGTATCTGGCTCCCCACAGGAAGGACGTTGCAGGCTGGTGGACATTTTAAAGCGTACTGCATGTTTTTTGATAGAAAAGGGTACCCATGCAGTAGTTGAAAATATTTTGTTTCGTTTTGAAAGGAAGTGTTGGCATGGTCCAGAAGGTATGGAATGTGGGGAGTGAACTTCGATACTAAGAGTAGTGTCCTGTCCTCAGCGTTAGCCTTTCCAAGCCTGCATTTTGGATGCAAGTGTGCCCTCAGAGCACCATGAAGGTTGGAGAAGCGTTCAAGATTTGGGGCAGGTGAGTTTGGGCGTTCTGATGTACTTGCATGGGTGCGGCCAGCTTCCTCACAGTTTAGCCAGCCTGGCCTGAGGTGGCGTTATGGAAAGGGTTGCCTTCAAGGTTGACACAGGGAAAGTTTGTGCCTGCAGGGGTGTCATCATCCTGAATAGCCTGGTATTTGGCAATGGCATCTGCACATCTGCACATTCGTAACTGCAATTCCAATGTGGGATTTTACCATGTAGGGATATGCAGGGGTAGGTGGATTGCGCACAATCTGTATCATTAATTCCAAGGTGTGACCTTGGACTTGCTGACGGGTACCAGTCTGCCCCTGTTTGAATTTCAAATATAGCTGCATACCCGACGCATTAGGGAAGAGGGGGGCCCATGCTGGGATGTTGGAGAGCATGCTTAGGGCTTAGGGGTGGGTCTTAAGCTTGCTGGACAGGGCCTGCCTGACAGTCGTGTCGTAGGTCCCATGGTGGGGGCCAACTTGCTGGAGTAGACTTCTGTGCTTGCTCTTTCTCTTGGTCTGTGTGGTGGGGCCCTGCCTTTCAGGACAGGTGACCTTTCCTTAATGCACGCGGCCGGACTTGGCAAGCGTAGTCTTTCTTTCTTTCAATGCATTGAAAGGGAGAGTTGCGGCAGAGTGATGAGCAAAAAATGAGCTGCAGACGCCCATGCATGACTGCCCTGCCAGGTGCCCACAACTGACTCGCATGTCCACAAACTGCCCTCCCAAGTTCATAAAGCAATGATACATTATGTACAATGACCATACGTTGGATTAGTTTGCTGCATGATTGCTTCCACGCACACCATAATTATTTTATCCCACAACCGTGCGCATGTGGCACTGACTTGCAGTCAAGCACAATGGCCCCAACTTCCACCCATTTCGCACCAGGAGGGTGCCAGTCAACAAGGCTTGAGCTCAGGAGTCCGATGGTGCTTTTTAAATCCTGCAGAAATGTTTCAGAACAATTGGGGGGGGGGGGGGGGGGGCTTAAAAAAATCTAGACCCCCAAGAAGTCTAGACCCCCCCGACCTACCCACCCCTACCGATCTCTGATGGAACCCAAATACATACCAATTCTCAGGATGAACACATAGTTTTTTTTTGCTGGTTTGTACTTTAGAACAAATCCAGCACAAGGAATGTCAGAAAGTCCATTTTTTGGCCTCCTCTTTCCCTATTTTTAAGCATGCAGGACGTTGCGTGGTGGAGGTATAACATTTCTAGTTATTGGTATTAAATAGTGGTCGCAGGGTGGAGCCGTGGATCATTTTTGGGTGATCCGAGAATAAGAGAGTGATCTGGGGTCTTTGAGTCCTAAGAAGAGAAAGAAAAAAACACGTAGGCTGTCATATCCAGAATGGCAAACAAGAAGTTGGAGCAGGCATCTACTGCCCTCTCACTGACAGCAAACATGTTGATGAGCCTAGCGATACTGAAATTACCAGCACCATACGTCAAGCAGAATTAGCAGCAATTGCTGCTGCCATCATACACTCTTATTAACAAATAGCCCCAGACAGTCTCATCCCTCCTCATCATATACGTAAAGAATAGAAAAAGAAAATAATATGTAAGCAGAGGAAGCTCTCCCTACACCAATTCAGGAAAAGGAGTCACATTGGCTCGGAAGGGCCGTGAGTCCCCTCTACCACAAAGCTACAAAACAGAAAATGCTAATGGGGATCTGGAGGGGTAATTGGAAGCATTTGGCTTTAGAACCTGGCCGTGATAAGTATTGTTATTTCCAATAGCACACCTAGTGTTAAGAAGCTTGTTGGCACACATAACAGGATGGACATGAAGTTTGCGAGCAAGTTTAATGGTACGTTGGTGGTCAAGTCCTGGATGTTTAAACTGGTAAAGGGTATGCTCAGTGTAACAGGTCCCACCAACACCCAGAAGGGCAGTATGCAACGTGAAAGTTTTTCCACTTATATTTCTGCATAAATCTGCATGCTGCCACTGTGCCGTCTTCAACTGTTGCCCAGGTCTAGTATCATCATAATCTATATCAAGTGTGCGTGCCGCTGGTTCACACTCAGTTGATGGGGTTGTCTAAAGCTGGTTGTTGTGTTTATCCTTTGTGAGGTGCCGTGCCTGCTGCGTAACACATGGTGTGAGCAGGAAGAAGAAGGAGAGGAAGAAGTGGGTAGGGGATAATCAGTATAGCATCAGGACGGCTTGATGTGGGTTTAGATCTCTAAGTGAAATTACGTGAGAAAAGGTAAGGGGGTATAATCCTTTTCAATTCATGTGCAGAAACTTGGAGGTTGTGCTGCGCCAACCTATTATCACTTCCGAAGTGATGTAGGAGTCCTATGTCCGTATTAACCAAGCCTGCTCCCAAAGGGCTTTTACTAAGAGCTTTCATTCTTCCAGCAACATTGTGGCGTTCAGTTTTCATGCTGGAGATGATATGATTTTGGCAGCCTGAAAGCATGTGGAGTGCGCTGTCAAATTGATGACGGCCTGGGAGAGGACATGATGGGTTAGTGAACCCTTTGAAACGAACCGCATGTTTTTGGTTATAGAGGGTGCCAGTGCGATATTGTAAGATGGTGCGCGTCATGGGTGTGGATATACAGGACATGTTCCTAAAGGCATTGCTGATTTTCTTATCTGTATGTGGTAACAAACTCTGATAATATGAGTAGTAGCCTGTTTTGGAGTTGGCATATTTAAGTCTGTGTTTTGTATGCATATGAAACTGGAGAGCATTTTGAAGACTGGGGAGGTAGGTGGTTTTAGGATTGGGTACAGGAGCTGTGGATGTGCCGGCAGTGAGTTCTCTTTTTTCCTCCTTGGCTCACCAAAATAAGTGAGAAAATGGATTCACGCCAGGGCCTGCGCCAGGGATCCCAGTATCAGCCACGCTATTGTTGGCTTGGTTAGCCTGATATTTAGCAATATCATCTGCACATCCGTTACCAGCAATGTCAGCATGAGAGTTTACTTTGTAGAAACAAATATTGGTTTGTGAGTTACTAATGAGGGTAGATATGATTTATAGGACATCCCCTTGAACATGTTGTTTGTGCTTCTCTGGGTAAATAAGTTGTTTACGTATTTGATGAAGAGAGGTGAGACTATCCGAAGCAATGTGTTAATAAGAATGTGTGATGGCAGCAGCAGTTGCTGCTAATTCAGCTCGGCGTTTGGTGTTGGTAATTTTAGCACCGTGGCTCAACAAAAAATTTTGCTGTCAGTGAGAGGGCAGTAGATGCCTGCTCCAACTTCTTGTTTGCCATTCTGGATTTGACAGCCACTATCAGTGTAAGCCCATGTCCTCCACTCAGGGACTTTGAGCATGAGGGTTACATTAGATTGGTTAGGTACAAAGAGTTCTTCCTGATTACCCATGTGTGCCACTAGACGCGCTATCCAAAACAAGAGTACTTCTAATAGCCAGGTTCTAGAGCCAAGCGCTTCTAGAAACCCTCCAGATCCCCATTAGCTTTTCTGTTTCACTTCTTGCGGTGGAGGGGACTCACGGCTCTTTTGAGCCAATGTATCCCCTTTTCCTTTATTGATGCAAGGAGAGTTTCCCTGCCTACGTAGTTTTTCTTTTCCTTTCTTTTCTGTGGAGAGGTTGGATTTCTAGATATTTGTTGTTGTCGGAGGGGAGGCGCTGGCATGTTTTGAATCCAGGCATGTCAGCGTGTACTGTGTTGTGAGTAGAATGGTTGCCAACATTGCGTAGCTTTCATTTGGCTTCTGATACAGCTGTAGCCAAGCTGGGTCATGATTGTTTAGATGAATCCTTGCAGCTGTGTTCCAGACTGCAATAATGTGCAGGTCCCAGGAGTGCTGAGAAAGGGGTATTTCCTGGTTGAGGAAGGATAAAAACAGACTCTTTGTGTAGGATTAACTATAGGGGCGGACAAAATGGCATGATCACGCCTGAGGCGGTGCCCAGTATGCTTGTGTCTTGTAGTGAGGTGTGGAGCGAGGTTGCAGTATTGTTACTACTTGTGTGGAAGGGGTGCTGTTGGGTTGGGAGCCTGCATGACGATTGGTACTAATGGGGGAATCTAGTTCCCCGTTTAAGTGAGTAATGATCAAGCCACTTCCATGTGTGTTGTTGATCAGACAATAACTTGTCAAAATCAACACAAAAACACTATTGAGAACTTCTGCACAAAAAATCTCTGAGGTTCACACCGCAATAACAGAGTACACACTATCCTCATTGGAGTTGCCGGAGCTGTCTACAACCCCTACATTATTGATCCCCTCTGTAACCTTGGATTAACCAAAGAAAAGGCGCACAAGATTGCAACCAAACTTCACCTTCATGCTACCAAAACCTTAACCAAAAACGACAACACCAAACATGCCATCTATTTCAGCAATTTAAGCAATGGGGGATTGAGGGAGGGGGTTGTGGAACAGGCTGCTTGCAGGAGAGCCAGGCGCACACCTGGATGGATGGCTAACAACCTACTGGACCCACATTAGCTTAGTTGATTCTAGCTTTGCTTTTAGTTAATGGGACTCATTGTCAGTTTCAGCGCTGATTGTGGGTCTTTCCTAAATGCACGTTGGTTGCTGTCCAGCGTAGACTTTTCTTTTCTTTTTCTTTTCTTTGCAAGAACGTTTGCTTTAATGCGTTTGTAATCAATATTTCTTTTTGGATGGAGGAGCTACTCAGTTCTTCTTCAGGGGGGAGGTTGACAAGGGTTGCTAGTCTGTTTAGTACTGTTTTATATTTGGCGCTGACCTTGGAGTGTTTAGCTTGCACCTGAGCTACTGTGTGATGATATGGGCTTGGCGTGGGGATGTAACTTCATGGATCCCATTGGTTCCTAGGCTCATCAGGGGATGCTATCCATTAAACCTTAAGCAGCTCTCCTCTATACTTCGTTTCTCTGTTAAATTCGTCTTCATTGCTGAGGCCAGCACAGGCAGGGCTGGGCCAGGTTCCAGCTATTTCCAAGCTGGACCTCTTGTCTTTGCTCTTCAGTGTAGCATCCAAGTTTGTTTCAGTCATTTCCAGTGATACGTACGTCGGCAGACATCACAAACACATGTCAAGGTAGGGGGGCTCGGAGTTTTTAGGCTCCAGGCATCCGGGGCGATTGCATATCCTATAGTTACCATCCTTTGGTGAACACGATACTTTATGGTTGGCATGGTTATATCTGAGAAAGGAAAGAGCAGATGCTGCAATGTATGGGGGTTGTCCACCTCTAATAAACTTTGGATAACCAAAGCAAACATTGCGGTCACTGGTCTGTATGCAAAGTCATGTATGCAAACAAAGTCTCCTATCCCACTTTGGGCTGCTATGTATGGTTGCTCAGCTTGTTCCTCTGCAATCCTCAAATTCGAATGCTTATCAGCACACCCTAGTGCTTGAAGTCGTTTTAGGCAGGCAGTGGCACACCTCCATACTTGGATGTCACCAGGAACCTCCACGCCTAGGATCCAGAGTTTGTGTTTGTTGCATCCATGCTATGATGAAACATCGTCTCCTTTGCTAATTTCTTTGAAGCACAGGCATACTACGTCTGCCCCAGTAGGGCTTCCTGATGACGACTTATCATAATGACTATATACACATTTAATTCACACGTGGGATGGTGCATCTGAGCCAAGTGTGCAAAGTGCTATCAGGTGTGCCACACAAGGAGCAAGAAACAGGGCCAAGTTGGCTGGTAGAGCGTCTGGCACGTTTTCTGTTATTAAGGGTGTCTGGTATTTAATTGCGTTCCATTAAGTGGGATGCACACCAGAGGGTCCTAACTTCCATCCATTTTGGGGGGGTCGATCACAGGAAAAAAGATAAAGAAAAACCGAAGTAGGCGGTAAAAACATTCCCCACATCAACTCAGGAACTTCCTTTAAAAATTTCAAAGAAGATGCTTGGGCCGGGGCACATGCACGGTGTATCCTTTTCACCCAAATAAAAAACCAATGGGGTCAGGAAGTTACGAGCAGTACCCCATGCCTGATCTTGGTGATGAGAGTGAAAAGGAGTCTTCTCAAGCGCCTGGTGTCATAGGAAACTTTTTGAGTCTCCCTGGCTCATGAGCGATCACCCCTCCCAAAAAGTCTCATGCAATCCCCTTCTTTGATTATAAGGTCAACTTTCTGCATCAACTATTTTGGAAGAATCGGCTCGACTTGTGTGCTAGGGCAAGCAGGCTCAAAAAGGGGGAATGTGAAAAACGGGAGTTTCCTAACCTGCCTCATTTTGTTTACCCCCGGTGTGTAGCAAACATCATCAATTCAAAGAAATGGGGTGATGGTATGCATACCATATGGCTGGGTCGGGGTGGGTGGCCACCCTTCGGAACGTCTGAGGGGTTATGTGGACCTTTAAAACCATTCATGTAAAACCTTGGATTTTTTAATTATCGAATTCGCCGGGTACTTTATCATTACCCCCGACCGGGTATGCACGTCCCTGTGCCCTTTGCCCTCGATATAAAATTGAATTTAAACTTAAAATTTAGCATGCCTTCATTTCGAGCTCGACTGAAAGGCCTGGCCGTGGCGAGAAGCCCTGTCTAACTTGACACATTGGTATATCGTTTAGGTACCCGTTTAGGTAGTTGTTATCGGTGAAAAATTGACATTAAAATGTCACGTAATTCATTCAGCAACTGCATTCCGACACATTCACTCCTCTGCATAAATCCGTCCCATTTCATGAGATTGTTCAGCATCTGATAGGCCAATACCGTATCCGTTCATTAAGTCTTATTTTAAAAGGTTCTTGAAACTCATCCACCCGTTTGTGTGTTTGTATGTGGCTCATTGCGGGCCCTTCGCCAGAAGCTATGCTCTTTTTCTAAGCCCCTCTCTGTTGAAGGATAGCTCATGATGCTATCCTGCATCAAGCTTCCTGCCTTTTGGCTCCTGTTGAATGCTTGCTTGCATGCATCGCCGTGGGCTGCCTTCGCATCCAATTGCACCTCTGAAGATCAACAGCAGGCCCTGGTGGACATGTATAATGCATGGGGGGGTCCCAAATGGCGCAATACAGAGGGCTGGCTGGACACAACCATGGAGTGCATGGATTCAGGGCTCGTGCTACCGGTAAATTGTGAATTTGATTTTGGCTTTCAATATGGGCACACGCAGGTGCGTGCACGCGCGCATAAACACACATACACACACACAACCACCGTGCATGCACGCGTACACACAAACGCGCGCACGTGCACACGTACACACACACACACACACACACACACACACACACACACACACACACAGAAATGCGCATGTAGGCGCGTGAAACACGTGCACTGGAAAAAGGCGTATATTAACAAAGGTTCATTTGCATGTGGTTGCTCATGAATGTCTTGTTCAATCGGAAGTCATTTTCTTGTGCCTTCAGGCGTACTGCTGCTGGCATGGCATCAGGTGTTGTTTATCCAGCACATGTTCAGAGAGAGACAGACCAGACATTGATAGATGTGGTTGCGAACCTGGGCTGGTGTGGGATATTGACCTCGACAGCAACAACTTGGTGAGTGTGTTTGTGTGTGTGTGTGTGCGCGTGTGCGCGTGTGTGCGTGTGCGTGTGCGTGTGTGTCCACATCCAAGATGTTTAGAAAGGTGTTGATAGCTGCAGGCAAGGGTTAATGCTGCGCGATTTCTGTGGCAACAAGTCGTGCATAAGCACGGATCTGCAAGTGGAAGCGCATGCCATTAGCCTGCAAGCCTTAAGACTCTTATGTCATAAAACCAGGAGTTCATAGCTCAAACTTTTGTTTGCTTGTTTTGTTTGGAGTGTGTACCGGTAGGCGTCAACCCCATGCACATGCACATGTAATAAAATACATTGTAATCTTTGTGAATGCCACCATTATGCACGCTTGCTTGTGTGTGTGTATGTGTGTGTGTGTGAGTACGTTGAGCGCGCATATAACATCAAAACCAAAGACTTGTTAGCCTAAGCAGCAAATGAGAAGTGTGTGTTTTCTACGCAACTTGGAACCTTCTTCTGCAGGAAGGCAACTTCTCCAGCCTTGACCACAGCGCCTTTGCTTGTGCCCTGTTTGGCTTGCGAATCTCCAGCAACAAGCTGAGCGGACCAATTGGTCAAGACTTCACTTTGCACAGGGCACTGGGCTATGCAGAGCTGCAGTCAAACAGTGAGTGACCATCATTGAAATTGAAAATATGAATGAATGAAGGCTGTGAGCTTATGCTGAGTACAAGCTTTGCGCATTTGTGGTTGGCTCCTGCTGCAAGACCCAGGGTACGCTTCCACAAAAGTGACCATCCCATGAAAAATATCTTAGGGGGTGTGTCATGAACACTACCGTAGGAACCCTTTGGCTTTGTGACCCTAGATTTTCTCGAGCTCCGAAAATTATTTTATAATTACCGTAGCGAAGCTAATGTATTACGACGCTGATTTATTACGAGGTCCCAAAATCATTAATTAATTTGCGAGCTTTAAGGGTTTACGAGGTCCGCCAAAAAAACTCAAAATTTGCAAACTTCTGCGTTTTTGCGTGCATGAACGCATTGGCTCTAAGTCTCTCCCCTCCTCCATTTGTGGACTCTGCGGTGTCCTGAGACACTTCCATCGGCTCACTCACCCCTTCCCGCCCACGCCCCCTGCCTTGGTGCAGCCCTGCTCCCACACTGTGCCTGAGCCCCTTCCCCTGCCCCTGCCCCCCCTTCCTCAGCTGGGAGCTGTGGCTGTGGAGTCCATAAACCGCCTGCTTCCCCAACCTGCACTGCTTCCTCCACGCTCCCAGCAAGCTGCCTCGGCTGCCACATTCTCCATGCTGGGCTGCAGCTGCAGCTCCTCATCCCTCTCGATGGGCTCAGGGACTCTATGGGGGGCTCCTCCCTCTCCCTCTCCCAGGGGCTGTATTTCGGAGCCTTATAGCTTGCTAAGTATAAACCTTTATCCTTGAAAAAAGTAGTTTTCAAAGACGATCAATATTGCGAGAGACCCCAATAATTATTAAATTAAATCGCAAAACTCCAGTGTCGCTACGGTACTTAATTAATTTCTTTGCGAACTTCACGACTTTGCAAGGCCCTCCAGATAATTGTTTTTTTACGAACCTTCACTGTTTTCAATGCCATTTGGCAGCAAATCCACAATAATAACAAGTGGAGTCCATCAGCAAATCAATCCAGGCCTGAGACATCTCTACTGTCATTGCTAGACCTTCCTGAGTCCCCCTTAGACTTGCTGCCACCATCAGTGCCAACCTACTTCCACGCGCACCTAAAATCTGCTGCTCTGCTGCCTTTGCTGCTATGGGCTAACAGCTGGACAAGGACAAGCAACCTTTCTGGCTCTAGTGGCGCTTGCCGGAAAGCAGCATCATGCAAGCAGCATCATGAGTGCTTGCACTAGGCCTCCACTTGTCTCTTAGGGGCAGGTGCAGGGCGCGTTGCTGGACCCAACGCACAGCCTGACTTCTGGGGCATTGGCTCTTGCAGCCTGAGCTTCATGTCCAGCTCCATGTCCTGCTGCTGCTGCTGCTGCCGCCGCTGCATCCCTGCTTGTGATTTGCTTGGTACTGAGCACGGGGTCATCCTCCTCAGTGCATGGCCTCTGAAAGCCATTATATGTTTAAAGCTTAAGACCTTTGTCCCTGCCAGGATGGGCCTCTATTTAGCGTTCAAATGCTTGTTGTAATTTCGCTAGGTTTCCCTCAACTTTATATTTTTCGAAATTTCCAGTTCGCGAGAGTGCCTCATATTTATTTAATTATTCATTTGATTAATCGCAAAATTAAAAAGTTTCTACGGTACAGAATATCTCTTTTTGGGGTGTGTGAGAAAGCGCGGGACAGTGGTAAATGATGGGAAAATGAAACAATATTAAGCATGTAGAGGGTTTCAGTGGAATGGGATACCCTAAGGCTCCAGAGGAGTGTGGACATTTGGATCTGCACACTCCTAAAGGCCCCATCCTCCTGTCACTAAAGTGCAGTGAAACAAAAGTAACAAAAGCAGCGAGGTAGAAAACCAGGAGGAGCTTGCACAGCAGCGTGTTGTGGTGAATTCTGAAGGCATGAGCAGGAACAGTGATGGCTCTGGTGATTTTTCTCAGCTGCCAATTGATCGCAGATGCCAGTTCCAGAAAAATGATCCCATCCAGTGGTCTTCCTTTCCTAGATATAACCTAGAAAAACATGACAGGATGTGGAATTTCCTGGCCACGAAGAAAGGCCATGCGCCAGGAAAAGCAAATTATTCTGATCAAAAATTGAAAATCAGATCCGAGACTTTTTACCTGATATCCTGGCCAGCCGCTGCAAAGACAGTCATAATGTTCAATCAGTGATGAAAACGGTAATTAATGGTGTGAGCGATAAAGTGAAGAAAGGCTCCTGCTCAAGCTTTCTAGGGAAGAGACAGCTGTGCTTCTTTCCTTGCCTCTAGATTCTGGTGCTGTCCGGCTCATAGCAGCTATAAAATCGTGTATATACTTGGACAGGTCCTCAATCCTACGCCTAAATTGGTGATATCCTGCTGCGCAATATTAGACATCCTTCTGAGGATGAGGGGCTGATTGTGTGAAGGAAAGGTTGAGTCTGGAGTGTTAAGGACCGGAGTGTGGCATTTCCTTCATTTGGCACAATAAGCCGTGTTTGGAGGACTTGCAAGCATAGAGGTTTCGCAATTACTAGAATGGATATCGGGATCTTGGCAGCACTGTTCCATATGCTTGGAAGGAATCGAGGGATCCCAGTGTACAAGTTTCTTGTACTAGGCATGTCTTCTACAAGGTGAATTTGGGAAGAACTTCATTGCCAGTGATAATAAATCAGCCTCTTAGGGTTATGTTGGAAGGGCTGCTCAATTCGCCAGTTTGGCGAAGTAGGTTTGCCAACAATTTGACAAAGTTGAGTTTTGATAGGCTACTCTAACTTTTTTTCGCCTGTACGCGAGAGGGAGAAAGGGGGTATCACCCAGCCGCAAGCTCCCGTCCCACCTCTCCCCATTGGGCCCCAACCTCCCCTCTCCCCTCTCCCCGTTGGCCCCCAACCTCCCCTCCCACCTCTCTCCCTTGGCCCCCCTTGCACAATCAATGATGGGAAAGGACAAGGGTCCGTCAATGGGGTGTCAGGGGGTTGTCAACAGAGTTGTATTGGGGTGAGAGGGGGTTTTCAGGGAGTGCTTTTTTTGCAGAGTGCTTGAATTTCTACCAACTGGCAATTTGTAGTATGCCAACATCTTGAAAAGGTTTTAAATAAGTTTCAAACTTTTAAATATTTGGGCCCTGAGTGAAAGAGTGTGCCAAGCAGAAGGCCTTTCTTTGTCCTCCATGTACAGAGGATTAGGTAGGATAATTCCCTATCCTGTGTTTTCATCAACAATGCCAAGCCTGAAAGCTGTGAATTGCTGTAAAACACTAGATGGGCTGCAGCCTGCTGACCTGTTGTTGAGCGAGTCGAGGTTGTGACATTTGTGAACCAGCCATTGTATTACGACGTTGTCAGAAACGCCGATGTCTGTCTCAAAACCATTCAGCCAGCTTTCATAGCTGGGGTCATCTCAATACTGGACCTACCTTCATCAAACCAGCTTACACTTTTGCAACTTCTTTAAATGCAGCACACAGGAAAGTGCAACACACAGAGGAGTGCTGCCGGGATCCCTTGAGATGCCAACAACCAGAAATGGAATTTTTTTGCTGATAGTCTTGCAAGATACACTTTTCTGGCCAGCCCAAGGAGCTCCGCCCTTGCTTGAATTTCCACCTGGTTTTCTGGATGGAAGAAAGTGAGGAGGAGCAGGCTGTTGCCGTTGCCGCCAGGCCTTTTCCCCCATCCTCCCGGGCCTAAGGTTCGGGCACCACTTGCTCCTACGGTGTTTCAGATGCAACAGCTCCTGCCCATGAAGCTTCCTGGCTGCAAGGAGAGTTCCATCATGCTTTTGCATGACTCTCAGTCAGCCAAGCCATGCTATGCCAAAAATTGAGGAGTTCTTGCCCCGCAAGCAATCAAGCTAACTTGGTATAGGGAGTAGTAAGTAAAGGTATATATGGCACTTTTGCATAAAAAAAGTGAGGATGAGGCGTTGTAGCTGAGCAAGGGGCAATTTTTGAGGCATCTTAGGCCAAATTTGGCCATTTTGGTACAATGGATGCCAAAATGTATGCTCCGGCCCAAATCTGCCCCATATTTTGGCTCCCAGGTAGGTTTTGGGTCAAATCTGATCCATCGGAGTGAATAAATGGGGCCGTGAAAGTTGGTCCCAAAGCACTAAAAGCATGAGCGCATCTGCCAGGCAAAAGTGGTGCAAAACTGGAAACTAGGCAAACGCTGGATTTGGCCGCAATCTGAGTATGAGGTCTTGTTCAGCATGTAACTCAAGCATGCCCTGCCAAGTTTGGGGGCCCAGATGTGCAGGGAGTGGCTCTTGAGGGGCAGTGACAGCTGGGCATTTGACCAAAACATCAGGCTCTGGTCAGCCCGCCTGAGCTCATGCTCCCTTGAAAGACCCATGTATTTGCAACTCAAAATGAGTTTAAGCCAGGTTGACTTACGTCTGAGGCTCTGTGGGGCGCCCACAGGAGCTCCGTCAGGTTGCGCATTTGTAATGGCTTATTGCAAATTTTTATTTTCGTACCCTGGCAAAATTGTCGCGACAGCACATGGTACAATGTGTGCTCTGTGATCCTAACTCGCCATTTCCCTGCCAAAATTGAGGTCCGGGGAACGATGTTTTGGACACCTGCTCCAGCCCCCCGGACCCCCCCAGGATGTGCTCCTGATAAAGTGGCCAATCATCGCTGCTGGTCAGGTAAGCCGGAGGATGACCTCCTGGAGACCCCATTCTGGCAGGGATTTTGCTTGATTTCTGGCCCCACACCCTATGTACCCCCGGCAAAAACTGAGTATGCAGAGATGCTTGGATAGGTCTAGACAAAGGTCCTGCAGTTTTGGCTAATTTGAGTGGGGCAAGAACTCCAACCTAGATGGCTGACCTGACTCTCAGGAGGCAGCATTAGCTGCAGCCAAAGGGGTTTAGGCTGAAAAGGGCACATTGCTTGACAAGGGCAGGGAAGTGAGGGAAGAGGGCAGAGGCAAGGGGAGAAGTGGAGGATAGGATAGGGTTGCGTAGCAGTACCTGCCTTCAAGGGCAGCTGAAGCAAAAAGGTGCCTGTAACCAGACCAAACCAAACTTGTGACCGATTATGTCAACTGGAGAAGGAAAAAGTCCTTGAGTTGAGTTCAGAAGAGCCAAATGTTAACTAAGATCACACACTGTCACTTTTCATGAAACAAGCTTAAAAATTGCATCCACTCACACGCTACCAGGATGCAAAAAATGTCGGATACCAAAAAATATACTTCCGTGTTCCCGCATCCTGAGAAGTGGAGGGGAGAGCAAGAGAGGCAAGGGAAAGCAAAAGGGAGCTGGGAGAAGGGGAGCAGGTGGGACGCAAGGGACGTAGGAATTGCAAACCTTGCAAATCACCAACTCTTTGAGACCCTGGCAAGCTATAATAGATGTGGAAAAAATGGTATCAATTGAAGGTGTTGCTTTTTCAGTTCCTTGCTTCTTTGCATGGCCTGTACAGCTGATTAGCCATGGATAAATAGGGTGTCCCAATTTTTCAAGTAGGCTTGCCAAGAGGCCTATTTGGGTAGGGCCTCGTTGAGAGCTTATGGTCAGAAACCTGCTTCTCACAGGATGCTCCATTCCTTCTGAGATTTTCCAGATTACTCTTTACAAATATTTAATAAATTTATTTAAGTGGAACGGTTGTCCAGCAAGTCGGAATGAGTTGAAACGATTCAGACGATGTTGTCCCGTCCTCCCCGTCCTTGTCATCGCTCCTGTCATCAGTACTATTTGTTCTCCTCCTTGTGCAACTACAAGTTTCCAGGTCATCCTCCTGAGAATGAACTGCTTGCTGTTGCAGCACACGTAGATGAGCTTCCTGGCGTGCTCCAGAGCCAGGCGGGAGTGTTGCTTGGTGCACAGCTGGCCCCAAGCTGACCAGTTGCGCTCACTGGCACATGCATTAGAGTGCATGCACAGCATGTGCACAGCAACTCCAGCGAGCACAGGGAAGTCCTTCTTGGTCCCCATGCGCCAGAAGTTGATGCGCTCAACAATATGAGGGAGGCTGTCATCATCCTGAGGGAATACCCTGCAGCCAGCTGGCCCGTTGCATGATGTCTGTTGCTCGTTGATGCCTCCTGCTGCTGCTGCTTTTGCTGCTGCTCCACTGTCACCAAACCCTGCAGACTCTTTCTGTACCCCTTGCAGCTTTTTAATTTAAGGTGTGACTTGCACACATTAGGAGGGTTGGATGGGCTGAGGAGCACTTTGCGAAGCTTGCATTGCAGCTTGCACAGCACCTGAGTTGCAGAGATGGCCGCAAGTACAGAAATGCACTACCATTACCGTGCCTTTCCCTTCGTCTGCTTCTTGGTTGCTCAAATGTAGCATCTGCTTGCATGTAGGTTCCATATGCTGCATACCAAGCTCTCACCAACATCTACCTGGATGGCACTGCCATCAGTATATGCCATAACACTTTCCCAGATATTTTTTATGAATTACACAGTTAGTATACAATTTCCTAGGAAAATTTGAGGATTTGTTGAGGACTTCTAGGCAAAATTTCCACAATTTTTGGTGACCCTCGTTCCCACACAGGGTTAGGCCCAGCCGTCAAGTAGCCTCCCTAAGCCTCCCCTAGCCTCGCCCTTGGCAAGTCTCAGCTTGGTGGCTACCCAACCCTTCAAATGATACTTTGTGACCTTGCAATAGGATGGGCTCGCGATATCAAAGGCTTGCTACAGCAAGCAGCATTTTTATTTGCGTGACTATGGCGTGCAACAGTTGTTCTATACACGCATTTCTGAGTCACTCCTAGAAAATTATGTTAACGAGAGTATTGGAGGAACTCTGTTCAAGTCCAACCTGCAACAGTGAGTGCATGGGAAGCCTTATATTAGAAGTATGAATGGTTGGATTGGGTAACGAGGATTGAGCATGTATCAAAATAGGCTCAAAAGGGCCCCTTTGCCTCTCTAGAGTCTCTTTTGATGCATGCTCAACCTCTATACCCAACCCTAAAAGAGGTTTGGATTGCTGTTGCAATGCCTCGGTGCATGCCAGATTTGGGACAACAGAGAGGCATACAAGAGCAGAAGGGCTTGCCTGGCCACCTACATGCCCCCCGTTTGTTTAGGCTGACGTATAGGACTGTCAACATTGATTGCTGCAGGCTGCAATGATGGGTGTCGAGGAGGAGCTCCTGGACTTTGCAGAATCCCTGGAGCTTGTTTCTTAATAAATTTTTGTCAGTGGAAAGGTTCGCGTAAACAAGGGGTGAACTTAGCTGGCTGAGTAGGCAAACGTGCAGGCCTAGCACGCGGCAGAATTGACTAGATAAAACCTGCGTAGTGCTGAAACATTTGTCTTTCACCTAGCTTCCAGGTGGTATACTCACGTTGGCGTTTCACCTAGCTTTCTGATGGTATGCTCAGATTGGCTTAAGTGAGCTGGCTAGCAACAGGAGCGTATCACACAAGGATATGGGACCATACCTTACAAGTTACAGCGAATCTCAAAATGGAAGCAATCGTATTATATCTGAGTGCTGGGAGGAGAGGAGCCATCACTGCTCCCCTTCAGGATGCATTTGGATCATGGAGCCGTGGCTTTTACAGGGAAGGCTTGCTAAAGCACTTTGGCTTGTTTCATGTGCCAGGCCTCCTCAAACGCATTCTGTCTTGATGCTGAAATGTCAGGCACAGGACACACCCCTGCTGTTGTGTTGCATGCCATCCGTGTTATTCCATGCGGATACTTTTTTAGCCCAAGTCTTGTGCAATACGCCTCCTGTAGGGGCAACAGTGCCTGAAAGGCCGGCTTCATGTGACGAATGGCCAATTGGAGATGGGTAGCTGCCAAGTGCTTGTTTAACTCCAACCTCATGCCCTGCTACGTCACACGGCAGATCTGCAAGGAACCTTGCCCAAGGGAATTGGGGAGGTCTTCAGCCTGTGGCTCTTTGACCTCTCTGCCAACTTGCTGGTACGTTGAGTGCACTGATCAGATGAGGTGTAGGCCCATGAGGACCTTGGCCTATGGAAACCTCACCTCATCCTTACTGGACATTTTTTTAAGCGTGTTTCACTAGCGCTAAAGCAGTTGTTACCCAATCAATGCAAAATCTCCATTTTGTGCTTGATTTTGCGCCGCTTCAGGCATAAAAAATTTAATCGTCCCAAACAAAGGCAGACCGTATAGATGATTTTCTGCCAAGACTTCAGTCGTGTGAATGGGTACTGTTTATCATTGCCAAGCGGCAAACACATGCTCTAGTGTATGTACTTTACGCTGTGTGTCGCTTGGCAACGACTTCATGTTTGTGTTACTGGGCATAGAGGGCCCAAACTCAATTAATGCAATTGCAGAAATAATTCATGGTGTGCTGCTGAGGAGGGGTGCATGCTCATTACCCGTAAAGTCATCCTATTTTTGCTGCGTCACTTTTTTGCGCTCGGTTCAACCAAGAGCGTTTTGACTTGACACATACACACACACACAGGGGGGCACCGTGCCATCAGACATGTGTGGCCCGGACACCAAGCTTTTCTTTTTGTCTATCGAGGACAACAATTTTTCTGGCGATCTTGACCTTGCGGCATGCACAAAGATTGGGTATTTCCGCGGGAAGGTGAGCTCTCAGGCACCCCTGCTTGACTGTTCTGAAGTATTTGGGCGCTCAAGTGATTAGGCTGGCCAACAAGAAAAATTAGGTGTCGCATCAGCTATATGGCAGGGGAGGAGAGTGAAACGTATGGAGTAAATGTATGGCATTTGCCAGCTTTTTCAAACGATGCTGATGGCAACAGATGCCCCCCTAAGTGAAAGCCATGGCCGACATTGGATGCTGGGCAGTGTTCAAGGCCTCATTGCATTGCACATGCAAACATCTGCTATAGCAGCGCTGCACAATTTGGGGACAAGGGGAGGTGAGGGGATGCGGGAAAGCGCCCACTGCGTTGCCCAGTGTGTCCTGACCAGGCTTGAACCCTGTGTTCAGCCTCCCTGATGTTCCTTGCTTCCATTTCAATTCTGCTTGTATCCTGCTTCAGTGTTTCTGGTCAAGATGGCCTGCTTGTTTCTTTTGGAAATTCCTGTTGAAGGCATCCCAACCCAGCACTCCTGAGGTTGTTTGGACCTGTTTCCATGCAAATGCACCACCCCAAACCGATGGCACTCCTGAGATTGTTTGAAGCTGTTTCCATGCAAGGGCACCACCCCAACCCGACGGCACTCCTGAGATTGTTTGAAGCTGTTTCCATGCAAGGGCACCACCATCACTGCATGGTTGACAGTTGCCCTGCTATCCTGGTTGCCCTGCCAACAATCCTGATCCTTTCGCTCAAATCCGTCACTAGCCGGGCGCAGCTGCATGGCAGTCTAGCTAGTCATCTCCAAGCTGCTGGCCCTACTTCTCCTCCAAACCAACACCAGTTAGCCATTCACGTGTTACTTTTTCTCGGCTTCCCTACTTCGTAGGGAAACAACTTCAGCACCGTCTTCACTGAAGCTATAGCATCCTTGCCTATGCTGAGGGGCGTGTACCTGGATGAGAACACTCTGGCAGGAATCATCCCAGAACAATTATTTCTTGGCTTCTTGCCCCAGCTAGAAGAGCTGGGCCTCTACCAAAACAAGCTCTCTGGGCCGTTGCCAGTCATGAAATTGTAAGTTGACAACCTGCTGCATCCGTACCTCAAGCATCACCTGGCGCTGTGTGTGACTGTATTGTGCTGTGGACTCAATTGCGTGCACCTTAGTGAAGTTGCAAAGTTGCAGACACTGCAAAAAGTGCGCTGAAGGCATGAGCGCACTTTCAGAACCTGAGCGCGAAAGAACAAATCAAACCCCACTCCTTATGGAGTGAGAAGAACATTGTGCCTACATAGGAAAATGTCGGAGCAGCCCTCTATGTCTGGCTGGCGGTATCTCCATTTCAAGATGCTTAGCACCAGATCAATGCCTTTGCTCTGCAGCTGCTCATGCTGCTACTCATGCTGCATTGGAAGCTTGATTTTTGTGCGCCCCTCTGGGACTGTGTGCACACAGTCTTAGCAATGCAAAAAAAAGAAATAAACAACTTTGTCGGTTAGGTGAAAGTGCAACCTGGTGGGACGCTGCAACCTGTATGCAGCTTCATGCAGTTGAATTCAGATGTGCATGCGCAGATGGAAGGAGTATTGACTTTTGCTGCCAGATGTGTGCCTGCCTTGCGACCAGCCTGCACTTACACCTCAGACGCGCACGCTGTGTGTGCACAATGTCCGCACCTGCCTAGGTATTCAATGAAGTACGTTTCGTTGGCAGACAACCGGATTTACGGCCCAATCCCACAGAGCTGGTCACGCGCTGCCCAACCAGGCATTTTTGTGGCTTTAGAAACCAACTACCTGTCTTGCTGCGGGACCAACCCGTTGTCGGTGCGTATGGAGCAAAACCACCATAATCTGATGGTTTGTTTACAACAGAACGCAGAAAAGTAGTACCAGCGTTTTTTTTTGTTCAAAAAGTGTGTCTTGAGGCCTGGCAAACTGTGGCGCCACAAGATCTCCAGGCCTGGTATCTTGTTCAAGCATGCTCACTTGGCTGTTAGGCATCGTCTTAAAAGGATTAAGTAGATGTCATTTCAGGCGTCTGCAGCAGCCCACTTGATTATACGTGTAGGCATCGCTGCAACTTGCAGCGACCTTTTTTGATCTCCTTTGCAGGCTGAGGAGCTGATCCTCACAAAAGATGTCCTGCGCATTGATAAGGTTTACCAAGGTGTGAACTACAGTGCTCCGCTCTTGCCACCGTTCTTAGAACTTTCAGATGAGCTCGAGCCTGTCCGCGTCTATCCAAGGCAGAGCTTCAGGGCCAGTGGCTTCAGGTGAGCCTGCTGTCTTGAATCGGCTGTCATGAATCGGCTGTCTTGAATCGGCTATCTTGGATCAGCTGTCTCGAATCGGCCTGCTGTCTTGAAGGTGGGCCATGATGTGGTGATGTGGGGCAAAAAGTACGCATACACACACGCCCACGATCTGAATACAGCTGGTCCAACAGGATCAATATGTACTCCAACAAAAGTGCCATCAGGTTGGTTGTGCACATGCACATGATACGTGTGAGTTGACGTGCTGTCAAAATCAGAGGGCCTGCGCTGGCAGTCCAGCTCCACTCTTGCTTCAGCAGTGCAGCTACAAAAGGCTGCACCCGCGCAACAGACGCGCATTTAAAGCTGTGGTGCAGTAAGGTTGTTGGATTCTGCAATCGTTGCTCCAAGGCTCCTCCAAGGTGTTGCTTTTCCCGCCAAGAGGCTTCTCACTGTCAGGTGGTAGAAAGGTTCTGAACACATTCCTTTGCTTCAACACACTGTGCCTGTGAACGACCAACAGACCAGCACCCCTTCCGTTTGATGCAGGTGCCCAAAGCTGAGGTTAGCAGGGCAGAATGAGATTGAGCCCGCTCCAGGGAACCCTGCAGATTCCTTGCAATGGTTCCTGGACCCCTCATACTACATGTTTGAAAAGTGTGAATGTGAGGAGGTGAGTTTGTTGCCTGGGGCTCGTGGGGAGTGCAAATTCCATGTTTTCCTGAAGGGGCCTGCCCATTAACCATGTGCTGCAAACGAGCTTGGTAGTTTATGCGCAAAACAAAATTGGCTTTGTAGTGCTGTTCAGCCCCCTAAGTGACCTCCACTGATTGGGCTCGAAATTTGGCAGGCGCTATAAAATGGATAAATATAAGGGACTGCAAATTTAGATTTTGAAAATTTGGTCCAGGGGGTGATCTGGGATTCGGGAACCAGCCCCCGGCTCAGATCGCTCCCAAAATCACGCGTTTTGGCCCGTTCCCGGCCCATTGCTTACCCGAATTCTTCCATTTCTTTTGGATAGAGTGCACAAAATTTATATGCGTCTATCAAAACAAAAATGGAGGAATTCTATTGAGATTTGGGGTTGCTGTGTCTGAAAATGCGTGTTTTCTAAGTGGTCTGCCCACACCGCCCCAGCAAATTCCCGCATAAAAGATGTGGAAGCTGTTCAGAAGTCACCAAAGTTTGGCAGGCACTATAAATAAGATACATTTCAAGGATTGCACACTCTGAATTTGGAAACTCGGCCCAGGGGCTGATCTGGGACCACCCCCAGCTCAGATCGCTGCCGAATCACGCGTTTCGGCCAATTCCCAGCCCACCACAAACCCAAATCCCACCATTTCTTTTTCAAAAGATGTTTGCTTAAAATATGTAGGCATCAAAACAAAAATGATTAATTTCTGTGGAGATTTGAGCTCGCTGCACTCAGAAATGCATTTTTCTGAGTGGTCCGCGCGCACGCTCCCGCAAATTCTTGCATAAAAGGCGTGGAACTTGCTCTGAAGTGTCCAAAATTTGTCAGCCATGAGAAAACATGCAGACAAGCATAATGGGAAAATAATGGTGGGGGAAATCCTCCAAATCCATGCTAGGGGCTTTTTTAGTGCTGCGCTGCACCGGCTAAAAAACGTGCGGTGGACATTTCTCTGTTTAGAAGTGTGTGCAGTGTCTAAACCAGTCATGGGCAAATGCAAAATGAGCACAGTACCATGCCAAGCCTGCATCCGCTTCTAACTAGCACCCGCACTGCTGCTCTCATCCCCGCTGCCCTCATCCCCACTGCCCTCATCCCCACTGCCCTCATACAAGCACTGCGGCACGAGCGTGCATGTGCGTCTGGGCCGTGCACTCTGGTGAATAGGGGCTTGCTCTGATGAGGTGGCTGCTGGTGCTGCTGGTGCTGGTGCTGCTGCTGCTGCTGCATCTCTGCGAGAGCGCCAGCACGCGCGACATGCCCACAAGCCATGCTGGCGGCTGTCTTCGTTTGAGAAGGCAGGATGCAGAGGAGCGGTGCCAAGATCTGTGCTGCCCGATTTGTACCTCCTGCTGCTGCTGCTGCTGCTGGCCTCCCCTGCTGCCTCTCCCTCAGCTGGCTGCTCCTCAATCCGCACCCATGCATCCCCTACCGAGCGCCCTTGCTGCTGCCCTTTGCATCCGCCAAAGCAGCAGCAAGCTAGCTCCTCTCGCTGCTGGACATGCGCATGCTCAGCATAGAGCAGGGGATGCTGGAACAGCTTCATCTGCGCAGGCGAATGGAGACACATGGTGTGGTGCGCTTGGTAGGCAACATGCACTGATGTAACATTAGCGGCTACTTAGATGTGTTTAGATTGGAGCCAAAATTTGTCCATTGATTGGTGACATAAAAAACTACAGCTAGGCAGAGTCCCAGCCTACGCTTCCTTACGCTGGGAGCTGGCGGTGAGAATGTCAGAAACCCTAGTTACAGCACACCAACCTGCGCTAACCACCAGGCGCCGCACGCCACGCCCAGAGTGCCTCACATGTGCTCACATATGTGCAGAGGCACCATCCAGGACAGGACCTGCAAGGATTGAACCATCGCATGGTCAGCTGTGCTGCATTGTGTCGTTTGAAGATCGGCATGCATGGGGTGTATCAGATGTGCTACAGTGACAATCCTAGGCTCCAAACCTGTGCAATTACATCTCCTCAACTCATAAATATGCTTTTTAAGTGCTGGAGTGCACAGGTCAGGGCATCGCAAATGCATGCGTGTGCGCCTGGTCCTCTTCCGCAACACAGGACACCTTCAGTGAGCAGCTGCTGCAATGTTTACACATGATGACCTTCCACACACCTAGAAGAAGGTCTGGGTCAGGGTGGGGCAGGCTGTGCGGACTGCTGCTGGCTCCAGGTTGCTGCTCCTTGATGCTGCTGATGCTGCTGGTGCCGCTGCTGCTGCTGCTGGGTCAGGTCGCTGGCTTGAAATTAAGGCAATCATTCATTGAATAACAAAGACCAATCGTGTACCAAAAACGGCAGGTTTGGCGGACCGTCAAGGAGGCGATGTCGCGAAATCTGTCAACTTTTCAACCCTGACAGCTGGTGCACCGGGGCTCATAATTCAAGTGCAGACAGACTTTTAATTTTCCATTTATTAAGTTCGACCCCTCAAATTGAGCTCCACGTGTTTTTTGGAAAGGGGTCCAACCTATGTCTAGGCACCCCCCTCCTGTATCTCCCCTGCCACTGCACCATCCCAGATTCTGAGACCAGGTTTGTCAACCATTTTTGCACCATAAAACTGCTCATGAAGTCAAAAATGAGTTTGGGGCAACTTGGTCTGGGGGTGAACAGCACTACTTTGATTAAGGACTGGAAAGAAGACTCGAGGCCAGCCAGGCTCCCCGGGAGGGCTTTACTTACATTTGCCAGAGTTGCCTGGAACCTTGGGGTTCACAGGTCTAAACTAGAGCCCTCCTGACCTTTTTGCTGGCACGACTTTAAAGGGACCATCTCGGTCTCCCAGGAGAAAGAGCCAGTGGCCCTGGACTTCCCTGATCATAGCTTTTTGTTGAATGAGTTGTACTACGCCAGGGCAGCTTGACTGATGCACTGAGGCCAGCACAAAGTTTCAGCAAAACCCCTTTTACAAAGGCCTTTCACAAATGCCCTTTGTTTGAATGAATTGTAGTATGCCAGGGCAGCTTGACTGATGCACTGAGACCAGCACTAAGTTTCAGCAAAATCCCTTTTACAAAGGCCTTTTCTCAAAGGCCCATTCAAACAATGTTTGAATTAATTGTAATACGCCAGGGCAGCTTGACCGGTACACTGAGATTAGCAGTTTGTTTCAGCAAAACCCCTTTAAAAAAGCCTTTTGTTTGAATGAATTGTAATACGCCAGGGCAGCTCGACTGATGCACTGAGACCAGCATTTTGTTTCAGCAGAACACTGGCCATGAATAAACTGGAACTCTGAAATTTGCAAGCAAAGCGCTGCATGGTGTGTTGACTGCAGGCTCGGTGCTCCCTGCACACGCAAGGGATGCTGCATGTTGGGGTTGTACACATGCTGCATGTTAAGGTGCATACCCCCCCCCTCACACACGCACACACACACACACACACACACACACACTGACGCACGCACACGCACGCACGTGCACATACACACACAGTCACAATTCGCACACGCCCAGCAAAGTAGGTTTGATGAAGTGACTGCACACGCACACTCAATGCTCCTTGCACACACAAAGTTTTTTTTGCATGTTTGTAATTTTGCAGGGTTTGCAGTTGGTCAACCTGACTAAGCCTGGGCGTCTTCCCTACTTTGAGTGCCAGGCTCCTGGATTTGGTGCCAGTGGTGAAAGCAAGTCTTGGGAAGAGTCCCATCCTTGGGCGGTTGTGATCATTGTGGTCGTGGGCTGCGTTCTCTTTATCACGCTGTTACTCAGCTTGTACCTGTGGAAGGGGACAGAGGTGGTGCAGAAGCTGAACAACCTGAAGAAGCGGATGCAAGGCCTCCCGACCAGCGGGCCGTTCACTGCAGTGGTAACCGATATACAAGGCTGGACAGGTGAGACCACGCTTGGGCTACAGCATGTATATTAGGGCACAATCCGTCAGTGACAGAACGTTGCCTGGAACTGCAGGTTGCAGATAGTTCTGAGTCAAGATATGATGGAATGCAAGCATGCACTGTGCACTCTGCTGCACTTACAGCAGAGATCTTTGGATGAATACGTGTTGGCTAGGAACTGGGTCCTTGGGTCCTGGGCTAAGACGGCTTTTTTTAGAGATGCTCTTGATGTGCAAGCGACATGTGCAGCCTGAAGATTGGCCTCGGTTCCGTCAAGGGCTTGTCTGGAATACCTAGGTCAACAGAGCCAGCTGTTCATAGTGCCTCCTATTGACTTGGCTGAAACATGGCCCGCACCTGGAAAACGACCAGCAGTCTATGCACGCCAAAAAAAAATTAGCGACAGCAGAGAGATTTGGATTATAAGTCAAGTGTCACAATGACTTAAGCGGTTTCTTTTCCACCTTTTTCCTCAAAATGATGCCCCTCCAATTGTGCCGCATGTTAGTTGACAGTTGCAGAGTTGTGTGCTCGGTACTAGTGTTTATTCTTTATCATAATTCTATTACGATCGTAATAAAATCCGGGATTTTGGAGGCTGGGATTCGTAATAAAATGGGCGATGCGCCCCCATTTTGACCCCCACTCTCAGGCCGCTGAAGGGCCTGAACTCGGGCAGGACGTAAAAGTTTACAAATGAAAAAAATAAAGGTCATAGTGCTGGTGAATACAAGTCTTCCTTGAAGCATGGTGTGAGCAACAAGTTCCAGGCTAGCTGGCTGCAGGAGAATGAGAGGCACTTGTGGCTTGAGGATCATGGCAAGGATGTTGATGGTGTGTACAAGGCAGGCTGCAAGTGGTGTGGGACTGTGTTTGCACGAGATGCTGGACTTCTTGCAGCGCTGTAGCGATGCCCCCCTGCTCCCAGACCAAGCAACAGCAGTGACAGCAGCAGTAACGATAGCGGGTGCAGCAGTGCAGACGAGCAGGAGCCAGCATGAAAGAAGCAAGCTTCAGAGCCTGCAACAGTGGCAAGCAGAGCTGCTGAATTCTGGGCACAGCTAGAGAGCAATGGGGGTTGCTTTAGATGCCCTGAGTGGCTGAAGCTGGCTGAGCTCGTGCTTGTCATGGTGCTTGGATCTGTGGGGGATGAGCGTATGTTTTCTGCTTTGAAATATCTGAAAAGCCCTCAGCGCAACAAGTTGAAGGAGATGCACATCAATGTGTATGCTCGAGGGTTTAAGAGCATGGAGTGCAATTTGAGTTCCTCCCTTTACCCAGATGCAATTGGCAGGTGGTTGGATGCTGCAAATTTCAAGCTTTAAAGAAGCGTGGACGCTACATGGTAAAAGGGTAAATATACAGATACAAGGATGCATCCATGCCACCATATGGTGGTGAAGTGCAATATGTTTGGTTGACATGCTAGTTGGGAACATGACATGACTTGGATGCTTGGATTTTCAGAACTTGAACACTTGGAGGTGCATGGGTGTTTACATTTTTTTGCTTAATGAACTGGTCCGCATGCAATGCGTATGGCATGATGACAAACTTTAAGTTGTGCTTGCATTGAAGTACTCCAAGTGTGAAGGTACAGCACTTTGCAGCATTGGAAGGGAAAACAGGTGTTACCTGATTATGCCGCAAGGCCGCAGGCCTCACGGCGGGCTTGGTTGGGGGTCAAAGTAATGAAATGGCACTTCTCAATCAAGGGGATTTCCCTCAAAGTAATGAAATCTGGGTTTCGCCAAAACGAAGAAGAAAAAACACTGCTCAGTACCCTGTGTGCTGGATGTTGGCTGAAACTTGCAGGGCTGTGTGCTCAGTACCCAGAGCTCTCATGGAAGGTGATTTCCATCCACAATTCCATCCTGCGCAAGGCTCGATGGTAAGGTTCAACCTTGGAATACAATGCATGTACACCATTGCAAAGAAAGCTTGAAAACGCCCAAATGCATGCCAAAAACGCACCACTACAAGAGTGCAGCAATGAACAGTGCACATGCTTGATGAATATATGCAATGCATACAGTTTTCATCAACCTCCAGGACCCAAACTTTTCACGCATCTGTTTTGCCTCATGCAGGAACAACTTTGGCAGCACGCACGAAACCGAAGGGGACTCATTCACCATGGTAAGCAGCAATAGCTGAGGTTTGATCCAAGCTCTAATTGAATGAGCAACTACGGGCTTGCCAAGTCACGTAATTATGTGTGCAGGGTGTATTAAAATCATGATGTGCCTGTAACTATCGCAATTCAAAGATGACGGACATTTACGTGGTTATGGGTTTTGCGTCAAGTGCCTCTTCCTCACTGTCTCTCTGCCTTTGGGGGGGGGGGCTAGGGAATAATAAGGAAGAGGAACAACAAGGGTGCAAAAGATGTATTGACACAGGCATGAACATTTTGCTACGTGCAAGTGAGCCATTGCCGAAACGATGTGCTTCCCTTGGATGGTTTTGGTGATCCCTTGAAGGACATAATAGCTGGAGTCAGATGCCTGGCCAGAAGGAGCTTTGTTAGCACGCAGATGATGATGAAACGTAGGCACAAAACCTATTCATTTGTCTGGATTGCGAAGGAGGCAAATGCTGTGTTAATAGGGCAGAATGAAGGTACTTCTAGCTTGCAAAGGAGCTGAAATGTGCTTAGACAGCTCCAAGAGTTGGGGAAAAAGGCAATCAATGTGACGCCTGTTGCCATCCACTCCAGTGCCTGCCGATGAGCATTCTTTTATGCCGTGCCGTCATGCGCAGGTGTTCTATGACGCCAAGGACGCTGTTGCGTTTTGCCTGCAAGCACAGCAGATGTTAGGCTTGCAGCAGTGGCCCAGCCCTAAAGAGGAAAACGGGGATGATGACCATTCAACCCCCCTGACGTCTCCTTATGCAGCCTCAGTCAGCGAACTGCTCTCAAAGAAGAGCCGCAGCAATCAGAGCTTCTCCCTACTCCACCCTCTATCAAGTTCCAAGGACAGGATGAAGCGTCAAAGCATGATCCAAGGTACCTCTGATCTAGCCGGGAATGGTGTTACAGCCTTGAACTGGTGGTCAAAGGTTGCACGTTAAGATTGTCACATAGCAGGCCAAATCGCTTGTGTCCTTGTCAGACAGACTCGTTTCCTTTCGTTGTGAGCCTGGCCTGTAGAAGAGATGTACTGAAGTTGCGGCCCTCGTGTGTTCCCTATCCTATCCTATCCTATCCTCGTGTGTTCGGAATCGATAGAATGGTTTTCATTTGTTTCATGTAATTTCTGTGCAGAGGCACCTACCCCCATCGACATCCGTGTCCGCATGGGCCTAGCAACTGGGTTTCTGTGCGCCGGTGAAACCCTGCATGGGCACCCTACAATTGAGTTGGCCAAAGGTGGGTACTGTAGGGAATTCAATAAATGTTGTCCCAGCTGTTCTCGTCTTCACTTTTGTTTGTCCGTGGCATCCGTCCATGCATGGGCAACCATTTGCATCTGCGGAAGAGAACTGCACAGGCAAAGTTGTAAGGGGGAGTGACAGGAAGGGTAGGTGCCATGACTCTTTAGCTAAGCAGCACATTATTTCTTTTGTCCTGAGCGCGTGCGGAAGTTTTGATTGTGTTTGTCGCGAAGCTTTGTGGGGTAGCGAGGGCAGGCACCATGACATGTTCCTTAGCTGAACAGTTCTCAGTCCCTTGTCCTGAGCGCTTGTTATAGCCTTTGATGCAGTAGACAGCCTTAGCCTGCCTGCCCTATCTCGTGTCAATTGCAACAAAGCTGAAAGGTTGCCTCAGCCTATTTGCCTTGTCTTGCGTTGGTTGCCACAAGGAGGTTATAAGATCAGAGGGCCCTGACCTGGCCTACGGGTGAAAAGGGCTGCTACACAAAAGTGTTCTAAACCCTAAACCCTAAATCTCTTACCCAAGTTTTTATGCGGTGTTCTGCTTTGTGCCTACAAAGGCAACACTCTGCGTAAACAATCCCAGAAACATGAGCTCAAGTGTGTTTGCAAGGGTGCTCAAGAAGGGAAAAGGGGGCAGCATCAGGCAACATGGTTGAGTATTACGATTATCCGACCAGACCCATCTCGTCTGAGCCTAATTGATGGTGTCAATTGATGGTCTGGCTGGGTCAGGGTGGGCAAGAAAGTCTGGAATGGTAGGTGACCCCCTGGGCCATGACCTCTATTTTCACCCAAGGAGCGCTTTCTGGGGGCTTTTTAATGTGTGTTTAATGTGCACAATTTTTTTTTCAAAGTTTTATGGCTAAGGTCCAACAATTCAGGGGCGAAATCTTGAAATTGATCAGATGTTTAGCCCGACTTTGATCTAACATAGATCGACCTCCACAGTCTTGTGGTCCAGGATGAAAAGCAATGCTCGTGAAACTGTTCATTCTGGGACAAGTGGCCGGCACAAAGTTGCAACAGTCTTAAAGCTGCAGGCATGAGTTGGACCCTGTGCTGTAAGAAGATTTACAAATGTACTCTGCGTGTGAGACTTGGTTCGGAGGTTGCCATGATCAGCTTGTGCGGTATTTTCTGCCAGTGCCAAAAGTACCTCAGTGGTGGTGCTCAACGCTTTCAAACCCTGTGTCATGACCTTGTGTCTGCGCTCAAACCTTTGTTTTGCTCATCCTGGCCTTGACGTTGCAAGTAGAGGTGAGCGATGCTGCCACGGGCGGCCAGATCCTGATGGAAGACAGCACGTTCGATGCGGTGAAGGATAACCTTGGAGAGCTTGGCACGGTTGATGCACAGGTAAAGATGGGGGAGATCAGGACAGTAGAGGAATTCCTTGACCCGCTTGCAAAGTCAAGCCATGAAAGGCCAGGACAGTATCATCCAGCTGGTCAGCCCCATGGGCAAGTACCAAGACAATGAAAAGTGATTGATAGCATGTTTGTTTGGCAGAGCACTACCTCTGTATGTATGTTTCTGCGGAAGTTTCGTCTCCCTCTTTCCTTGGATCATTGCGCACGGTGATGTAGATGTGTGGGGTATACCTTTTTACTCTTTGAACTGTGGTACTCCTTGAAACTGTCTGCTGCTCCTGCGGTACTCCTTAAAGTCATCTGCCGCTCCTGTGGTAGAACATGGTTGTGTCTGCTGCTCCTATGATAATCATTGATTGTGTCTGGTATTCCTTGGTTTTGTCTGCTACTCCTGTAGTACTCCATGATTGTGGCTGCTGCTTCTGTGGTATTCCTTGGTTTTGTCTGCTGCTCCTGTGGTACCCCATGATTGTATTTGCTGGTCGCTGCTTCCTCTCAATAAGGAAGCAATCTTGAACATGGTTTCTTACCAGTTGCAAAACCTGGCGCTCAGCGTTCAGTGAGGGTGTTTATCATGGCTGACAACTGTGTGTTCTCCTCACCATAAATGCATTTAGATCCGCTGATTTGGATGCATTTGGATGGACTGGATGCTGGCCATCAGGGAACTGTTCAGTTTTATTGCCTCTGCTACAGAGCTGGCCTTCTTGTAGGCGTGTACTACATGTGATGCGTCCCCCCTTAATACATGTGATGCGTCTTCCCTTTATTCCTGCTCATTCAAAAAGGTATGCATCTTTCCTCTCTTGGTCATTGTAACTCTTGTTGGCCTGCTCTTTGCTTTCCCCATGACTATTCCTCGCTTCCTGGCATTTGTGGCTGCTGTAAATCTGCTCCTGGGGTGTTTTCAAGCTTTGAGTTGTGTTGTGCCACTCCGCTTGCCTTCAGCTCAAGTGTGCTCTTAACCTCCTTTTCCCCAGCCGCTGCCTTTAAAATTACAAATGCCAGTTTTTGGGTTATTTGGTTTTGGCCTGCCCATCAAACCAAGGAATTAAGGAGCATGCCTGAACAAGCAGGAATGCAATGCATCTAAATTGAATGATGGCAGAGGACTGTTGTCCTTGCTGCACAGGGAATGCACCTGGATCGACTGATGGCTAACAACAGATCCCCTCGCTGCACAAGAATCTCGTCACCTGATAGCTAATAACTGTTGATTTTGCTGTACAGGGTATGCACTTGGATCGACTGCGCATGAGGAGGGTCTTCAACTGGCCAGGGTGCTTCTTGTGCCGCTTCATTTCTCCCGCTACTGCAAATAGTGAAGATGCGGTCGTGCTGGACATGTAGGTGGAAGGAATGAAAATGTGTGCAGGCTGCGTAGTAAAGTCTGCATCAATTCAGGGGTATGAGACACATAGGCAGAAACAGCTTGTTTTGTTTACCAGGGTGGCATAGAGGCTTTTGCTGAAGCACATTTACTTGCCTTTGCGAGGTCCCATGCAATTCAGGCATGTCTAGTACATCAGACTCTGAGATAATGACGTGTGTTGATGTGCGTGCACGCCTGCGCTCAAGGTTCTATTGCAAGTTTAAATGCTTCCAAGAGGTTCAGCACCTATTGAGCTTAATATTTTTTCCTTCACCAGCATGCTTTAAATTAAACATCTGGCTTTTCCCTTAATCAGATTGCTTTGATTCATGCACCTGCCTCCCTCATCAACCTGCGAGGGTCTGAACAGCTCTTAGAAGCTTGCCGAGCGCGTGAAAGTTGTCTCTTGGCGTACAGGGCGACAACAGCTTCCTCTTATGTTAAGATTGCACAAAGTTACGTGCCGCTGACATCTGCTTACAATTTTTCCTGGACTTGGTGCGCTGCAGGGGTACTTACACGAAGGCAGGGACACCAGACCAGGTGCCGAAGCAGGCTCAGCCGCCTCATGGCACGCACACAAATGCATCGATGATTGGGCGCCCTTCTAGGTCTTTCCTTCCCTTGTCCAAGCTGTCTCCTGCTGGTGGGTTCTGCACGACCAAACCCTGTGCTTGTCATATGGTGCATGCACGCTTTGTGTGTTGGCCCTGTGGTGCACTGCTGGCACTCTGGCAAAAGCGTCACTGTGGCAACTCAGGCATGGAGAGCTTTTGATGCTCTGCCCGTCATTTGATGAATGCACGCTTTGCGCACATTCCTCGTGCCCTGCTGGCAGACTGGCAAAAGTAGCGCCGAGGCATGGAGCGCTGCAAACCTGTCTCTGGGGAGGGTGTGGAGGTCTTTGGTAGCCCAGCAAGCATCTCGTATTTTGTGTGAGATTTATAACGGGAGGGCCCGGCAGTAGTGCCAAGGTGCCTCCTCCTCCTCCTCCTCCTCCAGTATTTCTCCTCTTTGGGTTTTGTGAGTGTTAGATCTACCAAGACCGCCATTCAGTGCTGCCTGACCCACAGCTCTGAAGCAGGGCAGCAACAGCACAGACATGCCCTAATTTGCTTTTTGGGGGGGGAGGAGTGGAGCTCGGCAAGTGGGGAGCGCCCCCGCCCTCACTGGCTTTTTCATGCTACCTGTTTGTGCTTGCATCCACTCTTCTGCCCCTTGAGTTTCCATCCTACAAAGTGCAAGACTGTTTGCTACCCTGTAGGGCTTGCCCGAAAACCTGCCAGACCACATGAGCTCCACCTGTACCAAGTTCTGTCTGCCGCTGGTGCTGAGCGCGCCAAGGCATGGGGCAGCACGCTGAGGCTGAAGGATGCGCTTCCCTTGAAGGATTCCCTATCTAAAGGGTATTTCGATGCCCCAGGTAGCTATGTTCCTCTGGTGGCCTGAGGTGCCTTTCCGAGTGTATCCAGTTCTGTTCCAGTGTTTTCAGTGTTGATCACCTTTTGATGCAGCCCTCTGCAGTTTTCCCTTTCAATGCATTTGGTCCTTATTTTTCCTGAGATGCCTTCTCGTGAAACAAATACTTTCGATACAGTGCTTTCAATTTCCGCCACCGTGATTAAGCCCTTTTGGCTTTCCCTTTTTGGCTTTCCTTTCGCTGTCCTTTGCCCCTGGTTCCAAGCCCTTGGTTGCTGGTGCAGCCCTTTGCAGTGTTCCCTTTCAGTGCCTTGTCCCTGGTTTCTTCAAGCCCTTGGTTGCTGGTGCAGCCCTTTGCAGTGTCCCCTTTCAGCGCCTTGTCCCTGGTTTCAAGCCCTTGATTACTGAAACTGTCTATTTGCTTCCATAATTATGGACGTCATTTCCAATGTCTGCGCGCAAATGTAATGTTTAGGGTTGGCCAATTACATATCATATGTAAGAATAACAACATATATGGCGTATAAATATACATATAAATACGTATTTATACACCCGTTTTGTGGGTGTATATATATGTAAATACATGTATTTACACGTATATATACATACATATGTATGTAAGACTCCGCTGCAGAACTCTACAGACAACACCACAAAGCTAATCATGCTTCCAGTGAGCATCATTATTACTTTATTTATTTAAATTTATTTATTTAAATTCCAAGCAGTTTTCATGCCTGAACGGCTTTTACTGGATTGCTGGCATGTGTTGGTGCTGTGCATGGCCCAGAGGGTGTGTTGCATGCACTTTGGCAGAAAAAGTGCGATTCCAAAATTGCACCAAATAACCAGCGCTCCAGGGCTTAAACTGCTCTGAAGTCACTTAGTGCTGCAATGTCAGATTTTGTAGAGAGCGTCGGGGAAGCGTGCTGGCGGGGGGCACCCATTGGGAAGGGTGCAAGAGCAGAAGGCAATACCTCCGTCAGCTTGCCCATGCTGCAAGATTTCCCCTCAGTTTGGCATGGAGTTGCGGGGTGATATGATGCTTTGAGATTCAATGAAGTCAGTTGCTTGCCTAGTTAGAAATCAGCACATTGTTTTGTTCCAGAATTCACAGCGCAACTTTGGTCTGGAGGGTCAAAAACCGGCTGCAGTTTGCACCAGAAATGAAGGCAACACAAGATTTCCTAATGAAGCTTAAGGTCACAGATCAGTGTAGCAGTTCAGGAATGGCATCTGCTTTGGCCCCGTGAATATCTTTTTTATTCTGCCGGCCACAGCACTGCACCCAACTGCCCCCTCTTTGCATCTCCTTGCTGATCTCAAGTGAGCTACACAAGAAATTATTCAGGACTTGTAATGGCGCATGAATGAGCAAATTACGTGTTTGCCCGCACACTCATTTGCCTAAAAGGGGATGTTCCATCCTGGGGCAAAGATCTGTGCTATAAGCAAAAAGAAAAGGAAACATTAAACAATGAAATTCATTCAATTGTTTTGATATTTAATCAACTTTTTGGCCACCATGGCACAAAGGACGCACAGCAGCTTGGCACTTTTCAAATTCAAGCAACCTGTGGGCACTCTCTGTCAATGGAGGCTGCTGCATGCCAATCTTCCTTGTGATATGAGACTGAAAGGCATGTTCGTTCGTTTTGGCAGGGACTGCTGTTCAATTTACAGGCGTTGCCAAGCAGGGGCGATCCTGATGTAGCTTGAAGCAAAAATCTGCTTGCATAGCTATTCCTGTTATAAGTCATTTGTCTTGCACATTTTTTTTGCCTTGCTGCACATCAAAATGCAAGCAATGTGCACATTTACTCTGCTTTGCCTTCATTTTGCACATGATGTTTATTTTGCTTCACAAACAAATGCAAATGATGTGCAGGTACGCTGGCTGCGCCCCTGGGCATGTCCAAGAGGCCTGCAGATGCAAGCCTGCCCCTCGTGACCACCGTGTTTGCGACAGTGGAGCATGCGAGGGTCCTGTCCAGCAGGGAGATGAGACAAGTTGAGCGGGGCCTGTTGGCGAGTGCCCGCACTTGCCTGGATCAGGTGCGAGTCTGATGCTGGGACAGATTATGCTTAGGGATTGGGATAGCGCTATATGTCACATTTTCCAGCACTATGTAGTATTATATATCATTATGTCGTAATAGTGCTATTTACCAATGCCGCTCTCCATAGGTCGGCATGTAGCGTAACATGAGGGTCTTCTATACTGCTTTAAGGCGCGCGTCCCCATGTGTGAGCCCACAAGTCCTCAAGCCTGCTAGCATGCAATTCAAGATTATTGAAGAGGGAGAACGTCAGTTGACGAACTCGGCAAATTGGCACTGAGCACCGAAACTGGGCAATATGAGGTGGTTGGCGCATTTTAAGCGTGCTCTGGCGCAGCTATTTGGTACCATTTTGGCACTTTGCCTTGAATGAAGTACCATGTTACCAGGCACCAGCACAGGGCGGTTTGAGGTAGCAGTCATGCTAGCATGTCATACAGCTGAAAATGAAACTGCCAGTCCTTTTGGTGCAGCTAAAAGCATGCCCAGCCTCCAAGCTCTTGCGCACTCCCCAACTCCAGGTCCAAGGAGATGGCTACCTGTGTCGCACATTTGGGAACCTGAAGCTCATGCTGTGCTTCTCAAAGCCTGAGGTAAGCAATGCAGGGGCTTGCTGCGTTGATGCTCTGATCTCAGCCACCTTGCTTACCTTTGTTTCGTATCAAATGAAAGCGAGCATTCTTTCGCGCACGCACACACACACACACACGCACACGCACGCACACACGCACACACAACATTAACCTGCAGGCTGCGCTGGCCTGGAGCTGTGGGATGCAGGAGTGCATGATGTTGCGGTCCTGGCCTAGGAATGCTTTGAAGGAGCCCTTCAGAGAAATGCATGACCAGCATGGGAACTTGATCTTCAGGGGACCAAGGTAATTTCAGTATAAATTAAGGGATACCTTGAAGGAGCCGTTCAGAGAAATGCGTGGCCAGCAAGGTATCCTGATTTATGGAGGTTTGACGCACAGCAGCTCTCTGAACTGAGTTTTGGAAGCACCAACAGCCTGCTTGCTGCATAGTGCGCTGGCAGCAGCCAAGTGTGCATGCCTCCTGCTGTTCCACCTGCAAGCATAACCTGCAGAGTGACGATTAGGGCAGAAAAGGAGAGTTTTTTTTTTAAGAGGAAAGAGGAAATAGGAAAGAGCTGCAGGACCTACGTGCAGCAAGTAAGGCTCACCAAATGCATCCTCATAACCTTGATTTGCAGCGCAGAAAAATTTGCGCTGCGTTTATTAGGTTTGAAACAAGGCGAAGGCCTCAAATTTTGAATTTGTCCACCTGAGTGCAGGTTGAAGATTGGGATTTGTGAAGGCCGGCCAGATTCTATACAGCCAGATCACTTGGGGCGTGCAGACTACCATGGGGACTGTGTAAACAGGTGTGTTTTTTCGCACTGGAAGAGAAAAGAGAGTAAGCACTTGCGGTCGTCCCAAGGAATGGACCCCCCAAGTCAGGCCAAGCTGCCCCACTTAGCGTTTTTGACCATATCTTAGCACCCCCTGCACCAATTCCAAGACCTAAAAAGGATAGATTAGTGTTCGCTTTTTAAGGAGGTGTGAAAAGGGTGGGGTGAGATGGGCTGCAGGAAAGTTTCAAACTTTCCATTTCCAGGAATCAGCTCAGATGCTGGATTCTTTCCCATTGAGCGCACAGTGAGCCACACTGCGCCCTCACAGTCCCTAAGAATCTGTGATGTGGGGCAGCACCTTCAACATGAATTTAGGTGAGGGAATGTCTGTGCTTGCAAGTGCAGCACAGGAACTATGGAAACATGAGTCAATGTGACCGTTCAGATCGTCAAAAGCACACGCCGTTTTCACGCAGGCCACCAATGGGCCTCATTAAACCTTTACCTTACCTTTAACGTGATAGACGCGTTATGCCGTGCAGCATTCAGGGATGTGGTCAGGTTGCCATGGGATGCAGTGGATGCATGAAGCAAGTTCACTCCATGCATCGGCTTGCACACCCGTCCCGACGGTCCCACCAGCATGCTCCCCCTGTGCCCCCCCCCCGCAGCATCTGACATTGCAGCATGGTTGGACGACTTAAGAGCAGCTGAAATCCAAGAGTGCTGGTCATTTGGTACAAGTTATTAAATCCACCTTTCTCTGCCAAGATCAGTGCAAAACAGCCCCAGAGCCACATAGAACACCTCCACGTGCCAAAATTTCAGCAAAACTTTATGCATGACACAAAAAACCATGTTTAGCATGCTCAGGGAATGCAAGGACGCTCATTGGAGGCATGAACAGCTTAGTGAGCCTGGTTGGGGGGTGCCGTACTGTTCGTGGGGACAACCCTGTGTGTGTCCAGCAGAAATTTATGGTTCCTGAAAGTGGCCTGAAATTGTGAAGCGTCAGCAAGCTCTCGTGACTTGTGCACTGCAAACTCCATTTAGAATTATGCTATGGATATCCTGAGCTCAAGAGCTGGTAACTGGTGCAATTGTGGGTCCGATTGGGAGGGTGGGGCAAGGGGGTCATGAAGGGTGCCAACTTTGTGGGAACCCCTCCAGAAAATTTCTGGGACCTTCTATAGAGTTGCAAAATTTATAAATTTTTCATATTAAACCCTGTCAAATGGCACTTTCAGAATTTAAATCAAAAGAGGGATCCAGTTCCAGTGTGCTGATAAGAAACAGTGCCACATGCACCTGAGTGTAAGCCCGGGGGCAGCGGAGGTACAGGTGTGGCAAACTAATCCAGACTTCCAGGATAGCAATGTCATCTGTGGTTGCATGGTGAAATTAGGATGGCAGTCTGTGGACTTGCAAGCCAGCCTTGGGTGCCTGGCAGGGCGTTTATGCATGAGTGTCTGCGATTCAGATTTTGCCCCTTCACTGCTGCAATCCTCTCTCTGGGCTCTAAAGAGTATGCAGATGGATGCAGAAATTGGAGTGGAGCAAATTGATACCCTTTTTAATTAGATAGCAGATCTGGAAGGAGGGTGGGGGGAGGAGATGGGTCACCGCCGAAAAATTTACATGTCGTCCACTATAATCTTTGACTACGCTCCTGGCATCAGCAGGTTGATGATACTTTTGGATGCCTTGTTGCCAATTTGTGTGAGGGAAATTGGCTCTCATCATGGATAAGTCTAGAGGCTTGCTGATTTTTTGCGTGCGCACATACACACACATGCACACATACACACACACAGCGCGGCCCGCTTTATGGAAGGATCGGCCCAAGGGGGAATGATAGTTTTAGAGCAGGAACTAGCTGTGAAAGCAGCAGAGGCCTGGGCTTCAATGCGATCCTCTTCGAGCAATGAGCAGGCCACAGAGACAACCCTTCAGAAATCACGATCTTGCTCGGCTTTGCAACCAGCCCATTCCTCTTATGGGGTGAGTATTGTCGTACGGTATTGTTTAAAAGAGTCGGCTAACTGTTGATGATTAAGTGCTATTGGTATACTGTTGATGGTTAAGCACTGGCTCTATAGTGATCATGCTTTGGGTCAAGCTGTCACCTTAGTTGTTCCTCTGAAATAGATGGTAGTAAAGATCATTGCTCACATCCGCTGTGCCTCCTTTAGTACAGGCAACTCAATACTGGGGTATTTTTGTGTTTCATTATGCCCATGAAGCGATCCGTTCTAAGTTGAAGAGCGTAGGATATGTTCGTACTCTTACATGCGCATTAAAGCTTGTGCAAGCACACACACACACACATACACACACACGCTCATGCATGCGCAGGTGCATCCAATTGCATGCGCAATATTTTGACTCAGGCTGCTTATGAATGCCATGCTGTGCAGCAACTCCACCATCAGATGCAGCAGCGACATGCATCCGAAGACGGAACGCCGCGGAAAACTTCAAGCCTACAAGAAAATTCAAGCCCTCCGCCGCAAGAAAATGTGTGCCCTTCGCCAGCCTCAGCTGCACTGACTTCCCCTACAGATGAGGACAAGCTGAAAGCGCCAGCAAGTAGCAAGGAAAGCCCTTGCAGCGAACCTCTTTACTTGTTGCAACCTCCGCAACCGCTTCCTGTACCAACCTGCACTCCCGAGCCTGTCCTGAGAGTGAGTGATCTCAGGGGTTAGTTGTATTCACTCGTTCCCTTGCCTATCATGAAACCTGTGTCCACAGTGGTACATATGCAAATGTATGGCAAGCAGTGCTTCCTATTTTGCGACACATTATATCTTCCGACATAAAATCGGGGTTTTGCAAGATTTTTCAAAAGTACAAAATCGGCTTTTGGGGGAATTGAGGGGCTTTGGTGAAAAGGGGCGAATTGCCTTAGAGTACCTTCGACTCCCTTACAATTTTGGGTTTAATGTCTCAATCAACAAATGTTTTATTGGAAAATGAACAATGAGGACAGCAGAAAAAGGGTGAAGAGGGAAGAGTGTCACTCTGGCATATAAGGCAGACTTGCCACATCGTGCTACCAACAAGTTCCAGGAGACACAAAAGCAGCTTCCAGTGTAGAGCAGAGTGTGAAAGTTCAAGGCTTGCTGGCAGTTTCTTGTTGAATTATGGCAGTAGACACAGAAAGGCAAAACATGCGTGCAGCAGCACGTGGACAAGGGCGCGGGGTACACAATGCACCCCAAGGTGCAAATTCTGTTTGTGAGAACATACAAGCATGTGCAGATGGAGAACCGTATCACTGATTAAACAACTAAGTAGCCCTTCCTGGAGTCCGCCAAGGCCCCACACATCCATAAGATGCACTGGCATAATACCCGCAAGTGTGGCCGTTACAAACTGGGCAGCTAAGCAGGAAGACACTTCTTCAAGTGTTCTTAAGATTAACAATAGCAGCTTTGTAGGCAGCATCAAGGCCGTTTTGTAGGGTCTCGTATAAGAGTTGTGCCAAGCAATTGGGCTGGTGGCGTGTGGGCAAAAGATGATATTGAGGACCTGGAAATGGGCATATCTGATAGGGATACAAAATCACGATACTTGAAACACCAAAAAGGAATCACTGATGGTAAGCCTTGTGTAGAGGAGGAAGATGTAGAGGCAACAGTGTAGTATGTATTTGTGTACATAAACAGATGTTCTTACTCCTGTAAGAACAACGCCAGCATGTACTTTTGCGCTTTTGGGGGCTGATCAGGTCTGGTCAGCCCACAGATTGCTCTCTTCTTACCCCTTTGCCTGTCCTCTCTTTTCCCATTCCCTTTGCCTTGCCACGTCTTCTGTCAGTTGAGACAGAGGACAGGCAGGAATACCACCTGTTTTGAGGAAGCACACTTTGAGTACGCTGTTGCCTCTTGCTAAACAGCAACGCATGTGCCTGGATTAGGAGATTTTTACCACATGTTACCAACCAAGGTTTAATTGCTTCTCACTGGCTTTCCCACTGTGGCATATAGATCCACTGTTTCTGAGTTTTAAAAGCTCTTGCTTACCGCTCCTTCGCTGCCTCAACCTTTTGGGATCAGCGCTTGGAGGTCTTTTGCCGGCAGGCCATGAAGATGAGGGAAGCAGAATAAGATGCTGCTTTTCCCTATTGAAGGAACCCCTTGCAAGGCACAAGAACTTAGAAGCTTATGGCCCCTTTTTCTATATTTTCTGACCTGCGTGCATGAGCAGGAAATAGGCGAACTCCTTGTGCTGTCTCTAAATCTCATCTAAATACTCCTTGTGTTGTCTCTAAACCACATTTAAACACACCTTGTGCTGCCTCCGGACCGCATCAAATCACTGGCCCTTGCTCTATCTGTACCACACTTGCACTTGCATGTAGGAGGGTAGTGGCTCCGGCAACCAGCATAACCTTGGCAGCATCCACGTACTTTGGTTGGGCTCATTCCACTTCAAAGGAATAAGCCATACAAAAAGCATGGTGCACATACTGCAGGTGGGTTGTAACTTTGGTCTGCTTAGTCAATTCTCTTCTTTTCTTTTATTGGGCTTAATTATTGCTGTCTTTTAGGCACGGCAACAGCAGTCAGTGTGCAAACTCTAGACGAATGAGCAGCCTTTTCCTAGAGAGAGCACCATAGATCCTGCAAGTCATCAGGGGCGCAGGGCAGAAAGGTCATGAATGAAGGTTGTGGGGAGAGGGTTCAGGGCGCGGGTGTGCCAAAGACCTTTTCATTCTGCAGCTTGTTGTGTTGGTCTTTGTTATGGTGTTTTTTCTGCATGTGCATGCGGTTGTGAGCACAAGGCTGTGCTAGTGAAGTTCAATGGACAATCCCTACCCTACCCGCGCTTGCGTATTTTGGTAAGCACCAGGAACAAGCATCCCACACTCCATGTCAGCCTGAGAAGGGACTGGATGGCAGGCAGAAAGCTTCCTTGATCGCCTGAGACCTATCACACAGGCAGTGCACGCATCTGTTGTGCATGACTGAGTTGAGAGTGCATCTCCTGTTTGGCTCATGGTGCAGGACAAGCTCGCGTCTCGGGCGGCGAAATTTACCCCAAAGTCCCTCAACCCAATCATGGCCACCTTAATGTCCCAGCAGCAGCCTAAGGGCCCCTCCAAAAGTACCTACCTCGTCTCTCTGCCTGTCATTGATGCTGAGCTTGCTTCAAGTCCACAGGTGAGCTGCTGAAGGTGATTTTTTGTTGTGGTGATGTGAAAAGATCCTTCAAAATTTGAGCCTGCCTCATCGCTATTTTGCGCGCTACAACTCCTGCTGGGTACGGCGAGCAAGCAGCAATGTGTCTGTGTTGTGGCAGTTTGAAGGGGATCTACTGAGTCAGCCGCCTCTTATCATAAACAGGACTTTTGCCGTTTGACTTCTGTTGAGCATGGCAACGAAGCAGCTAAGTAATGCTTGGTATGATATGTAGAGTCAAAACTCTCTGCAAGTTCATGCATCTCTAACAGTTCTGAGCAGCCACTCATTCCACAGTGCTTATAACCTGGTGTCCAGGGTTGGCCTGAAAAACTTTCCAGCAGAATGCCGTGTGTCCACGACCAGTTCTAATGGTCTCCCTTGAAAATTGACGCAGGGAAACCAATTTTAGTTCAAGTGGGGATCCCAGAATTGTTTTTCCAATTGGAGCGGGTTCGACAGGCTCCTTGCTGGCACTGATTTTTATGTATACCTTATTTGATTCTTTGCTGCTGATGCTGATGCTGATGCTGATGATGATGCTGATGATGATGATGCTGATGCTGATGCTGCTGCTGCTGCTGATGATGATGATGGGTTAGGCAGCTGGCTTTGCAGCAGTTGCTGCTGGACTGGAGGAAACTGGAGGAACCCTGTTCAGGAGTGAGAGTTCCACAGACTTTGCAACAACAGCTGCTGCTGGTTTTGCTGAGGGCACACTCGCGATCAGCGATCTCAAGCAATCCACAGTGATAGGTCACTGTGCTAGACAGACACTGAAGCTCATGCACGCAGCATAAGCCGTGCTGTCACCTGCATGATGCTCCCCTGGATTTTCATGCTTTGCTGGCTGCCCCTTCCTGCATGCCTTGGCAAGCCTGGCTTAGTTTGTTAAGAGGTGCTGGCTGGGGGTTACACTTCACTTGGTTTCAGCCACCTAGCTAAGGAGTTGGAGAGGAGCTGGGGGCCTGGGAGGCCATTTTTGGTTCAGGCCCTGAGGTTCAACCCCAGATTAAACCAAATTTCCATTTTAATGGGGCTTGAATGCTTGGCACTTGTTAATGTCTTCAGGATAAATCAATCTTCGAATTGGTCATGGGCATACGGTTTCACTTTTGTCGCGGGAGATGAGATGCCTGATCCAAGAGCATGTTCCTGGCCCTTGGCTGCTTGCGCCAGCAGTCCATTTTCCTGTGTTTTGTCCTTAACCAGGTTGACCTGCTCTGCACGACACTCTGTGTGCTCTCTCATTCTCACTCTCTTTCTTTGCACAGGAGCAAGGTGCAAGTGTGACCTTATTGCCTCATGGTGACCTTCCTTGTCCTTTCTTGTTTCATACTTGTTTCCCATTGTGACCCCATTATTTGCACAGGAGCAAGGTGCGAAGGTAACCTCAGTACGATTTGAGCTGGAAAGCGGCCAGCTTGACAGTGGTGGCAGGTGCATGAGTAAGTTGTCAGATACGTCTGGGAGGGGAAATCTGTCTGGGCCTCAAACTCAAAGCCAAGAGCCAAGCCAGGAAAATGCATCTTCGCCAATGTCCAGAGGTGAGACATTGAGACACTTTTTGTGAAAAGGCGATTTTTCTTGATGGCTAGATCTGTGGCAGCTCCGGGGACTGCTATGAAGCACCTTGGTAGTGAGTTGGGGAAAGAAGCAGTGGGCTTGTCTAGGCACAAGCATCAGGTAGCGTGCAAAGGTGCGTGCTGCAGCTGCCTTGATTGCTTTGCCTGAGGGAAAAGGTATTGGCTAGCTGATTGTTTTGCCCCTGAGCTGCTCACAGGTGGCCTGATGGGTTGGAGCTTTCAATGTGTTATGAAATCTGCAACCCGGCGCATGTGTGGCAATGTATGGGGTTCTGTTTGAGATTGGGTTATCATGAATTTCGAATTGTCATGGCTTTCTTGTCACTGGAGAGATGTATTGCGTAAAGAGCACAAGAGCAAGTGCATTCCTTTTTGTCATATAAGCCAACGCGTGCATCTCTGGTTGCAAGCATGCAAACAGAGTGCACACAGATATGCCTGATTGGGCTTCAACATTCCCCCTGTGATAAAGCAATTGATTTTTTGTTGGGATTACTTCAATTTGAGACAATGACAGCAGTAGAGTGTGTGATGCCCTTTCAAGGGAGCTCCCAATTGTTTTTAACCTTAATTATTATACCTATATTGAGAGCTTGATTTTTGAGGTGTCGTTTTGATTTTAGCTTGGTGCCTTCTGTTCCAGTACATGCTTATAAACGTGCGAGCATCAGACACGCTCTTCAGAAGGCTTCTACCGACTCTCATCACCAAGATCAGGCACGGGGTAATCCCCATCGACCCCTTTCTTTTCTTTTTTCTCTTGGTGAGTGGGATGCACGGTGCCTCGGCCCTAGGTGCTCTCTTTTCCTTGAATGATGT
This sequence comes from Dunaliella primolecta, assembly GCA_914767535.2. Lineage (NCBI taxonomy): Eukaryota > Viridiplantae > Chlorophyta > Chlorophyceae > Chlamydomonadales > Dunaliellaceae > Dunaliella > Dunaliella primolecta. The sequence continues at coordinate 7,353,648 of OU611759.1, read as the reverse complement.
AGGAATTGTTTTCACCACCTACGATGTTTCCTCTTTTCTTTCCTTCTGTTGAGGCGGGCTGCGATTGCATGCATTAAATTGAAACCAGCCGAAAGCATCTCCGTTACTGCATAATATGCATATGCATCAAACCCTTGGCCTGAATGTGGAGCATTTTCCGTGGAATTTGCTGTTTTCTCTCTTGGAATTATGGATTGTGTGAAGCAGCATGGCCCATGGGGAGCCTCTGGAAGGTGCTTCTTCCATGACAGGCTTTCCTATTACCTAAGTGCTGTGGATTACTGAGATTACAATTCAACTCTTTTTTTGCCATCCATTGGTCCCTCTTCTGATTGAGTTGAATTGAACAGCTTTCAAAATGCATGCCTGTTCTCTTTTCTGATCATATTGAATGCGTATGCTACGATGAGCAAATGAAAGGTCTAGCTCGTGTTGCACGGTAACACGATGTGCCCATCATCATGTAGTCATGCATGCCAATGCTTGGTGCAGGATGTACGCACATGCTTGCCACACATGGTGAGCTTGAAATAAAAAGTCCTTTCAGTCTTAAATTATCTGCATACAAATAGGAGATAGGATCAGATTACTAAGGAGGAGGGCAGTGAGTTCTGCTAGCAAGGCACAGCAAGCTTATCAATTTTTTATGGCCTACAGGCACGAACTGACTGCCGAAGGCTCACAAGGGTTACAAGGGGTTAGACTCAGCCCTAGACTCTGGCTGGTTGACGCTCGTGAAACATTTTCAATCGGCATCAAAAATTGCAACAAACTCTATCACAGACTTTGACAGGTAAGACTCCATTGCCATATCCGCCTACAAGGGCAGCTGAATGGAAACACCGAGGCCTGTAACCAGACTTGGCTAACCAAAGAATGCTCAACTCATAAAACTCGAGCTTACAAGGAAAAAATAACAAATAATGTTTGTTGCAATCTGGGGTTTGATGAACAAGCATGAGGCAGATTAAGATCAAAGGTTTTAGACTTGTTTGATCAGATAAATGCTCAGAACATTTGATTGACAGTGTATAGGTTACAGGGAAAAGAAGGCCTCCAGCCAAAACGAGCTGCATTGCTGCATCAAGTGAGTTCTCAAGTTGTTTCTCAATTCCTTCATGATTTAGATTTAGATTTAGATTTACACGGGGGGACCTTCAGCCAGACTGTTCGGCTGATCGGCCTGTGACTGGTCCTCGCCAGCCAACATAATGTCCATAAGCTCAGAAACAAACGGAAAAAGCTTGTTGTTGTGTTGCAAGAGGAAATCAGAAACATCCTGGACACTGACTTGTTGTGAAAAAGGGTGCTCCATTGAAAAATCACCAGATTTAGATTTAGATTTACACAGGGGGACCTTCAGCCAGACTGTTCGGCTGATCGGCCTGTGACTGGTCCTCGCCAGCCAACATAATGTCCATAAGCTCAGAAACAAACGAAAAAAGCTTGTTGTTGTGTTGCAAGAGGAAATCAGAAGCATCCTGGACACTGGCTTGTTGTAAAAATGGTTGCTCCATTGAAAAATCACCAGAGAAACAGTTGAACAGGTAAGCGTACTTTCTTCTCAAAGCACAAACATCTGCGTCTCTGCACACCAAAAGGGCATGAGCCTCATCTTGAATCTCATCACAAGAACAGCGATCACACAAAAGAGTGTTCCGAATCTCCCAACCTGCTGTCTCCACCTTCAATGTGTGTGCCCTAATTCTGAAACGGCTAACATTCCTCATGATATGTGAAGACAAATCCAAATGCATGTGCCTTGGTAAACGGGCAGGGGCACGCATATTGTGGTCAAAAGGCACTGCAAAAAGAGACTGGTAAGTTGCTAGCTTACTATATGTGTCCCGCGGGTTCACTCCCTCAACATCTCTCCACACTGCCCGCAGCCTGGGTCTGAGGTCATCAGTAAACTCTTGAATAGGGATAGGAGTGCCCTGCCGCAGAGCTTGCACAAAGGAATCACAGCGCCGTAAGCCTTGAAAAGCATCTAAAACTTGAGCAGTCCAGCAGGCTGGCTCACGCGAATGAATATTCAAATCCGCTTTCAACACTCTTCTCAACGTCTCACTGTTAGACCTCAGCATGCTATTATACATTTTGACAACAGACCTAAACCAGTAAAACTGAAGCGGCTCATGACCACACTCCCTCAGGACAGCCCAGTTTGTAGTGGTACGCTTAACACCCAGCGTGCTCTTAAGATAACTCATGTGCCGCAGTTGCAGATCACTTGCGAATTCCTTGCCCGCTTTAATGTATTCAGTGCCCCACACTTGGCCTGCATACATTCCAGCTGGAACCACATACGTCTTCCCAAGCCACAGAGACACGTACGGCCTATTTGCCAGAAAATTCTCACGAACAAATGGGCGAACCCAAAATGCAGACGCCATGAAGGGGCCAGTTGCATGCTCAGAGGACTTGGCCATGCTCATGCACTTGTGAAACATCATGCCAAGGTATCTAAAAGACTCCTTGTGTGCCAGTGGCACCCCCCCCAATATGAAAAACAGGCAGGTCCGACCCAGAGGAATTGAAGTGCACCACCTCAGATTTAGCTGTGTTGATGACTAAGTGCTTCCTCTGAGCATACGCATGCAAGCGGTTCAACATGGTCTGCAACGCAACAGGATCGTTGGCCATCAGAGTCAGGTCATCAGCATATAACATGTGCGTCACATAGAATTCAGCCGTACCCGTGACAGCACCTTGCACCCCCTCCGCAATTTCATCAATGTCATTAATATACAGAGAGAAAAGCAGAGGGGACAAAGGGCAGCCCTGTTTCACACCTGTGTTAGGGTGCACCTGAGCACTCTTCTCTCCATCCTTCAAAATAAACTCATCAGCATCATACATGTTTTTAATGACGGACAAGAAAGAAGTGGGCATGCGTGTGCGCTGCAGGTGCTGCCAGAGTGCCTGCCTAGGGATGGTGTCTTATGCTTGCTTGAAGTCAATGAATGCAGTGTGCAGCCGGCTAGATCGCCCAGGCTTGATTGTGCGTGCAGCATGCTGTAGGTGCCTTAAAATGTAGATGGTCTGGAGGGTGTTCCTTCCAGGGTAGAAGCCAAATTGTGTGTCTGGAATCTTGTTTGAGGCCACACACCAGTCCGTGACAAGAGAACGAATCACATTAGCATACAAGCGGTACATTGTGCCACTGACAGCCAGCATGCGGTAGCTATTTGGTTCAATGAGGGGCCCCTTTTTGTACAAGGGGGTCAGCTTGGCCTTCTTCCAACATTCAGGAATGCGAGCCTTGTCATAGAACAGCTTGAAAAGCCGGGCAATGTATGGCACAAGCACATTCACTCGCTCAGTGCCCCGGCCATTGACCCGCGGGCGCACCATAGCAGCATATTTGATAAAAGGAGCAGCCACACAGTCAAAACCAGGGGAAGCACGCCCATTCATCTTCCCAATCTGCTTGGCTACCAGCCCTTGCATCTCCTCCTCTGAAGGCACAGCAACTGTATCCGGCTCAGGCATCCAATTATTTTGAGTACCCTGTCTCAAGAGAGCCTCACCGTCGCGCCCACAACCCAAAAGAACAGCCATATCCCTTGCAGACAAAGCCACACCCCCACGAACCAATTGAGCTGCCTCACGGGGCTAGAAGTGCGCTTTCCTTTATGAGAGAGGTCACGGACGTTCATGGTGGTCTTTTGATGGCGCACCCTGCCCTGCACCACGCTCGTAGATGGAAGTTTCCTGGTGTGAATGCCGCTGGCAGACTGTTGGTAGAGCTTGCGAGCATCTGTGAATTGGTGCTGGGCACGGGCAGGGTGCGCGGGGATAATGGGGGCTGTGGTAGCAGGTTGTCCATGAAATGGCGGCCTGAGCTTGCTGAGGTTTATGCGGAAGCGCTTGTGGGGAACAGTGAGATGCAAACTCAGTTTGAGCAGGCCATTGCAAAGGAGGACCCTGTGTCCGCCTGTGAGACGGCCTTTTTTTGCTTGCGCTCAATTATTGTACAAGCTGCTGGGGATGCGGGCATGACTGGGCTGGTCAGTGTGTGTGGGCCTTTGCGTGCCAGCCTGAGGGGCGCTCACAGCCCTCCCTGGTTTGATGCAGCTTGTAGAGAGAAGCGTCGTGTGTTCATGGAGGCTCTTCGAACTGGTCAGCCTCTGCATGCGCGTGAGTTTGTGCGGAGGCAATACAAGATCCAAATTCGGTGGTCGAAGCGTGCATACACGCAGAGACAAAGGGATGTGTTCCTAGGGAGGCTTTACAGTAAAGACCCTGATGTGCATGCAATGCTGAGGCGGTCTAAGCGTACTCAGACCACACCTGTGGCACAGTCTGTTTGGGATAGGTATTTAAAAGCGCACTTTCAGCCCCGTGAGGCAGCTCAATTGGTTCGTGGGGGTGTGGCTTTGTCTGCAAGGGATATGGCTGTTCTTTTGGGTCGTGGGCGCGACGGTGAGGCTCTCTTGAGACAGGGTACTCAAAATAATTGGATGCCTGAGCCGGATACAGTTGCTGTGCCTTCAGAGGAGGAGATGCAAGGGCTGGTAGCCAAGCAGATTGGGAAGATGAATGGGCGTGCTTCCCCTGGTTTTGACTGTGTGGCTGCTCCTTTTATCAAATATGCTGCTATGGTGCGCCCGCGGGTCAATGGCCGGGGCACTGAGCGAGTGAATGTGCTTGTGCCATACATTGCCCGGCTTTTCAAGCTGTTCTATGACAAGGCTCGCATTCCTGAATGTTGGAAGAAGGCCAAGCTGACCCCCTTGTACAAAAAGGGGCCCCTCATTGAACCAAATAGCTACCGCATGCTGGCTGTCAGTGGCACAATGTACCGCTTGTATGCTAATGTGATTCGTTCTCTTGTCACGGACTGGTGTGTGGCCTCAAACAAGATTCCAGACACACAATTTGGCTTCTACCCTGGAAGGAACACCCTCCAGACCATCTACATTTTAAGGCACCTACAGCATGCTGCACGCACAATCAAGCCTGGGCGATCTAGCCGGCTGCACACTGCATTCATTGACTTCAAGCAAGCATAAGACACCATCCCTAGGCAGGCACTCTGGCAGCACCTGCAGCGCACACGCATGCCCACTTCTTTCTTGTCCGTCATTAAAAACATGTATGATGCTGATGAGTTTATTTTGAAGGATGGAGAGAAGAGTGCTCAGGTGCACCCTAACACAGGTGTGAAACAGGGCTGCCCTTTGTCCCCTCTGCTTTTCTCTCTGTATATTAATGACATTGATGAAATTGCGGAGGGGGTGCAAGGTGCTGTCACGGGTACGGCTGAATTCTATGTGACGCACATGTTATATGCTGATGACCTGACTCTGATGGCCAACGATCCTGTTGCGTTGCAGACCATGTTGAACCGCTTGCATGCGTATGCTCAGAGGAAGCACTTAGTCATCAACACAGCTAAATCTGAGGTGGTGCACTTCAATTCCTCTGGGTCGGACCTGCCTGTTTTTCATATTGGGGGGGTGCCACTGGCACACAAGGAGTCTTTTAGATACCTTGGCATGATGTTTCACAAGTGCATGAGCATGGCCAAGTCCTCTGAGCATGCAACTGGCCCCTTCATGGCGTCTGCATTTTGGGTTCGCCCATTTGTTCGTGAGAATTTTCTGGCAAATAGGCCGTACGTGTCTCTGTGGCTTGGGAAGACGTATGTGGTTCCAGCTGGAATGTATGCAGGCCAAGTGTGGGGCACTGAATACATTAAAGCGGGCAAGGAATTCGCAAGTGATCTGCAACTGCGGCACATGAGTTATCTTAAGAGCACGCTGGGTGTTAAGCGTACCACTACAAACTGGGCTGTCCTGAGGGAGTGTGGTCATGAGCCGCTTCAGTTTTACTGGTTTAGGTCTGTTGTCAAAATGTATAATAGCATGCTGAGGTCTAACAGTGAGACGTTGAGAAGAGTGTTGAAAGCGGATTTGAATATTCATTCGCGTGAGCCAGCCTGCTGGACTGCTCAAGTTTTAGATGCTTTTCAAGGCTTACGGCGCTGTGATTCCTTTGTGCAAGCTCTGCGGCAGGGCGCTCCTATCCCTATTCAAGAGTTTACTGATGACCTCAGACCCAGGCTGCGGGCAGTGTGGAGAGATGTTGAGGGAGTGAACCCGCGGGACACATATAGTAAGCTAGCAACTTACCAGTCTCTTTTTGCAGTGCCTTTTGACCACAATATGCGTGCCCCTGCCCGTTTACCAAGGCACATGCATTTGGATTTGTCTTCACATATCATGAGGAATGTTAGCCGTTTCAGAATTAGGGCACACACATTGAAGGTGGAGACAGCAGGTTGGGAGATTCGGAACACTCTTTTGTGTGATCGCTGTTCTTGTGATGAGATTCAAGATGAGGCTCATGCCCTTTTGGTGTGCAGAGACGCAGATGTTTGTGCTTTGAGAAGAAAGTACGCATACCTGTTCAACTGTTTCTCTGGTGATTCTTCAATGGAGCACCCTTTTTCACAACAAGTCAGTGTCCAGGATGTTTCTGATTTCCTCTTGCAACACAACAACCAGCTTTTTTTCGTTTGTTTCTGAGCTTATGGACATTATGTTGGCTGGCGAGGACCAGTCACAGGCCGATCAGCCGAACAGTCTGGCTGAAGGTCCCCCCGTGTAAATCTAAATCTAAATCAATTCCTTCATCAGCAAAAACAGCTTTTCTTTTTTGTGTCAAAGCTTAAGCCATAAGATACTGCTTTATTTTGGCTGGCTGAGACCAGCCACAGGCCGATCAGTTGAATGCCATGGCTGAAGGTCAACCCCAATTGTAACCATTGTTTAGAAGGGAAAAGCGACCACACAGGTTGAACTGGCTGTGTGCCCCCCTCCCTTCCTGGCTAGCAAGCTAGCTAGGGGCTTGACGGAGGGCTTTTGAGCGTCCAGCAGCCTGAACTTTTGCAGTCATATTTTTACACTGCCAAAAAGGCAAGAAATGGACATGCAATCTGAAAGATGCCTGAGTAGAAAACTAATTCATTGCAAGGCAAAGCAGGAAGCGGCTTGAGTGCAGCAAACTACGACATTCTGCAATGGAATGTCCATTATGAAAAATAATACACAAAACACCTCACATTGATCTTGCAGTTGACATTCTTCTCTGCTTGCTCACATAAAATTTAAGTTCTCCAATGCTTTGCAAGGAACAAAGGGGGAAATTGTTCTGAGTCGCTCTTTCATTTCCCATTCCGGATATCACAATTTCGCCTGCACAATGGCACGCTTGCAAACACAGTTCTTCATGAACACTTTTGCCGACCTCAACCAATAGTGCATCAGCATCGCCACAACTACACTTGACTGTCAACAAAAACAATTGGCATTGAAGGATGCACAGGGTTTCTTCTGGGATCCCGGCTCCATGTACACCGCTGCTTGCATATTCTATAAATATGTTGATTGCAATTATCCAAAGCTTCAAAGCATGAAAGCTTGAGCATGCTCAAGCACACCTTTGCGCGCTGTCCACACACGTTGCTTGCAACATCGCATGTTGGCTGCAAATGTTACCTGGTATAAAATTTCCAATGCAAAGCAGCAAGCAATTTTAAAAGTATCACATCGTCAAAGACCAGAGATGTGCATCTTGGTCATGCATGCATCAAAAAGGAACCCTCTGCTTGCTTCCGCATGCAATGATGCTCTCACAGTGTCGAGAAAGCCACAATGTTGAACACATTCACGATGGCGAAACCTCAGATAACACCCCATCCATCCGTGACGAGGGCAGTCCTTCAGTACACATTGGAAGCTTTACACCTTCAGGCCTTTCGATTGAAGAGCAACGTCAGGGCAAAGAAAAAGCCAGCCGGCAATGTTATCCCCCTGGCACAGCAATCAAGGCGGCTGCAATGCACACTCTTGCACGCTACCTGATGCTTGAGCCTAAACCAGCACTGCTTCATCCCCAACGCATACAACCTCAAGACTATCACAGTATTGCTACTTCACCAGGGGCCTCAACAGTCCCTGGAGTTCCTATGGCATCAGCCAGTAAGATTAACCGACAGTTTACACAATGTGCATCAGCGCCACCACCGTGGGAGTTGCCATTTTATTGAAAGCGCATCAGTGCCTCAACTCTGGGCGATGGCGAGGGTGCAATTTCTTGGCTGTGGACAGAAGACATGTTTCCCTTCCAAGATTGATCTGACATCTTCATGAGCCTGTCACTGTCTTGCTGACTGTATTCTGTCTCAAACCTCACCGAGGTCAGCCTTGCACCTTGATCCTGTGCAAAGATTGAGGTCACAATGAAAAAGAGAGAGAGAGAGAGAGAGAGAGAGAGAGAGAGAGAGAGAGAGAGAGAGAGAGAGAGAGAGAGAGAGAGAGAGAGAGCGCGTGAAGGAGTGAGAGAGCATAAGAAGGCAAGAGGGAGGGGCTTATCAGCAGCACGCATCACTCAAGAATATGGAACAATGATACAAGCATTTCGGGCAAAGAAATATGTCAGCAGCTCATCTTACGCTAGAATGATGATTTTCTGCTGGAAACATTAATGAGCCAATCTTTCAGCTCTAAGCTGTGTGCATGGCCGGAGTGGCTGCTGCGAGACGCTAGGGATGCTTGAACTTGCACAGAGAGGTAACTAAGCACTAATCATTAACAAAGCTATACACTGCTGCTTGCTTGCCATGCCCAGCAGGAATTATAGCACATCATCGCACAGTGTAGCGATGAGGCAGGCTCAAATTTAAAGGATCTTTTCACATCACCACAACAAAGAAGTACCAGCAGCAGCTCACCTGTGGACTTGAAGCAAGCTCAGCATCAATGTCAGGCAGAGGGACGAGGTAGGTGCTTTTGGAGGGGCCCTCAGGCTGCTGCTGGGACACTAAGGTGGCCATGATTGGGTTGAGGGACTTGGCGGTAAATTTTGCCGCCCGAGGCGCGAGCTTGTCCTGCACCATGAGCCAAACAGGAGATGCACTCTCAACTCAGTCATGCACAACAGATGCGTGCACTGCCTGTGTGATAGGTCTCAGGCGATCAAGGAAGCTTTCCGCCTGCCATCCAGGCCCTCCTCAGGCTGACATGGAGTGTGGGATGCCTGATCTTGGCACGCCCACTTAAGCAGGACACATGAGGAGTGTGGGTGTTGCTACTCAAGCGTCACTAGCATAGTCTTGTGCTCACAACCGCATGCACACGCAGAGAAAACACAATAACAAAGACCAACAAAACGAGCTGCAGAATGAAAAGGTCTTTGGCACACCCGCGCCCTGAACCCTCTCCCCATAACCTTCATCCTTGACCTTTCTGCCCTGCGCCCCTGATGACTTGCAGGACCTATGGTGCTCTCTATAGGAAAAGGCTGCTCATTTGTCTAGAGTTTGCACACTGACTGCTGTTGCCATGCCTAAAAGACAGCAGTAATTAAGCCCAATAAAAGAAAAGAAGAGAATTGACTAAGCAGACCAAAGTTACAACCCACCTGCAGCACGTGCACCATGCTTTTTGTGTGTGTTATCCCTTTGAAGCGGAACATGCCCAACCAGAACACATGGATGCTGCCGAGGTTTTGCAGGTTGCCAGAGCCATTGCCATCCTGCATACATGTGTACGGGTGTGGCATAGGCACAGCAAGGATGTATGTATGTATGTATGTATGTATGTATGTATGTATGTATGTATGTATGTATGTATGTATGTATGTATGTATGTATGTATGTATTTGTGTGCCCTGATGAGGTTAGGTGACAGCGCAAGGATGCTGCCTCTTGTCCTGCCGGGATGCACGCAAGCCAGCAAAACCGGAAAAAGAATTGTGGCCATGATTTCATGGATGCACGCAAGCCAGCGAAAGTGGAAAATAACCCCATCCTTGGGCTTCTGCACCCTTATGCTCTGTGGGGATTCACGTTGGTTGAAGCAAACGCATTGTGTTCTGTCTGTCTCTGCCAGGTTCTTGATTTGCAAGTACATCACCCAGTGAACGCCAAGCACTGGACCTTGAAGGCCAAGACAGTGAAGGAGGGGTGAGACAGTGAAGGGAGTGATGGGTGAAGGAGTGGTGAGAGGACCTTGGAAGGCCAAGGCAGTGAAGGAGTGGTGAGCAAGAGCTTACTCAGTTTCAGTTAGGTGGACCCATGAGTCCCAGCAGGAAACAAAACTTAAACAGGTAACATGCCAAACATGAGTTTCTCATCCAAAAACTTGCAGCAACACCCAGAAATAAACAACAGACTACACGCAGGAAAAAGCTCACTTGCTTGGATGCAAAGAGAGGGCTGTGCAATAGGGAAGGAGCAATCCTCAACATCCGTCAACAAAACAAGATGCAAGCATATACCTCAGGAAGGTGCATTTATCATCTATCAACAAACAAGCAAGATGCAGGCACATACCTTAGCCAGTGGCTCTGCACTCTCATTTCCTAAGCAAGACTCAGTTGGCACTGTAAGGAAAAAGAGGAAAAAAGAAAAAGAGAAGAACAAGACAAATCCACTTGATCCTCCCCACAAGAGGACCCCCCCCCCAAGTCGGGCCAAACTGTCCCACTTAACGTTTTTGACCATATCTCGGCATCCATTGCACCATTTCCAGACCTGAAAAGTGCGTTGGACAGTTATTCTATTGCCTTACAATAGGGTGCCAAGAGGGGGCTGTGGGGTGCAGTGTGGCGCTGGCCAGGTCGGAAGAATAACGTCCTTAACAGGTGCTATTCCAACTTGCTTCAACAACCCGCGACCAGAAAATTGCAAAATCACTTCTCCATGGCCCGCAACTCTGGTTTGAACCTGGGCCAGAATTGAACCTGGGCCAGACCCAAGCAACGCTTTGAGTCAGCAAGTAACCAGTGTGCCGCTTCCCAACCAGGCTACCAGTTGGCCTCAGTTTATGTCATTTGAAGCATCATTCCCCATTGCATCTCTTTGCCAAATAAGGGGCGGCAGCTTGCAAGCATGCGCAAGCAGACGGAGGTCACTCCCTCCGCGCCCACATTCATCACGATGGGTCCCCCCACCAGCACGATCCCCCAGTGCCCCCCCGCAAAACCGGCATCGCAGCATGATGAGAAGACCTAAGAGCAGCTTATGTTTAGAAGCGCTGGTCACTTGGTGCAACCTTTTCCTGCCACTATAGGTGCAAAACGTCTCAGAGCCACACAGGATACCTTGATGTGCCGATTTTCCAGCAAAGCACTGAACCATAGCGTCACTCATGTATTACAATGCTGATTTATTACAAGGTACAAAGATAATTTCATTAATTAATTTGCGCGTATTAAGGTTTTACGAGGACTCATGCAGCCTGACATTAATATCTGCTGGATATCCTGCCGAATTTTGCTGGACATGTCCCCCTCTGCTGCCTCTTTGCTGTTGCTGCCTGCTGTGAGTCATGCAAGAGCAGGTGAACTGCCTACCTCCTGCCTGGAAGCCCATCAGTTGATGGGTGCAGCAACACATGTCACCCCAGCCAGGCATGGGCATCCTGCTTCTTGACAGCGTAGTGCAACACATGTCAGAAAGGGTCCATCGCCCCTCAGCGGCACGGGGCTGCATTCTGGGGCCTGACGGATGGCTTGGTATAAAGCTGGACCTTTTTAAGGCCTTTAAAAAGGAGGATTTCAAAAACACCTCATACTGCAAACGACCCCAATATATAATTCAATTGCAAAACTCTAGTGTCGATACGTTACATATAACTATGTTTGGTATGGTCAGGGAATGGAAGGGCGCTTGCTGGAGGCATGAACAGCTAAATGAGACTGGTGGGGGGTCTGTTTGTGGGGACGAACTCTTAGCAAACTCATCTCGCACTGCAAGTTCACCGCTGTGTGGACTTAAATTTCATGACAGGCAACGCAACATGCTGTTACAACCAGCCTGTGCGAAGCTGGATTTGCGTCCTGAGAGGAAGACTCACCCTCAGGGCAGGCTTGGGAGAGCAGGCCACAGCAGGAAGCGGAGGTTGTAGCAAGTAAAGAGGTTCGCTGCAAGGGCTTGCCCTGCTAAATGCTGGTGCTTTTAGCTTGACCTCATCTGGAGGTGATGACAGCACAGCCGACGCCGGAGAAGGGCTCAAATCTTGCTGCAGCTGCCCGTCTCGGGGTGTTTGCTGCTGCTGCACAGGGCAGCACGGTATCCATAAGCAGTTAGCGCAAGACCAAATAAGTGTGTGTGTCTGTATATGCGCGCGTGTGCTTGTACAAGCTTTTATGCGCATGTGAAAGCATGAACATATGCTGTGCCCTTCAATTAAGAATGGACAGCATCATGGGCGCAAATTTAAAAACACTACCAGTACACAGATTGTTTACACTGGAAGAGGCACTAGAGTAGACACAATTGCAACTGTCTTGACAGGCACCTACATGGAAAGATTTGAGTTGCTGAGCCTGATCAAAAGCATAACCTTCATTGTCAACAATTTTGCTTCTGAAAATGGTACTCCATGCATTTCACTCACCTCATGAGAGGAATGAGCTGATTGCGAAGCCGACCAAGAGCGTGACACCTGAAGGGTTGTCTCTGTAGTTTGCTCAGCTTCCGAGGAGGATTGCATTGAAGACCATGCCTCTGCTGCTCTCATGGCAACGTCCCTCTCGCACACTATCATCCCCCCTTGGGCAGCCCCTTCCATAAAGCGGGCCGCGCTGCGCGCGCGTGTGCATGTATGTATGTGACAAAGTCTAAAGGTTCCAGGAACAATTGAGTGCCATCCTCTAGAATAAAAGGACAATGAGTAGGAATGGGTACAGAAGGTCTGTCATTCTGTCAACGAGGCTCTCAGAATCTCTCAAGAGCCTCTCCCTCTCCCTCTATGTTGAGGGCCTCTGTGAACTATTATTGTCAGACCCGCTGCTGTTCACAAAGGCTTCCATCTGATTCCAGACTTTTTTGATGAGTTCTTTGTATCATTTTCTCTTTTGCTGTGAAACGGCCCTCCACAAACTTTTGCGAGTGCAGGAGTTTGGCATGAATTCCACTCACCTGGGTACCCTCTCACCTAAACCCTCCCACCTCAGGTGACCTGGTTTGACAGTCCTCTGTTCACCCTCAAATTGTCGATCCACACCAGGACCATCACCTGGCAGGCAGCGTGCTCAGCCTGAGCCACCCTCCTTGTACCCCTCCAACATACCCAAGCACACTGGGCTTCAGGTGTCGCATGAAGGCGCTAAAGTCGCATGTCCTGAGCATTGCATTGCACGCTTATGATTGAGCTAGCATAGAATGGGAGCTGTTGCAGATGCAGCCACCAGGACCACACTTCACGCATTGCTAACCAAGAGGACTGCCCAAATGTCTCCTGCTGCTTGGTGGCATTGACATCAGCATCAGCCATCACATCAGACCCTGAACTGCCGCAGACCAATGACCCTGTCACACTGTTCCATGAGCAGAACATTCCCAACCCCAGTGTTGTCCCAAAGCCCTTCTTCAAGCATCACACATGATTTCATTTTCCAAACTTGCTGTGCATTCCTGTGGATTTTGGGCTTCTTTTGCGATTTGTATCGTTTTGAGAGGAACCCTCTGTGGCAGAGGTTCTGCCCATTCCTAGAGGGAGGCTTGCTAAGTCCTGCCCGAGGCTCTGCGAGGTGGCTGCCAACTTTTCCAATGAGGCACACACAGACCCTGCTGCTGTTTACATAGCTCCAGAAAGTATACCCATTGTGCTACCTTTAGCAACTTGAGCTTTTGCTTTTTAAACATTGTTTTGCAAGTGCTTATCCTCTATGGGCCTTTTCTGTTCCCCTGGGAACTACACTGAAACATACCTATTCACACAGTCACCATGGTAGTCTGCACGCCCCAAGTGGTCTGGCTGGATGGAATCAGGTCGGCCGAAACTGATTCCAATCTTCAACCTGCGCATTACAGTATTTAGTTGAACATCAAGGACATGACAAGCACATAGTACAATACAAGAGCTGAGCTAGATGGAATCAGATCAGCCAAAACTGATCCCAATTTTCAACCTGCACTCAGGAGGACAGCAGCACTTTTTTTGTTGCAACCCAAAATGATGCAGCCCCAAGCAAATTACTGTCCTGCAATCTATGGCTTTGAGGCTGCCATTTCGAACTTTACTTGTTGCACACAGGTTCTGCCAAACACAGGCATCCTCTAAACCACAAGATATGATTTCTCCTTGTATGCCTCCTGTTCTTACATCGCAGGTCATCTTTGAGGAATGGCTGGAGGCATGCATAGTTAGCTGCTGCAAGCAACTGCATAGCTATAGCTGCTGCGAGTGGAAGATGCAGGAAGCGGGATGCTGGCGTCACCAAACTTCAAAAACTGTTGCACGTCAAGCAAGGCAACTTTTACCTTGGGCCTCGGAAAATGAAGTTTCCATGCTGATCAAGCATTTCTTTGAAGGGCTCCTTCATGGCAGCCCTAGGCCATGGCCTTGCCATCATGCACTCCTGCATTGCACAGCTCCAGGCTAGCGCAGCCTGCAGGTGTGTGCGCGCATGTGTGAAGCAGTGTTTCTTATTTGGTTTTTCAAACCACTTGATTTTATGCCTCCAGATGCCTGCCCAAATATGCCCACCTGAGAAACCTTGATCTTACTTTTGCCCAAATGCCTCCAGCCCGCCGGGAGGCCGTAGCCTAATCAGTCCCACACACCTTTACAATGAGACCTTGCAAATCACCATACAAAATGAGAAGACTGTCTGTGCGAATTTTGCACTGCAAAAGGTGAAAGTAATGTTGCCCACGAGTTGATGGCTGTGTCTACAGTCCGTTCACAGCCTTGACAGTCTTCCTGCTTAGCTGAAGCCCATAGCGGCCGCAATTGCTAGCATCAAGCCACATTTGCCAACGGCTTTTGCGCAGGGGCTGCTGCCTTGTCCTTCTGTGCCTGCTGCCATGCTGCTGCACGCTCCTTGTGCTGCTTGCCACTCTTATGTGCATTCACGTTCTGAAGGTCTGCACTGGGAGCTTGTCTTGCAGAAGAAGCACTGCGTCACATACTCATTGTCATCATCAAGACCACCACTCCTGAGCCAATGCTCGCGCAGGGGGCAGTTGGGGGGCTCATATCAAGCTGTCTGGAACTTGCTGGTAAGGCCATGTGGCTTGCTAGCCTTGTACTCACCATTGCTCTGCCCCCTTTTCAGCCTTTTCCTGCCCTCATCATCGCTCATTAAAGAAGATTTTGTACAAAATTTGAACTCAAGTCTCTGAAGTCGAAATTGGAGGGGGTCGATGGCATTCAAAGGTACTTCGACCCCCTCTTCACCAAAGCCCCTCCATCCCCCAAATTCTTGATTTTATAGCTTCCTAAAATCTTGAAAAACCTGGATTTTATGGCGATTGGTATAATATGGCGCCAAAAAAGCAACTGGTGTGAATCCTCACCACATCCTGTAATGACATGACATTATGCCACAAAGATGAACTTTCTGCAGAAAATGAAAACATGCAGAGTGAGAAGATGTATTTGTGCGATGTTAGAGTGAATTTGTGCGCATTAGAATAGTTCAAAGGGATGTTGGATCCTTGTGGGAGTGCAAAAACAACATTATTTTGGGGGTGCAAATTGTGCATATGGAGAAGATGAGCAAGCAGTTAAGAAGGTAAGCAAGCAGATGTGTGGGCATGTGTAGATCTGCCTACCGACACTGCAAGCCCCTGTTCTGCTCACCTCAGGCTTGGAGAAGCACAGCATGAGCTTCAGGTTTCCAAACGACCGGCACAAGTAGCCATCCCCTTTGACCTGAGGTTGGGAGAGGACACGAGCACGCATGTCAGAAGGATGTTTTGGGCACAGCCAGTGCGATAGGCATGTTTTTTGGCCACAGATAAGCAAGCCCTGCATGCCAACCACCTCACGCTGCCTAGTACCAGTGCCACATGCTAGTGTACCTGATTTCATGAAGGCTTATTGATAACTTGCACTGCATGCATGGCGCTCACACGTTTGGGTGTGGGCACACATTACACACACACACAGAAGTGAGCGGGCTTCACGCTATCTGTCTTGGCGGGCTGCATCAGTCGCGCACTTGATCCAGGCACTTGTTGGCAAACCAAAACAAACGACTTGACGAGGGAGACAGCACACTCATGCTGGCATATGCCAGCCAAACAAAACACTTGGCACACCCCACAACACACCAGCAGGCACACGCCAACGCAACCTGCAGACCTGCTGCAGGTGCTCTTTTGAAGCGCACACTACACTTGCACACTCGTGATCTGTACTGATGGGCTGCATCAGTTGCGCACCTGATCCAGGCAAGTGCAGGCACACGCCAACAGACCTCGCTCAACATGTCTTATTTCCCTGCTGGAAAAGACCCTTGCGTGCTCAACTGCCGCAAACACGGTGGTCACCAGGGGCAGGCTTGCATCTGCAGGGCTTTTGGAAATGCCCAGGGGCGCAGCTAGCGTACCTGCAAGTAGTTGCATTTATATGTGATGCAAAATAGACCACGTGCAAAATGAAGGCAAAGCGAAGTACAAGTGCATGCAGCTGTTCGCTTCAAGCTACAATAGGAACTCCCATGCTCAGCACAGAGCCCAGACCTCATGCTCCTACTCAGCAGAAGGCCTGCAAGACCTCACAACAGCACCCACCAAAACAATTAGGCGCCTGTGACAGGTCTACAGGAGGACTGACACATGGCAACCCTCGTTCACTGAGTGCTCACAGGTACAAACTCATTTGACTAGCACCAAGCTGGTTCATGTGCTGTGCTGTGCCGAGTGTGCAATCAGACGAGAACTCTCTAGTATGTTGGACAAACTGCGGCTTTCTTCAGTATTCATTGCACCACAAAGTAGGAAGGTGACTCAAAGACTACTGAGGGCCGTGCATGTGTGTATGTAAGAGAGGAGAGAGATCCGAAGGGATACCTGGGCCAACAAAGGCGTTTGTTTCGAGGTTCACAGCATATAAGCTCGGAACGGGCACCTTTCAAGTTAGTAAACTAGCCTACTGCTATATAGCGTGGACCCAAACTATTCACCACACAAAGTCTCCATCCCAGGTCACCTACTGCACCAATTTCGATGAATTGGGGTCCTTACACTAAAGAACAGTCACAAAAAAGGGAGCGCAAAGACCAAATGGTCGATGAGGCTTGCAATTTCAATTCCCTTGGAAGATCAGCACAAGGGGTGCCTCAGGCGGCCGACACCTGACCCAAGCCAAACATGCTTTTCACTGAAAATTTCAGCATTCAGGATCATTGAGTATCATAAAAGAAGCATACCTATGGTATCCTAGGCCGACGTTGACCCCTGACTGGGTTGTGCTAAGCTACAGAAAGTCTGTGATTGATGACAAAAAATGGGGCTGTACATGAGCCCAGGCGCATAGGGACACGTCCCGATCAAATTTCACGTGTTGCCTACTCATATGATATTATACAGTGCAAAAAAGGATGCTTCACAAGCTTTGCATACGCAATCTCCAGAGGGAAGAAACGCCGAGGAGCGGATCATGATGACCAAAACCTTAATATTGACGGGCAGGCATCATGGACCAGAAATACGGAGATCACCCATATGTAACCATCAAAATATCCTTTTGAAACCCTTGCTGATACAAAGGAAATCCGCAGACCTGAGGTCATCCGTACCTGGGGCGTCGAAATACCCTTTTGAAAGGGAGTCCTTCAAGGATAGCCGGCTCTTCAGCCTCAAGTTGCTGCCCCACCCCTTGGCGCGCTCAGCACCAGCAGCTGACAGAACCTGATACAGATGGAGCTCTTCAGGGCTGGCACTTTTTTGGGCGTACCCTGCAGGGCAGCAAAAAATCCTGCACTTTGGCTGCCAAGGATTCAAGGGTGGTTTGAAGGGGTGCAAGCTCTGCCTCCTTTATGGGGATGAGGGGTACCGAGGGGGATAGAGGCTGTGAACGAGCTGTGCAACGAGGGTGTGCAATAACTCATTGAGCAACCCAATGAGCCATCTAAATCATGTTGGCTGCCCAGGGAGTGCGCTATGGCTGCACAATAATGTGGTCAACGGCCAAACGTCATAGGTGCTATGTATCAAACATCTGCATGGTAGGTGGATTGAAGGTGGAAGCAACACGTATTAACCAGTCTTGGCTGCTAATACCCCCCTAACAGCAAACCTGAGCAGCATCTAAGCAACTGCTGCCCTGCTTCAAAGTTTTGGGTCGGGCAGCACGAAAAAGCGTCTGTGTTGGTTGTTCATGCAATCATCATTCTTTGAGGGCACATCTAACCCTACAGGAGAGCCTTCCCAAGATGGATTGAATGCAAATTACTTGGTGTTTGCAGAGCAGCAGAGGGCCTCCACAACTACCTACAGGCAGACAAAGTGTCGAAGCTCCATTGTGGTGAAAACTTCCGTTTCTCTTTAGCCAACGTGTCTCCTTTTCCCTGATTGATGTAGGGAGACTTTCCTCTGTCTTTTTCATTCCCTGATTGGTAGGGAGAGTTTCCTTGCCTTTTTCATTTCCTTCAAAACTCCGTGTCTGGATAACACCCATGTGTGCTCCCCAGCAGGGCACAAGGCAGTGGCGCACACACACCATACATAGTGTTGGCCGATTCCGTACATAAATGCTGTACATTTCCACCTTTTGGCAGGGAAAATGTGGAGTGCATAGCGTACACACATAGATATGGCTAACCCTGAATGTACAAGAAGCAAGGGGGTTAGATATGTATTACGCACCAGTAAGGGACAGCTTTGGAGAGAGAGGAGTGAGAAGAAAAGACCTTGAAGAGCGCGCAGGAAAGGAGCTGTTGGGAGCTGGCCGGGTCTGCTTTTGCTCTTGGTCCGGCCTTGACTTTGTGTAAGTGCCCCTGCAATGTACCAAGTCAGGAAGTGTACTTGGTCCGGCCTTGACTTTGTGTAAGTGCCCCTGCAATGTACCAAGTCAGGAAGTGTACTTGGTCCGGCCTTGACTTTGTGTAAGTGCCCCTGCAGCACACCATACCAAGAGTATAGAGTCAAGAGAATGCATGTTCTATCAGCATGCAACTTTGTGCATTCCCTGCATTTCCAGGCTGCTTTTGATACTTCGTGCATCGCAAAAGCAGCTTTTCGTGCTCTGCAACTTTTCAAGTGGCAATGCAATAGACAGTATCAACTGAGGGTGATGGGGTTTTGAACATCACCCCCAGCAAGCCTCCATCTGCTTTTGCAAAATGTAACAGAGCTA
Source organism: Dunaliella primolecta (assembly GCA_914767535.2). Taxonomy (NCBI): domain Eukaryota; kingdom Viridiplantae; phylum Chlorophyta; class Chlorophyceae; order Chlamydomonadales; family Dunaliellaceae; genus Dunaliella; species Dunaliella primolecta. The sequence goes on along the minus strand of OU611759.1, from coordinate 7,334,542 downwards.
AGGGATTGCCAGAATCACTGGAGCATTTTGCACGCCCTTGACAGCGCCTGTTTACGTACACCCACCCACCCATAAACACACACACACGCGCGCACGCATCCATACATATAATCGTAACGTAAGCAGCGCAAATTCTTGAGCAGTTATTCATTAGCATGAGCCTTGGTGTAATCCTGGTGATGGGGACTCACGGCATTGCAGGTCAATGCCTGCCATCGTCCTAAAATGAAAAAGAGACACACTGCTTGCTTAGTTCCTTCTGTCCTTTTCACTCACATGTCTAGCACGACCGCATCTTCACTTGCAGCAGAAGGTGGAGCTATGAAACGACACAGGAAAAATGCTGGCCAGCTGAAGACCCTCCTCATGCGCAGCCGATCCAGATGCATTCCCTGTGAAGAGCGGAGAGCAGCTGTCAGCCATCAGTCAAGCCACATGCATTACTGTGCAGCCAGAATGACATCTGTATCAGCCATTTGGCAATCTTCTAGATGCGTTTCCTGCTCAGCAAGAACAACTTTTCAAAGCTCTCAGTCAAGCCATATGCATTTGATCCCTTGACTGTTATGCACTTCCTGTATGGCTCCAACCATGATCTTTATGCATTTTCTGTAAGAAAGGACAGCAAGTAGTCGGTCACAAAAAGTGCACTGCATTGAGCCCTGAGCGCCAAGATAACTGCACTTGAAGTTGAGCCTTATCTATTTATGCATCCAGCGTGTCTTCATGCATTCATTGTCTATGTTATGCATCCAGCGTCTCTCATGCATCCAGCGTTTATACATGCACACAGTGTCTATACATGCACACAGTGTCTGTACACACATCTAGTGTTAACTCATGCAACCAATGCCAAGAGGAAGCAGCAAGCTGTAGAAACAAGCAAGGAGTGTAACAATCCAACATGTCTTGCTCAGCAACTATAGTACCATGATCCAAGAAAAGAATAAGGCATTGCCGATGAAAGATCCGTTGCAGAGATTTAAGTCTGCAACGAGGCATGCTTTGAGCAAATTGGAACTGGAACTGGTGTTCAAATGCGCGTTTCCCTTGGGGCTCGCCAGATTTATGTCACTGCTCAGACTGTCCCTGGCTCTTATTTCTGAACATGTCAGCTGCGCATTGGTGCACCCGATGATCAATCCTCCTCATCTGTACCTGCGCGTCAACTGTGCCCAGCTCTCCCAGGACATCTTTTATCGCGTCGAAGGTGCTGCCTTCCATCAGGATCTGTCCGCCCACCGCAGCATCGCTCACCTCTGCATGCACGCGCAGGGCGAGCATGAGCACCACCTAAGGCTTGAGTACAAACTTTTTACAAAGCAAGTCAGAAACACAGAACGCCATCGCTGTGGGTACTTTGCATCAGCAAACCCTAAAAGCTCATTACAACTTAAGCAAGCATTGTGCAGATAAATCATAAAGGATACAGGATTTTTAAAATGCAATATATATACAAGGCAGGGCAAACGGAACTTGTTGAGTCAGAAGGGACAACTAAAGAGCAAGAGTCTCTGCGTGCGAGAATGCTGGAATCGTGCAGTTGATCACTTTCTCTTAAATGCAAACCAGAACTTCAGCATACGCTCTGGACCTGGAACAAAGCAATACACAGCCATGCCATGGCGCCTCTCCTTCCCTGTCCATTTTCCCCCCGCCAACTTCTCTGACACCACCTACAACAAAGTTCATTCCCGCTTCAAATATCCTTGCCTGGACAGAGAACTCAGGCATACACAGCTGGAAGCGAGTGTGGCTGAAGCAGCACGCAGAATGTTCCCTGCAGCACCCACCTTTGGCAAATTCAATCGTTGGGTGCGCGTGCAGGGACTCTCCAGGGCACAAGAACCCAGATGCTAGGCCCATGCGGACTTGGACGTCAATGTTGACGTTTTTATCTGTACAAGGTATTTATGAAGGTCAAAGCTGAAGTGAACCTCTGTTAGCGGAAAGCTATGTTGGGAAGAAAAGCGCGCAGACGCGTCGGAAGAAAGGCGCAGGCGCTTTGGCTTGGCCCAATATAGATGGGGCTCAATGTAAATTGACTTCACAGTTCTGATCAAAAGTCACCCGTTCTGCATGGAACGAGCATACCTCAGGGTGCACGCACCTCTGCTTGCCTAAAAACAACTTAGGTGTGTTTTTTGAGCTACAGCTCCAAGGATGTCATGTTTTGCTGCCTAATCAAAGGTATCTTAATTCAAAACCCCTGAGCTAAGGCTTCAAGGTCAAACAATTTCTGCAGCACGATGCAAGGTACCTTGATCCAAAACCTCTGAGCTACAACTTCAAGGTTCAGCAACTTTTGCAGCATGACCAAAGGTGCCTTGATCATACATCTCTGAGCTACGGCTTCAAGGTTGTAACAACTTTTGCAGCATGATTAAAATACCTTGATCCACGCCGTGATGCTTTGTGGTGCTTGTCAAGGGGTGGGAGCTCGACAGGGGTTGAAGTATCGAGAGGCTGCTGATACTGCGGCTCTTCTTCAAAGGCAGATCGCTGACTGGGTTTACATAGGAAGACATCAGAGGTGTCGACTGCTCCTCGCTGTTTATTTCTTTGTGGATTGGCCACTGCTGCATGCTCAACATCTGCTGCGCTTGCAGGCAGAATGCAACAGCATCCTTGGCGTCGTAGAACACCTGCGCATGACAGCAAAATATGATTGACTCGTTTGTAGGGTTGGCCAGTTCCATATATTTCCACTTTTTGGCAGGAAAAATGTAAGATGTAAAATATATAGCATACATATAAGGACTTGGCCAATCTTCTCGTTTTTCTGCGGGCACTGGAATGGAAGGCAACAGGCGTCCCATTGATTGCTCTTTGCCCCAAGACTCATGGAAGTCGTACAAAGCATGCTTACATTTTCAGGCAGGCCATAGGGGTATCATCATTGTGTCCAGACAAAGCAAACGCCTCCTCTGTTATGAAGGTAAATACATAGGTTCTTGAACTTTGATCATTCTTGCGCGCCTAAAAAGCTGCCTTTGGCCAAAATGCAGCTAACTCCAGCTAGAATGTCCCCTCAGAAATTACCAAAACCACCAAAACTGCCCAAGAAATGTGCACGTGTTTGACAATTGGCTCAACTGCATGCCACAAGACGGCACACGTGATATTTTATTGCTACACTGCTGTTGTTCCTGTTCTTGATAGGTCCCTGGCCAAGACGCAAAGTTGCAGTGTGAAAGAGGCATCTGACACAGATATAAGACCACATGAACGGCCTATCTTTGAACTTCACATTTCAAAGACACATCCCAATTTCGACACCACCCTGCACACACAATTACGTGACTTGGTAAGTCCCTAGGTGCTCTTTCAATTAAAGCCTGGATCAGACCTCAGCTACTGCTGCTTACCATGGTGAATGAGTCGCCCTCTGTTTCATGAGTGCTGCCAAAGTTGTTCCTGCAAGAATAAAAATAGATAAAAAGGTTCGCTCACGGAGGATCATGGAAACTGGCTGAGCCATATGCCAGCCACATAATTGTGTTTTTTAAATCATGACACACTTTCAGGACACATCCAGGAGTTAACAACAACCCCTAGCCATAGCTTCCAATGTGCATCAAACCAGCAAGGTTGGGCCCAATTACTCACCATCGAGCCTTGCGCAGAATGGAGTTGTGGATGGACAACACCTTCCATGACAACTCCGGGAACTGGGCACACAATGCTGCGGGTGTCAACCAACATGCAGCACATTTGGAGGGCATGGTGTTGAGGAAGTTCAAGAGGATGAAAAGCAAAACTTATTTGACTTTCCGAGGATCCAGCCTCTAAATTTTCAAAAGCAATTGCAATGATCTGCTGTTTTTAGTGCTAGAACTTTGCCAGGTGTAGACTGCATTTCAGCCATGCATCTATCCAAAGCACAATCAAGGCAGGAGGATAGCATGCTTTCATGGCTTACTTATTCCAGACAAGCACTTGTGTGCTGTGAAAAAGGAGATTAGCCTCCAAGTTGGAACGTATGCATACCAGCAGCATCATTCATGAAAGCTGTCCAAGCCGAGGTCAGACTCTCTAGATTTCACACTTCAACACCTTTTCATAAATACCCTCCCCCCCCCCCCTTCAGGTGCGGCAAACTACACCATAAATCGTGACCTGTCACGTTCGAGATGTCGAATCAATTGCAACCTGAAGCTTCAGCCCAAATAGACAATGACAGAATGCTTCCTGACGTATATAGCTCACATGCAACTTCACCTGCCAACCCCAAACAGTTAGGGGTCGGCGTTCAGTATATAACGTTATGTAACTATAATGTTATATAACATTATATAATGTTATACACAAATTCATTATAACTTGTGCCAAAACCACAAAGGCGGTATCCGGCCTCACAGACTGCCGAGTTCATAAACTTTGACTCTCGTCTAGCTCTTATGAGTACGTCGAATGAGAAGCAGAAATGGATGGTGCTCGATGACAATGGGAAGGAGAAGCAAGTGGGGGGGCTCTTAAGCCCCATGAGCTCTTGGCCAAGCTGAAGAGGGGAAGTAATGCCTGAGATGGCAAGCTGCACCCCGTGATAAAGGATGAGTATGGTGGGTTGTGTGTGCTGGAATGCAAGAATTTCAAGCAGCCTCTCAGCGCTAACAACCCTTCCAAATGCAAGCCCCAGGACTTGGCAAAAGCTGCAGCCATGAGAATCAGCCCACCAGCAAGCCCCACTACCAGAGGGGCAGTTCGCCGCATGCAAGAGGAGGAGAGCAGGCTCAGTCCTTGGGCAGCAGCATGACACCACTATGATGGGGTGGTGTCATCGTGGGTCGTGGGTTGGGAGGGCCAGAGCGCGGATTGGACAATGTCCTTGTGCGCCCAGTCCAAGCGGAGCAGGCGCACCGCATGCTGGCCATCCACGTCATTAAGGCCCTCCTTTTTGTGCAAATTTTGGTCAGCCAAAGCCAGCTCCCAGTTTCTTCTGCTCGCTCACGCATCCCCAAAATTGCTTTCAGCACACGTCACTACAGCAGCTGCCGAGCGCATCTGGTCGGCATGGGCACGCACATACAGCTTTGCGCAACCAGCTGAGCAGAAAAACAGCAGAGCTGGTGTACACCAAGGTTAACATGCCTGCCAGCTGGTATAGTTAGGCAGCAAGTTAGCAGAAGCAGATTGGATTGAAGCTAAGTAAAGTTAGCTTGGACTAGGCAACCAGAAGTAGGACCAGGCAGTGACCCTTTGTCTCCCTTTAGGTCAGCCCCCCAATCCCTGTGTGGTATCCTGCCTTTTGCCAGCCAGCTCACCTCTGCCATTTTTGAGCATACCATTTGAAATCTAAAAAAGCAGTTTTTCAGCACTGAGCTGGTCCCATTTAGTGAAGCCTGCTGCGCGCTAGGCCTAAGCAGAATTCTATTGTCACAACTTGTTAAAGATGTCTTGCAATTTGCATTTTTGGTCTCGGATGTGCCTCCACAAGCAAAAGTTTTCAAATTTTTTGCTCCAGCGACTTTACAAAGCCCAGCAGCTCCTCCCTGGCGCCCAGCTTTGCAGTCCGCGTCATCAAAAGTTTCTGCTGACAACCCCAGGCATCAGCCAGGACAAACAGTAGGCACGGAGGTGGCCTATCAGGGCCTGGCTGGATCTCCCTGCTCTTGTGCACCTCCCCGCGGGGCCCAAATCCAACAAGCATCAGGGGCCCTCGCAACAACCCGTCACTTGCAATATTACCAACAGACTTCTCACACACTCGCTGCTGCAATTTGGGCCTGAGCAGATTCTCTCCCAAAAATGGCATTTACCAGTGACAGAAATGTGCAGGCATCGGGCACAGGTTGCACTCCAAAATGATCAAACTATTAATAGGAAAGGATCTGCATACTCAAAACTGGAGTTGGTGTGTCCAAAAGAGAGGAATGCAAGTATTTGGCACACTGCGCTCCACCTGAGCCACATCCCAGGTTGCCCAGCATGCCAAACCAGACCTTAGCACTAAACAAGCAACTCCCCATACTCAGAAGTAGGTTTGATGTCTGGCAAGATACCACCCATTCTTGGCATAGGATTGGGGGGCTGAACTTAGAGATGGTATATAACGGTATTTGAAGAGCTTCTAACCTAGGAAATTCTTGACTTCTTTTTTTGTTGCATCCAACTTTTAAAAATTTCTTTTCTAAAGGGTATTACACCTGCCATAAAGTTTTGGAGTCAGATGTCTTCTCCCTTGGGGTAGATCTGCAATCATATAACGTCATTTCTATAACCATTTACGGTTTTATCCTGTTATATAACATCATACACTTATATCTTTGCTAGAAAATATGGTACACGATGATGCCTATGTAAAGTAGGTCAAAACTGTAGTGAACAGCCCACTTGGCGTGCAACCTCACCTGTCCATCCTTGTATGTCGGTCACTACTGCAGTGAACGGTCCACTGGTTGGGAGCCCATGCATCCGCTTTTTCAGGTTGTTCAGCCTCTGCACCACCTCTGTACCCTTGTAAAGATACAAGCCCAGCAACATCGTGATCAAGAGAAAGCAGCCCACGACCACGATGATCACAATCGCCCAAGGATAGGCTTCCTCCCATGAATCACTTCCATCGCTGGCGACCAACTCAGGGGCCTGGCACTCAAGGTAGGGGAGACGCCCTGGCTTGGTCAGGTTGACCAACTGAAGACCCTGTGACATTACAAACACGCAGCAGCATCTTCGTGTGCACAAGGACCACTGAGCGTGTGCGCGCAGTCACTGCATTAATATTAAACACTCGCAACGCATGACATGTGCGCTCCATTACAAATACAAAGCATTCTTTGTGTGCAGAGGGAGCACAGAGTCTGCAGGGAGCGCACCAAACAGTGCTCTGCTTGCGCCCTTGAAGGCCCCCTTGCACTCACAGCAGCGCTTTGCTTGGATTAACTGCTGGTCTCAGTATGTAATTCAAGCCCGATGCTACATGCGCAGTGCCCTGCTTGCCCCTTGAAGGTCACCATGCATTCACAGCGAGCCTTGTACTTGCATAGACTGCTGGCCTCAGCACACAAGTTAGGAGCTGCCCTGGTGTCACATGCACAGCTCTGGCACCAATTATGCAATTACTTGATGGTTTCCGACAACACCTGCATACTACAAAGCTGCCTGGGTATCATATGCGCAGCTGTGTCACAACCTATTTCAATTCATTTTGGAAGTTGGAACACCATTTCCATGCCCACATACAACACAAACCTTAGATGCAACATGCGACAAACAGGCAGGACCCTTCACAGACTACAGTGAATGAGCACTCCTGGGTTCCAGGACAGGCGCTTACCTCCTCGCACACACACTTTTCAAACATGTAGTATGAGGGGTCCAGGTACCATTGCAAGTTACTTGTAGGGTGTCCTGGAATGGGCTCAAAATCCACAAGTTCAGATAACTTCAGCTGAGGGCACCTGCGTCGGGCAAAGGGAGTGATGGCCGTGCACTGGAACAACAAATAGAAATGAAGGTATAAGTTCAAGGCCACCTGGCAGGAACAGCACCTCGGAGGAGCCTTTAAGCAACATGGCAGGAGCCAACAAGCATGCAGGACTACAGCTGTTACTCTGTATCTGTCACAAAGTTATAGCCTTGCAGCTGCCCAGCTGAAGTAGAAGTCAAGCAGGATAGCCAGCGCAAGACCTTTGTTTGGTAGCATGTCAATTCCATGCTAACACGGAGGGCACCAAATCGCTTAATTTCTCATAATGAATGTACATGTGCCATGTGCATGTGCACAACTCCTGTAAGCACGCTTGAAACACTTATCAATCCTGTTGAAAGTAAGGCGTGTAGCTGCAGACATTCAAACCATGTGTGTGTGTTTCTGTGTGTGTGTGTGTGTGTGTGTGTGTGTGTGTGTGTGTGTGTGTGTCCATGCTGCATTTTCCCCCCAAAAGCATGGCTGACCAGCAAGACAGCAGGCCAGGTCACCTGAGGCCAGTGGCCTTAAAACTTTGTCTTGGGAAAACACGGACAGGCTCAAGCACGTCTGAAAGCTCCAAGAACGGCGGCAGAATCGGGGCACTGTAGTCAACGCCCTGATAAACCTCATCAATGCGGAGGGTGTCTGCTACCACGGTCAGCTCTTCAGCCTGCAAAGGAGACCACAAAAGGCCACAGCGAGTTGCAGCAATGTTTACAGATGCAATCTGTATCAGGCAAAACGCTACTAGATGCAGACAAAATCGAATATCATAGGAACCCTTTTAATTTTACGACCCTATAATTTCACGAGTTCTGAAAAATGATTTATAATTCATATTTTTTTGCGGATTCTTTGCAGGCTTTCCCGCTTCACGAGGCCCTCCAAATAATAAATGTTTTACTAATTTCACTGTTTTCACCGCTGTTTGGCAGCAACTCCATGAGACTAATGAGTGAAGTCCATTAGCAAATTGATCCAGGCCTGCACGCATCTCTATTGTCATTGCTGGACCTCCTCTGAGTCCCCCCTAAACTTGCTGCCACCATCAGTGCCACCCTACTTCCACGAAAACCTGCTGTTCTGCTGCCTTTGCTGCTGCCTCCCTTGTTTGCACTGCTGCTTTAGTTGCTAGAATAATGGTTATAACCAAGAAGAGCAGCGTCAAACTGTCTGTATGGGCTGACAGCTGGACAAGGACAAGCAACCTTTCTAGCTCTGTAGGTGGTGCTTGCACATGAGTGCTTACACTAGGCCTATCCACTCGTCTCTAAGGGGCAGGATTAGGTCGCATTGCTGGACCCATGCGCGGCCTGCCCACAGGCCTGACAGCTGGGGCAGTGGCTCTTGCAGCCTCTGCCCTGAGCTCCACCTCCTGCTCCTGCTGCTGCATCCCTGCTTGCACCTCAAGTCTTATGTGAACCTGCTTTGCTTGACACTGAGCAGGGGGCCATCCTCCTCAGTGCAGGGCTCCTAAGGAAAAAGCCATACAAAACTAAAAACCTTTGCCCCTGCCAGGATGGGCCTCCATTTTACGTTTCAATGGTTGTTATAATTTTGCGAGGACCCCCTAAACTTTCTTTTATCAAATTTTCCTGTTCGAGCGAGGGTCTCATGATTATTTAATCAATTATTTAATCATTCGCAAAAATGATAAGTTCCAACTGTACACCCTTAGCAGGAAAAAGCATCTGATGGAATCTTCCCTCTGCAGCCTCATGTTTCAATCCCCTTCCACCAATCTCTTAGAGCATCCTAATCCCATGCAATTAGATTGAAAAAGAGGGCCATAGACAGTTGTGTGCAATTGCATGTACACGTCCACGACATCAGTAGGCACAGCGCCTTACACTAGCAAATGCCTTGAAATGTAAACCTGCCTGTTTCTTTGGCAAAGCCCAGCCAGTCAAGTGAGCATGCTTCACCAGGCTCAGAACCCTTGTGGCACACTAACCCACAATCTGTCAGACCCCAAATTACAATCTGAGGCAGACAACAATCCCAAGAACTACTTTTTCTGCTACAAGCACATGTGTCTGTCACATGCAAATGAAAAATGTGAACCTTGTCCAGTACATACCGGCAAGGGGTTGGTTCCGCAGCAGGACAAATAATTGGTTTGTAGGAACACACGCAAGTCTGGCCGGGCCACACGTGACCAGGTGTTTGGTATGCGACCCGTGAAGCGGTTGTCGGCAAAGGAAATGTACTGCATCGAAAACCTGAGCAAGGAGCAAAGAGGTGTCGGCGTATGAGATACGCATCAGACGATAAAGTGCGCGCTAAATGCAGCGCAGGCGCACATCAGTCCACAAGTTGATGCTTCCTCTAGTGTGCACACACATTTTAAGGTCAACTTGCACAAGGTTTGTCTCAAACAGCGGCCTTCTTTCTCTGACCCCAAAAAGATTATCTGTGCAGTCAAAAGCAGAGGAACACTTGACTGAAATTTGATTCAAGTACAACAAAAGATGTATTGCTTCCACTCTTCTGTTCCAAGCTACCGGTGCAGCAGCAGCAGCAGCAGCAGCAGCATTAACAGCTGCTGTGAAGGCGTCAGCCACCTGCTGCTGAACACCTTGATGGATAGGATGCCTGCCAAAGATTGATGGTTGGTCCAACATTTTGCTGGCAGGGCAATCACAACTCCACCCTTTCTTTCACACCACAAGAAGTGGAGGCGTGCATTCACACATGATTATGAATAAGTGTGCTCGTGTGCTCAAGTCTTCAGCAGTACTGCACACACACGCACGATGCATGCAATTGGACGCACATCACGACTCAGCAAAACATGCAAAGTGATGCTTGATATACAAATTAAAATGACAAGTCTCACATTGTCATTTCTGGCAACGGCCCAGAGAGATGATTTTGGAAGAGGCCCAGCTCTTCCAGGTGGGGCAAGCGGTCAAGGAAATCGCCTCTTGGGATGACTCCTCTTATATTGTTTTGGCCCATGTACACTCCCCTTAGCGTTGGCAAGGTCGGTATGGCAGAGGTGAAGACGGCGCTGAAATTGTTGCCCTGTCATTGCGGAAAGGCAAGGACAGAAATGATGGAATGACGTGGATTGTGAGAAGCAGGTCTGGAACGGCAGGCTAGGCTGATGGTGAGGAGAAGCGGACCAATTCTGAGGAGATAGTGAGAGAAGCATACTGATGGTGAGGAGAGAGTGGGAGAGGCAGACTGATTGTGAGGAGGAACACACTTGATTGTGAGGAGAAGCAGGACCAACAAGTCTGGAGCGTCAGGCAAGGCTATTATGCAGCAACGCATGCTTGGATGGGGATGAGTTTGAACGAAAGACAGACCAGGATGGCTGGGGATATGATTGCAAAAGAACAGTCTATGTCGGTTGGCAGAGCAACCAGGATGGCAGGGTATTCCCTGCACTGTTGGTGCCGCCCAGCTTAACAGAAAAGAGCCTGAGCGATGCAAGGGGCACGGCTTTGGCTGATAGATTCAGACCAAGGCATTTTGAAGAGAACTTCCCAACCAAGAACACCGCTGGGCATTGAGGAAGAGGGAGGCAGCATACATAGAAATATTAGATAAGCAGGGAGACCGTGTGAGAAGGTTGAGCCTTGCCAGAGCATTGTGAGCATCGGAGCATTGCCAGAGCGTTGTGAGCATCGCAGCATTGCCAGAGCGTTGTGAGCATCAGAGCATTGCCAGAGCGATGTGAGCGCTGCAGAATTCCCAGTGTTGTGGGCCTTGCCAGAGTGTTGTGAGCAGCAGTATTGCAGCAGGCATTCTATAGCTCCCCCTCATATCAACCAATCTCTGGCCCACACTACGCTGCTACAGAAGACATTTGCAAGAGCAAAGAGGCCCTCAATCCAGCACAACCTCTAGCTTCAGCCATTGCTCCCATTGGCAGACAGAGACTCTGCCTTCACCAGCATCATTTGAGCAGGCACCTTCACCAAAACAATCCAGCAAAAAAGCTGAAGCCTCATCCTCACCTCTCCATAGAAATAGCCAAGCTGTGTGCATTTTGCGAGGTCAATGCCCCCCGAGAACCTGTTTTTCTCAAGAGACAAAAAGAAGAGCTTGGAGTTCTCGCCACATATGTCCGCTGGCACAGGTCCTTCCTACGAATGCAAGTATGCCACAATGAAAATGTATTCTGTTGGAGCAAACAAAATAGGAGGAAGGAAGGATTTCAAGGGGCTCATAGCCCTTGCTGAATAAAGCAAGTCAAGGAGGACGATGTCACCTGTGCATGCATGCGCTCTCACAACATTGCCGCCTTTGCATGCCGAAGCTCATGTTTCCGAGGAGCTCTGTACAGTCCACTACATCTTGGTTTAGAGCATGCTTCTTGCTCTGATCAAAGCAGCACCTTGGAAGGCTGAAACAGACATTTCATGCACCAGTTGTGCAGCTTTCTAATCACCTCCAACCGACCTGAAAGCATGCTCAGTCAGGATAAGGTGAGATCGCCATGAAGCGAGGCCCTCACCGACCTAATCATCATCTGGGCAGTGTTTACCTACCAGCAGGTTGCGTGCAAGGAAAAAAAGCCACAGACTGAAGATATCCCCGAGTCCCTTGGGCAACGGCCCTTGCAGGCCTGCAAACAGGGATGGAGCAAGCAATGTGCTGTAGAGGCAGGGCATGATGTTGGTTGCAGGGCAGTCCACTGGAGATGGTTATCCATCAGCTTTTTGAAAGCACCAATGCTCCTGCAACAAGCATGACGCCATCACCCAAACATGATGTCCTTTTCCTAACATGATACCACAACCTCAACATGGCACCCTGACCCTAACATGACGCCATTACCCTGGCATGATGCCATGACCCAAACAAAGCACCACGACCCCAAGATGGCGCCACGATACTGGCCGGCAGTATCTGCAGGGTTAACTCAGGCTGCTACTGCCGGCATGGAACCCCTATCTGGCATCCAAGCATCGTTGCAGATGAGATATTTGATGGGCCTCGGCTCATGCAGCAAGCCAGAACGCTACAACTAGCCTGCCCCTGTCTTGAAGCCGCTCATAATGCATCTCATACTTGAGCAGAGATGGTTTGTCTCCTCTGAGCACTCAGCAACATGAAGATTGTGTCCATGCTGAGAGTCGCTATCCCTTGGCCAAGCTTATACTAACGTAAAACATGCTTTTTGGTATGCACCTTAGATCATCTGTTCACTGGAGTGTAAAGATGTTCTATCCAAACCTCCAGTTGACTGACTGCTTCAACTGTTACATGTAAATCCTGTAAACCCCGAATGAATGTGCACAGGCAGTCTGGCCATAGAGGACCACATGCGGCTTAAAACTGACGTAAGTAACACAGAAAAACTGGTGAAGCCAGCCATCCCCATCAGTTCTTCAAAAAAGCAGTGTCTAGGACCTCACCACACCCTGTATTCTGTTGGACCATGTGGACCATGCATGCCTTGCAATGCAGGGTGTGTGCCTGGAAGCTGACCAGGCATGAGAAACACAAGTCCATTTAGCAGAGCAGGGTTGCAACTTGTGCTGTTTAATTCCTGATCACACCTCCACGTTGAGGTGTTTGAGCAAGCTCAAATACGATGAACCACAGTGTGGTGTTTGCAAAGAAGGCCCAACAGCAGCCAGCTCAGGAGCTGGCTTTGGCATACGCCTCGGAACAACTTACAATATGAGCGTGTACATGCCTTACATGCAACTTGCAGGAGGAATATGAACAGCCTAACAGTTGGACGTTTTGACTGATCGCTTCCGCTTCTGCATGTAAACCCTGTAAATCTTGAATGAACATTCACAAGGCAAGTCTGGCCACAGATGACTACATACGGCAAGCAGAGGAGGAGTCTCTGAAATTTCAAACAAGAGTGCACATTGCACCCTCAATCCAAGGGAGAGCACATTGCACCTGAGCAAGAAAGTGCATATCGCACCCTCATTGCAAGGAAGCGACTCGTGGCACACACGGTTGCGTGACTCTGCCCCCTCACATGCTGCAGAGCTGTCAATGCATGTGCTGCTGATCACTTCAGTGCAAAAAAACTTACAATTGTAGATCCCGGCCTTGCAAGAGGAGCCAACCAACGCACCTGCAGAAGAAGCTTGTGCCACGATCCTAGCTTATTGCCTGCACTCACTTCCTACAGTACAGCTGGTACTCGCTATTATCATGCATCTATCCAAAACTACTAATGGCAATCACTGGTCATTCTAAACAATTTAGTAGTTGCTACTGTTGCAATACTCACTGTTATCTTGCAGCTCAGCGTATCCGAGCTTTCGATACACTGTGAAGTCTTGCCCGATAGGTCCCTTCAGTTTGTTATTTGGGAGCCTCAAGCCAAACAGCTCACAAGCAAAGATACTGTGGTCCATGCTGGAAAAGTTGCCTTCCTGCGGTTGGAGGTTTCAAGTTGCATTGCATGCCGTCTACGCACTACTCCTGCTCACACCTCTCCAACCCGAGTTTGAGGCATCAGAAAGCTGGCGAGTTCTTCATCCTAGCATCTATGCTTGCAATTTCTGGTGGCTCTTATCACACACACACACATACACACACATAAGTACATAATAATACATTTACTATGAAAGCACCCTATGATTGATTTGGGCCAGGGCAGCAAGGAAGACGGCTCTTCTGAGAGATGGGTGTCACTTATCAAGCAGGCAAGCAGCAGGAAGAAGAATGTTAGGCCAACATTGCGTGCCCAGTGCTAGGTGCTCGTACTTGCTGCCTTGTTGCCACAGCTAATGCCCTGCACATTACTTTATGTCCAGATATGAACAGCTTGTAAACTCCATCTTCAAAACGATTATCCTATACATCTTGAAAAATCGTACTGACCAGGTTGTTGCTGTCAAGCTCGATTGCCCATGCGAGCCCTGGTTCGCAGCCGCATCTATCAATGTCTGGCCTGTCCCCAATTTCGCATGTCTCGGATAAGCAGCACAAGACGCCATGCCAGCAGCAGTGTGCCTGCAGGTACGCATGAAGATGCATTTCGGGACAATCATGAAGTTCATGAGCAAACAGGTGCTAACCGACCTGGTGGATCAACACACGCCTGTATTTCTGTGCATGTATTTTTATCCACACGCCCATTTGCAAGAGTGCATGTGTGTGTGTGTGTGTGTGTGTGTGTGTGTGTGTGTGTGTGTGTGTGTGTGTGTGTGTGCATGTGTGTGTGTGTGTGTGTGTGTGTGTGTGTGTGTGTGTGTGTGTGTGTTCCCGCATGCGTGTTATGTGTTGTTGCCTGGACATGAGAAACCAGAAACACACCGGCAGCTGGGTGCCTGAATCCTCGCATTCCAGGGATGTGTCCAGCCAGTTATCCTTCCTGCGCCATCCGGGCCCCCCCCATGCATTATAAATGTCCACCAGAGCCTGCTGCTGGTCCTGGGCGGTGCAGTTGGACGCGAAGGCAGCCCATGGTTGTGTGCAAGCACCCAACAGCAGCACTAGGAAGAGCATGCTATCCTCGGCTAGCCCTCGGCATAGCCAGGCTAATATGTACGGGTCATTTAGCGTACTGACGATGGGGAAGGCAACTGAATGATTAGATATATTGTCACAGACGGAAATGTGCTGAAATAGTCACAACAGGCCAGCGGGCTGTCGAAAATTTGCTGACCTAGGATTGTTTGTGTTTCCAACCCCTCTCTTTCCTCTTTCCACTTTTTTTACTCTATATCTCCATCAGTTCTCAGGCCCCTCAAATCAAAGCTCGGGTGTTACTTTGAGGAGATACCCCGAAGAAGCTAGCTTTTGGGGCTGTTGTTTGGGTATTGAAGAGGACACTCTCCTGTTTCTTCCGGTCATTACAGTGCAATGCACTGTGCTCTTACAAGCACCCGGCGACCTCAGCTATATCCAGCGAGGATAGGACCTGGTGAACCGTGTCTGTGGTAATATTTCTGGACACTGAGGACGCTTTAAGTACACAAAGGCCCTTTTTCCCTTTCAAATGCCAGTGGACTTGAAGAGGGGAAAAGGGGACTGGTGCTTACCTTTGCAGCTGCGCAGGGGAGTCTTTTGCTACCTTTTGCATCTGATTATGATTGATTCATGAATTGCAGGAAGGTGCTGGAGTCTGGGCAAATTAGTGTGTGTACTCCCAAAGCCTTCAGCTTTAACTAGGTGCAGCCTCAAAAAATAACTGCACTGTGTGTGACTGTCCTGCTGCCTTGTGCGTCTGGTTTATCGTGACCATCAGCCACATTTACTCGGCAGAGATATCAGTGAAGGGATGAGAGGTCACAGCAGCTGTGACAGGCGACGGAGTGAATGGCGTTTCGTACATGCTATATACAGATGATTTGAGTTTGACCACTAATGACCCGGGCGAAAGGCAAGTTATCTTGAATAGGGCATATGCAGTGAGAAAAGGGCTGACTGTCAATACATCAAAATCAGAGGTCATGTGTTTGGACAGTAGGCCGTGTCCTTCCCTGCCTACTTTCATGTTTGGAGATGTGCTTTTAGTTGGTGGAGCCGGCTCACTGTCAGTTTCAGCGCTGACTGTTGGGTCTCTCCAATTTTAACATATGTCCCAAAGGACTGTTGGGTCTTTCCTAAATGCACGCTGGTTGCTGTCCAGCGTAGACTTTTATTTTAAATGTGGCTCTTCCCCAATAAGACAAATTCAAATACCTCGGCATGCTTGTTGTTGAGCACACTTATTTGAAGGTGTCTGAGAAACATGCTGTGCAGCTTTATTGGGCTGCCCAACAAAGGATGAAGAAGTCTGTGCGTGAGCATATGCTAGCATATGCATGCATGGTTTGAGAAATAGGCCACATGCTTTGCTTTGGCTTTTGAAGGTGTATGACATTGCGGCTGGGATGTATGTGTGGGGCACAGAATTTTACAAGAAGGCAGCGAGTTCAAAGCCATTTGCAGACTTATGCTCCTTGAGGCGTTTTCTAGGTGTGGAGAGCACTGCTACAAACTGGCCAGTACTGAGAGAGTGCGGCCAAAAGCCTTTGCAGTTTTATTGGTTTAGGGCTACTGTCAAGTTTTTCAACAGTATGCATGAATCCAACAGTGAGACTTTACGTCAAGCGCTGAAAGCAGATTTACACCTTGCTGATAGGGACGAGTCCTGTTGGTCTGCACGTGTGTCTAAGCCACTTAGTGGCATGCGCAATGTGGATACCTACACTGTGTTTATTGCGAGGAATTAATTCACCCCCAGCACCCCTCGCAATACTCCAGCGTCGATAGAAATTACTATTTTTTAGGCCTCACAAAGATATTAGTTTTTAATTTGGGCTTTCTAGCGCCCAGAAATGGAGCCACACGCGGCCAAGGGGCAAAAAACCCTTTTTGACTTTGGCAGGCAGCCACGGGCAGGGGTAGGGGCAGGGGTAGGGGTAGGGGCAGGGGCTCCGGCACAAGGAAGCAGGCCAGTGGGCCATCAAGAGGCAGGGGCAGGGGCAGCAGGGGCAAGGGCAAGCGCGGGCGCGGGCGCGGGCAGCTCAGCATGCTGGAGGTCTCAGACACAGAGGAGATGGAGGACATGGACACGGACTGAGGGGTTGTATGCAGCTTTGGGAAGGGCTAAGAACCAGGACTGAGCCCTTGTTGATGTTCGCAAATTTTGCTAACTTCTGGACCCCGGGGCCCCCTCGCAAACCTTAATGTTCGCAATACAATTATGACATTATTTTGGGCCCTCGCAATAAATCAGCGTCGCAAAACATTAGAGTCGGTAAGGTATGTTAAAACAAACAAAATTTCAGGAGCCAAAGCTCGCTGTGCTGAGAGTGACACGTGGCAGCCTTCACACTTCTCACATTTTTACCATTGTTCGAGCCCGCTGCCTAAAAATGTTTAGTGCTTTCAAGATTCCCATGCAGGATTCTTAGGGGATTAGAGGTCAGACAGCAGAAGTTTTTAGGGAAGCGGATGCCCTCAATCCCCGAGAGATGAACAGGAAAGCAGTGATTTACCATCCGATGACAACGACCAATGAGTCATTGTTGCAGAAAACCATCGAATCAAACGGCACGCACTCCCTTCTCAGGAGTTCTGTATCCCATCATATTTATTCAAAAATTGAAATAAAGAAGTAATGAGGAATGTGAGTAGGTTTCAAACACTTAGTGCCCACTGCTTGAGGGTTGAATCCTGTTAATGGTTGGGTGGTTTAGATTTTTGTTATTACAATTGATAGTGTGAGCGTGCTGAAGTCCAAGATGAGATACACGCTCTCTTTTATTGCAGTTGCTTTGAGGTGTGTGAGCTTCAGCATGATGATGCAGATGATACTAAGTTCTTTTTATTGACATTTTCAAGCCTTAACATACTTATGCCCAGCTGAAAAACACTGGCCTTATTCCTTTCTTGGCAAGCTTTCACACTAAGTGATGTTTAAATCAATGCTTTCCTAATTCAAAACTCGTACAGATTTTGAAAGTTTGTCTAAGTTGGTTTCAATTTTTAGCATGTTGGTTGAGACTGTTTCACCAGCAGCCGATCAGCCAGAGTCTCAGGCTGTAGGTCAACCCCTTGTAAACCCTGGTTTGGTTACAGGCTTGTTTTGCTCAGTTAAGCTGCCCCCATAGCGAGACAGTTGCGGAATTTGTTTTTGGATAGGCTATTTCGGAAGGATCCGGCAGTGCACGCTTTACTAAAAAAGCACACCAAGCCTCACACAACCCCTGTGCCTGCTCCAGCTTGGCATGATCACCTACACAAACACTTCAGAGCAAAGAGGACATTTGAAGAGTCTCGCCCATCTGCGAGGGATATGGCTGTGCCACTGGGCCGGCGCAACCTTCCACCTGAGGTCCTTCTCAGGCGGGGCGCGCAGTCTGGGTGGGCTCCGGAGCCAGATGAGTTTGAGATCCCTGATGTATTTGTGTTAGAAGGTATGTTGGGTAGTGAATTTCAGAAGTTGAATGTTGGTGCCTCTTCAGGCTTTGATGCGATCCCGATTCCTTTTCTTAAGCATGCGTGCTTGCCAGTGCAGTGTGGGAATAAAACCAAACAAGTAAATGTGCTGGTACCTCTGTTGGCTCGTCTTTTTAAAGTGTTGCTGACTGAAAGTAAAGTGCCTGCGTGCTGGAAGGTTGCCAAGTTGAGCCCCATTCACAAAAAAGGGGAAGTGCTGAAACCTGGGAATTATAGGATGATTGCGGTTAGCGGTGTAATGTATAGGATTTATGCTAATGTGCTGAAAAATCTGGTGACAGATTGGTGTATGAAAAAGGGAAAGATTCCGGACACGCAGTTTGGCTTCTTTCCAGGAAGGAGCACTCTGCATCCTCTGTTCATTCTGAGGCACCTCAAGCATGCTGCGAAAAAATTGAAGCCACGGAATTCTTCCAGATTGCACGTTGCTTTCATTGACTTTTCTCAAGCTTATGACACCGTGCCCAGACAGCAGCTTTGGTCTCACTTGCAGCGCAATGCAATGCCGACTCCTCTGCTCAGTGTGATCAGAGATATGTATGATAATGATGAGTACATTCTAATGGATGGTGAGAAAAGGGCGCGCGTGCAGCCATCGAACGGTGTTAAGCAAGGTTGTCCTTTGTCCCCCCTTCTTTTCTCTCTGTACATCAATGATATGGGCAGAGAGATAAGTGAGGGCATTGAGGGTGCTGTGACTGGTGATAGAGTGAATGGTGTGTCCCACATGATGTACGCTGATGACCTTGGATTAACTACGAATGACCCTGGTGAAATGCAGAAGATGCTGGACAGACTCCGTGTGTATGCCCAGAGAAAAGGGTTGACTGTAAACACAGCTAAGTCTGAGGTGGTGCACTTCAACAGTACGTCTGTCTCTCCTCTGCAGAATCCTTTTACGTATGATGGAGTGGTCCTTCCAGAGAAGGACAGGTTCAAATATTTGGGAGTGCTGTTGGATAAAAAGATGGATTTTAAGGTAGCTGAGGAGCATGCGGTGCGGCCTTATATGGCTGCACAGAGAAGGATTTCGGAATTTGCCAAGGGTCATGACCTGAAAAACAGGCCTCATGCTATGCTCTGGTTGTCCAAGGTGTATGGCATTCCTGCTGG
>OU611759.1:7262637-7310137 GCA_914767535.2 Dunaliella primolecta | reverse complement strand
GTTTGGTGATAATGAGTTTGCAAGTGGTGGTCAACAGAAAGCCACATGTGCAGCAAAGGAGGGTACCCGGGCTTGACTTGCTGGCATGCTGTTGGACTGCTGCTGGTACACACACATACACACACACACGCACGCACACGCATGCACGTGCTCACACATGCATGGGCTTTGCCAATTCGCTGCGCTGCCTGCAACGCCCCCCTTATGTTTGTCCATGATTGACCTTCTGCTAACCTGTTAAATTGAGCTGTCTGTTTGGGGTGTGAGATAGCTTTGACCTTTCCAGCACTGATCGAGCATGTAGTTGCCAGCCAGACAGGTCGTTGTGCTAGAGAAGGATTCAAACGTGCTGAACCATACAGTCATGCTGCTCGCTCTTCCCTTTCAACCTGCAGAGTTGCAGGGAACCTTGCCCAAGGAGATGGGGCAAATTTCCAGCCTCCGACTCCTCCTTCTTTCCAGCAACCTGCTGGTAAGTTGCCACAGCACCAATTAATGTTTCGGTGCAGAGAGCCCGTCCCACACGTAACTTTCTTCCTCATCCTCCACAATTATAGCTTTTTGGCTGTGGCAGCACCAGCTTCGCCCCACCCCCCGGTCTCCACACCATTTGTCCAATGTAATCTGCATGCTGGATAATGTGCACCTAGATTAAATAGCAGTCAACTGGCTTTTGCTCTCTTGGGGCAAGGACCACATCTTTTTGCAACCAATGCCTCTCATCTTCCAGGCTTCCTCTAGTTGTCACTTGCTGTTTTTTTTTGTGCAAGCACTCAAAGGAACACATTGTGCTGAAAACAGTGTAGCTGTCAAGGATCCCACATTCAGCCCCTGCTCACTGAACATACACTCTCTGTATCGCCCTGCCTGTGAACATATTTTGCTCCTCGTTAAACACAGGGGGGGACAGTGCCACCTGACATCTGTGGCAACGCAAGCAGGCTCTCTTCATTAGCCATTGACAACAACAATTTCTCTGGCTTTCTGGATTTGACTTTTTGCAAGAAGTTGACCTATGTTGCGGCCAAGGTATGCCAAATGCTGAACTGGGACTGCTTTGCACACTTACTGGCTCTGTTGCTTAGTCTTGCTGCAATGCCAGTGTGTTGCATGACTGTTTGAAAGACCTTTAGAAGGCAGCAGAGGATTTAAAGCGTGGCGGCTGGAAAGGCAGGTTTGTATCATACAGCGGGAATTTTTGCATGAAGTGCAAGTGACAAATGGAGTTGTTTGGCGGGACGCTCCTGGAAGGTTATGGTTGATTCGTTGGCACATACAGCTCCCCTAAGGCTTCACAACTCCTCTCAGTGGAGATGGCTCTTGCACAACCTGTCCTGCCGACTCCCTGTGTAGCACTGTCAATCCCTTGCTGGGCCTGTTCAACTTCTACGGGAACAGGGTTCAGATTGACTGGAAGAAGGGTTGCTTGAGCTCAAGAGCATGTTTCTAGGAGACAATGGCCTGCAAGGGGCCCCCTCAGATAATGACCTTGCCAATTTCCTGTCCCAACCTTGTAGGGGAACTTTCCTAAGCCCAACTTGTCCAACCTTGCAGGGGAACCATCTCGAGCCTAATTTAAATGATGCCTTGCCTGAGCTGAAGAGCGTATTTTTTGAGGACAATAGCCTGGGAGGCGCCCTCCCTGATGACATCTTTGCCAATTTCCTGCCCAACCTGGAACAATTGGCCATCTCCAAAAACAGGCTTTCTGGAAGGCTGCCTGATATGTCCATGTGAGTTGCTGGTCTGGTGGCACTAGGCAAGGAGTACAGGTGAAGCTGTGCCCAAGCTAATCAATGGTGCTCGGTTTGCTGCAGCAGTTCTTTCATTTTCCCAGCTGCACTGAGAGTATTTGCCAGTCGCACTGAGAGCATCGTGCCTGCAGCAGGCTCTACTACACAGCTGGCAGGAAGCATTGACTCAGCTGTGCTGCGCATTGCAAATCCAGGGAAGCAAGACACAGGCATCCTGTACATTGCGTCACCTGATGGCAATCTGCAGTGTTTAAGTGTGCATGCAGGAATGCAAGAACATACGCATTTCAAACTGTTCATTGCATCCGCACATCAACGGTGAAGGCATGTGGGCAAGCTCTGACTGTTCCTTTGTCCGTACATGTTTAAAGCTCAGCAGAGGTTGCAACTGCGCAGCTATTTAAAAGCGGAGCACCCAACTGTCCGTTGAAGGTTTTTGCCTCCTTTTTCATTACTACCTACCTTCTTGGTTACTGCCTATAAAGGTTGGGGTGTGAACTTTTGCAAAGGCATTGTCGGGGATACAAAAGAAGGTGATTGCAGGCCTTATGTGGTCATTACAAGGGAATGTGGCGAGGGGAGCACTTATCCTCTTTCCTCGCTGCCATCTTTGTAGTGTATGACTCCCCTGGGGGGGCTATTATACTGACAATAAGGGCAGAGACGTGACCCAACAAAGGATGCACATGGCTTGATTGTGAAGACAAGGCTGCAGGAACATTCAAGTTAGGTTCCCACTGATTATTAAAGATGGTTGGATGGTGGGTGGGTTTGTGCTCTCACTGAATGCTGCGTCCAAATCTTCCAAACCTGTATGTGTATGCACACGCATCCACAGGTACTCGTTGAAAAATGTCATCTTGGATGAAAACCGCTTTGTTGGTCCAATTCCAAACAGCTGGTCACGGATTGCTCGACCAAACTCACTGGTGCGCTTGGACACCAACTACCTTTCTTGCTGTGGAATCAATCACCTCTCGGTGAGTGCAGTTTACTTTGCTGAGGCGGTGGCTTTTGATCCATTTGTTTACACTTTCTAGCGATCGGCAAGCGCTGATTGTAGATAAGGTTGGCATGTGAGCGTTTGTTTGCCCCAAGTCAAGGTGATTCGGTAGGGCCTGCATGTGGCAAGGCGTCGTTCCCCCATTTCTGGCTTGCATTGCAAAAGGATGTGTAAGGCCTATATGAGGCAAGCCATGGTCGCCCAACTCTTGTTTTCATGGCCGCACGGACTTACATGGTTCTTTGCGATGGACTCTGAGATGAGTAGCCTGTGTCAATGGCAAGTATTGACATGGTCGTGAAAAATGAGAACGGTGTAGTTGTGATGATGTGCATGAACAATCATGTAGTTGGGGTGCACGCACCTCAACGCTCATGGCGACTCATCGGATGCGTTGAAAAGCTAAACCCGGGGGAGAGGTGCTTCAAAAACAGTTTGGCAATTTTGGAAAGGACATACAGTTGTGAGCCTTGTAACTACAATGACTCTCAAAGCTTCTTGCACAGCCTAGTCCATGCTGAAGGGCCATGGAGGTAAAGGCTTCTCTTCTTTTTTACACAAGAGTTGAACAAAAAATTTTCATGGTACCTCAAGACAGGCTCCATGAAGCAAGCAAATCGTGCTTGCATCTCAACAGTCATTCGTTTTTTCACAATCTGCTTCTTGTGCCTGCTTAAATTGATGCAGCACCATGCTCGCACCTCACCACCTAGCAGCCTGTGCCTGCTTAAATTACCTGCTTTGATTGCTACAGTTCCATCCTTGTACCTCACCATCATGCAGTTTGCAGCAGTCCTCCACCAGCAGCAGCCTCAACTGTTTGCTCCTTGCAGGTTCAGCAGCTCTCCGATGCGAACGGGACTCTGCGCATTGATGAGGTTTACGAAGGCGTGGATTACAGTGCCCCACTTTTGCCGCCGTTCTTGGAGCTGTCGGATGAACTTGAGCCTGTTACCGTCAAGCTTAAGCAAAGTTTCAAAGCTGCTGGAATGCGGTGAGTAGGCCGCTGCTGACTATTCTGGTGTGTCCTTGTCCATTGGGATGTGGAACTGGTGCAATGCAGGCATCATACAACTATTGTTTCCTCATGTCAATCATTGGAATGTCCAGGCCAAAACTCCCATTGTATGGACAAAATTGGGACCAGGTTTATCAAGACAATCCCCCCAACCTGGGAGCATGTGCACACCAGCAACTTCCATTGCTTGGTATCTGAGACGTAGATCCTGCGCTACAAAAAGTATAGTATCACAAAAAATCTACCATGAGGTGCGGTACGCAGTGCAATGGATTATAGAGGTTTGAACACCAGTCCCTGCAAAGGACAAGTCTTAGTCTCTGCTTAGATTTTTTTATTGTTTTCTATGTCTGATTTTCCCGAGCCATTAATTTTATCAGTATGAGCAAATGAAAGCAGTGTCCTTGCTTTTGTTGTGCCTTCCCTTTCCTATGTTGGTCCTGGAGGCGGTGGTGAATTTCATGTTTATTCATGAAATGTCCTCACTACTTTTGGGCCAGTGAAGCTGCTGGCGCCAAAAGGAACATTCTATACCTATTCTAGCCACTCTATACCGTAGCGACGCTGGGGGTTTTGGGGGTAATTACAATAATTATCGGGGTCCCTCGCAACATGAAGCGTCTTTTAAAATTACTTTTTTCAAGGCCTCGTAAAGGATACAGGTTCATACTTAGCAAGCTATAGGGCTCCAATATGCTGCCCCTGGAAGAGGGAGAGGAGCCCCCCATGGTCCCTGAGTCCATGGAGAATGAGGCAGCTTGCTGAAAGCGTGGGGGGAGCAGTGCAGGCAAGGGAAGCAGGCATGAAGGAGCTTGCAGTCATTGCCCCTGAGGAGTTGTTTATGGACCCCACAGCCACAGCTTCCAGCCGAGGAAGGGGGGGCAGAGGCAGAGGAAGGGGCTCAGGCACAAGGGAGCAAGATGCTGCACCAAGCCAGGGGGGCAGGGGGCATGGACGGGCAGGGGTGAGTGAGCCGATGGAGGTGTCTCAGGACCGCAGAGTCCACAAATGGAGGATGGAGGATGGGGAGAGACTAAGAGCCAGTGCATTCATGCACGCAAAAACGCAGAAGTTCGCAAATTTTGAGTTTTTTTGGCGGACCTCGTAAACCCTTAAAGCTCGCAAATTAATTAATGAAATTATTTTGGGACCTCGTAATAAATCAGCGTCGTAATACATTAGCGTCGCTACGGTACATTCTATACCTATTCTATATAACATCCCTAACAAGCCCACGTGTGGCAAGGCAGGCATGCTCAGCGAGTGATGCAGCCTGACAGCAAGCTGGGCATCGGTTTACAGCCTGACAGCAAGCTGTACACCAAGCACGTGTAAGTTGCACCACACTTCAAGCATGAGGTGCAACCTCTTTGTCAGCATTGGCTTGCGGTTAGGTGTGGGCTCCAAAGCAGCTGTGGTGCAGACAGAGCCTGACACCCATCAGGCCATGCCAGTCATTGGTGGAAGTCCTATTTCATGTTGGCATCGTTAGTCCATATGATCTTTGTCAGAAGGCTCTACCCGCGGTTCTAGTTTACTATAACTTTGGCACTGAAATGGAAACCAGTGCATTGGAATCAGTGTCAGCACTTCAATCAGCACTAATCCTCATCTTGGTACCAGATTCAGGTCCCCATTCATTTCGGATCATGGTTTGGCAGGAGACCTGAGGAAACCCCAAAACTTTGAGATCAAAGTCAATGAGGCCTAGTTTCAACATTTTTTGTATGAAAAAAGATGTTCAGCAGATTAGGTCTCAATAAGGTGCCAGGAAGGGCTCGTTGAGGAAAAATATTGGGCTCAGAGATTCACCTACGTTTCTAAATGCCCTTGCTCACGCTGACTCAGCTAGACCGCCAACCAACCTATTCCTTTTGAAATCGGGTCTGCAGCACCACTGCTGTACACCTTAAAGTGGATTTGAGTCAATCGAGAAAAATGTCTCTTCTCACCATCTTGCCCCCTCAATCCCCTTTTGAGCACCCCAGCACACATGCATTCTGCCTTCTTTCCTCGAAGTTTAGGTGCTGAGTTGTGCCTCTGTGAGCTTAGAACAGAGATGTATGAAGTTACGGGAAGTGGGCGGTCAGGGAGGCCCAGGGAACTTTCCACATAACCTGGTCGTGGTTTTCCTTAGAGTGAGAGCAAGGGGACCCTAAACGCTTGCATACCTTCAGAAGAGTGGCTCCTCTACGATCCTCTCATCTTTACTAAATCTCTACAACTATCCAAAGAGAAAAGCAGTAATTGGCTGGGCCAGCGCATGCGAAGCCAAAAACGATTGCAAGCCTCTTAAGCACATCATTGTGAGTCACATCATTGTCATATTATTATAAGCCTACAAGGGTATGGAGTTCCCTGGTTTCAGCTTGTGTACAATTGTGTTCCCTTCTTCTGACCATGAAGAGGCTGCATGGGCTGTGACAACGCAGGATTTGGGAAACATTGTAGATGTAGCATTTTTGGCGAGTACAAGCTAAAATGATTCGGAGGCTCGCTTGCTGCCCCGAAAATACCAAAAATACCTCTGATGTTCCCTTTCAACCGCAGGTGCCCAACTTTGAAAATCGTTGGTGAGGACCCAGGCTCAGCCGGCTCTCTGGATTGGTACCTGGACCCTTCATACTACATGTTTGAAAAGTGCAAATGTGATGAGGTAAGGTTTCTCAATGGAGTGAAGGCTGAAGAATGTCTGGAATCGCGAGTACATGTCCTTGAAAGCTAGGAGTTGCTTGTCCACTCTGTTACAAAAAAGACATTGCCAAGTAAATGCTACTTTGCTGGGGCTTCTGCAACTCATAAATTCAAGGCAAAGGCTGCTCGGTGTGCTTTCCTGCAGGGCCTGCAGCTCAAGAACCTGACAAAGCCAGGGCACATCTTCTACTTCGAATGCCAGGTCCCTGAAGTGTCCGACTCCGACCTTTCAAGCGACCGGTCGTGGGTTGAGGCTTACCCCTGGACTGTGGTCATTATTGTGGTCGTGGGCTGCCTCCTCCTTGTCATGACGTCATTTGCTTTGTACCTCTACAAGGGCAAAGAGGTCTTGAGGAAGCTCCGGAACCTCA
This sequence comes from Dunaliella primolecta, assembly GCA_914767535.2. Taxonomy (NCBI): domain Eukaryota; kingdom Viridiplantae; phylum Chlorophyta; class Chlorophyceae; order Chlamydomonadales; family Dunaliellaceae; genus Dunaliella; species Dunaliella primolecta. The sequence goes on along the minus strand of OU611759.1, from coordinate 7,303,297 downwards.
AGAAGAGGACGCAGGGCCTCCCATCGAGTGGGCCGTTTGTTGCCGTGGTGACTGACATACAAGGATGGACAGGTGAGGTTGCATACCAAGTGGGCCATTTGTTGCCGTGGCGATCGACATACAAGGATGGATAGGTGAGGCTGCATGCCAAGTGGACCATTTGATGCCACGGCGACCGATCCATAAGGGTGGATAGGTGAGGGCTTGTCTCCCTCAGGATTGTGTGCTTGGGACCATAAGATCGGCATGGGGTTGAATTCTTAAGAAGCTCAAGGATCAAGGAGCTGCCCCAGTGCACCTCACGGATCAAAGGGAGCTGCCTCCGTGCACCTCAAGGATCAAAGGGGCCTGCCTCCGTGCACCTCAGAGATCAAGGAGCTGCCCCAGTGCACCTGAGGTCTTAAGGTTTAGGACAGGCTAAGCTTGGACTCAGTAAAGCATGTGTCGACGATTCTTACAAGGTGAACATGAATCAAAACCAAGGTATGGATTACCCTTGCCAGCGAGGCCACCATCTCCTTTTGCCTCTCTTTGATGTGGCTCCCACATGAGCCTCAGCTTCAGTTGACGACCAGTGCCCCCACACAAGTAATCTCCTTTTCTTGGATCCCCCATAAAAATGTGCTGTATCGGTGCACAATTTCATCAGAGCGCAACATTTTACTCTGTTATCAACCATCTGACTTGTTGTTGAACAGGCTTCATGTGTATACCGTGAGTGCACTGCTTGCCTGTCATACACCTCGCAGCCATATGCTTGCTCGTGAATCCTTGCAACAGCCCCATACATGCGCAAAATTCAAAAACTCTTGTAGCCCTGCGCTTGCTTGAATCCCTTGCAGTCCGCTTGCATGGAAATTCTTGCAGCTCCCTGCTTGTGTGCAACCACTTGCAGCTCTGTGCTTGCTTTAAACCCCTTGTAGCTTGCTTGCATCGACGCCATTGCAGCCCTATGCTTGCTTTGAACCCCTTGCAGCCCTATACTTGCATGAAACTCCTTGCAGTTGTCTGCTTGTGAAATTACCTTCAGCCCCACGCTTCCTCAAAACCACTTGTAGGCCTATGTGCCCAGCACCCGGAGCTGTCCGCAAAAGTTCTGGGCATCCACAATTCCATTTTGCGCAAGGCTCGATGGTGAGGTCACTGGCTTCATCGAGGTGGTGATTGGCGTGTCATTGTTTAGGTTCACGGTGGCTTTGCATGCTCTGAAAGCCTGTGTTTAATCTGAAAGCCTGCATCATTCAGGCAGAAAACCACGACGCTTTGCTCAACTACGTCTTTAACAATTTTGTAAACTGTTTGAAAATTATGCCTGTTTTGTGTGTGTGTGTGTGTGTGTGTGTGTGCGTGTGTGTGCGTGTGCGTGTGTGTGTGTGTGCGTGTGCGTGTGCGTGTGTGTGTGTGCACCGCGTGCATGCCTGTGTGTGTTCCCTCATAACCACATGCATGTACTACAAGGTGAGATCCAGTCAGCATGTACGGCACGCATGTCAAGTCCATCAATCTCTTGGCTTGCATTGTGGGGTGTTTTTTGCCTGCAGGATGAATTTTGGCTGTACGCACGAAACGGAAGGCGATTCGTTCACAATTGTGAGTGCTCATGCAGAGAAAAAGCTTTTTTTTTGGTATGCATCAAGGGGCTTGGCATCGCTTTCTGCATTTGTACAGGACCGCCAAAAGCAGAGCAAACAGCCTGCAATTTGTTAAGGTCAAAGATGATTAATGCATCTTGGCTTTTGCTGTCTGTTCCGGACATCTCTTTGTTGTTATTTGCCTCTTTCAACGGCACTGAGCTTACAGGCAGATTGAGCATGTCTCCAGAAGGAATTCATGTGTAATGATTTAGACAGTCCACACTGTATTCTCAAAGAATGGACCTGCAAACCAGTCAGACAATTTGATCACACCTTCAAGTCCGAGTACTAGGGTGGAAAGCAAGTGGTGTCCTTCACGGTAGTAGCTTGGTGACTGGAACTTCACAAGGACATGCTTTTCCTCAAGATTCAACCCCTGGTCTATATTGAGGTAGGAGGTAGAAATTATGCCGCATCCAGGAAAGAACTGCTGTTCTGAAAGTAAAGAAATCCCAGGTCCTGCCTGTACAGTCTATCCTTTTTTTCCGTTAACATGCCCTGCAAAAATAGCACGCAAAATTTTTTGGATTCATTGCCATTTCCGGCCTTCTGTGTTGAGCACACTCATGCTGTGCGTCCATACCAGACACTGCTTGTTCAATCGCGCTCGCTGTTTGTTGGATTTAATGCCATTCCCGTCTTGCTGTGTCAAACACGCACGCACATGCTGAGCGTCCATACCACTCTTTGTTGGGTATTTGGACTCATTTGTGCACGCCGTTTGTCGGATTAAATGCCTCTAGTTTTGCTGTGTCAAGCACACACTAGTGCTGTGCATCCATGCGCAGGTGTTCTGTGACGCCAAAGACGCTGCCGCATTTTGCCTGCAAGCACAGCAGATGTTCAACATGCAGCAGTGGCCCTGCCCCAGGAATGCGAGTGCCAGTGAGGAGACCCCTCTCCCTCAAGTAAAAACCTATGTCAATCCTTTGAGCAAGCTGTCCATGATGCCTATGTTCAAGGACTTGAGCGTCCATAACGCGCCAAAACTCTCAACAGTTGGAAGCTCCAGACACCTCTCAAACCACCAGCAGATTGGAATCCAAGGTAAGCACGCAACTGCTCACTTTTGCAGTGACGTTCAAGATGATCAAGAGTAGGCCTGCCTGCCTGCTAGCACATCATTTCCTGACAGAGAGGTGTGAAACTGTCAGCCTGATAAGCAGCATAGGTAAACCGATGCACATCTGAAGGTGCCAAGTGCTGTTCATAAAGATGTATAATTCTTTCTTGCCAGAGGCATTAGAATGTGAGCCTCATGAACAGCATAGGCAAACAGGTGCACATCTGAAGGTGCCAAGTACTGTTCATAACAATGCCTAATTACTCACAGGCTCCACCTGGGGGCCTGCAGTACAGCCAGGTTGTACTGTGGGGCACTGTGACCTTGCAAGACATTCGAGCTCTTATGTGACGAGTGACCCATTAAAATATGGGCGTTCGTGTAAAGGGTGCCAGGGCTTGGCCCTTTCCTGAGCCCAAGGTCCTGTTAAATTCTTCAACCCTCACTCCTTGCTTACTTCCACACACAAGAAGTGAACAATTGGTACCTGCTGCAACTGATGAGCTTCTTTCGGTTAATCTCACGACTTGATGCGCACTTGCATCTGCCCTACTCCCCTTGTCTCATTGATACAAAGGCATGCCATCTCTGAATTGGCATATTAGATTTTAAACCCCACAGGCGAGTCTTATTCCCTTTTTAAAGTGCTCTTAAAGGAGGCCTCATCATGTGAAAATGCCCTCATCATAGCATGTGCAGATCTAGCAAGCTATTATTTTGAGCTGTCCAACAAGCAAGCCGAGATCCTTATTCTGCAGCCAAGAAGGTTCTGCATGATAAAGTGCCAACACTTGGTCATTATTGGTGTTGTGCAGGTGGACCGACTAGCTTGGATGTCCGTGTCCGTATGGGCATGGCCTCTGGGTTTCTGCACCATGGTGAACCTCTGCATGGCCATCCTACCATTGCCAAAGCTAAAGGTGGGCATGATGGATGTTGCTCCTGCCCCGATTTCTGTGTTCTGCTCTGCTAGATTCAGCTGCAGGTTTTCAGCTGAATAGGACACTGTGCATGTGTATACCATGTCATGCAGTTACTAGCCCCACACACTAGCCGTGATCGTTGTGAGTTGACACTGTCACTCTGTTTGGACTCACATCCTCTCATCTTCACCATTTCTTGTGGCGGTGCAGCCTGAGTGTCTAGCATATGTCTTGCTTTGCTAGGGGAATCCTGACTGCGACTTGTAAACGCCGGGATGGGACTCTGCTACTCTTAAGTAATCACCTTAGGTTACCAGGTATTTATCTGCTTAAGTTGCCCTGTTGATGACCCTTCTTATGCAAGCAGAGGTGAGCGATGCTGCTGCTGGCGGACAGATCCTGATGGAGGGCAACACTTTTGCTGCGATCAAGGACAGCTTGGGAGAGCTGGGCACAGTTGATGCACAGGTACAGATGAGGGAGTGTTGGCCGTGATTGCACCAAGACAACTGGTATGCTTAGAAAGGACGGCTTGGGAGAGCTGGGCACAGTTGATGCACAGGTACAGATGAGGGAGTGTTGGCTGTGATTGCACCAAGACAACTGGTATGCTTAGAAAGGACGGCTCGGGAGTGCTGGGCACAAATGCTGCACGGGTAATAATGATAGAATCATTTGTTTCCAAGCATTGCAGTTGACATGCTAAAAAATGCAAGCTGGGAAAGAAAGGCAGGACAGCTTGGGAGAACTGGACACAGTTGTTGCACAGGTAAATATGGGAAGATTTTATGAGACCAGGCACTTAGTGTCTCAAAATTGTGGAAAAAAGCCAGGCATTGGCAGAGTGGGATCTTTGCAAACAACCAGCACAGAAGGCAGAGTGCGCTCTGCAGGCAGAATGCACTTTGCAGTTGACTAGCACTGAGGTGAACAGACTGACCTATGTAGGCAGAACAGGCTCCCTGCAGCCAACCAGCACCAAAGACAATAGACTGGGAAAGTGTGCTTCATTGGAGTGCTTCGTTGCCTGATCTTGTCAGGGCTAGCTGCCTGCTCTGACATACCTCTAAGCTTGCACCGATCTTCCATGACCCATCTCCATGCCATTTTTATCACAAGGTGGTTGAGCTTTTCCACAGTGCATGCACCAAGAAAGCATGCAGGTCTTGTTTTTTTTTTTGGAGCCCAATTTCCCCCTTTCTCCTGCACCCCAATTGAAAAAACTCTTTACACGGGATCCAGGTTTTTTTATGCCTCCAGATAGCCATGACATTGCTTGATTGGGACCACTGCAGGAACTGGCCCTCTTTCCACCCTTTTATCCTTGTGGAAAGGATGTAATGCAATCTTATCCTGAATGCTGACATTTGCCCTGCCCTCCAGGGAATTCATCCGGACCGAATACGCGTGAGGAGGGTCCTCACATGGTCAGCCTGGTTCCTATGTTGGTTTGTCGATGCTCCTGTTGCAAGCCAGGAAGATGCAATCGCGCTGGACATGTGGGTGGCGCAGGGGCTTGATGTTTTAGAACCTTGTCATGAAAGGTTTTGCATGTTCATGCTGCTTGGTTTGTGATAAGCAATGGATGCTTGCTTTAGTTGATCAACACTGTTAAGGTTATAGAAAAATGTGCACAACATATGCCCCTGGCAATCAGAGGTTTGCTTGTGTATTTGTGTATGTGTGTGATATCTGCCTTCCAGTGTTATTATCCAGAGTGCTGATAAATTAACGCGTAGAAATCAGGATGCCATGAATTGCAACAAGCGTTTAGAGCAGAAGATGCCACAAATGAAGATGGGAAGGGATTTATGGTTGAGAAGCACGCCTTTTTTAAGCTACTTGGTCAGTGGCTTGTTAGGAGATGCTTGAAGGTTGCACTGTGAGGGCTTAAGAGGCCACTGCATTGATGACAGACACTCCTGTTCTGATAATTAAATAATTACATTTTAGTAAGAAGCATGAATTCTTGAGACAACTGCACTGCGTCGACAATTAACACTTTCATTGTGTTTATTTGCAGTTTATTTGGCACGTTAACAATAATAGTTATTCTGACAATTAACACTCCTGTTGTTAAGGCCATTCCAGGGGCTGTATGTGCGTGCAAGGGCAATCATCCTGCATTAAGAAGCTGCCTGCCTAAAATGCAAACCGTCGCCGCCTTCTACTGCAGGGGCTGCTATGTGAAGCCAGTGGACGTAGACAAGAGCGGAGACCTCACCCCCCGTCGTTCACCAATTAACCCTCCTACAATGATTGGAGGTACCCCGCGTAACAGTGCCCATAAGCCCCTTCCCCGCATGTCCAAGCTGTCTTCATTTGGTGAGGGTGCAAAATTTTACACTACCCATAAGCCCCTGCAGCGCATGTCCAAGCTGTCTTCATAACTGTTTTCATAAGCCCCTTCAGTGCACGCTTTTGTTGTCTTTTTTTGGTGATAGTGCAAAATACTTACAGTGACATCGTCTCTGTTCACAGGCCTTCTGCCAGGAATTGTGCAATAAATAATCAATGTCAACTAAAAACCTTGCTGACTTTCTCTAAAAGGTGTATCTTAGATTATTTATAACAAAGCATGGAAGAGCAGCCATGCCGTTCCCTTCTTTTGCTTTGCTCACAAAGACCATTCTCTGCAAGGGCCTCACAATGTCAAGATATTCCAGAAAATTACCTTCCAGTTTGTAAGGTTGAGAAGAGGAGACAGTGCTAGCCTTGTGGTCCAAACATTATTTGAGGGATTCCGTTGTCCAGTCGAAGCTTGGGATACCAAGGAGGTAAGCAACCAGAAACACACTTGTTGCTCGATTATCAGTCTGTCTAGTGCTTGCTTCATCTATGCAGGTCCTTCGAGTTCAAAATTGTTGCCAAGTGGGGCTGTGTCCATGCTGTTTATCACATGCAGGATCCTCACACTGATCTCTTTTATGAGATCCACCGAAAATCTTCACGATCCTCACACAAGCCTCCCTCTCTCGATGAGGTCACCCTGTTCTCAGCTGTTTGCCTGATGCAGGACCATTTTTAAAATTAGATGCACCCGCTCTGCACTATTTGCCGATGCAGGATCTCCACACATGCTCTGAATAAGCTCCACCTGCTCTATGCTGTTTGCCTGATGCAGGATCATCGCAAAAGCCTTCCTCAACGAACGAAATCCACCTGTACCAGATCCTATCGCCCATTAATGCCGAATACTCCAAAGCATGGGGCAGCAACTTGAGGCTGAAGAATGAAGTGCACTTAAAGAACTCCTTGGCAAAAGGCTATTTCGATGCCCCAGGTAGTATTGTCTTAGTATCTAAGGTCTGAAGTGTTTATCTGTTCCAGCTTTGATTTGATCCGACTTGTTCAGCCATAATCTCACTTTGATCTGACTTGGTGCTGTCAATTGTAGCATCCTTCATGTTGCATGCACAACTTTTTTAGTCCAGCACCCTAGATTGGCAGATTAGTGTCAGATACCTTTTTGAGCTCGTTTTTGACATTGCTCTTTGACAAGTACATGTATAGAGAGCACTTGCACATTTTGAACACAGATAGTATGCTGTGTAAATGGAGGTACATCACCAAACAATGCTCGTCAAACTATAGCAGATTGCAGCGAAACGCTGCAGCATGAACGTATGAAAGACAAGCAGACTTGCTCTTTTTGCCGTACACCGAACGTACCATCCATGGATTACCATCCAGCATTCATTGCTGACTCTAGCCATTCACTTCGGCTGCAAATGATGTGCAGGTACGCTGGCTGCGCCCCTGGGCGTTTCCAAAAACACAGAGGATTTCACCCTGCCCCTAGTGACCACTGTGTTCGCATCAGTTGAGAACGCAAGGCTATTATCCAGCAAGGACATGAGGCAGGTGGAGCGAGGATTGCTCCAAGCTGCTCAGAACTGCTTGGATCAGGTGCGCGGCGGATGCAGCCTGCCAGGACAAATTCATAGACATGCAGCTGTGGTGCTGTGCATGTTGGGATGGTCCAAAAAAATAGCGGGTGGAGCAAAGAGCTCCACAGTGACGTGGCCTGGCGCAGGAGCCGCATGTGCAAGCAGACACAAATGGTTCATTGTTGCGAGCGCATGAGCTTTGGAATAAGGGTGGTTCTGCTTTCATCTCTGTGCATTTCTTTGTGTTTTGCTATGCCTGCACATGCACACATTGCCTGAGCGGAGTTGAACAGGAGTGGGCTAATCACGCCGTTGTTTAGAACCACAGGTGAGCAAATTAGCAGGTCAGCAGTGTTAAATGGACGTGGGCTGAGCACGGTGCTGGCTAGCTTACAGCGCACAGGAGCAAAAGGCCTTCAGTCAAAGTGCCTGACTACAAGCCTGGCCACTGGCTATAGAGCTGATGCAGCATGATCTGGCTGGCTAGTGATTACCAATGGATTGCAAGAGGCATACAGCCTGGTATCCTGGCTGGCTTGGCCGGCCATTGAAGCATAGGTGCTTGTTGCAGCTGGCAAGCAATAGCAGTTGCATGCATTAATGACATTGCAGGCCACTATGGAAATTGAGCTGAACCTGATTTATTTCCTGATTAAGCGCCCTTATGTGCTGCTGCAGCCAAATCCTTGTACTGTAGTAGTTTCTTGGATTGAAATTCAACTTGAAAATACTTACCTGCATGACCTAATGTCCTGCTGCAACCAAACCCTCATTTAGAGGTCTTCCGGTTGCAGTGCTGCAACCTCAAGCTTTTGCCCACTCCTAAAATCCAGGTGCAAGGAGATGGCTACCTGTGTCGAGTTTTTGGGAATTTGAAGCTCATGCTGTGCTTCTCCAAGCCTGAGGTGAGCAAAGTGCAAGGTCGTGACGAATGTGTTCCGATTGTTGTATGCATGCATGCATATCTTTGCTATTTTGTTAATGGTTCCGCGCTCGCGCGCACACACACACACATGCAGGCTGCGCTAGCTTGGAGCTGCACAATGCAAGAAAGCATGATGGCCCAGGCATGGCCCAAGGCAGTTTTGAAGGATATCTTCAGGGAAAGGCGTGACTGGCGAGGGAATCTGATTTTCCGGGGTCCGAGGTACAATGTCCTGCCTGCTGCACTGCAACCTGTGACAGAAAACAAAGCCCTAGACGCCATTATGGGAAGGCTTCTTTAAATTTAGCTTCTTTGATGATTGCGCGGCAACTCGCAATAAACAATTGGAGATGGAAATGAGGATAGGGACGCTTGTGATTGCAACGTTCATCTTGATGGTGGCACACACAGCTTGAAACAAAGCTTCCTTCATGATGCATGTGTGATCTGAATGGGTTATCAAAGCAGCTGCAGGTTGCCAGTGCAGCGGGCAAAAAGGGAAAGGTGTGGCATGGCTGTCAGGGAACTTCACAGCGTACATAATATCACTGACTCAGGTATCAAAGCGGCTGCAGGTCGGCCAGCACAGCAGGCAAACATGGAATGTTGAGGTCTGGCTGCAAGGGAATTGTGCTATAGTTGTGCTTACACAGGACCTGCATGCCACAGGTGCAGCTCTCACTCGGGCAGCCTCATATACATCGTTTTGGGCTGCCTTAATAAATATAATGGTTCAGACAAAGAGAGGGTCGGAGATCCTAGGCTTTGCTGATGTCCAACACTTGTGCAGGTTGAAGATTGGGATCAGTCAAGGCCGTCCTGATTCCATCCAGCCAGATCACTTGGGGCGTGCTGACTACCATGGGGACTGTGTGAACAGGTTTGCCTTACTGTTGACTCTACTAAAGTGCATCAGATTTGAGTATGCTGAATGCCTTGTTGGGCTTCTTCTTATTCAAACAGACTTTACTCAAACAAACTGGCTTTGTAACGCAACCAAGGGCCTCATGGCTTGTGCGCACTTGCACACACGCACATACATACACATACATACACACACACGCACACACACATGCACGCGCACACACATACAAACACACACACGTGCACACACACACACACACACACACACACACACACACACACACACACCAAACACACCAAACACACCAAACACTCGCAGCGCGGCCCGCTTCATGGAGGGTGCTGCCCAAGGGGGAATGATAGTCTGTGAGCAGGATGTGGCCGTGAAGGCAGCAGAAGCATGGGCCGCGATGCGGACCCTTGAGCTAGATCCAGCTGTCAGGGAGAACATTGTAATTGACGGGGAGCGCCGAAGGACCCCTCGCCCTTCTTCATTTGCAAAGGTAAATTATCGTTGTCTTGTGACCTCAAGGTTTTTTTGTCTTGTCTGGAAAAAATCCTTTGTCTTGAAAGTGCTGTCTTCCTGAGTGTCAGGAGGGTGCCAAAGGCAGCATTTGAGCACACGCAATGTATTTTTCACTCATCCTAGACACCAACGAGGCTAAGCAATGAGGAAAAAGGTGCTGGCGCTGCCTATATCTATTAGAGGCGAAGAGTTATTTGGGAACATCCTCAGCATTAATACACGCAAGTGCACGCATGGGCACGGGAGCATTTTTGTACACACTCATGTGCATGCATGCATGCATTGAAACGTGAACGTGCTTGGTTGTTTGTGCTAGCAGAGAGCAGACATTGTCTTTTTTAATCATCATCATAATTGGGATTTCTTACTCTGTGCCATCATATTTAGGTCTTGCTCATCAAATTGGGCCTTACCTGCTGCCATCATAATTGGGTCTTGCTCATTGTATTTGGTTCTTACTCTGTGCTCAACAGCTCCGGAAGCAGCACACGTCTGTAGACGGGAGACCTCGAGATGCCTCCCCTTCAAGTCCAGGAACAATCTTGCCTCCATGGCAAGGAGTCGGAGACAGACTAACGCAGCGAAGGCTTTCATTAGACCAGCATTCATCCTCTCACAGTGAACCCCTCTACCTCTGCTCACAACAACCTCCATCGCCTTCACAAACATCTGTTATGGGAGATCTTGAGAGGGTGAGTGCTGTGACAGTGTGTGTTTATGCACGCGCGCGCCTGTCAATTCTACCGTTCATGGCAAACTGCATGCGCAAAGACTCCTGCTTTCACAAATCCAATCAGAGAGCAAAGCTCTGGAGAAGGTTGTGAGCTCATGGGCGCCCCTGCCTTTCTCCTCTGTGTGATCAGGTAGCCTGCAGACTGACCTTGTGCAACCCTGCTTAACCCCCTTGTCTGCTTTTGGGGTGCAAATGCTGAGCTCCATTTCGTCTTTCGGCCACGTTTGTCTCCTAAAAGCCTATTGTCCCAAGTCCCTCATTCTGAACCTGGGCTTTGCTCTTGCCCTAGATACCCCTGAGCCTTGCAGCTCTTGCTGTACCACTCCTCAATTGCACGTGCACGCGCTTCACTTCATCAGTAAACACGCTCTGTCATCCTATTCAGTATCCACGCAGTTTAAGTTGCCATTGCTTCCAAAGCTGCCACTCCAAGTCGTAGTGTCCAGGCCTACCAGCTTAAAGGTTTGGTCACTACCACTGAAACCACCACAAACATGCAGCGCATGCATTGGAATCCATAAGTGCGTCCAGGTGGCAGGAGGTTAAAACAATCAGGGGAAGCATTGCTCAGATTAGGCTAAGCAAGGCAAGATCAGACCAGGCTGGACGTAATTTGCTGGAATGATCAGTACGGGCCTCTCAACGTGTGATTAAGTTGAGCTTGCAGGGGTACTGCAGCACTTGCCAGCAGTGCCTCAGCAGCATCCATTTTTGTATTGATCCATAAATTAATGAATTTCAATGTTTTCAATGTGTCTGGAAATTTCATTCATATAATTCCCCCTTGCTTGCAGGGGGGCAGCAGCACAAACCAGCAGTGCCTCAGCAAGGTCCATGTGTATTGGATGGGCCTGTTTTGCTTCAAGGGTATGAGCCACGTGAGGAGGATGGTGTACGTGCTGCAGGTGGGTTTGCCATTGTTTTGCTGGCGCTGTCTAGACTGGTGATGTGCTGTCCGTTGGTTTCTTGCAGGTTCAACCAAGACCTGGCCAACACACTATTTTACGATATGCAGATACAGAACCAGAGTCAAATAAAGAACATAGTACGTATGTGCTTCCTGTTGGCTCCTCGCTGCTGTATCCTGGCAATCTTTAAATAACTTTGCTTGTTGAAAAACATATTGGCTCCTTGCTGCTGTATCCTGGCGGTGTGCTGCCTGGGGGCTCCTCGCTACTACAATCACATCACCAAGCCCCAGCGCAATGCGTCTTGTGCACGGGACGTGGAGCCTGCTACTGACTTCTCAGCTCTGCCTTTTGCATAGTGGTTGTGAAAATTTTTAGAGGACATAGCCACGGTTTGTGCACGAATTCAGTCATAAGGATTTCAGAGCAGAGGGTGTTTAAAGCATGCCTTGCAGCCACGGTATTCTTAATGTACAGTGATGCGCAGGAAGGTGCAGGCAGGTCCCGCCTGTGCCCGCCTTGCCATTGGTCTTGGCAAGCCTTGCACTTTAGTGCAACCTATCCAGTGCATCAAACGAGATCCGGAAAAAATATGCTTGCTTGATCCCTTGACTCATTGTGTACCCTCCTCCAATTTTACCCAGGCATGGGTCACACTTGGCTTTCAGAGGTGCCAATCACATGTAGGATTGTTTTGAACTCAAGCTGAGCAGTACTTGTATGTATTTGTTAGAAGCCGCTGCCAGAAACTTGGGTCGCAGGTCAAAGATTCAAGGCATGGCAGCATGCTTGGCTCTGAAGTTACAGTCCAGGGGTCTTGTTACTTAGAATTTCTGTGGAGACCTCAAATGTTACGGAAGCCCTTTGAAATCTTACAAGCGTCACAGCAAGTGTAACGCTTGACCCCGGTCGCACCTTGTGCACTTGTAACCTTACAGGAATACTTATGAAAACCTAAATGTGTCATGTAAAATAATGCAGACGCGCCCTGGCCGTGGCCCCGAATGCAAAGAGAGTGGCTTGGAACCTTCAAGGCCGAAATGGCAATGTTCATGGTACCATTCCAAATGGTCACTTGGCCAAGGAGCATTCGACACCCTTTCCCCTTGACTTGCCACTGACACTGCACATGTGCCGGGCTCATGCAGCTTGGGCAAATAAAAAAAAAAACGTGCAGCAGTGGCGCCCCATAGGAAACCACCTGTGCTAAAACAACAGGACAAATCCAAGCCATGGGGCATCAGAGAATAAGCACCACTATACTTATGACCATAACAACTCAAACGTCGCAAATCAATGCAAGCAATCAGGTACGCTCATGGTGCATGTACCCTTGCAGCAAGAGAAGCAGCAGCGGCTTGTCACCCACTTGCTGCTGCAGATTTTTCATTTTGAAAGATGCCAAATACGAATGATATGCGCTTTTATGGCACCTTTTGCCATACACGTATGTACTCCAAAGACATTTGACCCATCCATGCATGAAACAGAATAACCATGTGGTTGGAACACTCCTGCTGGTGCAGGAGAGGCTCGCTTCAAGGGCAACAGGCTACACCCCCAAGTCCCTGAACACTGCTGTCGCTCAGCTGGTTTCCCATTTCCAGCCCGAAGGCCCCAACGTGACCTCATATCTTGTGCCTCTGCCTGTGGTTGATGTCGCTCTGGGTCCTCGGGTGAGCAAGGGTGCTGAGGTTGTTATGCTTCTGAGTGCGCGCAACACACCACATGTGGGAGTAGCATGAAGGTTGGTGTCTGCGGCCGCTCTCTGCTGTGCCAAGATCCCTGCCAAGCATAGCAAGAAAGCTGCCAGTCCTTGGCATGCACGTGGCATGAGCGTAATGGTCTGCTGGGCAAAACGTTTGGGGTTTCCCAACAAAAATGTGTTTGTGTTTTGCGCATTTTCCCCATGGCAATGCCTGTGCTTCTCTGTAATCACTCGACGCTTATGTGACGAGAGAGGGAGAGAGAGAGAGAGAGAGAGAGAGAGAGAGAGAGAGAGAGAGAGAGAGGAGGGAGGGAGAGAGAGAGGGAGGGAGAGAGAGAGAGAGAGAGAGAGAGAGAGAGAGAGAGAGAGAGAGAGAGAGAGAGAGAGAAGAGAGAGAGAGAGAGAGGAGAGAGAGAGAGAGAGAGGGAAAGAGAGAGAGAGAGTGTGTGTGTGCTGTCTTGTGCTCAGCTTGCTGCTCACCTGACTGGCCCTGGCTCCACCCTTTGTGCTCTGTGTGTCCAGGAGCCAAGGAGGAGGCCAACCTCTGTGCGATTTGAGCTTGAGGGCAGCCAAATACCAGATGATGCCAGTAGTATCCAGGGCGACTCATGCAGCTCCTGGAAGGGGGCTAGCTCATCTGCAGAGATTGTACCAATGCCATAGGGCCTTCAAATGGATTTCTGGAACGCTCTTTAGTGCCAAACATGGTAATCCAAGGTACATCTCTCTGATGCTATGCCTGATGTCAAGACTGGGCCCAAGCTGTACAGGCAATTGAGCCAGGTGAGGTGCAGGCAATTGAGCCAGGTGAGGTGCAGGCAATTGAGCCAGTTGGGGTGCAGGCGATTGAGCCAGGTGGGGTGCAGGCAATTGAGCCAGGTGGGGTGCAGGGGGCTGTCTTGACAACCCTTTCTGACCCTCGGCTTGTGGTGTGTTTAGCGTGTAGAATGTGTGCTGGATTCCTGAGACTGGTCAAGAACAGCCACACCCTCGATTGGAAGGGCCTTGCCTGCTGATTATGAGGGGTGGTAGAACTGTACCTGTTTGTTAGGGGTGCAGCATCTGCTCATGGTTTGTGAGGGGCTGCACTTGGCATGCAACTTCTGCCTGCAAGCCGTCCTCTCCAGTACTAGCTGGCTCAGAATGTGCAACTGAGGGTAATATGTGCTATATGTGCTCATTTGTCCTGATTCAAATCGAGTAATAATTTCCTCATTGATGCACAAACTTCTCACTGGTGTCTTGAAGCCCCCTTTATGTGGCTACACCTCGACCGGGGGTCCCTGGAAATACAGGGGATTGAGGATTCTGCATGGTTAAGCAGACGGTGCCTCCCTGGGAGCCTATGGGGACAGAGGTGGTGCCGGGATCGAGCCCTTATGGCAGTGAGGGGTTTGTCAAAGTGTCTGCATCCAGGATGATCCCTTAATTAACGCTTGAGGTGTTTACCGCTTGTATAGCGTTTTGTTGGTGTAACCCCTGCCGAGTGCGTACTGATGGAGTGAGCTACTGCGCCTGCAGAAACACAGCGACTGGTGCAGGGTATCCACGGCCATATTTCCTTGTGGAAGAAGAAGAAGCATGAATGCTCCTGTTGACTGCATCGTGTGTGCCTCTGCAGTGATGTGTGTCAGGTGTCCAACTAGCACAGGCTAGTCACAGTTTTTGTGCCTAGTGGAAGCAGTGAACGCCCCGGGTCGTTCAGTGATGAATGCGCTGGAAAATGATACGTGGAGTGTTCAAGAACACTAGTATTTGACCGCAGGGCCTTGCTTGCCCTCACTAGTTGTTTCCCGTTGGCTCCTAGCTTAGTTTAGGCTGGGCCTGTGAGTCTCTTTGGTGAGGCCCTAGCTAGCTTGCTAGTTAGGGAACCTTTCCTTTATGCACGCAGCTGGACCTTGCTGACCTATGTAAGGGAGGACTTATGACCCAGCTGGTAAGCTGAGCGCTCAGCTTTCAGCCTGACTTACACAGTCTTTTCTTTTTTTTCTGACCGCAGGACCTTGTTGGTATTGCAGTGCATTGCAGTATAGAATTGTTTGCATGTTGAGGTGTCAGGCGCTCATCAGAGCATCGCAACCTTTGCATAATTGCTATCTTGTGCAAATATAATATTAAGCCTTATAAAATATCTTGGTTGAATTGAGCTCTTTCTAAGTTTTTTTTTTCGCTTTATGAGCTTGCAAGCGGCAGGAGCACTCTTGAGAGACAGAATATAACAGGATACTCATTCATTTTATTCTTAGCTTTGAAGACAGGGCTCCAACGTTTGTTGTTGGAAGCTCTTTTAATCCAGTATGTACTCTTCCATTCATTTCGAAAGAATTGGGATTTCTCAAACCGCGCATCCTCTTTTGTCTTAGTCTTGCAGTGTGGAGTGTATGTCCATTTATGTCCATGGTCTGTGCTCCTTACTATTTCTTCAAACAGCAAAGCAGTAAGAAAAATGAGATGTAAGCATCCTTTTTTGTTGCTGTTGCTCTTACTATACTGACAAGTGTACTCACCTTTGTGAATCTTTTATCATGAATGTCCTTGTTTCCCCAGTGTCCTTGCTGAAAGCCACTGCAAATCATGCACAAGAACGTCCCACTGTAATGGTATAATGGTTACAATGGGGGGTGACCTTCAGCCAGGTCGTTTGGCTGATCGGCTTGTGGCTGGTCTCTGCCAGCCAAAAATAAAATCCATAAGCTCAGACACAAAAAAGAAAAGCTTTGCGTTTCGCTGATGAAGGAACTGATAAACAAATTGAGAGCTCACTTGATGCAGTAAAAAAGGTTGTGTCTCAAGAATATCCTGGAAGTAAGGTTCAAAAAGCACTTGATACTTGCGGCGCAGAGGACAAACGTGTTCATCAGTACAGTTGAAAAGGACATGTGCTTCATCTTGAATTTGGTTGCAAGGACACCTGTCACACACAGAGGTACCATCATCCTGCCAAACAGCCGATTCAACTTTCAAAGTATGAGCACGAAGCCGGAACCTGCTCACATTACGCATAACTTGCTCAGGCAAATCCAAAAAAAGATTCCAAGGCAGGGGTGCATAGGTTTGGCGAGCGCTGCAAGCAAAAGGAGTAGCAAACCAAGCTTGGTAAGTAGCTAGTTTATTGTTGTTTCCCCTTGGATCCACTGACTCAGCTTCTCTCCAAACTCCTTGCAATCTGTACCTCAAGTCTGCACTAAAATCATTCATGGAAATGGCACCTCCTGACCTCACAGCCTGCTAAAAAATTTCAGAACCACGCAAACCTTGGAAGGCTTGAATTAACTGCGCTGTCCAGCACTTGTCATCCTTAGGTTGTAACTTCAAATCGGCTTGCATAACACGGCGTAAAGTACTACTATTTGTACCAAGCATGCTGTTGTACAGCTTGACTGCAGCTCTAAACCAATAGTGCTGCAGTGGTTGATGCCCACATTCTCTCAAAACAGCCCAGTTAATGGTAGTTCGCTTCACACCCAAGGTACCTTTCAAGAAGTTCAGATGCAAAGTTTGCAGAGCACTAGAGAACTCTTTGCCTGCCTGCATGAAACCTGTACCCCACACCTGACTCGCGTACATACCAGCTGGAATAACATACGTCTTTGCAAGCCACAAGGAAGCATGCGGCCTATCTGCAAGTGTGTGCTCACGTACAAAACGACGAATCCTATAAGCAGATGTAAGCATAGCACGAGATGCATTCTCTGCCGATTTAGCCATGTTCAAGGTCCTGTAAAACATCATGCCAAGATGTTTAAACGAGTCCTTATGAGCAAGAGTGTCACTGCCAATCGTAAAAACAGGGAGATTGATTCCTTTTGAGTTGAAGTGCACAACCTCTGACTTTAAGGTGTTGATAACAAGATGCTTCTTCCTAGCATACACATTCAGCCTGCTTAACATGGTTTGAAGTGCACCTGGCTCATTGGAAAGCAATGTGAGATCATCAGCATACAACATGTGGGTCACGCGAACATTCTCTGTGCCAGTTACTGCCCCTCTCACATCCTCAGCAATCAAGTCAACATCATTGATGTAAAGTGAGAAAAGGAGAGGAGAAAGAGGACACCCTTGCTTAACACCTCGCATAGGATGCACACGTGCAGTTTTTGCACCATCCTTCAAAACATACTCATCAGCAGCATACATGTCTTGGATAATCGACAGCAAAGAAGTGGGCATGCTGATGCGGCGGAGGTGTTGCCAGAGAGCCTCCCTAGGAATGGTGTCGTAGGCTTGTTTGAAATCTATGAATGTCGCATGCAATCTACTCAAGTTGTTTGATCGCACAGTGCGTGCAGCATGCTGCAGATGGCAAAGAATAAACAAAGGCTGAAGTGTATTACGGCCAGGATAGAAACCAAACTGAGTACCTGGTATTTTGTTAGCCTCCTGGCACCAGTCAGTCAGTAAAGCACGTACAACATTGGCATACATCCTATACATTGTGCCACTGACTGCCAACATGCGATAGCTGTTCGGGTTAAGCAGGGGCCCTTTTTTATACAGTGGGCTTAATTTTGCATGCTTCCAACAAGCAGGGATGCGTGCCTTGTCATGGAGCAACTTGAAAAGCTTAGCCACGAAGGGCTCCAAAACATTGACACTCTCTGTACCTCGCCCATTGAGTTTGGGCCGCAAGACAACAGCGCCTTTAATAAAAGGTGCAGCAATGACATCAAAACCAGAAGATGCACTCCCATTCATTTTCTTAATTTGATCCGCAACCAGACTGCGCATAGTGTCCAAGCTCGGTGTAGATACAGAATCAGGCTCAGGGATCCAATCAGCACGGGCACCTTGCCGCAACAAAACTTCAGGAGGAGGGTTATTACGTCCTAATGGCACTGCAATTTCCCTAGCTGAAAGACCTTGGTGCCCATGAAGGGGACGCTGTGGTTGATGTGTAGCAGGACGAAAATGCTCATTCAAACATACAACCCAAGCTGGTTCAGCCAAGGGTGTTATTTGCGCCCGCTTGGGTTGCCTCAGCATGGCATGCAACTCAGGGTTTCTACTGTAAAGCCTACCCAGGAATTCAGCCTTCTGATGTTTAGTGTAAGCACGTTTTGCTCGCCTAGCAGTAGCACGGAATTGTTTGTGAGCAAACTTGCAAGCATGCTCAGCTTGGCCGCTTTGCACAGCCTCCCTCAAAATCTTCCTTTTCTGTTTACACACAGCATCAAACCAAGGTAATGGTGTAATGTGTTGCCAATCATCCTGATCAGAGGACTCCCAGGCGTTTTAGGGCAGGCTACAGCCCAGCGAAAAAGACTCTTTTGTGGACTATGGACTATGGATCATGGACCATGGCGGTATACACCACTTATCTTCCTTCAGCGTCAGGATTGATGGGATAGGGCCCTCCGGTGTAGGTGCAACTGCCTGCCAGCAGACAGACAATGGTAAGGTCTACATTGTTTACATTGGGGTTTTGCTTTCTCTGACTCATTGAATGGCCTCCATTGACTCATCGGATGGCTTCAGGCAGGAAATTAGGCTGTATGACCTACAGGATGCTGACGGAAAAGGTAATGCTACATTGCTATATCCGCCTACAAGGGCAGCTGAGCAGAAACACTGAGGCCTGTAACCAGACCTGGCCAAAAAATGCTCAACTCACAATCGCTACCGGATAACTGCAAGTAACAGGAAAGGAAGGGAAGGGTTGCATAGCTGTATTTGCCTACTAGGTAAGATTACATTGCTATATCCGCCTACAAGGGCTGCTGAGCAGAAACAGTGAGGCCTGTAACCAGACCTGGCCAGAACAATTCTTAAACCCAAATCTTGGACTGGAAAGAAGAGATAAGAAATCATGTGTGTTGCGGTCAGGAGTTTGATGGAATAGCACGAGGTAGATTATGCTCACAGGCTTCAAAGTTGTTGGATCAGATAAATACTCATAACTTTTGATGAACAATGCACTGCTGCGTATGGTTCATAAACATTTATTTCGAATGTGCACATGCAATGCTAAGGCAGCTATGCTAAACCAGAAGCAGGTGCCTGTGATCAAACCAGGCCAACCAAGAATACGTACGTCAATTGGCAGGCAGCGACATGTTTGTTGAGCCAGCCTTTCTACATCAATTAAGGAAAAGCATCAGACACGCTCGTGAAAGGCTTCTTTCACTTTTGTCAACAAGATCAGGCATGGGGTACAGCTAGTAACCCTCCTAATCCCCATTCATTTTTTTCTTTTTGTCTCAGTGGAGGGGATGCATGGTGCCTCGGCCCTAGGTATCCTCTCTTCCTTAATTGATGCAGGGAGTTTTTCCACTGCCTAAATGGGTTTTACTTTCTTCTGCCGACTATGTGGCAATCTGGATAGCATGAAACACAGCTTCCTTAGATGTTCACACTCTACGCAAGGAGGAGGTACCCGGATCGAATCCTTGTGGCCGGGGTGGAGAAAAGATGCCCTCTTTAGGTGGGAGTCATTGGGAGGCTCTTTCCTTAATGCACGTGGCCGAACGGGGCAAGCGTAGATCTTTCTTCTTTTCTTTCTTTCACACCCTACATGCCAAGGCACGTCCCTAAATAAACAAAATACTGCAATCAGCCTCTGCTGTGAAGCACTCACTGGCAGCAAGGGCGAATATGGCTCGTTCCTTGTTGCTATGGATGCTTGTTATGGAAACTTTGAAAGGAAAAGGAAAAGAAAAAGCTACACAGGCGGCAAACACCCCAAGCGTTGTTTAAGGAAAAGGGTCATAATGGGTGAGAAAACTTCAACGACCACCTCACCGCCACGAGAACTCAATCTCGTGACTACCTCCGTCTCCGGAGGCTCCCGGGGAGGCACCATCTGCTTAACCAAGCAGAATCCTCAATCTCCTGTAATTTTGGGGACCCCAGGTCGAGGTGCGTGTTATGGAGACAAGCTCAAAGAAAGAAAGAAAGAAAGAAAGAAAGAAAGAAAGAAAGAAAGAAAGAAAGAAAGAAAGAAAGAAAGAAAGAAAGAAAGAAAGAAAGAAAGAAAGAAAGAAAGAAAGAAAGACTGCGCTTGCCAAGTCCAGCTGTGTGCGTTAAGGAATGCTTGCCTTGACCTTAAGGTCACCTGTCCTGAAAGACAGCCTGTCTTTCCCTGAGGGCCCCACCACACAGACCAATAGGAAGAGCAAGCATGGAATTGAAGTCCCTGAAAACATGTTTAAAAATGTGTAACCGGCTGGGTCTTCCCTTCTGGTAATTGCTCCTCTGCCCGACACAAAAGCTGCCCTGATGCTGTCTTTGTACGTTCTATCCCCAACAGAACAACTCATATTGAACTTGAATATTGCCCAGGTGCCAACCCCTTGCCTAGCCTGCAAACAGCATCCACCCAACATCGTGTTGCATGATGCTGATACCATTTGCAGACTTCGCGCCTGTAGCTCAAGCAACCCAAACAGAAATAGCAAGGTGACCTTGCACACCACCTAACTGGGCGTGACAGGCACAATCTACACTGACTACATCATTGCACCTAGTTTTGCTAGCTAGCCGCGTTAAGCATCCGCATGAACTCCATGTGAACGAGCGTCATGTGCATCTCATAGAAATCAAGTTCTGTGAAGACACAAGGCCAGAGCATCAATTAAGCGCGGCTAAGCAGCAACATGCTAACCTTTGTAATCTTATTAGCGCTAAAGCTAAAACTAATCACCCAATTCTCCTGGGTGTTGGTGTAACTATTTACACTGAACATACCCTGATGCAATCAAGAGAAACTAGGACTGTATCACCAACGTGCCACTAAGCTCGCTAAACAACTCCATGCCCATTCTGTTCATTATGCCCATGAACTAGTCTCCACACGCCGCGGTATTGAAAACAAGAGTGCTTACCACAGCCAGTTGGTACTAGAGCCAGGTGCTTCTAGTAACCCTCCAGATCCACATTAGTTTTGTCTTTCTTTCTTTTCTCGTGGTGGAGGGGGCTCACGGCTCTTTATGAGCCAATGTGTCTCCTTTTCCTTAATTGATGTAGGGAGATTTACTCTTCCTACGTAGTTTTTCTTTTCTTTTCTTTGCTAGGCCTTACCAAGCATATTTCAGGAAAGACAGCTTCTAAATTGAGTGGGACTGGGACTTGATCAACAATGTGCCATTAGAATTGCTCGTAAACTTCATGCCCATTCTGTTATATATGCAAACAAGCTTGTTACCACTAGGGATGCTAATGAACACGATAATGCTTCTTACAGCCAGGTGCTGGGGCCAAGTGCTTCCAGTAACCCTCTAGGTCCCCATTGGCACTTTCTGTTTTGTAGCTTTGTGGTGGAGGGGACTCATGGCTCTTCTGAGCCAATGTATCTCCTTTTCCTTAATTGATGTACTACACCTAGTAGGGAGAGTTTCCTCTGCATACATAGTTTTTCTTTTCTTTTCTTGAGTTGCCATGCACTTCAGATCTTAAACAATTATCAAATTATCAACACCAGGCACAAATTATACCCGCAGGGTTCTTCTGGTAGGGGGGTTGCGGGGGGTAAGGTAGACAGAAAGAAAGAAAAGAAAACTACTCAAGCGGTGAAACACTGCCCAAATCAATTAAGGAAAGGGGCCCTCATCCGATGAGAACTGAGTCAGTTCTTTCAGCTGGCTCTTCGCTTAGCTTAAAACATGCATGCACAAAAGACACAAGCTTGATTCTGCTGATACTTCTGGCTACTCTTACAATAGATGGCAGAGGCTAAACCTTATACCATACCATACAGTCCACTCCCCCAAACACCACTGTCAGTTCAGAAGTTCACAACCCACCCTCCGAGGAAGTAGAGAGTCTCTACTTCTAGTTGCCAACATTGAGATCAGCAACTCTTTCTGGAATAACCCAAAGATCACCCTTAAACATCAAATTAAAACAGCGCACAGGCAGAGTTTACACACAAAAACATGCCGTCAGATGATCAAGATGTCTTCAAGAAGTGGAAGTTCCACTTCTGCACGCTGCCCATTACGCAGCAAAATGGACAGAAAGAAAAGAAAAGAAAAACTAATGGAGGCAATGAAAACAGTCCCCACATCAACTAAGGAAACGATGGTACCTAGGGCCGAGGCACCGTGTATCCCCTTCACCAAGAGAAACAAGAAAGAAGTCAATGGGGGTCAGGAGGGTTAAGAGCAGTAGCCCGTGCCTGATCTTGGCAATGAGAGTTGAGAGGAGTCTTCTCAAGAGCGCATCTGGTGCTAACAAGTATATAAGTGTACTGGACAAAGTTAGCATGAAGCTTCAGAGCAAGCTTGATGGCTGTATGACTGTCAAGACCAAGTTCTTTAAGAGGCTCCAAAGTGTGAGGGGTGTAGATGCCCCCGCCTACACCTTACAGATGGTGTGGAGGGTGACATAAGCTGAGGACCTTGAAAGATGGTGACAGGGACCGCGGTGCTGCTGCTTGGAGGCCTCAAGCTGATACTTGGGGCTGGTGTCTTCACAGTATTTGACTTCCACAAGGTAGACGTGCCTCTGTTCTGGAGGGAGCTGTTTTGGAGGGAGCTGACTAGGGTGACAGACCTTGGAAGTAGGTGGAGTGGCTGTAGCTGGCGCTGAGTGTTCCCTATTTCCCCCGTGCCCCCCTCTGCTTCTCAATGGATACCGGGAATTGGTCCTTGGCACTCTTTTCATTGAAACAACTAAAATTGCATCAGGGCGACTAGGAACGAGTTTTTGTTTGTCAGGGAAACGACAAGGGAAAATGTATTTGGGAAGGGTTGTTGAGTATTCAGGGATCTGCAGGTTCTGTAAAGCAAGGCGATCTGCGCTGCCAATGTCCATGGAGGCAAACCCTGCCCTCGGAGGGCCTTTCCTGATACCTTATAGGAGGATTCTGCTAGCAATATTGTGGCGCTCAGTTACCATATTTGATATGGTAACTGAGTATTAATCACATTGCCCCTGGATGTATTAACCCTACAGTGAATGGAATGCATACCAATAGGCACCATGTTGGCCTTAGCTTCTGTGTTAAAGCCCTCAGCATGGGCAGATATGTTTCATCCTGGGGCCCTTATTGGTATAAATTCTTGCCAAAATGAGACTCCTGGAGCAGGGTATAGAAATTCCTGAAAACATAGGGAAAGAAATGAATAAAGAAAGAAAGAATACGCTTGCCAAGTCTGGCCGCGTGCATTAAGGAAAGGTCACCTGAAAGGCAGGGCCCCACCACACAGACCAAGAGGAAGAGGTCATAATTCTTTATTTGTTTCGGCTGTGGACCAGCTTGTTTCTGTTTGATTGATCTCTTCGGCACGATGAATTGCTCTGATGATGGTATCTGCTGCTCATTACTGTGCAATGTACCTGGGCCACAGTAGTAAGGACCAGCATTGAACTAGAACTTATCTTTAGAGCATTTAGCCACCCTCTAAGCTTAAAAGCCGCCCTCTAAGCTTATGCATTACATTACTGCACAATTGTTTTTGGAAAAGCTGATGCTCCAATTGCAAGGAGTCAAATCGTGTATTTTACCCCACCAAAATCATTCCATTTCACTGGAAGAGGACTCAAAGCTGCTTCTACATGCTAATCCACGCAGGCCTAATTGCAGTTGCCCTTATTTGGCAGATGCCATCCCCACTCATTTACATTGGTGGGTTGAGAATCAATCCTTTACGATAAAGGCTCAGTTTGTCATGTTTCAGCAGGTGCTTGCCATGCTGTGAAGGAGCTTCACAAGCAAAATGTTGATAGCAAGCTATAAAACTTTGGCACCCACTCTGCTGCACCTGTCTTGTTGGGGTGTTGGGGTTGGGGCAAAACAACAGCAATTTTGACAAAAGCTGCGGCAACAAAATCAAAACAGAATTGCAAATGCTTGTTCCCTTGATCTCATCAGCCATTAAACTCAGCACAGAATCAAACCTAGGGGCCAAAAAACCCTAAGGGCCCACAGCTCCACTCTGGGGCTATTTTCACTGTGCTGTTAAGTTTGTAATCTTCATGTGCTATGCTAACGTTAGCATGTTAACATCCTGCGTATTTAAAACAAGGGGAAAAGAAGGTCAAAGAAAGATCAAGAAAAGAAATTTGTGTGGCAAGAAAGAAAGAAAAAATAATCATTAATAATATATAATGCACTTGATTGAAATTAAGTACTGTGAAGACACGAGGCCTGGACAACAATGTGAGGCGACACAGCGGCAGCATACAGACCTCAGCAAACTCATTAGTGCTAAAGTTGTGGCTCTCCACACCATCCTCCTGGGTGGTGGTGGGACCTGCCTTACTGATCATACCTTGAACCAGTTTAAACAACTTGGACTGGACCATCAACGGGCCCATAAACTTGCTCAAAAACTCCATGCCCATTCGGTTCAGTATGCCCATAAGCTTGTTACCACTAGATGTGCTATTGAAAACAGTAATGCTTCTCACAGCCAGGTTCTGGAGCCGGGTGCTTCCAGTAACCCTCCAGATCCCCATTAGCTTTTTCTTCTTTGTAGCTTTATGGTGGAGGAGCAAGTGAATGGAACCTGGCGGGTGGCAGTCTTCGGACTGCTGCTCGTTAAGGAAAGGCAGTCTCGGTGAGGCCCTAGCTAGCTTGCTTGTTAGGGGACCTTTCCTTAATGCACGCAGCTGGACCTGGATTGCGTAGTCTTTCCTTTTCTTTTCTTTTCTTATGGTGGAGGAGACTCACGGCTCTTCGGAGCCAATGTATTTCCTTTTCCTTAATTGATATAGGGAGGGTTTTCTCTGCCTACGTAGTTTTTCTTTTTTTTCTTTTCTTTCTTTAGATTGCTTGAATGAGCTCTGCATGCAGGAGCCTCCTGAGGGTCTTCATGCGCATTGGACTGAGGACCTTCTGTAGATCTGGGACAAGCAGGATGCACTGTCAGTGGCTATGTTTGTGTGCTTGGATGTTATTTTGAGAAAGGTTTACTTACCTCAATTATTTCACTGGCAGAGAAGAGCAAGCTGCATATTCCTCATATTTGTTCATATTTGCTGGAGGATGTTCTTTGTGAGCAAACTGTCCATGATTGGAGAAGAGGCTTGGGCTTCTACTAGAATCACGAGGACATACCACACACACTTTAGCATTTCATTGGGCTCTATATCAGGCTGGTGGGATAAAGGAAACGAAACAAAGACTTTGTGAGCTATAAAAATAAAAAAACTAAGTTGGCAGAGGAAACTCTCCCTACATCAATCAAGGAAAAGGAGACACATTGGCCCAGAAGAACCGTGAGTCCCCTCCATCACAAAGCTGTGAAGTAAAAAAGTGCTCCAGCAGGAGGCCTAGTCTGGACTGTGGTGCGGAATTGTGCTTACTCCTGTGGGCCTCTTGCTCTTTCCTGGTTGGTGGACGATTTGCTGAAACGTTTTACCAGGCCTTTTTCCGGATGGTCGTGGTGGGTTTTTGGACAATTGCTGCCTCATCCAGGTTGCTCTGCTGAGCGCTTTCTAGGTTTGCAACAGATGCTTTACCAGGTCCTTATCAACACTTCTGCATCATCATTCATGTTTGGCTGGACTTTTTCTTGCTCATGTCCCTAATGTTCTCCGGTGGGTGCTAGGCACAAACACTTGTAGAAACTTGTTTTTTTATTCTGCTGTTAACTTTGAGAAAGCTGATTGAGGATGTTTCACCAGCGACCGATCAGCTAGAGATTCGGGCTGTAGGTTACCAATGTAAACCCATGTAAACCCATGTAAAAAAGTGCTAATGGGGATCTGGAGGGTTACTGGAAGCACCCAGCTCCATAACCCGGCTGTGAGAAGTATCATTGTTTTCAATAGCACGCCTAGTGGTAACAAGCTTGGTGGCATACGTAACAGAATGGGCATGAAATTTGCGACCAAGTTTATTGGCGCGTCGGTGGTCAAGTCCCAGCTGTTTAAACTGGTTCAGGGTGTGCTCAGTGTAGCAGGTCCCACCAACACCCAAAAGGATGGTGTGGAGAGTCACAACTTTTGCATTAATGAGTTTGCAGAGGTCTGCATGCTGCCGCTGTCCTATCTACTTATAATAAGATATAACTCATAAATTACTGATAGATTACTTCGCAGCATTTTGTGCTTACGCCTTTCCAGTCACAACCTTTGAGTGGAAACGCAGCGGTATCAGGGAAATAGGTGCCCATACAAGCTTCAAATCTGTAACAAATGAGATTGGCACACTGTACAATACTAAGAGCACATTATCCTGGGTTGCCTATCTCAGGATCTTACAAATTTGCGCGCTCAATTCCAGCATCTGTTTAGCCCCCCCAAGTAGTGCAACACGTCTTAGAGGCTCCATGAACCAGGCTGACGTCTTAGGGTCAGCCAAGTTTGTGTCTGCATGCCTGAAATGCTGTGTCATGAGGGAGTTTGTTGTTGATCTGAGAAAAAGTCTGCGAGGTGTGTGGAATGCTGATGCCTTGGCAGAACATGGTGAACACACGAACAAATTAGCCAAGTATCATCACTGGATGGCACTTCCTTTGAGACCCTTGTCTGTTCATGGTGCGCCCTTTTCTGTCCCCGGGTATTTGCATCTTGATTTGGGCAAGCGCGCACTAAGAAACATAGCACGTTTTCGCTGACATGCTCATACTCTAAGAGTTGAGACATCACTTTGGCAGGAGCACACATCAACTTGTGATAAACACTGTCCCCACAGGACCCGCTTTTACAGCGCTTTTACCCTTAAAAGCGCAAGCGCTACCACGCGGGGGTAGTCAAAACAGCCATGGATTTGACAAATTTTGATCGAGGAGTGCACGTAGGCGCTTGTAGTCACCTCGGCACTCGTCGGACTTGCGAGAAAGGCCTTAAATGTGCCATCAGAAGTGCAAGGTATGCAAAAGCGCGCTTTTGTGTGCCAAAAGCGCGCTTTCAGGGCCAAAAGCGCGAAGACAAAGCGCGCATGCACAACGGAAAACCTTCAAAAATTCTCTTGATTCTGTATATTCATGTTGCCAAGCACCTTTGGACGTAGTTTCACGGCCCTGCCAATCCAATCACCAGCTGATTTGCGCTTTTTCAGCAAAATGGACAGACACGCGCTTTCAACGCTGAAAGTGCAAGCATTTATTTTTGAAAGCGCTGTACAAAGCGCGCAGGATGTGCCTGAGTCCGCGGTGCAGAAATGCAAATGTGGCCCTCCAGTGCTTCTGATGTTGCCTCGCATCAGCGTCTCGTGCTGATGCTAACATTAGCTCTCTGAGCGAATGCGTGCGAACTTGTTTCTGGAGGCAGTGGCAGCAAATGCGCTTTCATGTCCCAAAGTGCGCTTTTACGGTTTGAAAGCGCACTTGAAAGTGCGTACAAAGCGCATACAAAGTGCATACAAAGTGCGTACAAAGCGCGTTCAGTCCCGAAAGCGCACTTTGTCAGAGCGCGCTTGTTTGGAGCAAGAAAGCGCGCGTTTTGTAGACAGAAAGCGCTCAAGTTTCGGTAAAAACTGCTGCTGTGCAACACACAAGCGAATTTTCAATGAATGTCACGCATGCGCCTTTCTGGTAGTAACACAATTTACAGTTAATTTATCTCGAACAGGTCAATGTTGCTTCGTGATTGAGTGATTGACCCCCGTGCAAATGATAGACCGTGCCAGAACTCCCTCTCCGCTCCTCCCTCTCCTCAATCCCCTTGCCCCTGGAGCCAAGGAGCAGCTGGAGCAGCTACACATGGCGCTGGCTCCAGCATCATCTGCTGGTTTTGGCAACTGCGCAGCATGCTCAGTCTCACTGCTGCATGCACACTGCCCGCTGCCCTCCACAGGATGCTCACTGCACAGGCGGGCACTGAGCATGATGGAGTATGCACCACTTGCATCTGCAGATGCTGTGCATGTGCATGCAGGGAAAACAGAAGGTGAGCAGGAGAAGTAATCCCCCTGAAAATTACCACCACTCGCTCCTGTCACACATGCACGCACGCACACAACACATGCACGCATGCACGCGCGCACGCTGATACACACACACCACATATAGACATACACACATTCACACACAATCACACAACCACACACACACACACACGCACACAACACACACGCACACAACACACACGCACACACACACACACACACACACACACACACACACATGTTTGCGTGTGCACACATCAGAGTGAACGTAAGATCACGAAATGGAAGAGCTGTACGCTGCAGGTGGCGCATGAGTTTGCTCACTTGTGCATGCGGGCATGCATGTGCACGAACTAACTCACACACACACATGCTTGCGTGCGCACACCTCACTTGTGCATGCAGGCATGCATGTGCACAAACTCACACACGGACACAAACACACACGCACACACACACATACACGCACACACACCTCACTTGTGCATGCAGGCATGCATGAATGCATGTGCACAAACTCACACACACACACAGTTACACACACATATACACGCCTCACTTGTGCATGCAGGCATGCATGTGCACAAATTGACACACACACACACACCTCACTTGTGCATGCATGCATGCATGAATGCATGTGCACAAACTCGCACACACACATATTTATACACACACATATACACACACGCGCGCGCACACACACCTCACTTGTGCATGCAGGCATGCATGTGCACAAACTGACACACGCGCGCGCACGCACACACACACACACACATGCCCGTGTACACGCATAGGACTGCACGCAACGTCACTAACGCCATCAAGTTGAAGATAGCCTGGGACATGGGCTGGAGACCTGGCCCAGATTCCGAGACAAAACAGCCAAGCAATGCTGGAGACAAAGTTTACTCTTGATGGTTTTGTTTGCAGCCTGCTCCTCCGCCGATAGGAGGTGGCGCAGCAGAGTCCTCAGGCAACCCTGACCCAGTAAGTGCATATGATGAGCCTGATTGGCTTACTTTGCAGGTAGTTGTGATTGTCAAAACACTAGAATGCGACTTCATGCAAGGCACAGTGATCTAAAAAATGATGTTGCCCACCTTCTTAACCGGTAAGCTTGTGCAGTAATCATGAACTTTGCGTAATGTTTCTCATGAGACAGAGTTTACTCATGATGGTTTTGTTTGCAGTCTGCGCCTCCGATAACAGGAGCTGGAGCGGCAGAGTCCTCAGGCAACCCTGCCACAGTAAGTGCATGCAATGAGCTTGCTTGGCTGATTGTGCAGGCAGTTTTGAAAATTGTTGATAATATTTGATAGTTTCGTGAAAACACTCGAATGCGACCTCATGCAAGGCATAGTGATATGGAAAATTGGTGTTGCCCATCTTCCTCATTGGTAAGCTTGTGCAGATATCATGAGCTTTGTGTAATGATTTTCTTGAGGCAGAGTTTACTCATGATGATTTTGCAGCCTGCTCCTCCGCCGTCAGGAGCTGGAGCAGCAGAGTCATCGGCCCCGCTGCAAACTGAGTATGCTGAGTGGTTGAGGGTGCCTAAACTGGTGCTTCTGCATCAAAAAAGTGAGGGTGGGGCTCTAGGATTGAGCCATGGGCATTTTAGGTCATTTTTGACCACTTCCAGGAAAATGGGTGCCAAAACGCCTGCTCTGGCCCAAATTTTGCCAATATTTTGGCTCTCAGATAGGTTTTAGCCCAATCCTGATCCATCGGAGTGAAAAAAAGGGGGGCAAAATTTGGTCCGGAGCACTTAGAGCATGGTCACCTGTGCGCACCTGCTAGGCAAAAGTGGTGCGAACGGGGAAACCAGGCAAGCACTGTATTTGGCCACAACCTGAGTATGAGGACTTGTTCAGCATGCTTTCCAGGTATGCCTGCCGAGTTTGGGGGCCCAGGTGAGCAGGGAGTGGCTCCTGGCGAGCAGTGACAGCTGGGCGTTTGACCGAAAAACTCCGCTCTGGTCAGCCCGCCTGAGCGTGTGCTCACTTGATAGACGCATGCTTTTGCACCTGAAGATGAAATTTGAAAACTCAGACTTACGTGTGAGGGCCTCCAGGCCGATCGTTTTCAAAATTGTTTTTAAATATTTTATCTGTCCCAGCAAAAGTGTCGCGACTCCAGATGGTGCAGAGGTTGGTCTGGAGTTTTTACTCGCCATTTTCCCTGCCAAAATTGAGGTCCGGGGAGCGATTTTCTGGACCCCCGCCCCAGCACCCCGGACCTCCCAGGATGTGCTCCTGATTAAGTGCCCAGCCATCGCTGCTGGTCAGGTAAGCTGAGGGGGGGCTTCCTGGAGACCCCGTTTTGGCAGGGGTTTTGCTTGATTTCAGGCCCCACACCCTGGGCACCCCCCGGCACAAACTGAGTATGCAGAGTTGCTGAGATAGGTCTAGACAAAGGTCCTGCATATTCAGAATCATCTGGTTGCAGTGGGGCATTAACTCAAACCTACTTGGCTAACCTGACTAGGCCATATCAGAATAGGATTTTTTAGTGGACCATGAGCACGCTTTCCTGACTGTCCACTTCAGGAATGCCCCTTGCCATCCACACAGAATAACCTTCAGGGCACTGGAGGAAGTGGTCACGACACGCATGAAGGCGAGGATTGGGACTGGGCAGCTGTGGCGGAGGAAGGGGTGAGTGGCAGAGATTTGGTTCTAAAATTGTGATTATGTGTCATCATCGAAGTATTCTTCAAAATAGGGTTTCTTGAATTGGAGGGAATTGTCAAATAATGCAATCGTAGGAAGTGCGGGTACTAATGAATTTGAAGGCGCGCACGCGCACGCGTGCGCACACACACACACACACACGCACGCACGCACGCGCACACACACACACACACACGCACGCACACACGTACACACACGTACACACACGCACGCACGCACACACACACACACACGCACACACACACACGCACGCACACGCATGCACGCACGCATGCACACACACGCACGCATGCGCATGCACACACACACACACACACGTGCACACACACACACACACACGCGTGCACACACACACACACACACACACACACACACGTGCACACACACACACACACACACACACACACACACACACACACACACACACGTGCACACGTGCACACACACACACACACGTGCACACACACACACACACACGTGCACACACACACGTGCACGCGCACACACACACACACACACACACACACACACACACACACACACACTGTTTGAATGTAGGAGAAGGAGCAAAAGCGTGCCATGGAGGAGCGCAAGAAAGAAAGAGCAAAGAGGGAGGCAGTAGAGGGGAGTGGTGTGTCCAAGGAGGCTTCTAAGATAGGACAGAAGAAGGGAGGCAATGGCAAGGGGGAAGGGAGAGGAGGGGGGAGTGGGAAACAGACAGGCAGCAGACGCAAGCCTGGAGGCAGAGGTAGGGGTGGAGCCTTGCGCACCATCAGCAATGAGAGTGAGACAGAGGAGGATGAGGAGGTGCACGCGGTGAATGAAGACTCCGAGGGGCTAGATCAAAGTGGCGAGGAGGAGCAGCAGCCAAACGCATTGGGAGTCAGCTCTCGTGGGAGGCATAGGAAGCCCAATAGCCTGCTCCAGCATATGTAGTCAGAAGGGGGCAGTTCGTGGCGGTCAAGGGCCCTTAGGGGGTACTGGTGTGACAGTTGACTTTTCAGCAAACATATTCAGCATGCTCCGTTCATTTGCCCTTGGACACATCTTATACGTTTGATTACATGTTGTGTTTGTTGACATCTTGTGTTGGCACTATGTGCTGAAAAGTTAAGGTTGGCAGGAGAACCTTTAGACCACGCGCTTTTATTAAAGGGCAATAAAAGCGCTCTTGAAAGCGCTAGTAAAAGCGCGGATTTACAGCCGGGACAGCGCTTTGAGAGAGCGCTTTTACAGCGCTTTCAGTGCGCTTTCCACGCGCTTTTAGGATAGGATAGGATAGGATAGGGTTACATAGCTGTACCTGCCTACAAGGGCTAAAAGCGCTGTAAAAGCGCTGTAAAAGACTAAAAGCGCTGTAAAAGCGCTCTCTCAAAGCGCTGTCCCGGCTGAAAATTTGCGCTTTCTAGAGCGCTTTCTGTGCGCTTTTACAGCGCTTTCCACGCGCTTTTATAAAAGCGCGTGGAAAGCGCTGTGAAAGCGCCGTAAAAGCGCAGTCTCGTGGGGACAGTGAAATGTGAACAAGGACTCCAAGATGAAAAGCATGCCGTGTTCCTTTGTTCTTGCGCTTCTGTGTGTTCTGTTCGAAGAACTTATGCACAGCTATTTTCTGACTTCCCCTCGTCTTATAGAATTTTTCTGGACGATTCAGGCACTTTCTACTATTCCCAAGCTAGCTCTGAGGATGCTATTCATTTCTTGCAGAAACAAACTAATGACACTTATCGTTTTATTTCCGATCTCATGGATATTTTTTGTGCAGTTGGAACAGTTGAGCAGACCGAGCAGCCAAACTACCTGGCTGAAGGTCAAACCCCATTGTAACTCATTGTAACTCATTGATACCATTTCCAGACTTCGCACCCGTAGTCTCAGGCTAGCGTGCATTAAGGAAAGGTCCCTTAACTAGCAAGCTAGCAAGGGCCTCGCCAGAGGTCCCTGAAAACTACACTAGCTACAGCTAGCCTAGGAGAGGGAAAGAGACTGAACTAATGAGGATCGGGCGGGGTGTCGGCCATGCCCCGAGATGCCCGGACTCTCCTTCTCCTAGTATCCACCTCCGCGCGCCCAGCGCCCCCCCCCCCCACCGGAAGCCCCCAGTAAGCAAAGAGCATGTCTGCCAGTGGTGTTAATGATAGTGGTTAGTCTCTGTATGGCATGACAGCTCAGCTTGGAAGCTAGGGATTTTGCTTTGTGTCTGGATAGGCCCAAATTGACAAGAGGTTTGATCGTGTACTCATTGTAAATAGTGCCAGCCACACCAATCAGGATGATGTGTAGAGTCACCTTGTTGTTCCTGTTTGGGTTCCTTGAGCTGCGCGTTTTAAGTCTGGTTATAGTGTGAGCATGTTGATTTGCTGCAGTTTCAAAAGTAATGTAGGGGTTGGTGTCAGGGCAGAATTTTATTTCAACAAGTTGAATGTCTCTTGAGGAGGGATCTTAGAACTTCTAAGCCTTGAAGGCCACCATTGTAAACCCTTGTAAACCCTAAGCCTTGAAGGATCAAGGTGAGCTTGTCTGTGTGGGATAGTTCTAGCAAAGATAATATCTCGTGCCAAGCAGAGTAGCCAGTACCATTAGTAAAAAACCAGTCTGGAATGGCTCGTGAGATGTTTTCTGGGACTCATTTCCCCTGATTCAGGAGTCTCTCATTACGGCAGGCATCCATACCAATAATGGATGAGCCAAACCTGCTTTTGCTAAGGCCCTTATCCTGGGGATGTAACACAGAAGCTAAGGACAACATGGTGTCTGTTGGTGTGCATACCACTCATAGTTGGACTTGGACATCTGAGGACATGATTAATGCTGTCCATATCAATACACAGCGGGCATCTTCCATCGGTGGAAGACCTATTGAATATAGTGGCATGCTTTTGTGTGTAGACTGTCCCTGTGCGGTATTTTATTACATTTATGTGTTGCTTAAGAGTAATTTTAGGAGTAGACCAGAAGGCCTTATCCTTGTAAACCTTGTAGACCAGAAGGAGTTGCTGACTTCCTTGTTAGCAAGTTGACAGCCTGAGGTTGGGCTGTGAGCTTCTATACTGGCAGTGGTGATCGGGGGAGTGGGTTGTATGGCATGGTTGAGCCTCTGCCACTGGCAGCTGGCAGCTATTGTAATGGTAGCCAGAGATATCAGCAGAGCCTAGCCTGTGCTTTTTATGCATGTGTAATTTAAGTTTGTCGGTCAGGTTGTTGAGGTAGTGGGAACTTATGCACAGCTATTTTCTGACTCCCCCTCTCACAGAATTTTTCTGGACGAATCAGGCGCTTTCTTCTATTCTCAAGCTAGCTCTGAGGATGCTTTTCATTTCTTGCAGAAGCAAACTAATGACACTCTTTTCCTTAATTGATGCGGGGAGTGTCTTCACTGCCTGCGTAGTTTTTCTTTTTCTTTTCTTTTCAGGTTGATTTGAGGATAGCAGGCCAGTACATTGACTTCATTGTACTGGCCTGCTACCATCAATTGATCAGGAAGAATCTGTGTGGCATCGTGAAGACCT
The DNA here is from genome assembly GCA_914767535.2 of Dunaliella primolecta. Lineage (NCBI taxonomy): Eukaryota > Viridiplantae > Chlorophyta > Chlorophyceae > Chlamydomonadales > Dunaliellaceae > Dunaliella > Dunaliella primolecta. The sequence goes on along the minus strand of OU611759.1, from coordinate 7,269,148 downwards.
TGTATTTTTCTTTGTGTAATCTTTGCCAAAACAATGTGTCTTACAGGTACAACAGCCCAGGCCCCCTGGACCAAGTCCTTCAGGAAGAGATCGGCGGCCATCTCCAAGGTACCTGCTTCTCTTTCTTTGCTTCCTCTCCTTTTCCTAAAGTCAAAGTAAAGCCAAGCTTGCCAAAAGCTTTCATTGATGTTTTCACGAGTGTAGGAAAGCTCCCCTGCTTTGTTGCCCTTGCTGCTGCTGCTGCTGCTGCAGCGGCCGCGTCTGGTTCCCAGCTGTGGGCCCCTTTGCAACCGCAATTCCGCCTGTGGTAATGGCTCCTCTGCTTACAGCCAAGGCCTCCAGCTGCCTGAGCTCCTCCTCAAACCTGCATCACCAAAATGAAAAAAACTGCCTGGACACACAGCCAGGCACAGCTTGCGCATCCGACTGATCAAAGAGTTGAAGGTAAAAAGGGTCCATGCATCCTTAAAACACTCGAGTGCAGCACGACACTTCTGTATTGGTGTGCTGCTCCCAAGAAAAGCATGCCCACACAAAAAAAGCCCGTGTTAAGTGGGTGCACACAGCATGTAGGCTGCTTCTTTTGCGAAAGGAAGGAGCAGGCCATGCATGCCGGCCAGGAATTCACTGGTTACCTCTCTCAGGTTGCTTGGTGAACACAGATGGGCCAATGAGTCCAGTGTATGTTGGGCATAATGACTATTACGCTGGTACGAGGTACAAGATGAGTACAAACAGGTCCAAAAGTAGAGCAAACGAGTATCATTCCGCCCTTCACGATCAATGCTGTAGAGTCATGACAACAAGCCAATGTATGAGGTATGCACACCTGCTAAAGCCCTCAATTGGTTAGCCAGCACTGAATGCATTGCCAGGATCTACAACGCCAGGTGCCCTATCCGGGGATACATTCATGTTAAGAGTAGGCATCAGGGAACAGGCACTTCATTCATGCCCCAAGACTATTGCACGCACAAGACAGGGCAACTTAAGCGTGCTATACTTGCAATCTTCACGATTGACCCGGGGCATCAGCATAAGCTAAATACACTTTGAATACCCTCCCCACCATGACTCTCCCCCATTCTGTGCAGTTCTTGCTGTGTTTTGATCAATCAATGAATCAAAATGCACTCTCTTCGGGCTCTGTTAGGCTGAGATCAATACTTCACTTTATCATTAGCGCCCTTTCCCCAATAACATTACGCTTAAGCTCTGCATCACACCAAATAGCACCTCACACATCCTTCTTAGGCACAGCCGTCAAGCATGCAAGCTGCTGAGCTTGATCGACTTCGGAAAGAGCTTAATAAAGACCATGCAGTTTCTGAGTTATACATACATACACACACACACATATATATATATATATATATATGTATATCAGTCATGATATGCTGACATGCAAATTCACCTAAGAGCTGACATCAGAGGGGGGCCACACACATGTGGGGCTTCCTGAGGCCAGTTCTTGAAAGCGCCTGGATGTCCCAGGACCAAAGTTTGTCAGTACAAAGAGGGCATGATTCTTAAAAAACGCTCATACTTTTGGTCCGGGGACATCCAGGCGTTTCTGAGATATGCCCAGATCAAGATCAGGTGAAAATTTTTGAAAACTTTGAGATATGCCGTTTTTGGTGATGCAGATCAGTTTAATAACCTGTGAAATTACATAAGAAAATGTTCTGCATATTCAGAATGCGCAGGAAGCTTCCAGGGGCCAGAGTGGATTCCAGAGTGCCTGTGAAGGAGGGGCAATCCAATTTTGAAGTGCAAGCTAGGTGCCGGTATTGGCAAGATTTATTTCACATATTATATGTATCACGCCTATAATGTCAGATGCGTGCAGGAAGGTTCCCAAGGGCCAGAGTCGATTTCAGGTTAAGCCATTTTGGCACCCTGTTGCAGCCTGACCTCTGATTGACCCCATTCCTTCGCTGATGTTTTTCAATAATTAAAATCCTACAGGTCACGGGGTTAAAATGGTTGTGATGGGGGAGCATGATTGACCCCATTTTTGCCTTGAAAAAGACTAGCTCCTCTCCCAGCCATTTGATGGTGCAGGACACACTCATGTGATGACCTTAGCAATGCTGCATGCTCATGTCTCATGATGGAAGCCAACTGACCCCATTCCCACACTTCAGCATACAGAGCTCTCTTTTCCTCTCACTGCCACATACACATGGGCACACCTTCCCAAAGACTTTTGATGAGGATTGTCCCACAGGTATATATAGGACAAACCTGCATCAAAAGGTGGTGAGCTGAAAGTTTTAGCAAGCCCTGAAACATTTGGCAGGCACTTAGCCAATGGCGACCCCCTCTGGCTGTCATCCAGGAAGCGTTCTTGCAACAAAGCTAGCCCGCTGGTTCATGACTCACTGTTTACGGCGCCTCTTCTCATCTTGGATTGTCGCCTCCAAGTTGCTCATGCGCGCCTCCCACGCAGCTAACTCAGATGGTGTTACGCTATCTCTGTCTGTCACCTGTGGTTCACACGCATCAAACTGCTCAGCTGCGCAGTTACATGCAGGGCTGGCAGTGCATGGTTCCACAGACTACTGCCCATCTGTGCGGCACGCAGACGTGGGCTCACAATCCTTGCAATGACAAGCTCCTTGTTCCTTGTTTCATACATCAGCATGCCCTGACACTGATGAGCACAAGCAGCCCCGATCTGCCACCACACATGATAATGATGAGGAGTAATGAGCAATGAGCGATAACGCAATGACACTGATGAGCTGCCCTGGTCTGCCTCAACAAGTGCCTGCACACTTCATGTGCACTGACCAGCTGGCCAAAACCTGCAGATCCTTCCTTTGAATTATCAAGTTGTTGTCTTTCTGTGATGAGTCTTTATCAACCATCAGCTTTGGTGGCAGAAAGTGCTGGCAGCCCCTTTTTGCTGCTTTGGGACCCCAGTGCCAGCCGGCAAACCGCACTTGCAAGGAGGTGCTGTGCGCGCTGCTGCATTCTATTGAAAAATAAATCAAGCATTGCACTTGAAGCATGCCAAGCACCATGCACAGTGCTGCACACATCATCTGTACCAGGCCACTGCAAACTTGTACATGCCACAGGTGCATAGTTTGGTGAAAGCCAGATGGCCCCCGCTCACTCTCCTTGCCTGAGGTTACTTTTAAAACGCCCACAACTCCATCCCGCTCATTCCTGAGATTAAGTGAATGTGACCCTGATATACCATGCTAATATCCTGCGTTAAAACAAGTGGATGGAGCTAAGTCACATGTTGACCTTTTTGCACCACTTATTTTATAGGCTGATTTTTCTTCAAGGGATAGAGCTGACATCCTGTATTTGGCCAACCAATGAGTCTTTCCACACCGTCTTTTGCCACAACATTCTCCTAGTAACAAGACATCAAATAACCGAAAACCACACATTTTGTGCAGTGGTTGATCTGGAATGGGAATCTGGTGGTGAATAGCAGAGTTCACGCCACGCCAAGCCAGATTAGGTATGTTGCTCCCAACCCTGAATTGTCAAGCTCTATTGCTGTTAAAAAGCTTGCTTTACTACATCTGAAAAAACAATTTTAACTGTGCAAAGATGGGGGTCCCCCATGCAGAGAGCATCTAAAAAACACATCCATTCTGGAAGGAACTTGCCCGCCTATGGTATTAAGCAATAAAGAGAAGTGCACATGCACCAATAGGAGAACTGAAAGTGCCTCTCACCATATTATGTGGATGTATTTCATGCGGTCAAAAGCATTGCTCCGTGTGCAAGTGCAGGCACAGTTGTGAGAGCATGGGCTACAGGAGCCATCTCACCTTTGTGCATGGCAAGCTACTCATGCAGTCAAAAGCGTTGCTCCATGTGCAAATGCAGGCGCAGGTGCGGAAGCATGAGCTCAAGCCCAAAGTATAAGCGCAATGCCACTGCTGTGCATAGGTACTTCTTCATGCTGCCTCTCCAGAGATCTCAGCTCTGTGCAAACGCAGATGGGTGCATGAGTGCTAAAGCTGCAAGATTCATCTCACCGCTGTGCGTGGGTAGCTCCTCACACTGCCCACAGCGCTGTTGACCCCACTCCTCCACCAATCCGCGTGCGAGCCCACCTCTGAGGGTACTGGTCGATAGACCCAGGGCTTGGGCATGACCGGAAGTTGCCTCAAAGTAGACTCTGTTTGGGCACACACACAATGTGTGGTGGTGTGTGTGCATGGTGTGTGTGCTAGCATGGTGAGGCGTGCGAACATGCTAGGGCTGGGCACGACCGGAAGTTGCCTCAGCACGAACTCATTTTGGGCACACACCAGTGCTTGTTTTTCCGTTTTGGCAAAACCAAGATGTCACAACTGTAAGGGAAATCCCCTCTCTTGAGAAGCGCTATCTTAATACTTTTGCCCCCCAACCAAGCCCGCCAAGATAAGGTAACAACTTGTTTCCCTTACATGCTGCATTCTGCTGTGCCTCTGCGCATGAAATACTTCAAGGCAAGCACTTCTTGAAGTTCATCTGATGAACTTCATCATCATCTCATACGCTTTGCATGAGGACCAGTCCATCAAGCAAGAAAAGTTTTAACAACCATGCACCTCCAAGAGTTCAAGTTCAGAAAGACCAAACATCCAAGTCATATCAATCCCCAAACTAGCACGTCCACCAAGCAAACTGCACTTGACCAACATTCCCTTATAAACCGTATCGTCCACGTTTCTTTTTTGCATCTAGCCACCTGCCATTTGCATCAGGGTAGGGAAACGATGCGAAATCATACTCCATGCTCTTAAACCCGAGCACACACGTTACTAACGCGCTATAGGCCAACGCCGATCCCTACACGTTAGTGTGCTTCTCCTTCATAGAATTGCACTGAGGACTTTTCAAACACTTCAGAGCAGAAAACATCCGCTCATCCTCTACTGAACCAGGCACCATGACAAACGAGCTCAGCCAGCTTTATCCACTCAGGGCATCTAAAGGAATCAACCACTGGTGCAGGCTCTGAAGCTTGCTTCTTTTGTGCTGGCTCCTGCTCATCTGCGCTGCTGCTCAACTGATGCTGCTGTTCCTTCGCTCGGTGCTTGACACTAAGCTCGTCATACTTGATGGCGCCAATCATTGAATGTGGCAAATGAACACACTCCCACACCACACTTGCATCCTGCCTTGCACCACTAGCATCCTGCCTTGCGCCACTTGCATCCTGCCTTGCACCACTTGCATCCTGCCTTGCACCACTTTGCATCCTGCCTTGCACCACTTGCATCCTGCCTTGCACCACTTGCATCCTGCCTTGCACCACTTGCATCCTGGCTTGCACCACTTGCATCCTGGCTTGCACCACTTGCATCCTGGCTTGCACCACTTGCATCCTGCCTTGCACCACTTGCATCCTGCCTTGCACCTCCACATTACACACCATCAACATCCATGCCATGATCCTCAAGCCGCAAGTGCCTATCATACTCCTGCAGCCAGCAAGCCTGGAGCTTGTTGCTCACACCGTGCAAGGACGACTTGTATTCACCGGCACTGTGGCCTTTCCTTGTTCTACCCATTGCATTCCTTAAGTTACTGGGTACAGGTCCCTTCAGCGGTCTAAGTGGGAGTCAAAATGGTCGGTGCGCCCCAACGGGTGTGTGTGTAGGGGGGCTGTCCTAGCATGATGAGGAGGTGTGCTTCATGCATGAAATATTTGTTTTCCAGGGCATGCATGAAATATTTGTTTTACAGGGCATGCAGTGTACTTATGGGTGCCTGTGTTGCAGGCAGGCACATTTTTAGGGGTGTTGGAGAGGTTCAAAGAAGGGATTGTAACTTAAAAGATTGCAAAGCATGCAGCCTCATCGTGCGCAACAATCTTGAAAAGCACGCTCTGCCGCAGTCTCTGCTCCTGGAAAACGCACCTGCGGGGGGCATCCAGGCCCGCCCAAAGACTGGACCACCCATTCCATCCCCATTGTTCTTTGCACACTCTGCCGCAGTCTCTGCTCCTAGAAAACGCACCTGTGGGCGGCATCCAGGCCTGCCGAGCTTCCTGCTGCTGCGAAGGCCCTCCCACCCCATTTCCCTGTGCACCCACTCCGAGTACTGGCCCCTTGCCCCAAAGCATTTGATGGCTCGAGGGAGGACGAGAGGCCCCATTTGCATTTGCAGGATTGTGCGCCTGGAGGGGCCCTGCTGGCGTGGCACCCCTGCCCATGCCCTGCAGGTGCAGCGCATGTACATGTGTGTCTGTCTGTCTGTATGGGCACCGCACCCTTGCCCATGCCTTGCAGGCGCATGTCCATGTGTATGTTGCATATGTGTATGTGTAGTGCATGTGTAGTGCACGGTCGCAGCTATGTGCACAAGTTTGCATGGTCTGTAAGCATGTTTGGTCAACGCTCTGAGGATGCAAAAGCTGCAACGCAGCGCGCGTGCAGTGGGGCGTGCTGCCTGCCGAAGAATTGAAGGGCAGCACCGTAACCATGACAGCAAGCTTGGGAATTTGATCTCCTGTCAGGGCACCTGCTGCTTTTTCTGTCTGTGTATG
>OU611759.1:7067637-7257637 GCA_914767535.2 Dunaliella primolecta | reverse complement strand
CACATGCATCCACCCAGAGTGCCGGTTGCAGCCACACGATCTTGCGCTAGAGCAGTTCCAAAACAGGGCAGAAACAGCTTGGGTGTTTACGTCTGCATACACTCTTTACACTGATGGCCTTCTACAGAAGATTGTAGCTTATGCAAGCCAGGTGCGCTAGCGCCTTTGGGTGTTGCCCAAGATGTGTGTTGTTGTTGTTGAGGGCTGAAGAAGACTTGTAAGATGTTAGTTCCTAACAACATACAAAAGAAGTTTGGCATGTGGAAGAGAGATCATGATTAAGGTCTTCAAAGGTACACCTGAATGCCTGCAGGATTGATGTCTGTCCTCAGAGCGTCCTTGATCCTTATTCATTTGCATGCACCTGGCAATATGCTAGCACATCTTGCGGATGTCCTGTTCAAGGTTATGTGCTGCTGTGAGCCTTCTGCCCAACACGCTTGCAAAATACAATGAGGGTGTATAGCATGCGAGCTGGCCTCAGCATGATAAGTTTGAATTAGTTTTATCAAGTCGTGCCTTAATTGCATCAGCTGCTTGATCTTCCAATTCTCATCAGACCAACGCTTCAACATGCTGCCCCCTCTTGCATGGAAAGCACAATGGTTGCAAAGCAGGGGCTCATCTGAATATCACAAGCTTAAGTGCAGGTCCACCTGCTTGATATAAATCCAGTCATGCTTGTTTTTGCCATGGATTTTGCAGAGTGGAAGGCGGATTGCCTTGGATTCGGCGTCCCAGGAACTCGTCAGCTCCCAGCGATCTGCTTTGTGCGCCCTCCTTGAGCAGGGCTGCATTGATGTCTGCATCTGCAATGAGGTGACTTCTCCTGACACTTTCTTTTGTATTAGTTTTGAGGGTGTTTCTATTCTTGGTCCATGGCCAGTCAGTCGTGCAGGAGGCAAGGAGCTGCTAATATTTTGCCATGGGTGTACAAGATTACATGATTGTGACACACTGTGTTGCTCCCTAGAGCACACACACACACACACTCACACACACACACACACACACACGTAAGCACGCACGCTTGCATGCATGCACAGGATGAAGCAGCGCAGCTAGGGCAGAGCCAGCCTGCATCCACCGATCTTCGTGCGCAACATGAGGGATCAGAGTGGACCAGGAGCCAGCCCCATGCTTTGCCACAGCCACATATGCGAGCCCTGTCTTATTTGGCTCAGCAATGCAAGATTGCTGCTGTGGTCACGCTGGGATCCCAAGGCTGCCTTGTTTCGCCAGGTATGAGGACACATGTGTGAAGTTTGATTTCAATAGCAATACAAGGGTGAGATTCATGTCCAACGGGGGCACTGGTGCGAGCTTCAAGTATGAGGTGTAAGTGTGAAGTGAGGTCCAATGGCAAATGCCGTGGATGTTATCAAATAAGCTGGTCGACGTGCCCATCACGTGCCCTCGACACGAATTCATCGTGCAGTGAGGATGAACCGCCTGAAGTGGGCTGCCCCTTATTCCAAAAAATATAGTCCAACTATTGCAATCCAAAAAGGCAAGAAAGGTTCGAAGATATGTACTTTATTTCCATGTGCACATTGTAACAGTGCAATTAGCAATGCAAGTCCAGGCGGTGCAACCTGACATTCTGGGTTTCTCGCCTTGCCAACAACGTTGCATTTACATGTAGGTACAGCTGCAAGTCAAGAACAGCTGCAGGGATTTGGGAGCAAGCTGACTGTGCCGCACTGCTTTTTCCCATCCATGGATGTGAAAGCTGTTGACTGCACGGGCGCAGGAGGTGAGGCAGTGGAAGGGCAGCAGGACCCAGTCTGTCACAAACCTCTTTGATTGTCAATTCCTCTTATTGAGCCAGCCAAGAAAAACGCACAGTAAAGTATGCCTGAAAGATGATGAACCTCATCATCAGGTTTTCAGAGCTGTGCTCAAACACCCTTCCCTTTTTGTGCTTTATATTTGGTTTGCAGATGCATTCTCGTCAGGGTTCATTGCTGGTTTATGCAAGGGAAGAACGCTCAAGCAATGTGCACATTTAGGGTGTGCAATGGGTGCAGCGGCAGTTCAAGTAGTGGGATCAGAGCTTGATGGGGCAGCTTGGCAATATTTTCAAGGTAAGTCAAATGTTCGCAGCAGAGATCCTCTGCAAAACACCAGAAAGGCAGTATTTGTGCACGATGCTCCTTGCCACATTTCCTGCTTTAATTGATTGTTTGTTCCAAGCCAAGCAATACCCACTTTTCGCCATCAATAACTCCCTAAATTCACGCAAGCATCGCGTCCTTTTACCCGCAGCAAATGCTGCACCAGCCGGGCTGTCAATAGCAATATGACCTCCTTCGCTGTGGACGGCTTAACCTGCTCACCAGCTGCAGCCGTTGTTTTTTTACCAACTGATGATGATGAGATGAATGCAGTCGTGCTGGTATAATTGCAGCATGTGTGTGTAATGTGTGTGTGTGTGTGTGTGTGTGTGTGTGTGTGTGTGTGTGTGTGTGTGTATATGTGTTCGAAACATCGTAGCTGAAAGAGATACCGGTAAAAGTTTATGATGAGTGAAATTAATTAGAAAATTCGTTGGGATTATTCAAACGGAACGACCTCCTCGAATTGGCTTTGGCATTTTTGAAACATTTAGATCCGCCTTCAAGGAGAGAGGCAATGAGGTAATAAATTATAAAACGATAATAACGATCGAACAAACTTTATACAAAGCGAATACTGTCTTTGAAGATGCTGCGGAAGCTTTTTTCCCCCTCTCAGGGTCACAGAGGGCTTATCATGAACCCTAAAGCGTTCAACCCATACCCCTCTTTCACTTATGGGAGCAGTGAATATGCCACAGAGCAGCCCCCTAGCAAGCAAGAGCATGCGGGAGACCAGGTGTGTGGAGGCCTATGATCAAAGCCTCATGAGGACGTCCTCTTATCGTGTGTGCTTTCCAGCCGTCATCTGCCTGGATGTAAGCGTGCATTTTGTGGTGCCGTCCCGCCAGCGTGCAAAAGCACTTTCCCACTGAGTATGCGGAAATTATGTGATGTATCGACTGGCAAATGCAGCAGCCAAAAAGGTGGTTAGCAGAGGAAGAAGAAACCTTTGGTGAACGAATTACGCACTTGAAAACAGGTGTGTGGTGGGACTTTGCCTTTTGGATGTGCTTGTTGACAAGTTGTGTTGGAACAGGCTCGAGGCAGTTTTCCTCCAAACGCTCACCACCCAAACGCTCACCACCCATCTTCACCTACTGAGGCTTTGCGATTTTTGCTCTCAGAGGATCTTCCTCCACAATACGTGAATTTTATGAAGTCAGGCTACCTTACAGCTGCTCAGCAGCTGCGAGATCAGTTGTTGCACAGTGAATGGGTCGGAGGTCCCTTTGGTAATTGCTGGTTTTCAGCCAGCCTGCTCGTTTATGCTGGTTTCGATTTGCTCCTCCTCCAGACAACCTATTGCGCATAGAAGCACTTTAATTAAATAAGTTGCCAATCTCAGGAGGTGGAGCTCTTGCCGCTCGACGGGCAGCAGTTGCACACTTTGAGCAAGAATTGGTGCGGAATGTAGCAGGGAAACGTGTGCTGGGGTCTGTTGGATGCAGCCATCTTTTTCACACGGCAATTTGAATCACACATCCTGCCTTGCGCCCTATCGACTCTGTGCAGGCTCAACAAGGCATGATTTTTGATCTTAAGGATCTACCAAAGCCAATTGGAGGCCAGAGTATGTTTTTTTACAACGCACCCTTTCTGCGCATCTGCATGTGCGTTCCATGTATGCAAGAGGACAATGGCGCCAAAATGGTTGAAGCCTGTTGAGACATGCAAAAATCTCCACATGCATTATGCTACAGGTTCCATCAGTTCTGATAGCGTACATGATACAGGGCAAAAAGTGGAGGCAGCTGCTGAAGGGCAGCCACAAAGCAAAGGCAACGGTTGCAGCCCCACAAGCATCAACATGATGCAGGAGCAAGCACTACAGGATGCACAACGGCACAAGCCGGGGGCTCTACCATATGACCTGCTGACGATCCTTTATGCTAACCCCTGCAACTTAGGCTTGGTACAGGTGCCTGCATTTCGTGCTTATCTTGTTTTCTGGGGTTGGAGCAACGGAAGCATCATCATCATCATCAGCAGCAGCAGCAGCTTATATACAGCTAATAAAAGATATTTTACTCTACGCAACTGAGTGCTTTACACCATCCCACAATTTTCCTTTGTTGTAGGATCCAGTTCTTCGCTCTCGTCTACGCTCGCACATGGTGAGCAGTTACAAAGCAGTTTCAAGTTGTTTGATTGAAAGGGAAAATTTTGGCCAGGGCACTGCTGGCAGGCGTTTTTGTCTATTCTGTAACGCTCGTAGAGTGCCAGGAGAGGGCCCCCAATGCCCTTGTATGATCAGAATTGGAGAGCCTCCTGTAGCATTACCCTCTGGCACATAAATGAAAGCTTGCCTGCTGCTCCAGGTTATCCTTCTGGATCAGAGGCGATCAGCAGAAATAAAAGATGCAACTCTCAGGTAGGCAGAGGACCGTTGTGCCGGGTGCCCATCAGCCTGCACTGCCTGTGATATGTTGGGCTTGGATTCTTCAGCACGGATTGATGCAAATCGTACAACCTTTAAAGGAGGTGGGTTTTCCTGCGTAGATACAAACTTGACTTATCATGCCTGTGACGTGCCGGGCTTGGATTCTTCAGCACAAATTGATGCAAATTGTACAACATTTAAAGGAGGTGGGTTTTCCTACATAAATACAAACTTGACTTATCAAATCCTTCTCTCAGAGATTTGTTCCTATTACAAAAGAAATGCTCATTACTATTGACTCCTGTTCAATCCATGCTTTGGCTGGCCAACACAGCAACATCTCTTTTATTTAAGCTCAATCTACAATGTGCGCAGGGCTGAAGAAATTGCGGGCGTGCTCAAAAGTGGGCCATTATCTGCACTAGATGCTTTGAAGAAGCTCCTCCCAGGATGGATGAGGTAGCAGATGGGTCATGGAGTGGTAGCTTCATGGTTGACTGTGATGTAAGGCTTTATATTGAAAAAGGACTCCATTCGGGGGCACCTCATATGCTTTACTAGTTGGAGGACAACAGTCTTGCAGGTTCAACAAGGCGTTGCATTCATGAAAATTCCCAACTCATCTTGTCCCTATGAATCACTATGAAATGACTTCTTATGAAGAAATTGTTGGCAACAAGTGTGTCGATACTACTGGATCCAGGCAACTAGCTACACAGGATGACGCAGCTTACTCTGATACTTTACGCATGTGCTACTGGAAAGTCCTTCCGTAGCACCCCCTGGCTTGCCTTTGAAGATGAAAACATCTGCGCTGGACACCAATCAGCATGCATTAAAGAAAGACCCAATGGTCTCTATGCGCTGACACTACGAGTGAGATCCACCAATTAAAGGCAAACCAGGATCAACCCAACTTATATGGATCCAGTGGGCTGTCGGCCGTCCGTTCAGGCGTGCGCCCTGCCCTCGTGTAAGCAGCCCATCTCATAGCCCACCCCCAAATTCTATTGCTCAATTAAATGTCATGTTTGGTGTTGATGATATTAGTCAAGGTCTTAATAGCGTAGCAGCGTGAAGAAGGGCTTTTCTTTTGGATAGACCAAATTCACACAGGGGGCTCATTGTATTGCAACTGCATCCTAATGAATGTGAGCAACTACTATCAGGATGGTACATTTTGTGGATGTGCTACTACGCTGTTGTTTGCCTCTAAGGGCTCTAGTGCGTCCAACCCAAACTGGCCGTTCTCCGTGGTGTGGGTGGGATCTTGAAGCGCACCAGTACCACACAGGCACCCTCTATAACCAAAAGCATCATGATACGGTCCGCTTCAAAAGATCCACGAAGATGCTATGCCATCTTCCAGGCTGTCATCCATTGGACAGCACGCTCCACATGCTCTCAGGCTGCCAAAATCATTTCATCTCCAGCATGAAAACTGAACGCCACAATGTTGCTGGCAGAAAGATCATCAAAGCTCTTAGTAAAAGCCCTTGGGAAGCAGGCTTGGACAGTACAGACCTAGGAAGTAATGATAGGTTGGCGCAGCACAACCTTCAATTCTTTGCACACGCCTTAAACAGAACTTTGCCCCCTTACCTCTTTCCTCAAAGCTTCCCTAAGAGATCTAGACTCACCTCCGGCCGTCCCGTTGCTATACTGACTACCCCCCACCACGCCAAACCCACTTCTTCTTCTTCCTCGTCCTCCTCACGTATTGTGTTACGTAGCAGGCCCGGCACCTCACAGAGGACCACAGCAACCCACATAGAACAGCCCCATCAAATAAATGCACACCAGCGGCACGTACACTTAATTAAAATCAAATACTATCAAGAAACAAGGCATGGGCAACAGTTGGAAGCGGCAAAGCGGCAGCATGCAGACCTTTCCAAAAATATTAGTGAGAAAGCTGTGACATTACTCACCACCCTTCTGGGTGTTGGTGGAAAGGAAGAAAAGAAAAGGAGAAACTACGTAGGCAACAAGAACGCTCCCTACGTCAATTAAGGAAAAGGAGACACAATGGTTCAAAGACTCATGAGTCTACCTCACCAGAGGGTAAGAGGGAAGCTCGTGTGGGTCTGGTGGGTTCCTGGAAGCTTGCGGCCCCAGGGCATCAGAGTTGAGTGTTATTGATTTCAATGGCACGTTTAGTAGAGGTAAGTCTTTGTGCATATTGCACAGAGTGGGCATGGAGCTTTCGTGCAAGCTTAGCAGGCCTTTGCGGGTCAATCCCTGTTTTTTTTATTGATCCAGGGTATGGGCAGTATAGATAGTCCCACCCACACCTAGAAGGGTTGTATAGAGAGTGATCTCAGCACCTTAAAGTTGTTGACACAGTTGTTTGTGTTGTTGCGTGAGGCTTCTAACTGGGCACCAGGCCTTGCATCTTCACAATATTTGATTTCTATTAAGTGGATATGGTGGTTTTGGATGTTTAATTCATGAAGTTGCCTGGCTGGAGTTGTGGTGCTTCTTACTACTTCATTACGTCTTATACTGCGGGGTGTTAGTTATGAATACCCCGTAAATAGAAAAAGTAGGCCTCAACCATCAACGAGCTTGAAAGTAAAATCCATGCACATTCTATACAGTACCGTGACGCCCTCAACTTTTTGCCACTAGGCGCGCATTGAAAATAAAAAAATACTTCTCATGGCCAGGTTCTGGAGCCGTGTGCTTCTAGCAACCCTCCAGATCCCCACTAGCACCTTTGTTCCTGCTTTGTGGTGAAGGGGACTTAGGGCTCTTTGGAGCCAACGTGTCTCCTTTTCCTTAATTGACGTAGGGAGAATTTCCTCTGCCTACGTAATTTTTCTTTTCTTCTCCATGCACAAACAATATTTCCTGAAAAAACACAAAGCATATGCAACTCGTTGCCGTATGGAGTAATGAAATACAGCAAACTCTGTCCCAAAACAACTCACACTGGCTGGGAGACTTGAAACTTGAAAACCCATAAGGATTTTGGTACCATAATACCAACTAAGAGGTTGGAAAGGAACAAAACAGAACCTCGTCCCTTAAAATTATAACATTTGGAAAAAGAACTTGCATTCTTACATCTATGTAAACCAGCATTATTTAAAGGAAAGGCCCTCAAACTTGGTTGGTTTGGTTGCTCCTTAATTGATGTAGGGAGAGTTTTTTCTGCCTACTTAGTTTTTCTTTCCTTTTTCTTTCTTGGTTGCTCCTACAGCTTCGACTTTTGCTTTTCACTTTTATCTGGCTAGCAGTACCTGACTCCTGGCTTAGAGAATCGCTTTTGCTATCAAATTTGATAGCGAAAATGAATGCAACTTGGGTCTTTAAAGTTGATTAGTGGCCTTGATTAGTGGCCAAAAAAATTGATTAGTGGCCATTGATTAGTACTAATTTACATTTAAAAAAGCTTGCTCTCAAGGCAAAACATTTCCTACATCAAGGATAAGAGGACACCCATACTTGAAGTGGAGCTCAAGCTGCTGAATTCGTCACAGGGTGTCATTTAAGAGTCTTGTCACAGGGTCATCATAGGTCTTGGCTCTTCTCCTGATCGTGATCGACCTTCTCTTCTGGTAGATGACGTATTAGCAGAAATCTAAAATTTAAACAGGACCCTCTTTACCCTATGTTTGGGTTGTGACCACTTTTTCCCTGGTTTCACAAGCCAGAATGTGGATGCAAAGCTGCAAAACGTTTGAGGGATACTTGTGAATATTAAAATGGAAAACCAAAAACTGTAGCCGTTAGTACTGGACTGAAAGTAGAATTTGATTCTGGGAGATTTGACTAGCATCCAACATGTCAGCATAAATAATAAGGAATAGAAATACAGCTTGTGTGGTTGAGTCGCTGCGACAATGGGCCAATCCGGGGAGCTGTTGCACTTGTTGAGCCGCAGCTTCTCCTGCTATGGTCAGTGCTGCTCTTTGTGCAGCTTATTTGATGGTTTCATTCAATTAGATGGGAAGACTGCTTGCCTGCTGGCTTACAGATGTGAATGGGCCTCACAGACAGCTAGCTGCTGCACACAAAAGAATTCTGCCATACCGCTCTCATGCACAGTTGCCAGCACGGACACCACCAGCTGGGAGAGCAGCAGGCAGACATCAGAGTCTTTGGAACTCCTGCAAGGAGCCGGGATGCATGGGTGCGCTTTTGCTCTTATGCGTCTTGCGCAGCACGATGCACACGCCCCTCTCTTTGCGTGGTGGCTGAAAGTGCCCGGCCTTAAGAGTGTCCGGCTGCGAGCTGCCAATGGATTATTGTGCTGGGTCCACCTCCCATGTGCTTTGCCCTCAATGGCCATGATGTGACATGACCTCCTCTCATTGATGCGCAGGCATAGTGGCTTGCAAGCCATCAAAGAACTGCGGCCCGTCATTGCGTGGGAGGTAAGCACTTATGGGAGTTGAGCAGGCAACCCCTCTGTTCATCTTCCAATGCCTGGCACGCCTTCCACGCAAGGACCGCCATCCACTTGCTTGTCCATGCTCACCACATGCATGTCCGTTCAGTTCCCTGCGGGCTTGTGACTGGATGTTAATGAGAGTTTGCAATGAGCATGAATGTCTCTCTGTGAGTCGTGCTGATCACCTTGCTGAAGCACAGTGTCCTACGCCTGTGGTGCAGTACATGATGCCGGACCAATTCTGCAAGTGGTACCGCTTTGCCTTTCATCTCTGCAAGGAGCCACAGCGCAAGCATGTCCAGGTGTGCTTCTCTGGTTCACAGCCTTACAGCAGAGGCACAATACCTAAGAAGTAGGTCTTCCTGTATCCATGCAGGAGGAGTCTAGGGCTACAATATCTGCCCCCTTTCGAGCGCCTGTCTGGCAGCTGTTTCTGCGCCACAGGCTTTTACGAGTTACACACATATACACACACATACACATACACGCGCACACACACATACGCGCGCGCGCACACACACACGCATGCACACACACATACATACACACATACACACGCACGCACACACACACACACACACACACACACACACACACACACACACACACACACACACACACACAAACACAAACACAAACACATTCTAAATGCACACTCTTCAACCTCCCCGCCCAGGTCAATGTTGCCATTGAGGCTTGGTCAATGATCATGGTGGGCCGATTTCGCCTGTTAGACAAGTGGCTGGATTTTGTGCGACAAAGGAAGAGTACCATGCGAGTGATCAGTGAGGACCAGTGGCGTCAGGTGGGTGGGGCTGGGGTCGTGAGGGTGTCCTCAGGTGTGTGTGTGTGTGTATGTGCATGCGTGCGTGCGTGCGCTTTGCCTTGCATCTTTCTGAACTCAAATAGAAACCCCTCCTCCAACACCAAGTCCTTCCACATTCATTAGTGGGGCATGACCTGCACTTGCTTCTGGTAATTTTCTTGAGATTGAGCACAGATTTGGAGATCAGATTTGGAACCTGTCTTACTATTCTTTGACAGCTGCATCTCGGCACCCTTCTTTTTGTTCTCACCCCTGCACACTATCATCGTTCCAGCATCTTGAAAAATGTGTATGCCCAAGTATTTGTGGCCGGAAAGCTATGGTGATATTTGCCATTAATCCCCCCTTGGAAAGAAGTGCATGTCTTTCTGGGAACTCTCCTAGTTCTGGTGCTGCAGTTGCACAAGCGGTAGCATCATGAATAAAGATGTCTGTGCTTTCCCTGCCTTGCTTGTTGTTGCAGCTCTTGGACTTCAGCCGTAGCGTGTATGAGGACCTCAGCAACTTTGACCCCAATGGCGCTTGGGCATGCTGCCTGGATGAATTTGTGGACCATATGCGAAACACACGCTCATGTTTGTGGGACCAGGTGAGAAGCAGTTGTAAATTGCATAGGTCTTCATTATTTTTGATCCTTTGTCCCTCTTGTGAAAGCAGGAAGAACATTATACTTAGAAAATTGGAAAGAGTGGAAGGTTTCAGTGAAAATAAGACATACAGCCTGTTCCTTCCCCCTTTTTTTTGGCAAGCAGTGCCTGAGCTGGAACACCTGTTGCGTCCACCTTTGCAGTCCTGCCTCTGCTAAGCCTTCAGCATTGCTCGTCAGCTTGTCCATGTAAATCCACAAAGAGAATTCAAAAAAGACATTGCTGTACGGACATCACTCTGGTACATTTGCATGCCCCGTTTCCTCAGCCTCATTCCTGATTTTACGGGCGTTTGGATTGTCAGTTGCTCTTGTGGGGCATTGCCTCAATTGTGACCCTAACAAAATAAGACCTTGGATCCAGCTGTTGCACTGCATGCATGTCCCATCCATTTGCTGCTGCATGCATGCCTTGTGCACACTACCCCAACACTTCCTGCCATATGTTGCTGCCCATCTGACAGAGGCCACCACAGAGCGTGCTTGGCTGCCCTGGCATATGGTGCCCACCGACACAACAAAACCTCAGTCACATCATTGTGTGTGTATGCCTCTTTCTGCCGCCTGTCCCGCTGCTGCCCGTTCCACAGACTCCAAACAGCATGCTGGAGTTCAGTGGCATGGGGTTCAGTGGCATGGTGCTCTCACTCAGTAACTGATGCAACATGGCTTTTTTACACATCATCATCACCATCATCATCAAGTTCCTTTGCTGCCATGCTGCTGCCTGTCCCACAGGCCGCCATTCTTATCTGAGATTTGAATGGGCCTTTACATCAGTTTGGAATGTGTGTCCTGCAGGCCACCAACAGCATGCTGGGCTTCAATGGCATGGACGACACAGCGCCCATGTGCATGGCGCCTGTGTCGCCTCACTGCGGCAGTAAGCGGAGGCCGCCCGACCCGGTGCCTGTGGACCCTGTGTGTGACCAGGTGTGTGGGTTGTGTGGGTGTTGTGGAAGTTTGGGCCGCCTTATCCGGTGCCTGTGAATCGTGTGTGGGACCAGACATGTGGCTTGCTTGGATGGGTGTGTGTGAGGGGTTGTGGGGGCTCATGGAAGCAGAGGCTGCCTGGCTTGGTTGCTGCAGACACTGCCTGTGACCGGGTGGATAGGTGTGAGTGGAATTTTGGTAGGGGGTGCATTGGAGAGGGCGGGCCAAGAAAAGGGATATTTTTGACCTTGTTTGTGGACACGGTGTGGGACCAGCTGTGTGGGTGTGAGTCAAAGGGGGGTTGTGGGTGTGTTATTGGGAGGGGCTTGCTGTCGCCATTGCCAATAAAGCATGAGCATGCTGGATCCCACGTCTGCTGCCATGAGCCAAGATCACACACGCTAGCATCATGCATCACGCACATGCATGTGCTTGCCTAAAGCTTCATGTGGATATGCTTGCATGCGGTTATTAGGGAGCTCTTTCTGCTACACCCGCTTTTTTCATCCTCTTGTCACCAAGGCTGGACGGGAATGCTTGTCTGAAGCAGCCTGGTGTGCTTGGCACGCATGCTGCCCCCCACTGTCCTCCCTATGGAGTGCCTGCTAGAACAACCAAAACAACCTCCTAACATCTCTGTATCTGTATATGGACTGAAATGCTTGTGTGGAGCAGCCTGGTGTGCCTGGCACTCACGCTGCGTTCCGCTATCCTCTTTATGAAGTGCCCCCTACAACGCCTCTGAACCACCTCTCAGTATCTGGACTGAAAAGAGCTTGTGTACGTAGCCTGGTGTGCCTGGCAAACTCGCTGCCCTCTGCTGTCCTCCCTCTGGTTGTGCCCCTCCTCCACAGTGCTGCATATCATGAGCAAGAGCCTCGCCCCACACCTCTTCATAAGTTCTAGCGCATTGCAGCATGCCATGCAGTGTGTGCACGGCAGGACAGGCGGCTCATGCTAGTGAGGCTGCCTGCATATCCTGGTTGACATTAGAGCTGGGTTGCCTGCTTGCCTGTTCCATGTCTGGATCTAGGGCTACCAGAAAAAAAAAAACAAGGGGCTGTTAGAAACACAACGGGCTACCAGGATAAACAATGCCAGGCAGGACCTCACTGTGCAAAGCAAACCAAAGTGATGAGTTTGTTACCAAAGTCGGTCATTGTAGAACTATGTGAGGATCTTCACTCATGTGCAGCCATGCCGTGGGTCATCTGCGCACATCAAGCACACAGAAGCGCAAGCACACAACAAGACATGATATGTGGTCTGCTCCTGAGGTGGACCAAAATGAGAGCAGAGCTTGATGAAGTTTCTGTCCTTAGGTGACTGTGTTCCCACCTCGACATACCTGCAACATCCCCCTAGGCATGACTTGCCCCACCAGCTGTGGCACAGCACAAGCAGTGCGTCACTTGGGCATATGTAGGACGGCGTATTTGCATCCTGCGCGCAGCTGGGCGACATGTACCTGCTCGCGCCCTGCATGCAACTGCCGACATATCCTTTTGCTTGTTATCATGGCAAACGTATCTTACAAGCAGGCCTACTGCCACATCCTCCTGCTTGCCATCATGGCACATGTGTCTTACAAGCAGACCTACTGCCTCATCCTCCTGCTTGCCATCATGGCACATGTATTCTGCGAGCAGCCGAGCAGCATCCACCTCGTGCAAGCTGAGCAATGCACACAAGCACCGGCTACAAAACACCTGCTGCATGCCCCCAGGCAAATGTCAAGTGTGCGTGATGGCCCGCACCTTGCGCGCACATGCTTCCACATCCATCTGCTTACCAGCATGGCATGCATCCTGCATGCAGCTTAATAACATCCACCTGCCCCACTCCCATGTGTATGTATTTTCAAGTGGAGTGTGCGTGTGTGCGCGTGTGCCCCATTCTTAAGTGTGTGATGCCTTGCATCCTGCGCGCAGCTGAGCAACATCCACCTGCCCCACTCCCCCGACAACCCCCAGAACAAGTTGTCCTCCACCCCCGCCCCTCAGCCCGCCGTGGCACAGCCCACAGCCACACCCAAGCGCCTGTGCGTGGAGCAGCTCGCATCCGTGCCAGCTGCACTGCCATCCCCTTCACAACCACTGCCATCTACAGGAGCTCCCCACCCACAGGGGAGCTCTGCTGCTGCGGGGCACAGCAACCATGCGGGCCAGCACATTCATGCAGTGCTGCTGCCACCTTCACTGGGTCAGACTCCACAGCAAGATCAGCAGCAGCCTCTGCATGAGAGCCATGCCTCAAACTGTGCCCGCTCTCCTGGCCAGCTCCCATCCCAACCCCTGCAGCCCAACAACAGGCAGCACCCGCAGGACCACCACCATCAGCAACAGCAGTCTCCGCTGCAGCATTCACCTGTGCCGCAGTCGCCGCTGCTGCAGCAGCAGCCGGGGCATGCGTGCAGCTTGCTTTACCAAGCGGAGATGGGGGGCCTGAACCCCCCCTTACACCAACATCAGGGGGCCTGCATGTCTTTGGATCTACCGGTACGGCTATGCAAATAGTGGTGTGCAGTGTGGCCTTCTTTTGGTTTTTTGGGTATCCTTGGTTTGAGTGCTTTTGTGTGCTCTACAGCGGTGCAACGGTAACTGGACTGTAGCGTGTGTATGGTTGAGAAGCAAAACTGGGGAATTGTCCGGGGCAGAACGCCAGTGAGCTCAGGCAATGCTTTGTCCACTTGTCAGCCAGTCGGGGAGGGGAGTTGAAGCTGCCGCACGTGAAACTTCACGCCTGCTTGCTTGAGATGTGAAGATTGGGCACATTGTGCGCATGCTTACTTCTTTTTGAATTCTTGGATGCGGGCATGCTAAGCACTGAAGTCCAGGCAAAAAAGTAAGGAGTGATCCACCTGAAATGACATCATCTGTTGGTAGTCAAAAAAAGTTACTGTAACCACTGACACTACATGCTGGATTCAGGGAATTCACTTGGAGGCATGCAGAGCATATTATGGGAGGCCATATTTTTAGGGTGTCCATGTCAAATTTGATTGCCCCCCTGCCTGCATGGGCTTTGAACCTACCCGGCCTTCAGTCCCCGCTCGTTTGCCCTTAATTGTCATTGTTTGTCAACTTGCCTGCCCCCCGTCCCCCTCTCGCCCTCGTGCTTGCTAGCCAGACTGCAGAGATTATGCCTTCAGAGTCGCAATGCCCTACACTAAACCCAACTGGAATTTTGTCAGAGTCCAGTGATAATGTGATGAGCCCTTCACATTCACTGCTCTGTGCCTGTGCTTTGCCAGGATCAAGTACCAAAAACTGTATAAGTACTTCTGAAGTGTAGGCTCTTCACATTCACCACCCTGTGCTTGTGCTCCCTTGCCTCAGGTGCTGCATATTCCTCAGAGGCGGCACGTTAAGACGCGGAGGGGAACGGGTGTAGCTGACCTTGTACAACAATCTGTGTCAGACGTGTTTGGGTTTGGCCAGGGGAGCTAGGTCCATCCAAGACAGGCGTTGGCCATCATACCCACACTTTCTGCTTGCACATGATATATGCTGTCATTTGGGTGTGCGTGGTTTTATAGAGTGGGAGGGGGCAAGATGTCCATGTGAGAGTGGTGTACATTTCCAAACTTCTGAGTGAGAGTGGAGGGAAATATTGTTTATCATGTACAATGCTCTCAGGGGCGCTTATTTCAGTATTAAGCATGGCTAACTTCCAAGCTCGGTGCAAGTCACAGCCAGACTTGCTCCCGTACACAGGTTAGATGAAATCTGTTCAGTTTTGGTTTGCGTATTTTCCTTTTGTTGGCCTTTTGGATCTGCTCGGCTCTCTTGCAAGGGAGGTCAGAGTGAGGTACTTATGGGCTGCAGATGGGCATTGTAATCTATTTTGCCGTTTCCTAGGATAGCTAGCCTTTTTTACTCGCATAACCAACAAGTTCTTGCTTAGTTCCCTTGTGCATCTCAATTTGAAGCTTTTGAATTTGTGGGTTGCTGTTGCTGGTCATTTTTTACTCATGTTGTAAAAGCCTCATTTTGAATGAGTGGATGGGCTTTAAAAATCGTTGGGGACACTTCCTGCAGTATGCCTTTCCTTCCCAGCAGCATAACCATGTGAGTGCTGACCATAGAAGCAGCCTGAGGTCTATACTTGGGCATAAGAGAGGCCCCTAATACAAAACTTGTTGCAATCACTGCAGATGACAGGCCGTGCTCAGAGCAATGAGGAGGAAGAGGAGGAGAATTTCAAGAGCGGTGTCATTTGGCCATTGGCAGCCCGACGACCTATTACATAAGGTTACATAAGGTTACAAGATTACGATGGGATTTGACCTTCAGCCAGGTAGTTTGGCTGCTCGGCCTGCTCAACTGTTCCAGCCACGCAACAAATATCCATGAGACCAGAGATAAAATGATAACATATCATTGAAGTCTCATTATTTTGCTTCTGTAAAAAGAACTCATGACTAGCTTCAAGCTATATCAAGTTAGATATAGTATAAATTGCCTGACTCGTCCAAAATAGTCAAAGAATAAATGTGTGAAATTCATTTGAAGAGAACACATCATGCGATAGGCTCGCAGGAACAAAGGAACACAGCATGCTTTCCATTTTGGAGTCCTCCTTGGTCACGTCTATCACATTCACTGATACTGGCAGATATGTGTTTCTGCCACAGTGATGTCTCAATTTTCAGGGTGCAAGCATGTAAATGAAAGCGCGTTATGTTTCTCAGCTTATGCTCGCCTAAATGACCTCGTTAGACCAAAGCCCAGTAACACAACAGATCCCCAGATATTCCGGTTTTTCTGTCTGCCATCCCATTTACACCGAGGAAGCTATGACTCAGGCCTTACGCCATGCTATCATAGCATAGATGATCTACTCGGCCATTCTCAACAAAGAGGCCACTGCTACTTTCATATTCCTCCCTGTATGGGGACAACACATGATAACTAACCCCTATTCCAAACTCATCACTGCCTATCCACATCTCTGTTATGAATTTGGAACCATCGCTCATACCAACCTTTGCTACAACAATCTACAAGCCTCCATCAACCAAGAAATACCCCTTTCTCAGCACACCTATTGCAGTCTGGAACACATGTGTTTCAGACTGTACAGCTGCAAGAATTCATCTTAACAATCACAACCCAGCTTGGCTACAAGGCCTGGCTTCGGCTGTACCAGAAGTTGACTGGAAGCTGCGCAGTATAGGCAACCATTCTACTCTCAATACAATGCATGCTGATATGCCTGGATTCCAAAAATTCCAACGCCTCCCCTCTGACAAATAACAAACATCTAGAAACCCAACCTATCCACATATAAGTAATCAGGAAGAACCTTTTCATAACTTTTCGTTGAGGCTCTTTTGAGACAGGGTACTCAAAACAATTGGATGCCTGAGCCGGATACAGTTGCTGTGCCTTGCGAGGAGGAGATGCAAGGGCTGGTAGCCATGCAGATTGGGAAGATGAATGGGCGTGCTTCCCCTGGCTTTGATTGTGTGGCTGCTCCTTTTATCAAATATGCTGCTATGGTGCGCCCGCGGGTCAATGGCCGGGGCACTGAGCGAGTGAATGTGCTTGTGCCATACATTGCCCGGCGTTTCAAGCTGTTCTATGACAAGGCTCACATTCCTGAATGTTGGAAGAAGGCTAAGCTGACCCCCTTGTACAAAAAGGGGCCCCTCATTGAACCAAATAGCTGCCGCATGCTGGCTGTCAGTGGCACAATGTACCGCTTGTATGCTAATGTGATTCGTTTTCATGTCACGGACTGGTGTGTGGCCTCAAACAAGATTCCAGACACACAATTTGGCTTCTACCCTGGAAGGAACACCCTCCAGCCCATCTACATGTTAAGGCACCTACAGCATGCTGCACACACAATCAAGCCTGAGCAAACTAGCCGGCTGCACACTGCATTCATTGACTTCAAGCAAGCATATGACACCATCCCTAGGCAGGTACTCTGGCAGCACCTGCAGCGCACACGCATGCCCACTTCTTTCTTGTCCGTCATTAAAAACATGTACAATGCTGAGACGAGCACGCCAATTAATCAGCATCCACCTCAGTGGACTCCACCTAAGAAAGGAAGGGGAAAGCATGTTCCATGAGGACCTGAAAATCATAACCAGAGCCCTGTCACTGCATAAACCACCCCCCCGCAACCTCTCAAACCTCATCACATGTATTATACAACCACTCATGGGCCTTGGTATTAATGGAATGCATGACCTCACATCCCCCTGCAAAACCATGGTTATCACAGTGGCTCAACTCCAGACAAAATACTCTGGGGTTAACACCAAATGTAAAATGGCACTTAATAGACTGGCTGCCCTCATCAACCTTCCAGCCACCGAAGAGCTTAACACTGCTATTGTCCAAAAAATCCTCACCTGCAAGAACACTGAAGTCAGAGTCCATGCGGCCCACCGCCGCATCAACAATACCCACATAAGTGGCCTCATTGATACCCAACTCAATGAAGAGTTTAACCCCTCCGTTAGCATCCATGCTCACCCTCAAAGGAACGAAAACCGATCAATACAGGTGGTACCTACACCAAAACCTCCCTCCACAACACACTACAGACATGAGATTACTGGGCGTCGCCTCCTAAGGACACCCAATTCTCGTCAAACTCCTACAATATGTCCTTCTAGTACAAACAGAGCACACCCAACCCATCCTGTGTCACAAAACACTAACCAACCCATTACTATGCCAGCCAAACAGCAAATCTGCCCCCTTACACAGGAGGTGATACCCACTATTGTGACTACCCCCATAGATGAGCCACCCAGTAAAAGAACGCGCTCCCAGGGCAGATCCACCCACCACTCCCCCGCTCACACAGCTCACACCACCATTCCATCCAATGTCCTGCCTCTCACGAAAAATGTCAATTTAGAGACCACTAATGCTGGAACCTCACCTCCTGATAGCGCTCCCACCATTCAGGCTAGTCAGCCTGGTCCACACAACGAAGATGGACCTCCCAGCAAACGCACACGCTCAGCTAACAAACAAGAATCCAGAGGTTCACAGCAGCACCTGTGCCAGAACACTCAGAAATCTAGTGTTATTCAACAAAATGGCGTGCCTTCCATTCCCCATACCCATTCCAACATCCCGAGCAGCTCAAATACACAGAACAGTATCCAGAGTCATTACAGAAAGAGGAAAGCTTTGCTTCATATAGAGGCAGAACTTCAGACCCTTACCATCTACCCTCTAGCTCCAAATTGGCAAGGAAACAATGTCTGGAGGTACAAAGAATATTTATTGAAAAATCTGGCTCAAGAAGCCACAGCCAACCACGCCATTAATGCTGTCTACTTTAATGACATTGACGTCACACATATAGACGCATGGAGAATCTATTTAGCCAAGAGAAAGGAAATGAGCAATGACCCCTCATCCCAACAGAAGCAGTACCACACACACTACGGGCCAATGATAATAGAGAAGTGGCCCACTTCTTCAAGTGGGCTTTGCCCATCTTCAAGAAAGCTGGCTTTCAACCAGCAAGCATCTGCACAGCTGCTCTCACAGACAATGAGTGCGCATGTTGCCAGATATGCAACTACCACGGAGGCCTGGAGCCTATCAACTCGGAGCCCCCCTTCCTCGACATGTATGTCTGTGATGTGTGTGAACGTACCTACCACTGGAAATGCATGAGAGAACTCGGATGCTATAATGATGGCCAAAGGCAAGAGGTCAATGTAGCTGAAGCCTGGGCCTGTCCCGCCTGTGCTAGCCTCAGCAACGAAGACAAAATTAACAGAGCATATAAGTCTAAAGAAGAAGTACTTGAGGTTCTTTGGCTACCATCATGGGAACCAGAAGGATTAAAAAACTAGCTGGCCCATCTTCGACCAGCGCATACAAGAATTTGAATCGCAGCTAAGCAATCCCAACCTTCTCTTACCCACAGCAGAATCTGCCCTCTCCAACCTAGAGAGGCAAGGGTTCAACAAATCTGACACAAATAGCACCTGGAGCCAGAAATTAGACATAGAACTTTGCAACAAAATCATCTTTGACATACACCCTACCAATCCGCAAACGGACATCAAACCCACAGGCACATGTGAGTTCTGGGTCCAAGAAATAGATCTTGTCAAACACAATCCAGAACCTTTTTCAAATCATCCCCCAACAGAAACGCCTGAAAGCCCCACACCAATTATCCCACCTACCCTCACCCTCCCTGATACCTACAAATCAAGAGTGGCCTGCATCTACAATACAGATGGCAAATGTGTTGGGATGATAACCCCTCAATGTTTTGACGTCCTTTTCAAAGCTTTCCAAAGGTCCAAAGCAGAAGGTCTGCATAATAACATCTGCCCCCCACCAGCAAGCTTTACATCTGAGGTCCTGGGGCTCCTAGCCCGCAAGACCAAACTGGAGGACAAATACCAAAGCAAAAAGATTAAAGATTCCTTCTCACGGACCCTCCCACCTCACATTCACTCTGCCTTCCAAAAATGGGCACAAGTCACCCAAGAGAAAATGGCCTCTCCCCTGGACTATAACGCTCACTACCATCACTACTGGAGCTCTGATCCCCGCGACGTTTTGTTTGGTGCCCACTACAATTCTCTCTCATCCAGGTTTTCCGGGATGTCTATCTGCCATCCCATCTGTGATGAAAAGTCCATGAAACTAACACTATGACATGCTATCTACTCTGCCATCCTTAATACAGAGGCTACAGCCACCTTCATGCTTTTGCCAGCAAGTGGCAGGCATATGATAACCAACCCATACTCACAACTCCTCAATGCCTACCCACGCCTTTGCTACAAGCTAGGGACCATCCCTAAAAGCAAACTTACCTATGACAGACCCCAATCCTGGGTCGGCCAGGAAACTGCCCTACCCAAGCATACCTGGGATTTACAAATTATTGCAGTTTGGGATACAGCTGCAAGAATTAATTGAATAATCAGAACCATATCTGGCTTCAGGATCTAGCCAAAGCCATCTCTGAGGCCAAATGGATTATCAAGAACGTTAGCAACCACCCCATTCAGAATGCAAGACACAAAGTGGTGCTCGGGATAAGGAAATGTGAATAACTCCCCCTAGACATGAAACAGATTTCCAAGGGCCCCAAAAGACCCGCTTCAGACATTACTGTTAATGCTCCTTGTCAGTCCTATCCCAACCTCCAGCTTAAAGTTGCAAACTGGAGGTCTTGGGCCTACACAGACGGCAGTTGCCAGGTCCAGAACGGCAAGACAGTTATAGGGGCAGGTGTGTACCATCCTATGAGTGACTCACAAAAATTAGTTGAGCCTAATGGCGCTGGTATTACCAATACCATAGGAAGAGCTGAGCTGGCTGCCATTGCTGCTGCGCTCACTCACGATTACACACACATTGCCACAGACAGCCTTAGCTCACTTCATCAACTCAGTAAGCAAGTCCTGTATCCAAAAAAGCATAGACATCACGTGCAAGGAGATGATTTGAAGAAGATTTCAAACCTTGCCCGAGCCTCTCAAGGTCACATCTTTTTCTACAAGGTCAAGTCTCATGCTGGAATAGCTGGGAATGAATGCGCAGATCAGGTTGCTAAATACCAGGCCTCCCTCAAAGATGGCAACCTAACTGATACTGGTCTCCCTAGCGCCGGCCCAGGAGGAAACCCCTTCCACAATACAATTTGGCTGGCTCGGGAAGAGACAGATCCTAGGCCTCCTCAATCCCACCCTTCTTCTCCTCGTCTGAGCTACCTCCCAGACCTTAAAAATGCTTTAAAATCCCATATGCATGCTAAACACAAGCTGGGCTATGCTGACAGAAAGACAGGCTACTATACTTACTACCAAAGCTTGCTACCTCACGTAAGCAAGAAAATTAGCAATTCCTTTTGGAACATGCCAGGTCTCTCAACTCGAATGAAACGCACCGTCTTTCAATACCGCACAGGCACCCTATTACAGTCAGAAACATGCAGTCCGATATAAGGGGGTTACAAGGGGGTTACAAGGGAAAAAAGGCCTCAGTCAAGACGTTTGACTGCTAGCCTGTTCATAAATACACATGAGATCATGAAGAAAAAAAGGAAGTTTGTTGTTATCCTGGTTTAGAAAAGTATTGATATCCTGGGAATTCACATGGTGAATGGTGCCTAGACAGGACATCCTGTGGGAGATGTGGAGGTGTAGGAAAGAGAAGTTGTGCTCGAAAAGTGAGGCATACTTTTGACGGAGAGAGCAGACCTGGGGATTGGAGCATCTGAACAACACATGTTTTTCATCTTGTATGTCATCAGAATCACAGATATCACAGACCGGAGAAGTACTATTGGACCAAGTAGCCCGTTCAACTCGGAGAGCGTGTACCCGCAGCCTGAATCTGGCAGTGTTGCGAATGACATGATGGGGAAGATCCAAGTACATGTATTTAGGCATTGTATAAGGTGGGTGAATGGCATGTGCATTTCTGAGTTGCAGTCAAAGCGAGGTCATCTGCATAAAGCATGTGAGAAACATGAAAATTTGGTAAGCCTGTCACCGCTCCTGTTTCCCCATTTGTGATGCAGCCAATGTCATTAACGTAGATTGAGAATAGGAGTGGTGACAGTGGGCACCCTTGTTTAACTCCATGCGTTGGCTGGACACTTGCCCGTTTATCTCCGTCAATAAGGATGTATTTGTCATCTCGGTAGAGGTCTTTAATGATGGAGATAAGCTGGCTGGGCATCTGGCATTTGTGTAAGTGTTCCCACAATCTGTCTCTGGGTATTGAGTCATATGCCTGTTTGAAATCAATAAAGGTGGCATATAAACGTGGGGAGCCTTGAGGTTGAAGTATCTGAGCTGCATGCTTCAGGTGCCTCAAAATAAAAAGTGGCTGTAAGGTGTTGCGGCCTGGGAAAAAGCCAAATTGACTGTCAGGAATAATGTTGTATTTTTCACACCAGTCTTGAACCATGGAGCGGAGGACATTTGTGTACAGGCGGTATAGTGTGTTACTGACTGCAAGCATCCGGTAGTTTGAAGGATGTGTCACAGCGCCCTTTTTGAATATTGGAGCAAGTTTGGCAGCTTTCCATGATGAGGGGATGCGAGCAGTTTTGAGCATAAGCGTGAAGAGTTGTGAAATGTATGGAGCCAGCACATTGTGATGTTCAAGACCTCTGCCATGGCGTCTGGGGACAAGTTTGCACGCATGTTTTATGAAAGAAGGTAGGACTGTGTCAAAGCCAGGTGAAGAGGAACTGCTCATGTTGGAAATGTGCTTAGAGACAAGGGAGGTCAGCTCAGCTTCCCCAGGCAGATTGAAAGGGTGCGGGCCTGTGCCCCCGAATGCTTCATCACGCAAGCCATGAGTGTCATTGTTGGAAACAGAAGGATGGTAGAATAAGTTGTTGATATGATCCTGCCAGGCCTGCTCAGAAATAGGAGTGGTATGGGAGCTCACAGGCTTCTTCAGAAGTTTGTGTACAGCCGGATCTTTCTGGAATAACTTGCGCATGAAATCTATAGCTCGAGTGCGGGTATATCGTCGCTTAGCACGCTGCAGAACAGCTCTGTACTCTCTGTGTAGTTGCTCACAAGCGTGCCTGGCTTGCCCAGTCTTCAATGCAATTGAAAAGGCCTTCTTTCTGGCTGCACACACATCATTGAACCACTCAGGCCGTTTGTGATTTCTGTTGCGCACCATTTGCTGAGAGCGAGGTCTAAGGGCAATCATACCAACATCCGGATGTCTGGCAGCATTAAAAATCCAAGACTTCAGGCAGGTACATGCTCTTTCAGCATCCTGATCTGTGACAGCGGATTCAAAAGCCTCCCTGCTACTCTCATCCCCTTCAATGTGTGCAGCATAAGCTTGTGCTTTATCAGCCCTCCATCGAAATAGGTACCTCTCAGGAAAGTCCTGTAATGTCTCACCGTCAATGGAGTGGAATCGTTTGTCAATGTGCGTTGTATGTGTGTCCGGGGTGCTAAAGGTGATTGTATGAAAGCAGTGGTCTAGACAGATAGGCTCGGTGAGTGTCACTTGCTCTATAAACGAGTACAGGCATTTGGAAACTATAAGGTGATCTGGTCTGCTTCTGCGTGTTTTGTTGTAGCCTATAAAGGAAGGTTGTCCCGAATCTCCAGGCGCTCTCCCAGTGGTAATGATGCAGTTCAGGTTAGATGCCACATCCACAAGGCATTTTCCAGCCCTATTAATGTGTGGGCATTGTGTGGGTCTGTTTCCAGTAAGTTGTGGGTAGGTTGCGAGCAAATCATAGTGCGCGTCCGTAATTTCATTTAAGCACCCTATGTGGGCATTGAAGTCCCCGCAAATGATGACATGTGGTGTCACTGTTTTGGCTAACAAAATCTCCTCACCCAGCGTGTAAAAAAGATTGTCAATTTCCTGAGCAGGCCTAGTGCTACTTTGAGGGTTTAGGTAGGTGGCACACATCAGGACGTCTTCCTCCAAGTCAAAGAGTCTTTTATCACATCTGATCCAGAGGCCTTGTATGTTTTGAATAGTTTTTTGTAGTGAGCAAAATTCAGCCACTTGATTTGAAGCAAGAACAGCAACTCCATACCCTTTTAATCCTTGATAACCAGTAGGAATGTGTGTCTGTCCAATGAGTGTGTGTTCAGGAAGGTATTGTAGGAGCCTCTGAGTCTCGTTGGTTCTAGTCTCTGTCAAAATTATTATGTGGTGTTTTGAAATCTGCAGCACAAGTTCCTCATGCTTCATATCCTCTTCAGTCGCTGGAATACCATCACAGTTTACTGATAGCAAGTCAAGCCTTGACCGGCCACCCCTTCAGCTCTGATTCACACGACTGGGGCCTGGGTTCCCATTATTGTTGTTGGTGGTGGTGGTGGTGCGCAGCATTTTGCGTGCCCCTCCCGGTCGTTCTTCCTCCCTCTCCCTGACGCCGGTATTCCTTCCATCCATATTGATATCGAGGCGCTCAGTAGGTGGGATGATTGCCTTAATCTTCTCATATATGTATGTGTGTTGCTGGTTCAGAAGGTTGGTAGGGTCAAACTTGAATCCGCCCATGCCCTGATTCAGTTTTTCATCATAAGGGATGTGTTCCCACACAGGGTAAGAGTATGTGAGGGAGTTTCCTGAGCGTGAGAAAGCTTCCTTGCGGTCAGAAAAAGAGAGGAAGAGGTTGCTGCCATTCATACCCTCATGCACCTTCAGGTTTTTCAGCTCATGGTGTTCAGAGATTGTGCTCAGCAGTGAGGTACGAATGGCTTTTACACACTTCTGTCTGGCCAAGGTGACAGTAGTCTTCTCTCGTGTGAGGTACAAGCCACGTGATAGGAGGTTGCGTCTGCTGTTCACAAAGTTGGTCACAGCCAAGGTCCCAGCCCGTCCAGTCATACCCGTGTCAATACGGAATGCTCCAGCCACTTTGGGGTGCTGGGAAATCTTGGATGTATCGTACTGTAGAGTGTCTGCAATCTTCTGAGGAGTGTCATAGGAAGAGGTTGCACCATCTGCTGGTTTCACAAAGGCATAGCCGGAGATGGCGTCAATGGCGGGTTGTTCTGCTTTGTTTTCCAGGTTCCACAGCTTTTGCAAGTACGTGGGGTCGGCAGTAGGGCCAGAAGAACGTGTGGTAGAAGAACGTGTGACAGATTCACGAAGATTCGAGATGTCAGTAGCAATGTGTTCAACCCTCTGGGCCAAAGCAGCGTGTGCCTGCCGTCCTGCATCAATGTCTGAGCGCTGCTGCGTGATAATGTCTCGCATCTCATTCGTGACTTCATGGACTTGTGTGGACAGGTTTGCAACGCTTAAAGCCACCTTTTCTTCAGTCGCGGTCATCATTGTTCTCATATCAGTCATCATCGTTCTCATCTCAGCAAGTAGCTGTGTGTTAGGCATGTCTTGTGCCATCATTGCGTCTGTATGTGGGGAGGGAGCGTCAGAAGCCAGTGAGGCGAACCGGTTCCTCAATAAGAGGGGTCGTGTGTACAAGATACGTCGAGCAGGGGAGGATTGTTTCAAAATCACCATGATTTAATTCTTTTTGTCCTCAGTCCGATATAAAAGATCCACTAGCCTGACATGCCCCCTACCTGATTGCCATCACACGGATAGCGCTCTCCACATCCTATCTGGCTGCCAATGTCCTGTCATGCGTAACATGGTAACTGAGCGTCACAATATTGCTTGCAGGATGATTTTGAAACTGGTCAGTGAAGGCTCATATGGGGCCAATCTTGTGCAGTTGGATGCGGGCAACACAGACCGTTTGGCCCAGCACGACCTGCAAGTCCCTGAGACGACCTGCAAGTCCCTGAGCAAGTCTCTAATCGTGCTGTACCTTCCAACCTCTTCAAACCCACGGTTTCTGTGCAATCCAGACGAAACTCCAGCCGCCCTGATGCAATCTTCGTCGGAATGTTTTGGTTCTCTGAGCCTGCTCTGAATCAGAGGGACCCCCATCTGATAGCTTCTGATCCACAGTAATGCAGGGGTCTGATTCAGACTAATAGCCAGACCCCCCATCAGACCCCTTTTGCTCTGAATCAGACCCTCTGATCACCAGCCAGTCTAGGCTGCTCAGTTTTCTGATTCAGTCTGATTCAGACCCTAGTCAGACCCTTGCTCGTGTGATTCAGTTCTTAGGCATGGTCTGATTCAGACTAATAGCCAGACCCTCCATCAGACCCCTTTTGCTCTGAATCAGACCCTCTGATCACCAGCCAGTCTAGGCTGCTCAGTTTTCTGATTCAGTCTGATTCAGACCCTAGTCAGACCCTTGCTCGTGTGATTCAGTTCTCAGGCATGGTCTGATTCAGACTAATAGCCAGACCCCCCATCAGACCCCTTTTGCTCCGAATCAGACCCTCTGATCACCAGCCAGTCTAGGCTGCTCAGTTTTCTGATTCTGTCTGATTCAGACCCTAACCAGACCTTCCCTCGTGTGATTCAGTTCTCAACTAGGGTCTGATTCAGACTAATAGCCAGACCCCTTTCCAGACAACTTACTCTCTGAATCAGATTACTCTCTGGTTCCTAACAAGCCACGATCACACTAGCCGCTCGTTCAAAGCAAAATGGAAGGCTTGTACTACTGCTAGTACGTGGAAAAGGTCTTCCAAAGGCTGGTACCTAACAGGAAAATTGCCCAGCGTTACACACAAACATGCAAGAGAATACTTGAGAGCTGAAGCAAGCAATCACTGAAGACTCTTCATCCATCGGATGGTAAGCACTTCATGGGTTCCACACCGTATTCAAGCACCGCAATTGGAGAAGATGCAGGAACACTCTGTAAAACATGCTTCATTCATCTTCCTCGGATCCACCCTCTGTTCCAGAAGAAGAGTCTTCCCCACGTGCCTGGTCCTGATCTCGCACAGGCTGTGCCAGCTGCACTGAGCTCAGGCTCTTTCCTGGGTACCTCTGCTGCCATGCGGCAAGCTCTGCTTGCATCTGCTCGTACTCTGCCTGGCAGCTGTCGTTTCCCTCTTTGCTCAGCACGTTCCCAGACTTGCTCCGCAGGAGAGAGCGGATCTGCGGCCAAGTAGAGTGAGCAGTCTTGAATTGAGAGGCCACGACAGAACATCGATTTAGCACATTACCTCAAGTAGCATGAGTATATGAGTGCAAGTGGTTAACATCACCCATGCAAGCCTGATTTACAGTCAAACATGAACACGTTTGTGCAAGCCAATTGCCAGTCCAAAGATGAACAGATTTGTGCAAGCCAAGACACACTTCCTGACTCACGTATGGCAGCATAAAAAAAAGAGGAAATGTGCAGGGGGGGGTGGCCTACAGTGTTGGATACGCTATGGATTTATCTGTAAAACCTGAACATGCCAAACACTTTAATTCCAGAAAATTATTACTGAGATCGCTCTCCTGGCCTTATACAACCCCAAAATGGCACACAGCTCCACCCTGGGACTAATTTTTCACTCCCGAAATTTTTTGACAACTCTCGTAGACCATGCTAACATCATGCATATGTAAAACCCGAGAAACCCAAACTTTGGGCAAACCACTCAAGCTCTGCTGACCTGAAATAAATACATATGGCCAAAAGTGAAACGTGCATTACCTTAGAGCCCACTAAGGCAAGCTGCTCCAAGGAGAAGACCAGAGGGTTGACAGCACAGTTGCCTTCTTCGTCCACTCCCTCTTTTGCGTGCTTCTAACCAGGTTGAGGGCACGATCTGCTGTCCTGATGCCCAAAAATCCTGGCGCTTCTCTTTGATGACGGTTGTGACCATCTCCTTGAAGCAGCTCTGTGTGAAGAGGACATGCATTCAAGTGGTTAATGAAAGAATGTTGAAGCTTATTGGTGCAGCGCATCAGCAATGATTTTACCCGTGTTCACCTTTGCCTGTTTAACCCACCAGGAACATGGCACATGCACACACATCCATGCGCAAGTGCTCAAAAGCACTCATAACGCATGCACACATGGTGTACATGTGTATTACTCACACACGTGCGAGCATGCGCAGTTTGGGCATGTGTGCTAGAGGAAAGCCATACAGGTGGTACCTGATGCACTTTGCATGTTGTCCGTGCTTCCCACCTCGATGAAGGCCAAGTGGCACGGCTCAAAGAGAGGGTTGGTGGCACCCAGGGCAGGTCTGGATCCACTGCTGGTAGCCCCCCCCGCTGCAGCATTGCCCAGCTGCAATGTGCTTGAGTAACAGCTGCAATGTGCATGAGTGTCCGATTGACTTGGAAGGTTTTCAGTGCGAGCAAAGCTCTAAGTCGCAGGGAGGCCAAACCTGCTGGCAAGGATGAGCACCTACCAGCTCTACAAATTTGAACAGCATTTCAGACAGACAACGGCACACAAGTGCACATGCACTTTGCACTTTCACACTGTTCTCACTGTGAGAAGACGCACTGTGAACAAGGAGATTCACTGTGAAGTAGGACAGGTGGGAAGGAAGTGCTCACCAGCGCGGAGATGGTGGAAGCAGCAGTAGGCCCATCCCCCATTTGCTCCTTCACCGTCTTTGCTATCTCGATGGACTGCATGATTGGGTCAGGGGGGTGCCTGGGGGTTTCTTGGCCATTGGCTCACCCTCCACAGGCCTGTCACCTGCGGTGGGGCTCTCTGAATCCAGCCCTGTTTGCTGCATGAGTGTGTGTGTGGACGCCGGCTTGCGAGGCCTGTGAGGGGCAGGTCCTCGGCTGCCGGGCGAGAAGCAGGTCCTTGATGACCAGCAGTCTTGCCAATGGTGCTCGATGATTTCTGACCTCTACCTTTCCCACTCATTTTACATAATTCGTATAATATGCATAAGGGAATTACGGTAGGAGAAGGAATTGTTCGGTCAACTCATCCAATGAAGTGAAGGGATTGCTGGTGGTTGCCTGTTTCTCATTTTCAAAATGAGGCAAAATAATTGTGAATTATGGGAGGCAGGTACGGCTGCAGCACATGCGTGCGTCCCTTTCGGACCCCTTTACGTGAAGTGCTAGAGCAAGCAACGGGGGAGGATGACAGCGAGGGTGACAGCATGGACATGCATGAATAAAAGCAACTTGCTCCTCACTCAGCACATGCAGGAAAAGGGGCCCCACAACTATAAATGAGTGCCCCACAACTATAAATAAAAAACGGTGTTTTCAAACACCACCTTCTTCTGTTGTACAGCAATACTCTGAACCAGAGGCAGTTCAGAGGGCGTCTGAGGAGGCAGACTGGCAACCAGATGCCTAGATCTGATTCAGACTAGGTGCCCTCTGAACCAGAGGCAGTTCAGAGGGCGTCTGAGGAGGCAGACTGGCAACCAGATGTCTAGATCTGATTCAGAATAGGTGCCCTCTGAATCATAGGCAGTTCAGAGGGCGTCTGAGGAGGCAGAATGGCAACCAGATGTCTGGATCTGATTCAGACTAGGTGCCCTCTGAATCATAGGCAGTTCAGAGGGCGTCTGAGGAGGCAGAATGGCAACCAGATGTCTGGATCTGATTCAGACTAGGTGCCCTCTGAATCAGAGGCAGCTCAGAGGGCGTCTGAGGAGGCAAGCTGACACCCAGATGCCTGGATCTGATTCAGACTAGGTGCCCTCTGAATCAGAGGCAGCTCAAAGGGCGCCTGAGGAGGCAAGCTGACACCCAGATGCCTGGATCTGATTCAGACTCGGTGCCCTCTGAATCAGAGGCAGCTCAGAGGGTGCCTAAGGAGGCAAGCTGACACCCAGATGCCTGGATCTGATTCAGACTAGGTGCCCTCTGAATCAGAGGCAGCTCAGAGGGCGCCTGAGGAGGCAAGCTGACACCCAGATGCCTGGATCTGATTCAGACTCGGTGCCCTCTGAATCAGAGGCAGCTCAGAGGGTGCCTAAGGAGGCAAGCTGACACCCAGATGCCTGGATCTGATTCAGACTAGGTGCCCTCTGAATCAGATGCAGTTCAGAATCCCTCAGTTGTGGTGCTGTTGCGGTCACCTCTGATTCAGACACCCAAGTCTCTGAATCAGATACCAATCAGAGGCACCATCTGAATCAGACCCCCTTTCAGATCCATCAGATCCAGAATCAGAGAAACCCAAACATTCCGACGTTGGTCACTCCCCACCCAACTAACCCAAACAGACCACCCACTCCACCCTCAAACCGGGCACTGCGCACTATGGGGAATACCACAACTCCAGCCCGTCAAATTCACTTGATAGAAATTGAATACTGCGAAGATACAAGGCCTGGTGCCCAGCTAGAAGCCTCACAGCAACAACACAGTGAACTTTGCAAACAACTCCAAGGTGCAGAGATCACTATCCACCCAATTCTCCTGGGTGTGGGTGGGACTATCTACACTGCCCATACCCTCGATCAATTCAAAAAATTAGGGATCGACTCACAGAGATCTGAAACACTTGCAAGAAAACTCCATGCCCATTCTGTACAATTTGCGCACAAACTTACCTCTACCAGACGTGCCATTGAAAATAAAAACACTCGTCATAACACTGGTGCCCTGGTGCAGCTTGCTGCCAGAAACCCACCCGATCCACATTAACTCCTCTCTCATCTTCTGGTGGGGGAGACTCACGGCTCTTTAAGCCAATGTGTCTCTCTTTCCGGAAAATTAAGGGCCTTAATTGATGTAGGGAGAGTTTTCTCTGCCTACGTAGTTTTTTATTTTTTCTTAAGAGTATATTTTGAAGGATGGAGAGAAGAATGCTCAGGTGCACCCTAACACAGGTGTGAAACAGGGCTGCCCTTTGTCCCCTCTGCTTCTCTCTGTATATTAATGACATTGATGAAATTGCGGAGGGGGTGCAAGGTGCTGTCACGGGTACGGCTGAATTCTATGTGACGCACATGTTATATGCTGATGACCTGACTTTGATGGTCAACGATCCTGTTGCGTTGCAGACCATGTTGAACCGCTTGCATGCGTATGCTCAGAGGAAGCACTTAGTCATCAACACAGCTAAATCTGAGGTGGTGCACTTCAATTCCTCTGGGTCGGACCTGCCTGTTTTTCATATTGGGTGGGGGTGCCACTGGCACACAAGGAGTCTTTTAGATACCTTGGCATGATGTTTCACAAGTGCATGAGCATGGCCAAGTCCTCTGAGCATGCAACTGGCCCCTTCATGGCGTCCGCATTTCGGGTTCGCCAATTTGTTTGTGAGAATTTTCTGGCAAATAGGCCGTGCGTGTCTGTGTGGCTTGGGAAGACGTATATGGTTCCAGCTGGAATGTATGCAGGCCAAATGTGGGGCACTGAATACATTAAAGCAGGCAAGGAATTCACAAGTGATCTGCAAGTGCGGCACATGAGTTATTTTAAGAGCACGCTGGGTGTTAAGCGTACCATTACAAATTGGGCTGTCCTGAGGGAGTGCGGTCATGAGCCGCTTCAGTTTTACTGGTTTAGGTCTGTTGTCAAAATGTATAATAGCATGCTGAGGTCTAACAGTGAGACGTTGAGAAGAGTGTTGAAAGCGGATTTGAATA
The DNA here is from genome assembly GCA_914767535.2 of Dunaliella primolecta. Lineage (NCBI taxonomy): Eukaryota > Viridiplantae > Chlorophyta > Chlorophyceae > Chlamydomonadales > Dunaliellaceae > Dunaliella > Dunaliella primolecta. The sequence continues at coordinate 7,226,418 of OU611759.1, read as the reverse complement.
TTCATTCGCGTGAGCCAGCCTGCTGGACTGCTCAAGTTTTAGATGCTTTTCAAGGCTTATGGCGCTGTGATTCCTTTGTGCAAGCTCTGCGGCAGGGCGCTCCTATCCCTATTCAAGAGTTTACTGATGACCTCAGACACAGGCTGCGGGCAGTGTGGAGAGATGTTGAGGGAGTGAACCCGCGGGACACATATAGTAAGCTGGCAACTTACCAGTCTCTTTTTGCAATGCCTTTTGACCATAATGTGCGTGCCCCTGCCCGTTTACCAAGGCACATGCATTTGGATTTGTCTCCACATGTAATGACGAATGTTAGCCGTTTCAGACTTAGGGCACACACACTGAAGGTGGAGACAGCAGCTTGGGATACTTGGAACGCTCTTTTGTGTGATCGCTGTTCTTGTGATGAAATTCAAGATGAGGCTCATGCCCTTTTGGTGTGTAGAGACGCAGATGTTTGTGCTTTGAGAAGAAAGTACGCTTACCTGTTCAACTGTTTCTCTGGTGATTTTTCAACGGAGCAACCATTTTTACAACAAGCCAGTGTCCAGGATGCTTCTGATGTCCTCTTGCAACACAACAACAAGCTTTTTTCGTTTGTTTCTGAGCTTATGGACATTTTGTTGGCTGGCGAGGACCAGTCACAGGCCGATCAGCCAAACAGTCTGGCTGAAGGTCCCCCTGTGTAAATCTAAATCTAAATCTTCGTACCTAACCAATCTAGTCCAACCCTCAAGCTCGAAGTCCCTGACTGGAGGACATGGGCTTACACTGATGGCAGTTGTCAAACCCAGAATGGCATACAAGAAATTGGAGCAGGCGTCTACTGTCCTCTCACCGACAGCAGAAGTTTTGTCGAGCCCAACGGTGCTGGAATTACCAACATCATATGTTGAGCTGAATTAGCAGCAATTGCTGCTGCCATCACGCACTCTTATTCACACATTGCTTCAGACAGTCTCACCTCTCTTCATCAAATACGTAAACAACTTATTTACCCAGAAAAGCACAAGCAACATATTCAACCATATATATACCCTCATTAGCAACTCACAAACCAATATTGGTTTCTACTAAGAAAAATCTCATGCTGGCATTGCTGGTAGCAAATTTGCAGATGCTATTGCAAAATATCAAGCAAGCTAAGCCAATAATAATGTGGCTGATACTGGGATCCCTAGCGCAGGCCCCGGCGGATATCCTTTTTCACATTTATTCTGGTTAGCCAAAGAGGGAAAAAAGAACACAATGCTGGCACATCCACAGCTCCTGCACCCAATCCTAGAATCACCTACCTCCCCAATCTTCAAAATGCTCTCAAGTCTCATAAGCATACAATACACAGACTTGGATATGCCAACTCCAAAACAGGCTACTACTCTTATTATCAGAGTTTGTTACCACATGTAGATAAGAAAATCAGCAATGCCTTTAGGAACATGTCCTGTATATCCACACCCATGAAGCGCACCATCTTACAATATCGCACTGGCATCCTCTATAACCAAAAACATGCGGTTTGCTTCAAAAGGTCTACTAACCCACTATGCCCTCTCCCAGGCTGTCATCAATTAGACAGCGCACTCCACATGCTTTCAGGCTGCCAAAATCATATTATCTCCAGCATGAAAACTGAACGCCGCAATGTTGCTGGAAGAATTATCATCAAAGCGCTTAGCAAAAGCCCTTGGGGAGCAGGCTTGGTTAACATGGACATAGGAAGTGGTGATAAGTTGGTGCAGCACAACCTTCAAATCCCTGCACATGCATCTAACAGAATTATTCCCCCTTACCTCTTTCCAAGAAAATTTTCTAAGAGATCTAGACTCACCTCCAGCCGTCCTGATGCTATAATGATTACTCCCTATTATGCCAAACCCACTTCTGGTGACCTTTCCTTAATGCACGCGGCCCGACTTGGCAAGTGTGGTCTTTTCTTTTTTTTCTTTTTCCCACTTCTTCTCCTTCTACCTCCTGCTCACACCATCATGCATTACGCAGCAGACACAGCCCCACACTGAGGGCCACAACAGCCAACCGCGTGAGGCAACCCCACCAACTGAACGTGAACCAGCGGCATGTGCACTTAATTGAAATCAAGTATTGTGAAGACACGAGGCCTGGACAGCAGTTGGAGGCGGCACAGCGGCAGCATGCAGACCTCTGCAAACTCATTAATGCAAAAGTCGTGACTCTCCACACCATCCTTTGGGTGTTGGTGGGACCTGCGACAAAGGGTACTTTGTTATGTAGTTCTGTGTCAAGTTTACTAAACGAAGCATAGTGTGCTTCCAAGTGTTAATAACATCAGGCTTTTCAAAGCCTTGTCTCTCAAGATTAGAAAGGGAGAGCCTGCTGTGGGTCGGGAAAGATCAGGTTTGCTCTCAATCAAAACAATGATATTTGTCTCATCTTTTTCATGAACATGCTAGCAGTCATGTGTCTACACTGAAGGGATTACAAGGGGTTACAAGGGAAAAAGGCCTCAGTCAAGACGTTTGACTGCTAGCCTGTCCATAAATGCGGGAATTCACATGGTGAATGATACCTAAACAGGGTATCTTGTGGGAGACATGACAATGTAGAAAAAGAGAATGCTTAATAGATTACGAGCTTATGCAATGAGAAAGGGGCTGACTGTCAATACATCAAAGTCAGAGGTCATGCATTTTAATAGAAGGTCGTGTTCTTCTCTGCCTACTTTCATGTATGGAGACGTGGCTCTTCCAGAGAAAGAGCAGTTTAGATACCTCGGTATGCTTGTGGACAAGCACATGAATCTGAAGGTGTCTGAGGAGCATGCAGTGCGGCCTTACATGGCTGCCCAGCAAAGGAATAAGGAGTTTGTGCGTGAACATGATCTAAAGAATAGGCCGCATGCTCTGATTTGGCTCTCTAAGGTGTATGGCATTCCAGCTGGGATGTACGCGTGCCAAGTGTGGGGTACAGAGTACTTACGTATACGAGAAGGCATTGAATTCAAAAGCCATTTGCAAAAAAGGCAATTATGCTCTTTAAGGCGTTTTCTAGGTGTGAAGAGTACTGCCACGAACTGGCCAGTATCGAGAGAGTGTGGTCAAGAGCCATTACAGCTTTATTGGTTTAGGGCTACTGTTAAATTTTTCAACAATATGCTTGTTTCTAACAGCGAAACACCACGCCAAGTGCTGAAGGCAGATTTACACCTTGCTGATATGGATGAGTCTTGTTGGTCTGCACATGTATCTAAGTCATTTAATGGCATGCGCAACGAGGAGGTGTTTAAACAGAGATTACTGAGTGCTTCCAAGATACCCATGCAGGATGTTTTAGAGGATTTGAGGTACAGACAGCAGAAGGTTTGGAGGGAAGCAGACGCCCTTAGTCCCTGAGAGGTGAACAGAAAAGCAGTGACTTACCATCATTGGTGTGGGGAACCTTCAATCAAACAGCATGCACACCCCTCTGTATCCCATCATATTTATTTAAGGATCTGGATAAAGGAGTCATGAGGAATGTGAGTAGGTTCAGGCTTCGTGCCCACTGCTTGAAGGTTGAGCCCTGTAAATGATTGGGAGGTTCAAATATTTGTGATAAGTGTGGATGTGCTGAAGTCCAGGACGAGAAACATGTTCTTTTCTACTGCAATTGCTATGAGGCGTGTGAGCTGCACAGAAAATACAAGGGCCTGTTTATTCATCTTTTTTAAACCATTACATACTTTTGCCCAGCTTCCAAACAATGATTTTATTTCTTTTTTTGGAAGCTTTCACTTTTTGACTGATTCGAGGTCAATGCTTTCCTAAATCAAGACTCATACAGGTTTTCAAAATTTTTGTCTGAATTGGTTTCATTTTTTGATGCTGGATGAGAATGTTTCACCAGCAGCCGATCAGCCAGATTCTCGGGCTGTAGGCCAACCCCCCTTGTAACCCTTGAAAAAGAGAAGTTGTGCTCAAAAAGTGAGGCATACTTTTCACAGAGAGAGCAGACCTGGGGATTGGAACATCTGAACATCACATATTTGTCATCTTGTATGTCATGGAGACACAGATATCACAGACCGGAGAAGTGCTTTTGGACCAAATAGCCTGTCCAACTCGAAGAGTGTGCACCCGCAGCCTGAATCTGTCAGTGTTGCAAAGAACATGATGGGGAAGATCCAATATGGCATTATGGCATTACATCATGTTGATATGAACAACATCAAACATTGGTATGGACAAAAATACATTTCAACATTAGAAGCTGTACTTTCTAAGGCAAAAATGCAAATTTCAGGAATCCACTTTACATTATCCTGGTGGACCATTGTCATGAAAATAGAAGGCGGAACGCCCGGGGCGTTACGCCCCTCCTCCACAAAAGGTGGGATATGTACCTGCAATGAACTCCTCCTTGAAAAGAAAAGAAAAACGACACAGGCAGTGGTAGCACTCCCCACATCAATTTAGGAAAAGAGAATACCCAGGGCCAAGGCACCATGTATCCCCTCCACCAAGAAAACGGAAAAGCCAATGCGGATCAGGAGGGCTACTAGCAGTAGCCCATGCCTGATCTTGGTGATGAGAGTTGAAAGAAGTCTTCTCAAGAGCGCGGCTTCCTCAAAAATGCAGTTGTATTAACCATTTTCAAGTAAGGTAGTCTCAAAAGGTGCCTGTGAGACAACAATCCCCTACCCTGCTCCATATAAGTTGACAGTTGTATGTTTGCATCAATCATGACGGCATCATGGCTTGGATGCCTGTTGCGACCACAGATGGTGGCTTGCCATCACGTCTTTGGCCTTGCTTGCTGCATGCAGCAGCCCGTGCTGCACACCCCTCGCCATTGCTGGGAGCGAGAACCTGCACAAAAGAAGCAGTTGAATGGAAGCTACATCGGCAAAGCTTGACCAAAAGCCGAGTTCAGCAAGCTTGTCATGTGGCCTTTCCTGCGAAACAGTCTGGATGCAGCACTACTGTACCTATCCATGCCCTTTGGGGTAATTTCTAGTGCATGCAAGCATTTACATGCCTGGTTTTGCATGCGATGCTCCAGATCTCTCAGCACTTTATTTTTATGCGTCTTCCCGACTTTGATTTTGGCCAGCAATCACTCACCCAACTCAAGCTCACACTTTGCAGACCTCTCCAGTTTTGACTCCAGGCTGGCCAAACCAAAAAACTATTCATATACAAGAACACCAACTGATTTTTTTATTGACATGAAAGATGTTTTCATCAAGATGCCACTGTCCAATCCAGTCCCACTCTTTACTTGGGTAGGAGGAGTGAAGGTAGACAAACACTTGATCTGGTGCTGCAATGCAGCTGCCTGACTGCTCAGCATACCTCTCGAAAGCAAGGCTAACAAGAGGCCTGATGCCCAAGAAAGGAAAGACGGTAACCCTTTTGCATGAGCAGCAATAGGTACGCATCACGCTTATCACTTGCCCACAAGAAACATTAATTCTGTGGCAGATGCAAAGAATTGAATAGAGCAAAAGGGCCACTGATTATCAGACATGGGCAGCCCTGGGTGCCACAATTTCAGCACTTGTCAATACTTTTAACATATAAGCATGTTTGGTAAGCTCAGGGCACACAGTGAGGCCTGCAGAAAGCATGAATGGAGGCTCAGTGACGCTGCCTTCTGGGGTCAAGCTGTGAGGATGTCAACATACCGACATCTGTTTCTTCAGCATGAATCCATTTCTGCACGGTATACTCTATGAACAATCTCTTGCCAAAACGCAATACCTTCTTAATGAATAGAAGCCTTGACATTGAACACTGCCAATGATGCTTCAATTGTGGCTAGAGTGATTGACTTTGTGTATGTGTGTGTGAATTATCTGTTCCTGTAGAAAAAAAAACTTTCACTGCTACTTCGCCCTTTTGTGTGTTTCCGGTGGCGCTCAAAATCCCTAGGTTGTCATAGCACAGGAACTCCTGCCTTTCCTTTTGGGAACTTGAAATCAAATCAGACCCGCCTGCAGCATTTGCTTTTCTAGCTGTCACGAAGCAAGATGATTATGTGCGTGCAAGCAGGGAAGTTCAGGGGGTTTCAATAATGCCCGTAAAACACATTTTGATTCCTCGGGTCTACCTGACCTGCCTTTGAGTCCAAAAAAAAGGCCAGCCAGGGGCTTGCGTGGCCCAGGTGTCATGGTATGTATATTGCATATACCGTAGCTGCACGACCAGTTCGAAGGGTCCCCTTAAAATAATTAATTAATTTAGTCCGAATGGGTCTTCAGGATATTATATTTCAATTTGAAGGGCAAATCGAAAGGTTCGAATGGGTCACAGCTGGCCTTAATTTTTCAGTACGAACACCCAATTCGAATCTTGCTGAAAGGGCTGCTGCTACTGCTGGTGCTCCTACTGCTTGCTGCTGCTGCTGGAGGGCTGCTGATGCTGATGCTGCCACTGGGAAGCTTGCACAGGCCTGGAAGAGCTGTCAGAAGTGGAGTTACATGAGAGAAAGGGAGCCACAAAAGGTTGAGTATGCACCCAAGAGGTTGAATGTGCACCCAGGAATGTGCTGCTGCTGCTGCTGCTCAGGAGCTGGGGGCTGGAGGGCATGGGCGCATGTGCTCCATGGGGAGCAACCCTCACCATCAGCATCCAACCCTCAGCAATCCACAAGCTGTCACTGCCGTACAGTGAGCCCATGCACTAACATTGGAGCCCATGCATGCAACATCAACCGAGCTGTCACCTGGAGGACGCCCCGGGGTTCTTCTGCTGTACTGGCTGCCCCTTCTTGGCTGCCTGGGCCATGGCAAGCTTGTTTCGGGTCGCTAGGAGCTACTGGGTGGGGGATACAGGCTTGAGCCACTTAGGTAAGGGGTTCGAGCTTGAGCTGGGGGCCTGGGGGGCCATTTTCAGCACTTGCTTATTTCAGCCCCAAAATTAAATTCGAATTCGAATGGAGTTCGGAAGCTCAGGCAAACATCAATTAAAATGTTCGAATTTTGGAGTTCGAACGCTCTATAATTAATTAATTTTTGAACTGGTCGTGCAGCTCCGGTATTTAGGGTTGGCCAGATCCGTATGTGTATAATATGGGCCTGTTTCCACTTGCGCTTTTTTCTCCTTTTCACCGCAAATTTGAGAAATTTTGAGGAACTTAAGAAATTTTCTCCCAAAAAACCATTTCCACTTGCGGAGAAAAAGGGAGGAATTTCTCCAAAAAAGGAGAAATTTTTCCAGAAAGGGAAAATTATTTTGGACCCCCTCCGACAAGGTCCAATAAGATTTCCAGGTTTCTCGAGAAAAGAAAGCTTGATTAGGCGCGTGCGTTGACCACGGCAAAGGTCGCTCTCTCTGCCGCGTTGACTCAGGCAAGTTTGCTCCACACCCCCTTCACGCGTAATCACCAAAAATGGACGGCGCAGAATTCTCCCAAGCACTGGCAGAAACGCAGCCAGAGGACAGGCCCGCCAGCTCCGGCCTCCCTGGAGGCATGACCCCAGAGATGCTGGCCCTGGGCCATGGGGACTGGCCACAGCCTGCCACCAGCCAGGCCTCCCAGCAGGTGCCCCCCACGTTCAGCATGGATGCAGGCCTACCAGGTGTACACCCAGGCGCGCCCATGCTGCCAGCACCCTTCATGCCATGTGTGCCCCCTTTCAGCATGCCCCCCCAGCTCGCCATGCCCCCCCCACCACCAAAGGGAAAGCTGAGCAAAAAGAAGCAGCAGGAGCAGCAGCACGCCTCCTTTCTCGCCTGGCAACAGCAGCAGCAGAAAAGAGAAACTACGTAGGCAGAGGAAACTCTCCCTACATCAATTAAGGAAAAGGAGACACATTGGCTCAGGAGAGCCGTGAGTCTCCTCCACCAGCAGCAGCCTCTCTTCATGTCAGGGACCGGGTGGTAGTGGACCCACCCGCAGACCTCTCTCCCTCCCGTGCACATGGGAGCACAGCACATGCTCAGCATACACAGCAATGAGACAGCGAATGGGGGGGCGGCTGTGGCCTCTGGTGCAGGCACACAGGCAGCCAGTCAACAAGGCCCCAAAGAGCGAAAGCCCAAGGTCAACGCACCCGTTGCCGGAACAGGCTTTTTATTTCCCGCGAGTGGAAATGCACCCGCTGGAAATTTTTTTCCTATGCTTCTCAGATTTCTCCCTAATGGAAATGGTCCGGCCAGAATTTCTCAAATTTTGGAGTTTCTCCGGGTTTTTCCCAGAAAGAAAAAGCGTAAGTGGAAACAGGCCCTATATGTATAATATGCGGGTACGGAAATACGGGTAAAATAGACACCCCCCCCGTAGCCGTATTCCGTATTGGTCCGTATATATGGCTCTAATGCGTATTTTATACATATTATACAGCAAAAATCCGTATAATACGGCAAAATCCGTAGCTCCGAGTGGTTAACCTTCGAAACAGGTAATAGGGCACTTCAGCATTGTTAACAATGCTACTAAGATGCCTGTTATGGAACCTGAAAGAAGAGAAGCAGATGGCCCTCTGGCAGGAGAAGGCTCTCAGGTAGAAGCCAGGGGCACAGGGGGTGGAGCTCAGCATCAGGAGCAGCAGAGGGAGCAGGAGGTTCTGCATCAACAGGAGCATTGGGGGGCAGCACTGACAAAGGAGGCCAGCAAGGTGGGAAGCAGATTGGCTCAAAGGAAACGCCTCAGGAACGCTAGAGCACCTCAGCGCGCAACTGGTCACTGTTCGGAAACTTCTCTTAAAGACCAAGAACCGCCTGGCCCTGAAGCAAGGAAGAAATTGCTATATTTGGGGCAACAGCCGGGAGGGAGGCACAGGGGCTGATGAGGAGATCATGCAGTCTGAGATTGATGTGTTGGAGTAAATAAAAAAGTGCCTAGGAGTTAGGCAGATGCCGCCACAGATGTGAAATAGTCTATGTTACATAGACTTCAGACTTCATTGGAAATATGCTGAACTTATAGTGTGCCGGAGACTCCAGCATGTTTGGGTTGCCCTAGCCCTCCATCTGCAATTTTTCTGTCCATTATAATTTGTGAGCATAATCTACTCTTCAAGAGCTGCAGATTAACCCCCTTAAGGTTCCATTTTTCATTGGGCACTTCCATTGGGCACTTACCATTTTCAAGATTCTACGGAATACAGGCATTATACGACGTATTATACGGCATAAGTGCGGTATAAACATGTAATAGGGATCCTGACATACGGAACTGGCCAACCCGACATATATTTAGTCTTGTTGATTGCCCACCTTTCAACTTCTAGGAGAAGCTTGAACCCTCTTTTTTCTCATTTCTTTCAACACATCCCCACTTCCTTGTCGACGTTAGCCTGCGCCTAGCAGGTCATCTAAAGCGACCCTAAACTCAGGGCTGGGGTACTGCTCTATCCACTCAGCAGACTAGGCCTCTTGGGGAGTGAAAGGCTCCTGAAGGGGAGAGGGCAGCTGGGGGGGTCTGGCAGAAGAGCGGGTAGCCTGGGCCCTGCATGAGCAGGCTTGCGTGCAGTAATGACTTACAGAGAGTGGGAGACTGCAATGGCAGACCGAGAACAGGTAGGTTTCCCATGGGCAAGGGGCCTCCTTTCACCCTCCCCCTCCTCTTCCTCCTCATTGTTTGAACCTAGCCATGTATCTCGCAGGTGCTTTTAAGAACTTATTGGGTGGTACCCGACCCAGTCCTTCAAAAGATTGGATTTGGCCTGACCTGGTTTGTCCTCATCCTTTATCATTCGTCGGGTCACCCGAGGGTTTGAACTTCTTTGCATGCAAGGGCTTCACTCCTTCTCTCTATCAGGATGCCTCATTCACAACAAGTTGCTTCATTCTTTCCAGTCCTTGTACCTGGACATACTGGCAAGCAACAACATATCTACAGAAAGGTGTCATGCCATGAACCACAACTGACTGGTCCAATGCCACACTCACCTTCCATTTGCTCCAGAAAGTGAATACTCGTTCCTGTCCACCCACGCATCATACGTCCACCCAAAATCTTTTCTCCAAACCAGACCACGCCTGTCCAACAAAAGCTGCAAGCACATGGGCATACAAGAAGGAAGGCTAGGCTATCAAAGAAGCAGGGGAGAATGAAGCGAGGAAGGTTGGGCTATCAGGGAGGCAGGTTCTTCGATCCTGTATAAAACACTCAAATCAAGCAGCTATTCCTAAGACCTTTTCTCAAGGATCGTACTTTTTAAATTAATCAGTGATATAAGGCCTCTCAAGCAGAGGACTGAGGAAGCTTACGCTGGAACTCAAGCAGCACGCACATGCTCATGTATGTATACACACATGAGTATATGATCAAAGACATTTGCAATCCAATATCCGGTCCAGCAGACCTTCAACACACAAAAGAGAGCACTGTGAGAACCAGCAAAGAAAGCAGAAAGCTTCCACAGGTTGAGCTCTGCAAGAAATGGCCTTCCCCGCGTGGTGATGCTTCATGGCCGACACTAGCACTCCATGCTTTGAGTGCACGTCTGTGTATGTACATGTCGCCAGTGATCACAAGGATGCAAGGCATTCCCACATGAATACTCCTAACAAAGCATCCAGTGGACAAGCGAGCCAGGTGCGCTCCAAGACGCACCCCTACGTCCGTCGTTGCGTGGCGCCCAGCAACAGCATCAACATACACGCCTTGCTGCTGGTGCTGCTGGTGCTGCAATTGTTGGCCATCCATGTCCTCTGTTGCTGTGAATACCAGTGCTGGAGTGGTGCCTGTGTGCAAAAATAGTTCAAGCTGCTCGTGACTACTCAAAACCACTTTTAGAAGCCATTTGCTTGTCGCAACTATGTTGTTAAAGACTAAAGGTGTGCTGGAGCTTCCAGTGGAAGACTGCAGGCCTCCAACATGTTCTCAGCTCTCCAGTTCCTTCCAAATTGGATAGTGATACCTGGTGATTATAAGTGTGTGTGAGGGAGGGGGGAGGCCATTTTGCTCTTTGTGTGCACACCTGATGTACCCATGCGTGTACTAATGTGTGAGTATGTATATGTGTATGTATGCATATGTGCTGTGTGTGTGCATGCGTGTGTGTATGTGTGTATATGTATATGTGTGTGCGCACTTGTGTGTTTGTGCGTGCGTGTGTGCGTGTGCGTGCGTGTGTGCGTGTGTGTGTGTGTGTCTGTGTGTGTGTGTGTGTGTGTGTGTGTGTGTGTGTGTGTGTGTGTGTGTGTGTGTGTGCGTGTGTGTGTGTGTGTGTGTGTGTGTGTGTGTGTGTGTGTGTGTGTGTGTGCGCGTGTGCGCGCGCGTGTGAGCGCGCGCGTGTGTGTGTGTGTAAGTGTGTGTATATGTGTCCGAGAGTCAGAGAGAGAGAGGGAGAGGACAGTTACCTCAAGAGGAACAAAAGCTTAGGCGCATGGCGATGTCAGCAGTGTTAGAAATAACTTCACAGTCAAAAATTTCTTATTTTAAGACTTGTTACCGCATCATTCCAACACACCGTCTGTTTTCGCATCTTGTGCCAGTGCAAGCTAAATATTCACCTTGAGCGTGCCTCACACTTTTCCAATTTTTTCACCCCCTCAGCAAAAATGCAGGCTCTGTGTCGCTTCCAGCAAACCGGCATTGCTTCCAGGCAGCAGCTGCAGAGGCCAGCTGCCCTGGCTGCCCTGCCCCGCCCCGCTGCCCTGCGCGCCGTGACCGTGCGGGCACAGAAGCAGGAGCAGCCAGCTGCCCTGGAGCGCGCAGAGCTGGCCCTCATGCCCGTCTCCCTGGCTGTGGCGGACCTGTTGATGCACCCAGCCATGGCTTTGGCAGAGGAGGAGTCGCAGCCAGGACGCCTGTTCGACTGTGAGCGATGCAGCTGGAGACAGTAGGGGGGGCAGCATTGGCTTCAGGATGCCCACACACAGATAGAAAGCAGCGCCCGTCATCAAAACTTCGCACTTCCCATGATGCCACCCTCATTCATTTCCCCTGTGCCGCCCACGCCCCTTTCGTCTTGCAGTCAACCTGACTCTGCCAGCCATGATGGCCCAGTTCCTCCTGTTGATGGTGATGCTGGACAAGCTGTGGTTCACCCCTGTGGGCCGTGTGCTGGACGAGCGTGATGCCCTTATCCGCTCCAAGCTCGCAGGTGCGCTTCCCCCTGCTGTGCGCACCTCATGGGCGCTCCGAATGGCAGCCATCAATGCACAGCTTTGCACTGGCAATGGATGGTAAGCTTTAATGGGCCATTACACGCGTTCCTGGCACTCGCGCGTGCCGGTGCCTCGAGCACGCCCTCCAGTAGCAAGGTCAGGCACTAGTAGCCGATCACTCCTCCGGTACCAATGGTGCACACGCAGGCGTGAAGGGTGACAGCACTGATGTGGACGCCTACGCCATCGAGGCCCAGGAGATCCTGAAGGTGAGTTCTGCTTGCTCTCTAGGGGAGAGCAACAGCCGGCAGGGCAGCATGACCTCACTTGTGGAAATGTGGAGAGCACTAGAGCTGGAGAGTTGGCAGGTGCACGTGAACATGTTTGCAGCTGCGCATGCATGCAAGATGGGCACTCAGTTGTTCCTGCAAACAACAAAGACGTAGGCATTTTGGGGGGTAAGGTAGCCTTGCTCATGAGGCATGGGTGCAGGTGTGAAAAAAAGGCGTCATGCTGGCCCTCTTAGTGCTTGCAGCTATGTTTGCTTAAATCAGTGCTCAGTGGTTATGACAAGGGTATGAATGAAGGCAAGGCTTGTATATCATTGGGTATACATGACCTGTGCGGGCGTGTGCGGTCATTCTGGGCATGAGCCTTGTCCTTAGGCCTCCTTTCCATATTCTTTTCTCTGAGAGTGGAATCCTTGTATGCAACTCTGCTCATGAATGTTTTTGCATGCGTTGTGAAATAGCTGTGAGCGCGTCCCCGCCATCAAGTTGAATGCATGGATGTACCTCCCAGAGCTCTCTCCACTCACAGGTCCTGCAGGGCCAGCATACACGTAGCCCTGCCTGCATTACCATCGCTGCAGTGTGCATTTAGTGCAGAATAAGTTACTTAAAAGCACATTTGGGGAGCCCTGCGTGCGCAGAGGGTTGGGCTATGCTCTCTGCATGGCTGTCATTCACACATCACATTGACTTACACGCGGCTCCATCCATGGCCCTGCTGGACTGACCAATTGCAGAACGCCCGCATGGAAGTGACCAAGATGATCCAGACTCAGAAGAGCAACAAGCAGAATGAGCTGGATGCACAATACAACGAGGCCAAGGCCAAGATCACCAGGGAGGTGAGTTGCTGCGAAGGCCTCTTTCCTTGCAGCTATGCTAAAGATTACCTGATGTGTATATATATATATATCATGAAGCAGTGCTCAGCTAGGCTCTGAGTTCCCTTCTCAGGCAAGCAAATTGCAGAGCACCGCATGCAACGGGACATGAAAAGCATAATACTCAAAGAAAGATGTCAGTCTGGTGCGTGCATTCCTCTTGATGTGGATCGTCTCTGGAAGTTTTTTCTCTGCTGCATGCACTCCCAGCATGGCTTTTTCCATCCAAAAGATGCGGGGGACTGGAGGTGCAGGCCCTCAATACTGTTAGACTGTAGTGAAAAGATGTGCAAGGTACATCCCCAGGGCTAGACCAGTAGTGGCCCCCAGACATAAGGACAGTCAGCTAGTGCTGAAAGATGTGCGATAGCTGATGGCCCTTCCACCCTTGTATTCACCCCAATGGTTCTAACAATTCCCTTGAATCCACCCTTGTATTCAGGTTGAGGCCTCCATTGCTGCTGTTGAGAAGGAATCTCAAGCAATGCTGGCCAAGCTTGACGCACAGGTAGGCGGAAAGCTGATGGTATTTGCCATGTTAACCAATATTCTCAGTAATATCTGAGCCATGTGCAATGTTATGGAGGCACAAGGAATACACTGATTGTTGCAACACTGCAAATGGATGAACTTAAATTTGAAATGAAGAGGACAAAGGTGTTCCACTAAGCATGATTCACAGTGTACGGCAGGATTGTGTTCGTATTATTCCCTCTGTTGACTCTGAAATGTCGAACAGGCTTAGTTTTGTATGGTGTGGCTAGGTGTTAGGGGTCTGGAATAATAACAAATGCAATCCCGCCCCCTACATGCTGCCTAAGCAGTGTTCAAGTGCACACACACACACATGCAGGTTGACAAGATCTCCGGTGAGGTGCTCAACCGTGTGCTGCCCGACGGCGTGAAGATCTAAAGCAGGGTACCCCTGTATAATTGGTGGTAGCTTTTTGTGCATTCGGATAATAGAATTAAGGGCATTGCCCATATCTGCTTGGCTGCATCTCAGCCAGCACCCATTTTTAGCATCATGGGACCCCTCTAAACTGCTTGATCGAAGTGCTCGGAGCAGGGACGAGGGACTTTCCCCTGCTGCAAACTCACTCGCTCACTCCATTCATTTCTTGTTTCATTGTGTTGTTGTGCTCTCACTGAAACTTGCCAAGCCATCAGGACGGCAGTTGCAGAAGCTGTGTCCCATGGCAGTTTCATCATTAACTTAGCCTGCAATTTGTCGCCATATTTCGAATTGTAAGGTCACTATCACACTTTTAGCTGTCACACACCTGTCTCATTCCTTTTAGGCTGCAAGTTATATATAAGGGCTGAGGGAGTTCTTTTGCTTTGACCTCCACTTCTAAGGATAGGATAGGATAGGTTTACATAGCTGTACCTGCCTACAAGGGCAGCTTGGCTGAAGCAAAAGGTGCCTGTAACCAAATTAGTGTAAATGTCAACTGAAAGCCTTGAGCTGAGTTCAAAAGTGTCAACTGTAAAAGTCATGCACAAAAAACGCCATAAGGCTGTAGTGTTAAGATAATACAATTTGTGTTTCCACAAGAAGCACAGAAAGTTTGAGAACAGCACCGCTCTGAGAAAAGGTCCAAGAGGCCATAGTAAATGTATTATGTTCTGCTTTGCTCCACTTCTACTGAAGTGCACGTGGATCACACCTGATCCGGAGCAGCACTAGTGGCTTCTCCTCAGCTTCGAACCTGTGAGCAGGGTCATGAAAAGGATGCTTCACAAGATGGAAAGCCATTCAAGAAATTGCAGGAGAGGACCACTTAGGAAAGGGGATGGTGCAGCTGTACCTGCCTGCAAGTGCAGTTTAGTGAAAGCAATTGCAGAAGGAGCTGGTCAGCTGTGGTTAAGACGAGTCTGCACAACCACAGCATTTCATGGGTTTACCTTGGTTCCCACAGCCCGAATCTCTAGCTGATCGGTTGCTGGTGAAACTTTCTCAACCAGCTTTCACAAGGTAAACAATAAATAAACAAGTTTCTACAAGTGTTTGTGCCTAGCATCCACTGGAGAACATAAGGGACATGAGCAAGAAAAAATCCAGCCAAACATGAATGATGATGCAGAAGTGTTGATAAGGACCTGGTCAAGCACCTGAAGCAAACCTGGAAAGCGCTAACAGAGCAACCTAACAACAGCATTTCAGGCCTGCTTCTTCAGAGACTACCGTCGGTTAATGACTACTTCGTAAGTTGATTAATTATTTGGCTACCAAAAGAAATCTGACGAAGTAGAAAAACTAATTCTTGACCCCCAAATACAAAGTGTTACGATTCGAAACTTACGAAGTGAAAATGAATTGAAACTAGTACCCGTTCTACGAACGGGCATCCTAACTTTGGCTTCGCCGACTTAAACTGTCTGACAGTGCAGAAGATGGCAATCAAAAATGAGTTCCTAAATGTTCTGTTCTTCATACTCATGCTCTTCTGCTGTGGCCAACTGCTACCAGGAAAGAATCCTTTTATTGCGTGTCTGCAGAGATACTTTAGATGAATGGAATCCAGTTCAGTTAAAATTTGTTCACCAAGCCATATATTTTTTATTGTTTGCAGTAAACATGAGTGTTCCATAGGACACACACACACACACACACACACACACACACACACACACACACACACACACACACACACACACACACACACACACACACACACACACACACACACACACACACACACACACACACACACACACCTAATAATTCAGGATGAGAAATCATTGTCAAAAATGCTGTTCTGTACCTTGAGTTAATTCATGACAACAAACTGAAAAAAAGACCCTTCCCAACATGCAACACTAAGTGTACACTGTTTTGAAATTTCTGAAAGTGGTGAGATTTTGGAAAAATGGCAGAGCGGCAGCAGCTGATGGCCGATTACTTCGTACCACTGACCCAGACTGCTGCTAAATTCAGCCAGGTCAAATTTAGCCAGGTGCCAGCAGCGCCACCAGCGAGGTACACACAGACTGGTCCACCAACAGGGGGCCAAGGCACACAAGGAGAGTTTGCGCATGCAGGTGAGAGGTTGTGTCTGTGTGGGCATGCAGGTGGGAGGTTGTGTCTGCGTGAGCATGCAGGTGAAGAAAAAGTTAATACCCCGGTACGAAGTAACACACGGAGTTATACTAGGGGTAACAAGGGGTTGGCCTACAGTCCGAGAATCTGGCTGATCAGCTGCTGGTAAAATATCAGGTAAAATATTCTCATCCAGCATCAAAAATTGAAACCAATTCCGAATTTTTTTTGTAAATCTGTATGAGTCTTCATTTAGAAAAGCATTGACCTCGAAATCAGTCAAAATGTGAAAGCTCGCCAAGAAAGGAATAAAATCAGTGTTTGGAAGCTGGGTAGTGGTGTTCAGCCCAAAACAAAGTTGCTCAAAACTCTAATTTGACCTGATATTTGGGTTTACATTGCAAAACTGGTTGGCAAACCTGGTCTCAGAATCTGGGATGGTGCACTGGCTGGGGAGATACAGGAGGGCGGTGTCCAGACATAGATCAGACCACGCCCCAAAAAACACGGGCAGGTCAAGCTGATCAATCAGATCCATTAAGATGAAATTAAAAAGTCGCTCTGAACCAGTTTTATGAGCCCCAGTGCGCCAGCTGGCACACTCGGAAATGTGACACGTCTGCCGACATCGTCTTCTCGACGGGCCACCAAACTCGCCGCTTTTTGGGCACATTTAATCTTTGTTATACAATAAACGAATCTTTTAATTTTTAGCCAGTGTCTTCGCACAGCAGCAGCTACAGCAGCTGTTGCAGAGGTTTGACCAGCAGGAAGGAGCACCCTGGTGCCAGCAGCAGCCCGGACAGCCTGACCCACCCCATCCCAGACCTTAGTGTAGGTGTGTGGAAGTTCATCATGTGTAAGAATTGCAGCAGATGTACACTGAGGAAGTCTTGTGAGGTGGAAGAGGACCAGACGCACACGCATGCACCTGTGGTGGTCTGACCTGTGCACTCCAGCACCTAAAAAGGATATTCATAAGTTAAGAAGGTGAAAATGCACACGTTTGGAGCTTGGGAAAGTCACTGTAGCACACGGGTACGCCCCATGCATGCTGATCTTCAAAAGGCAAAATGCAGCACAGCTGACCATGCGCTGCTTCAAACCTTGCAGGACCTGTCCTGGATGGTGTCCCTGCATACCTACGCATGCATGTGAGGCATTCTGGGCGTGGCGTGCGGCGCCTGGTGGCCAGCGCAGGTTGGTGTGCTGTGAGGTGCTGTGAGTAAAACAAAAATGGTTGGCGCCCATCGGGCAGTGTCGGGCATTGAAACTCCTCCAGTATGTTGTTTTTTGTGTTACCAGAGCATGTGCAAATTTTCGTTCTGGACTGGCTTGGGCTTGACATGCGTGGCTGCTATAGTGCTCACCTCTAAACACCATGTCACCGTATGCACACAGATGACACGGTTTCAACACCCCCTTCTCACTTCTGAGTATGCTCAGCTGCCCGTGGAGCAGCATGTGGAGCTGGGATGCTGTTGGCTAAATGGATGCAAGGGGAAGCTGGAAGGGCGTGCACCGAGTGATGCCTGGCAGAAAGTGGAAGAGCATGCAGCTGAGTGCAGCAGCAGCAGCAGCAGCAGCAGCAGCAGCAGCAGCAGCAGCAGCAGCAGCAGCAGCAGCAGCAGTGGCAGCGGCAGGTATACAGCAGGCAAGTATGACCTCGGCACAGACCCTCTGTTCCCCACCTTCACCGAGCAAGCAAGCAGGAAGCATGGGCTGTGGGCATGCACTGCATGTGTGCCCAGCCGCGCTCGTGAATGCCAGCGCAAGGCGGCTGCAGCAGCAACAGAAGCAGCAGTACAGCTTCCAGAGACGAACCCTGAAACCATATTCCCCCTCGGCCTCATGTCTTCTCAACCATCCCCACAGCCATCCTCAATGCCACCTACTCATCCAGATCAGGCTCAGCAGCAGCAGCCGCAGCAGCAGTTACTGACCAGGCACGCCAAGGATGCTCGCATTGCAGACCTGGAAGCTAAGGCAACGCAGCAATCTGCTGAGCTTAAGGGGCTGTTTGCAAACATAGCAGAGAACACGGCGCATAGCATGGGCTTCTTCGACCGCCAAGACCATAAGCCAGCCATCCACTCTGCTCTGCAGCAAGGCCAGCTGGAGCCAGTGACGTGTGCCGAGCAGCACAGCATTGGAGGCTACAGCCTCCACTGCACACTTGACCTCTGGCACCTGCAATACCTTGGGACCACGCACAGCATGGAGACAGAGCGCACTATCAACAAGGTGCGCATGTCCCGTGGCATCCACACCAGCAACATGACGCAGCAGCGGCAGTTCCTGGCTGTCTCAGGTACCAAGGACCAGCTCCAGGTGACAGGCAGCACATGGAGGCAGTGGTGCAAAGAAGCAAATGAGCAGGCAGCAGCACGCAAGGTGGGCATGATGGGCAGCGGCTTTGCTAGCGTGCTGCAGGCTGCATTGTCAAAGGTGCAGGCCAGCAGCGGCAGGGGCCGGAGGAAATGGGCAGAGCCAGGGGCAGCGGAGCAAGCCAAGCAAGCGGCTCAGCGCAGGGAGCATGATCCAGCCGCCAAGCGTATGCGCCTGGTTCAGAGTATGCGCTACCTCTCGCTGAAGCGGGCAGCTTTGCTGGGCTTCATGCAGGAAGAGCCTGCCTCCAGCATGAGTGCTGAGCAGCAGAGGCAGGAAATGGAAGCTGTGCCCAAGCTCAACTTGGCAGAGGTCACAGCCCAGCTGCTAGACACTCGTTGGAGCACGAAGCAGCTTGAAACGGCAGCGGCAGCAGCACAAGCTGCAGCAAAAGAGATCAGCAACGAAAAGAGACAAGCCAGGGCTGAAAAGCAAGGTGCACAGCAGCAGCAGCAGCAGCAGCAGCAGCAGGATCAGGTTGAGGAGCAAGAGCAGGAGCAGCAGCAGCAGCAGCAGCAGCAGTCAGAGATGCAGCCTGCTGGTCTGCTCCGTTTGCCCAGGTCATGCAACCTGGCCAAGACGACTAGCATTTACATGGAGTCCAGCAGCAGCGAGAGCAGCAGCTGCAGCAGTGAAAGTGCTGAAGATGCCAGCAGCAGTGATAGCGATTGGCTTTGACATCCAAACAACCCTTAGTAGTAGGGTTGAAGGGGGGGGCACATTCCAGGGCACGATTGCTTAAATGCGCATACATGACTTGCATGGTACACCCCTCATGTAGTGGTGCACCTCCAAGCCCACTCAGAATTTCTGCACCCTGTTTTTTTCAGCCAACAAATGGCTAAGCAAAGGACTTATATCCAGCTCCTTGTGTTGAAACAGTCAGTTGCCCGTCTTTTTTATAGGTTTTAGTGAGGGTAACTTGGTTACGGCTGCCAGAAAACTGACGTTTCTCAAACTTGCGCACCCGTCTGACACTTGTTTTTGTCAAACAGCATATCCTCTGATACCTCTTGAAAAGGCGCTTCTAAAGAAACCAACAGTACTAAATTTGAGTGAGGTTCAGGCATGAAAGTGTGAGAAAAAGTGTGATCTGGGAGTGATCTGAATTGTTTGGGGCACCCAGATCACCCCCTGGGCCAATTTTCAAAAATCCAAGTATGCAGCCCTTAATATATACCAAATGTACACCTGTTGTCAAATTTTGAACTCATTTGGTGGAAGTCGCCTCGGGACCTGAACACCACT
Organism: Dunaliella primolecta; assembly: GCA_914767535.2. Taxonomy (NCBI): domain Eukaryota; kingdom Viridiplantae; phylum Chlorophyta; class Chlorophyceae; order Chlamydomonadales; family Dunaliellaceae; genus Dunaliella; species Dunaliella primolecta. The sequence goes on along the minus strand of OU611759.1, from coordinate 7,206,548 downwards.
ACTGGGCAAAATATGTAATGGTTTAAAAAGATCAATGCACAGGTCCTTGTATTTTCTGCGCAGCTCACACAACTCACAGCAATTGCAATAGAAAAGGACATGTTTTTCGTCCTGGATTTCAGCCCATCCACACTTATCACGAATATTTAAACCACCCAACCATTTACAGGACTCGACCTTCAAGCAGTGGGCACGAAGCCTAAACCTACTCACATTCCTCATGACTCCTTTATCCAGATCCTTAAATATATATGATGGGATACAGAAGGGTGTGCGTGCTGTTTGATTCAAAGGTTTTCCTCACCAATGATGGTAAGTCACTGCTTTCCTGTTGACCTCTCGGGGACTTAGGGCGTCCGCTTCCCTCCAAACCTTCTGCAGTCTGTACCTCAAATCCCCTAAAAAATCCTGCATGGGAATCTTGGAAACACTCTGCCATTACTGTTTAAAATAGCAATAGCACGTCTAGTGGTAACAAGCCTGTTGGCATACATGACAGAATGGGCATGAAGTTCACGAAACATGCATGAAACGTGTAAAGTCGCAAACTGGAGGTCTTGGGCCTACACAGACGGCAGTTGCCAGGTCCAGAACGGCAAGACAGTTATAGGGGCAGGTGTGTACCATCCTATGAGTGACTCACAAAAACTAGTTGAGCCTAATGGCGCTGGTATTACCAATACCATAGGAAGAGCTGAGCTCGCTGCCATTGCTGCTGCGCTCACTCCGAGTGAGTCACGATTACACACACATTGCCACAGACAGCCTTAGCTCACTTCATCGACTCAGAAAGCAAATCCTGTATCCAGAAAAGCATAGACATCACGTGCAAGGAGATGTTTTGAAGAAGATTTCAAACCTTGCCCGAGCTTCTCAAAATCACATCTTTTTCTACAAGGTCAAGTCTCATGCTGGAATAGCTGGGAATGAATGTGCAGATCAGATTGCTAAATACCAGGCCTCCCTCAAAGATGGCAACCTAACTGATACTGGTCTCCCTAGCGCCGGCCCAGGAGGAAACCCCTTCCACAATACAATCTGGCTGGCTCGGGAAGAGACAGATCCTAGGCCTCCTCAATCCCACCCTTCTTCTCCTCGTCTGAGCTACCTCCCAGACCTTAAAATGCTTTAAAATCCCATATGCATGCTAAACACAAGCTGGGCTATGCTGACAGGAAGACAGGCTACTATACTTACTACCAGAGCTTGCTACCTCACGTAAGCAAGAAAATTAGCAATTCCTTTTGGAACATGCCAGGTCTCTCAACTCGAATGAAACGCACTGTCTTCCAATACCGCACAGGCACCCTCTACAATCAGAAACATGCGGTCCGATATAAAAAATCCACTAGCCTGACATGCCCCCTACCTGATTGCCATCACATGGATAGCGCTCTCCACATCCTATCTGGCTACCAATGTCCTGTCATTCGTAACATGGTAACTGAGCGTCACAATATTGCTTGCAGGATGATTTTGAAACTAGTCAGTGAACGCTCATATGGGGCCAATCTTGTGCAGTTGGATGCGGGCAACACAAACCGTTTGGCCCAGCACGACCTGCAAGTCCCTGAGCAAGTCTCTAATCGTGCTGTACCTTCCAACCTCTTCAAACCCACGGTTTCTGTGCAATCCACACGAAACTCCAGCCGCCCTGATGCAATCTTGGTCACTCCCCACCCAACTAACCCAAACAGACCACCCACTCCACCCTCAAACCGGGTACTGCGCAGTATGGGGAGTACCACAACTCCAGCCCGTCAAATTCACTTGATAGAAATCAAATACTGCGAAGATACGAGGCCTGGTGCCCAGCTAGAAGCCTCACAGCAACAACACAGTGAACTTTGCAAACAACTCCAAGGTGCAGAGATCACTATCCACCCAATTCTCCTGGGTGTGGGTGGGACTATCTACACTGCCCATACTTTTGATCAATTCAAAAAATTAGGGATTGACTCACAGAGATCTGAAACACTTGCAAGAAAACTCCATGCCCACTCTGTACAATTTGCGCACAAACTTACCTCTACCAGACGTGCCATTGAAAAATAAAAACACTCATCATAACACTGGTGTCCTGGAGCAGCGTGCTGCCAGAAACCCACCTGATCCACATTAACTCCCCTCTCATCTTCTGGTGGGGGAGACTCACGGCTCTTTGAGCCAATGTGTCTCTCTTTCCTTGATTGATGTAAGGAGAGTTTTCTCTGCCTACGTTGTTTTTTCTTTTTTCTTTTTCTTTTTCTTGAAACGTGTATTCACTTGCACTCTGCAGGAAATGTCAGATTCCAGAAAATACACTTCCGCGTTCCCACGTGGAGTTCAAAACAGAACAAGGGTCACAAGGGGTTGGCCTACAGCCCGGGAATCTGGCTGATCGGCTGCAGGTGAAACATTCTCATCCAGCATCAAAATTTGAAACCAATTCTGGCAAAGAAATAGAGAACAGCATGTAGACCTCTGCAAACTCATTAAAGCAAAAATTGTGACTCTCCACACCATCCTGTTGGGTGTTGGTGGGACCTGCTACACTAAGCAAACCCTTAACCAGTTTAAACAATCGGGACTTGACCACCAACGCGCCAATAGAAGAAAGAAGGAAATAATAAACTTGCTCGCAAACTTCATGCCCATGCAGATCGTCTTGCTTTACAGAACCTGCAGATCCCTGAACACTCAACAAACTTTCTTTCTTTCTTTCTTTCTTTTTCTTTCTTTCTTTCTTTTCTTTCCTTCCAAAATACATTTTCCCTCTTCGTTTCCCTGACAAACAAAGGCTCACCTCTAGTCGCCCTGATGCAATTTTAGTTGTTCCAATGAAAAGAGTGCCAAGGACCAATTCCCGTATCCATTGAGAAGTAGAGGGGGGCGCGGGGGGATCAGGGAGCACTCAGCGCCAGCCACAGCCACTCCACCTACTTACAAGGTCTGTAACCCTAGTCAGCTCCTTCCAGAACAGAGGCATATCCATCTTGTGGAGGTCAAATACTGTAAAGACACCAGACCCAAGAATCAGCTGGAGGCCTCCAAGCATCAGCACCGCGACCTATGTAGCCATCTTTCAAGGGCCCCAGCTCAAGTCACCCTCCATACCATTCTGATAGGTGTGGGTGGAGTCATCTACACCCATCACACTTTGGAGCCTCTCAAAGAGCTTGGTCTTGACACTCATACAGCCACCAGGCTTGCTCTGAAGCTTCGTGCTCGTTCTATTCAGTACGCTTATAAACTTGTTAGCACCAGACGCGCTCTTGAGAAGACTCCTCTCAACTCTCATCGCCAAGATCAGGCACGGGCTGCTGCTAGTAACCCTCCTGATCCCCATTGATTCTTTGTTTTGTTTCTCTTGGTGAAGGGGATTCACGGTGCCTCGGCCCTAGGTATCCTCTTTTCCTTAATTGATGTGGGGAGTGTTTTCACTGCCTGCGTAGTTTTTCTTTTTCTTTCATGCCCATTCTGTCATGTATGCCAACAAGCTTGTGACCACTAGGCGTGCTATTGAAAACAAAAAATACTCCTCGCAGCCAGGTTATGGAGCTGGGTGCTTCCAATAACCCTCCAGATCCCCATTAGGGTCTTCTTTTTGTAGCTTTGTGGTGGAGGGGACTCACGGCTCTTCTCAGCCAATGTGTCTCTCCTTCTGCCTACGTAGTTTTTATTTCTACAGCATTACTCTGGCCATGTCAGACATGTTAATGATATGCTTTGTGCTTCAATCTCGGCGCCGCTGGTCATGTATGCACTGTTTCAAAAGAGCAACAACCCAGTTAGCCTAACGTGTGCACATGTAAGTGTGAGAGATCAGGTGCATTACATCGCTTGAGCATCCTATAAACAGTTGTCTTGAGACTCCAGACACCCTATCAGAGACCGCAGAGTCCGTCAGGCCCCAGACTAATCCCATCCCCCATACATGGCTCGGATCTAGGACTCTCCCATACAAGGGTTATAAGGAAAAAAGGCCTCGGTCAAGACGTTTGACTGCTAGCCTGTTCATAGATGCAAATGACGTCATGAAGGAAAAAAGGAAGTTTGTTGTTATCCTGGTTTAGAAAAATATCCTGGGAATTCACATGGTACATGGTACCTAGACAGTGCATCCTGTGGGAGACGTGAAGATGTAGAAAAAGAGAAGTTGTGCTCAGAAAGTGAGGCATACTATTGACTGAGAGAGCAGACCTGGGGATTAGAACATCTGAACAGCACATGTAAAGAAAAGAAAAGAAAAGTCTACGCAAGCCAGAGGCCGCGTGCATTAAGGAAAGGTCCCTTAACTAGCAGGCTAGCAAGGGCCTCACCAAAGGTCCCTCAAAACTACACTAGCTACAGCTAGCCTAGGAGAGGGAAAGAGACAAAACTAATGAGGATCGGGCGGGTTGTCAGCCGTGCCCCGAGACGCCCGGACTCTCCTTCTCCTGGTAGCCACCTCCGCGTGCCCAGCGACTCCCCCCCCAGAAACCCCCTGTAAGCAAAAAGCATGTCTGGTGTTTATGATAGTGGTTAGTTTCTGCAGGGCATGGCAGCTCAACTTGAAAGCAAGTGATTTAGCTTTTTCTTTGGTTAGGCCCAGATTGACAAGAGGTTTGATTGTGTACTCATTGTAAATGGTGCCAGCAACACCAATCAGGATGATGTGTAGAGTCACTCTGTTATTCCTGTTTGGATTTCTTGAGCTGCGGGTTTTAAGTCTGGTTATAGTATGAGCATGTTGAGTTATTGCAGTCTCTAAAGTGACGGAGGGGTTGGTGTCTGGACAGAATTTGAGCTCAACAAGATGAATATCCCTGTGTTGAGGAGGGATCTTGGAAGGATCAAGGTGGGCTTGTCGGCCTGGTATAGGGCGCACAAAGAGAGCATCAGGGCGGCTTTGGTGCCGGGCAGAGGACCCAGTACTATTAGGAAATACCCATTCAGGGATGGCTCAGGAGATGTTTTCAGGGACTTCTATACCCTGCTCCAGGAGTCTCTCATTATGGCAGGCATCCATACCAATAAGGGATGAGCCAAACCTGCTTTTACTGAGGGCTTTTACACAGAGACTAAGGGCCTCATTGTGCCTGTTGGTGTGCATACCACTCATGGTCGTGTTTGAGCATCTGAGGACAATATGATTGATACTATCCATGTCGTCACAGAGCGGACACCTTTCAGAGATGGAAGATTGGTTAAACCTGTTGGCATGTTTTTGAGTGTAAATTGTTCCCGTGCGTACTTTATAACATTAATCTGCTGTTTAAGGGTGATCTTTGGATTATTCCAAAAGGAGTTGCTGAGTACTTTGTTGGCAAGTTGTGAGGGTGGGTTATGACCTTCTGAGCTGACAGAGGTGTTTGGGGGAGCGGGCTGTGTGGCATAGTTAAGCCTCTGCCAGTTATTGTAGTAGTGGCCTGAAGTGTTAGCAGAGCCGAGCTTATGTCTTTTGTGCATGTGTGTTTCAAGCTTGTCTGTCAGGTTGGTGAGGTAGTGAGTTGGAGCGGTGCGGGAGTTTTGTGGTTCATTGTTGCGTCCATGTGAGGATTTCAAGGAAAGCCAGTAAAAATTGTAGAAGGGATCCTTGGCATCTGGAAGTGCAATGTCCGTGGTGTCCATGAGTGCTGCATTACGCGCACAGGCGTCAGCCCCCTCGTTACCAATGATACCAGAGTGGGCTTTAACTTTATAGAAGTGTACAGGGTGTGGAGAGTGCTTTAACAGATTTGAGATGGCTTGGATGAGTTCTGCATGAAGGTGGGTCCTCATGCGCATTGGGTTAAGGGTCTGTCTAGATATCTGGGAGAGGCAGGATGCACTATCAGAGGCTATGTCAGTGTATCCTTGTTGGAGTGCTACAAGGACACACTCCTTGGAGGCTACGTCAGTGTATCCTTGTTGGAGTGCCACAAGGACACACACACAGCACATGTTATTCATCTTGTATGTCACAAATATCACAGACAGGAGAAGTACTTTTGGACCAAAAATCCTTTTCAACTCGAAAAGTGTGTACCCGCAGCCTGAATCTGGCAGTGCTGCGAAGAACGTGATGGGGAAGATCCAGGTACATGTATTTAGGCATCGTATAAGGAGGGTGGATGGCATGTGCATTTCTGACAGGAAGTGCACACCATTGATGATAAGTCAGCCGTTTACTGTTGTTTACTCTGGGATCAGGGGCTGTAAATTGATTCCAGTAGCCAAGGTGCCTAGATCTCAGGTCCACCACACATTGGCTGAGGATAACAGGGTCACAACTTGTGACTCACAAGCCATAATTTGATGTTTCATCAGATCCGAGCGTGCCAGACCATCCAGCGCAGGCAAGAGTGTGATGCCCAACAAGAGTCAGCCCTTGAGCTAAGGCTGATGTCAGCATGGAGAAGCTCTTTGAGAAGGAGACTGTTGCACTTAGTAAGCGAGTTGTAGAAGCGCATAGTGGCACGAAACTAATTGAACTGAAAAGGTTCCATGCCACATTCTCGTAAAATGCTCCAAGATGGTGTAGTGGATTCCGCTCCAAGAAGGTTTCACAAAATGTTCATGATCCACTTCTGCAACAGGTTGTCCATTCCTGTGCCCTGCCGTAAGTAAGGAGTGGCCCATATCTGGCTAGCATACATTCCTGCTGGGATAGCGTACGTTTTCAAGAGCCAGGTGAGCGCATGCAGCCGATTTGTAAGGTTGTGGTCGTGAGCAAAGGTTTTGACACGATAAGTCCCCGCTATGCATGGTTTCAGAGCAGCCTCAGCAGCAGTGGAAAGGTTGAGACGTTTGTCACAGACCATACCCAGATATTTGAAAGAATCAGTGTAGGGAAGGTTGTCACCATCATACAACACTTGGGGAAGAGTTTCAGCTCTGGAATTGAAGCAGATGACCTCAGACTTTTTTGTGTTAACCGTCAGGCATTTTCTGGTTGCATAACCCTGCAACTTGTTTAACATGGCTTGCATGTGGGTGTGGTTGTTTGCAGTCAAAGCGAGGTCATCTGCATCAAGCATATTAGAAACACGGAAATTTGGTAAGCCTGTCACCGTGCCTTTTTCTACTCAGTGATGCAGCCTATGTCATTTACGTAGATTGAGAATAGGAGTGGTGATAGTGGGCACCCTTGTTGAACACCGTGCGTTGGCTGGACACGCGCCTGTTCAACTCTGTCAATAAGGATGTATTTGTCATCTTGGTAGAGGTCTTTGATGATGTAAATAAGCTGGCTGGGCACCTGGCATTTGTGTAAGTGTTCCCACAGTCTGTCCCTGGGAATTGAGTCATACGCCTGTTTGAAGTCAATAGAAGTGGCATAAACGTGGGGAGCCTTGGGGTTGAATTGTCTGAGCCGCATGCTTCAGGTGCCTCAAGATTAAAAAGTGGTTGTAAGGTGTTGCGGCCTGGAAAAAAGCCAAATTGATTGTCAGGAATAATGTTGCATTCTGCGCATCAGTCTTGAACCATGGAGCGGAGGACCTTTGTGTACAGGCAATAAAGTGTAATACTAACTGCAAGCATCCGGTAGTTTGAAGGATGCGTCACAGCGCCCATTTTGTACATTGGTGCAAGTTTGGCAGCTTTCCAGGATGACAAGATGCGGGCAGTTTTAAGCATGAGCGTGAAGAGTTTTGAAATGTATGGAGCCAGCGCATTGTGGAATTGAAGACTCACCCATACCTTACACAGGGACCCCGTGGGACCTTCATGGCCTGAGACTTCTTGTGCACTCTGAATGGCACGTCTGGGTCTGTGCTTGCTGGTTGTCCACCCCTTGTCAGCCTGTTGACACTGGTAACAGAAGCAAAGGAGGCCTCTAGTCAAAACGACTGACAGCTGGCCTGCTCTTAGTATGAAAGAACTCCATAAAGAAAAGGATACAGTTTGTTGTTGTTTTGTTTCATGAAAGTGAACATATCAAAGGATTGTACATGGTGAGTAGAAGACAGTTATGGAACCGTCTGGTAAGAGGCACTGGAGAGTGAGAGAAGAGGACCAGAGGACAAGGAAGCACACATAAGTCGAAGAAAGCAGACGTGGGGGTGTGTACATTTGAAAAGAGCACGCTGTTAATCTTGCACATCATTTTGGGCATCACAAAGGTCACAGGTAGGAGAAATGTTTTCATTCCAAGTAGCTTGCTCAACTTTGAAAGTATGGACACGAAGGCAAAATCGGGCCACACTGCGCACAGTGCGTTTGGGCAAATCCAGGTACAGATACTTGGGTAGAACACAAGGGGAAAATGTAACACGAGCATTCTAGGTTGGGAGAGCCTACCAGTGATGATATGTAAACATTTTGCTGTTCAGGTCTCGAGGATGATATGCAGAGAGTTGTCTCCAGTAAGCAAGATGTCGGGACTTGAGGTCCACCGCAAGCTGGCTTAAATCCTGAAGGTTGGCTGACCGTATTATGTGTTGAAAACCATGAGCATGATGTAAGCCATTCGTAGCGAGCAATTTAAGGTAATACAACAATCGACAAAGGAAAGGAATGGGTTACATAGCTGTATCTGCCTACGTGGGCAGCTCAGCTGAAGCAAAATCAGTGCCTGTTACCAAACCAGTCCGAGCTGGAGAACAAAAAATATAACTTGTATGATTCTGGACCATGCCAACGCTTCCTTTCATATTGAAACGGAATATCTTCAACTACCGCACAGGTACACTCTTCAATCAAAAGCATGCGGTACGCTTCAAAATTTCCACCAGTCTACAATGCCCCCTTTGTGGGGAGCCTGACAGTGCCCTCCACATTCTTTCAGGATGTAAAGATTCCACTGTGTCAAACATGGTAACTGAACGCCATAATATTGCTAGCAGAATCCTCTTTAAAGGTGGAGCCTCTTAAAGAGCTTGGTCTTGACACTCATACAGCTACCAGGCTTGCTCTGAAGCTCCATGCTCATTCTGTTCAGTACGCTTATAAACTTGTTAGCACCAGACGCGCTCTTGAGAAGACTTCTCTCAACTCTCATCGCCAAGATCAGGCACGGGCTACTGCTCGTAACCCTCCTGATCCCCATTGATTCTTTGTTTTGTTTCTCTTGGTGAAGGGGATACACGGTGCCTCGGCCCTAGGTATCCTCATTTCCTTATTTGGTACGGGGATTATCTCCCCTGCCTATATAGTTTTTCTTTTCTTTTCTCTATATGTTATAAATTAAAGCATTTTAGGCACGCTGACACAAACTTGGCTAATTCTAGGACATCAGCCTGGTTCACAAATTCTTTAAGGCGTGATGCACTACCAAGGTGTGCAGAATTAAACAGGTGCTGGAACTGAGTGCGCAGGTCCGTCAGATCCTGAGAAGGGCAACCAAGGATAATGTGTTTTTGGTCTTGAACAGTGTGCCAATCACATTTGTTGCAAATTTTAAGCTCGTATGGGCATCTATTTCTATGGTGTCGTTGGATTTCCACTCGAAAATTGTGACTGGAAAGGCATAAACATGAGGTATTGCGCAATAATATATCAGAGGGGGCTATCTGAGGCTTAAAATCAGGTGTTTTTGCATGCTCCTTTGCATAGGCGTCCCGTAACGGGCAGTTTTCAAACTTGGGTTCCTTTGGTAGCCTAAAAACGTGGCGTGAACCCTAGTTTTCACCACCAAACTCCATATCTGACCACTCACTGCACCAAATTGGATGATTTTTAGTGATTTGGGGTCCTTGTAACGAAAAAAATATCATTGCAAAAAATTGGAGTGAAAACACCCAGTGGTTGGTTTTATGTGGCGATTTCAGCCACTTCCCATAATTAGGGTTTACGTGCCCCATGTGGGCTTTAGCCCAGTCTATCTCAGCACACAGGCGACTTACACAAATATGAGCATATGATCTGTTAGCTTGGAACGCCAGTTACACTTTAGAGCAAAAACTGTCCCAATCGGATGAAGTGGCTTTGGGTGGGCGCACTTTAAATGCGAAAAAGGAGCATATTTGGGCATATGCTCAGATAGCCCCCTCTGATAATTTATGAGGAATGTCTTGTCATAGGTAAGGATACATCGCTATATCTGCATGCAAGGGCAACTGAGCGGAAACACAGGGGCCTGTAACCAGATCTTGCCAAAAAAAATGCTTAACTCACAAAACTTTGACTGAAAAGGAAAGGTAGCAAATTCTGTCTGTTGCGGCCTGGTGTTTGACGGGATAGCACGAGGTAGATTATGCTCGAAGGCTTCAAAGTTGTTGGATCAGATCAACATTCGGAACATTTGATGAACAATGTACTGCTGCATATGGTTCATGAGCACTCATTTCAAACATGCTCAATGGGCATTGCCCATGCACTGCAATTGGCAATGCTCCATGTTCACTAGGATAATAAGCAGTGTTTGGAATTCAGATGAAGGAAGACACATGTTTACACTAACTAGCCTGGATGCTATCAACTACAGGATCCCCCTAGGTAACTTCAAGTAGAAACCAGAAAATTGGAGGCATATTCCTTTAATAGAAAGGTCTTAAGATTACAGGATCAGGAGTTTTCAGGTCAAGATGCTCGCTGGTGTTCTGGTTGAGAAATTGCAAAACATAAACAAAGGGGTGGGCCTTTTGGCTTGCATAGACTTCTTCTTTGCTTTTTACTTGGTGAAGAAATGAGAGAATACACGTGCGAGTGGATACAGATTGGAGAGGAAGGAAAGAACTTATGCAGCTGTACCTGCCTACGAGGGCGGCTTAGCTCAAGCAATAAAGATGCCCCCTTGTTGAGGAGGAGGTTAATTTACATAGGCCTCGATTATGGAAATTCAGCTGGTCAAATAATTAATGCATAATTAACACAAGAATGTCTGCTACCTCAACACCCCTAAGCCAAACCATCATAGAAGGGGATTTTCAACTGGAAAGCAAACACTTTGTGCGAAGTTCTGAAGTGGAAGTTTCAAACTTTCAACAAGCAAGTTGCTGCTACGGCTGATAACTAACTTGATAACTAACTTGAAGTTGTTTATGAGACAGGCATACAAAGGGTGTGCAATGCTTCTGCTTGGGACCACGCAGTGTCCAGAGAATTTGGGAAGAGCATACTGCTGGAAATGATACATAGCAGGCCACATCATATGGAGAGCAGAAATAACAGTATTTGCTTGGAGAGGGCATTGCTCGTCACCAGCAGATTCAAACCCATTGGAAACATATTGGAAACCCATGTCAAAGAGAGGGAATGAGTTGCAGAAACAGATAACCAACAGCAAAAAGAAACACTTCACCTTAAAGGTTAACTCCCACTGAAAGATCCAGCGCTTACATAGAATGCAACGACCTATCAAAACCTTAATTTGGGAGAAGAGATTCAGGGAAGCAATATAGCGAAAAATGAATCTATATGATACCCTTTCACAATTAACACCGCATGATTGCGTGAACCCTGCCGTGCACACAAGGAGCACACTCGTTTCGCCGGCAGCATAGCCATTTTGGTTTTTAGATCTGAGGACGAAAAAGTATTGAATAAATACAGCCCTTTAAATAAAATAGTGGGCCTTTACTTCTAGGCATTTCGGCCTTGTATAAAAAAGCTAGAAGAAAATGCTCGTGGGAAAGAGCATGAATTCAGCAAGTTTATGAGTGGAACCATCTTGAGACAGGCCAGCGTGCAAGATAATTCATCTTCAGGAATTCCAGGAGGCAGCATGGGCTCTGTTGTGGATCTAGCTCAGGACTCTCCCCTTGGATTGGGTGCCACAGCCCAACGACAGCACCACAAGCAGGCGGAGGTTATAGACCTTTCATCCAATGATTCTGAGGGTGTGTAACACCTCCCTTGTCCTTGGTGATAGATATAGTTTCCCTTCACCACTTCACCTCTTGCCTCCTGTGTTATTACCTTACAGAGGATGTATGTGGAGAGGGCGAGGACAAGGCTGCCCAGGTATGCGGAGCAAGACTGTATAAAAGTGAAAGCATGCTTGCGCGCGCGCGCGCGCGCACACACACACACACACACACACACACACACACACACACACACACACATGAACACGCACAACACACACACGCACACACATACACATACACACATGAATACACACACACAAACACACACATGAGTACACACATACATTTACACACACATTTACATACACACGCATTCATATACACATACATGCACACACACGCGCGCACATACACACACGCGCGCGAGCGCACACACACACAAAAACACACAAACACACACACACGCACACACACTTGCCCGAACTTGGACCCAAAATGTGTAAGCATTGCCATATCATGATGAAGCAGCTCGCATGCATCGCCACGTCAAATTGCTCTGACGCTTGTACACACGCGCGCACGCACACACACTAACACAGACACACACGCATGCACGCACGCACACACACATGCACACACGCACGCACGCGTACACACACAACACACACACGCGTGCACACACATACACACACAGAAACACGCACACATGCACACACGCACGCACGCGCACGCGCGCGCACACACACACACACACACACACACACAACACACACACATGCGCACGTGTGTAACCACAGCAGGCAAGCGGCCTTGGGAGCCGCAAGCGCAGTCTGTGGGGGGAGGTGTCACATGGGTCTGGACTCCCAGGGGCCTCGAGGCAAGCAGGAGGGGTCTTAGGGGCGGAAGGCAGCAGTAGGACACGAGGCCAGCAGGAGATACAGGGGACGCAGCCACTTGCCCCTCCAGCTGCGCGCCGCCATCTTCGCGTCAAGCTGCCCTCTCACATGAGGAGCCCAGCCGGTCAAGCTGCCCCCTCCTTATCGGGCCCTAGCTTGGCACACCTCAACCTCATGGCTCCTTCCCAACAGACGGGCCCGCCTGCTGATGCAGCCACAAATGGTGGCATCCATGAGTGCCCCATCCAGGGCTCAATTCCCTGTCCCTCAAGCTCTGATGTGTTACCATCACAGTCAAACCACCCCAGCCACCAGGGCTTGCCAGCTGCCCCCATGTACGGGCACTGTGCTGGCCATCCCTCCATGCGGCTACCATCTGGCCGTGAGGCATATCAAGAGCAGGGCGTCTGCACAAATAATCAGCAGCAGGCCCAGGGGCAGGTCCCAGCAGGCCAACTGCTTCACCGGGAGCAGCACCATCAACAGCACCATCAGCAACAACAGCAGGAGCAGCAGCAGCCTCAGCACGGTATGTTGCAAGACGCCCTGCCGCCCCCCTGGGTGCCCCAGCCTGTCCACCTCCAGCACCAGCAGCTGGGCTGCCAGCAAGGGCGGCCTCACCACCTCAGTTTGGGTCTGGGTCTGCAACAGCCCCTGGAGCAACAACAGCAGCAGCAGCAGCTGCTGCACCCCCTAGAGCAGCCGCAGCAACATCAGCCGCATCCCCAGCAGCACCTGCAGCAGAGCCATGGGGTCTGCAACCCCGCAAGGCAACGCAGGCGATTGAACCCACCCAGCCTCCCCAGAAACCCACCCGTGCAGCCGCATGCGCAAGGCAGCCATCACAGGTCTGGAGGGAGCCGCCCACAGGTGAGTGTAAACAGGATTGAAACGCAGCAGCGTCCGTCAAAACGCATGACTGCCAGTCTAGCCCACAGGTGAGAGATGCGGTTGAAGGGGAGCATGACGCCCTGACGCCCTTTGCCGCGATGGGGTGGCTTCTTTCGTAGAGCCTGCTGCATCAATATCCACCCTGATGCCTGGAATGGGTGCCAGCGTTGACTGTTTCTGCAGCAAGGCTGACTGCATCCTTCCATCCATGTTCGTCCATGAGGTTTTCTAGGCTAGTGCCGGATTCATTGCGCATCCAGTCAGCGCAACCCAATTTTCTTGACTGCCTTCAATGTTCCAGCCAGCCTGGGGGCTGAGTGCATCCTTCCATGCCATCCTTACCTCTGCGTCCCCTGTCCTTTTTTCCTCCGGGTTCCCTTTTGAGCTCCTGTCCTCGCCTTGTTCCTTGCTGCTTGCAGCAGCTGCTTGGCTCAAGGAGGGAGGGCAACAGCAACACTGCCGCTGAAGTGTACACCCTTGAAGTCAGCAGCAGCAGCAGCAGCGACGGCGAAGTTGAGGTGCGTTTGATGCAGCCCGGAATTTGAGTGTGAGGTGCATGACATGCACTGCATGTACCTTTCCAAGAGTGGGTTTTTATACAACTCAGCATGGAGGGGCAGTAGGTGCGTACAGAGCAGTGCACGTGTACCACAGAACAGGCTGCTATGTAAGTGGGCCAAACTTTGCATTTCGTTTGCAGCCGTGGTCCTGGTCAGGGTTCCGGGTTACAGGTAAGGCCTTCTGTCAAACTGTCTGATTGCTAGCCTGTTCTTAAAAGGAAGGGCTTTAGGCAATGACTTCAGGCTCTGTTGCCTGCTCAGCCATGAAAGGAGGCAAGACCTGCAAGTTGCCATCCCACTAGAATCTTTCTGGTTGGCACATTGCTGGTTTCTTTTCCGGCCCCTTGTGCCTCAGAGCACACAGGCGCACAGCTGTGTCTAGCAGCTGCTCCTGGGAAGCTGTCCACAGCCTCCTCCAGACTCCTGGTTGCGGTCACTCCTAGAAGTGCCATGGGCAAGCTCACTACCATGTGTGCTGGCCAAAGCTTTGACCCTGCTCGTGTTTATGACTTTTGACTCAGGTTCTAGCGATGGCATGCCATGCCTGCCTGCCTGCTTGCCTCAGCTATATGTGACTTTTGACGCAAAATCCAGTGATGGCATCGAAGGAACCCTTCGTGTTGGCCAATGCTGCATGTATGTGCCACATATTTCCTGCCTGCCTCTGCTGCAGGTCACAGCCTGTGCAGGGCCTCCACCACCACGACCTCAAGCGCAACAGAGGCGACGCACGGTGCAGACCTCAGGCAGGCAGCGCGCACACGCAGCTGCAGCTGTGAACACGCCCTCATCCCACACTTCCTCGTTTTCTGGTGAGCGTGAAGCAGGGACTTTTCAAGGTGTGTGAAAAGAGGGTGCGTTGTGTTTGGATGGAAATGAAATGACTTGGAAAATGGTATGAAACGTCTGTGGTATGGCTATGTCCGTGAGATGGCTTGGCTGCTGATTAGAAAACAAATTGCTGGAAAGAGTACTTTTTAAAGCAGGCAGACATACTGGCCCTATTATTGGTATTTTAGACTTGTGTCAGGAAATGGCCTCTGAAGTACTTGTGCATTGCCCTATAATGTGTCGACCCAGATCAAACTTCGTCAGTGACCTCAGGTCAGCCCTGAAGCAGCATTTCTGCTGACTTGGCCAACTAGATTGCAAGGTTCTCAGGAAAGTGCACTGCACACTTTAAATGTACCTGATGCATTTTTTTTAACATTGAGGTCTGGTTGATGAAAATTGGTAAGTGAGAGTGCTGATGCAAGGCTCTATCCAAATGTTCCATATTCAATTTGCCAGGATCAGGTGCAATTCTATAGTTGGATTGGACCAAGGCTGCAGGACCAAAGCTTCCTCTGATGCTTTAATGATTGTGATAGGCGTGGAGCCGGGGGGGGGGGGAGAGCTCAGGGGCAGCACGCTGCTTGGATCAATCATGAGAGTTTCTGTGCAAGGTGATGCATTGAGCAAAATTGCCCAGCCCCCGTTGCATCCCTCTAAAGCCTAAGTGACCTCGTAATCTAATTGACCCTCCTCACTCTTAGTGACCTGGACACCTCCATGGCCTTGGCAAAACTTCCAGCCACCGAGTGCAACTCCAGCCTGCGTCTTTGTACATGCGATCTCAAATACTTCAGAAATCCAACAACGTGCTTCAGGTTGAGCATTCTGCATAGAAGAGGGGGGGTCGGGACCAGGGTTGACGAGTTGGCCAATTTGACAAAATAAGTTCGCCAACAGTTCAAAAAAGTTCGAGGTTCGACAAACAGTTCGAACGCACTTTTGCCTGTAGGCGAGGGGCTGGGAAGGGGGTATCAACTGCCCCCCAACCACCCTTCTCTCCCTTTCCCCCCCCTTCTCCCCTTTCCCCCAGGCTATATAAACATTGTAATGGGGAAGAATAGAAGTCCTGAGTGGAACCTGGAAAATGGAGAAAGGAATGGGGGATGTTTGGGGGGCCTTCTGCCCCATTCTTGGCACAGGGCATAAAGTTCTATGAACTGGCAATATAAAGTTCGCCAACAGTTCGAAAAAGTTCGAGTTCTAGAACAGTTCTAAGTTGGCGAACTCGTCAACCCTGGTTGGGACAGGTGATGACCCTCTGTAGGAACAGATGCGTGCGAGCTGAGCACTGTAAGTGGTGTGGGTTTCCCACAAGCATGACAACTGTATCGACATGTTGTTCTGTACCTTGGCGCACAAAGGCCCACTGAATTTCAGCTGAAAGCCAGGGTGTTACCTTTGGGGCTGGCGCTGGAGCTGCACATTGAGGAAACTGTAGAGCACAAGCAGGCCTGCCCACACATGGCCTCCATTCTGCCCCTTGCTTCACGTTGGTGTTTCTGCATGCGCACAGGGCTGGATGATGATGAGAAGCTAGCGCTGGAGCTCCAGAGAGAAGAGGACTCGCGACTCGCGCGAGAGCTGGCCCAGCGGCTAGAGGAGGAGGAGCGGGAGGAGAGGATACGGGTGAGTTCAGGCAGCTGCGTGAAATACTTAAGATGCCATTTATTTTAATCCGTCCCCGGCAGAGCTGTGAGGTTCTGCAGGATGTCACTTTTGAAGGATTCTGTGCATTTAGCTCTGGGATTGCGCTCCTTGCAAGACGCTATTGCAGTTGTGTCACCTACCCTAGGAACCCTTTGATTTCGCGACCCTAGATTTTCGCGAGCTCCAAAAAACATTATAATTTATTAATAATTTTCTTTGCAAACTTTACCACTTTGCCAGGCCCTCCAAATATTTATTTTTTATGAACTTCCACTGTTTTCAACGCTATTTGGCAGCAAATCCATGAGAATAACAAGTGGAGACCATCAGCAAATCAATCCAGGCCTGCACACATCTCTACTGTCATTGCTGAACTTCCCTGAGTCCCCCTTAAACTTGCTGCCACGATCAGTGCCAACCTACTTCCATCAGTGCCAACCTACTTCCATTAGTGCCAACCTACTTCCACGCGCACCCAAACCTGCTGCTTTGCTGCCTTTGCTGCTATGGGCTGACAGCTGGAGAAGGACAAGCTTGCTACCTTTCTGGCTCTGGTGGCGCTTGCTGGCAAGCAGCATCATGCAAGCAGCATCATGAGTGCTTGCACTAGGCCTCCACTTGTCTCTTAGGGGGCAGGTGCAGGGCGCGTTGCTGGACCCACGCACGGCCTGACTTCTAGGCATTGGCTCTTGCAGCCTGAGCTCCATGTCCTGCTGCTGCTGCTGCTGCTGCTGCTGCTGCTGCTGCTGCATCCCTGCTTGCACCTCTTGTGATTTGCTTGATACTGAGCACGGGGCCGTCCTCCTCAGGGCCTCTGAAAGCCATATAAAGCTTAAGACCTTTGTCCCTGCCAGGATGGGCCTCTATTTCATGTTAAAATGCTTGTTATAATTTCACAAGGTTCCCCTCAACTTTATTTGTTCGTATTTTCCGATTTGCGAGAGGGCCTCATAATAATTCGATTATCATTATTCGCAAAATTGAAAAGTTCCTACGGTAGTCCGAAACCAAAAAATGGTGCCCTTGCAGAGGGGACTGTGTTTTCCTTGTCCCTGCGTACTCTCCTTCTACAGAGTGGTCCAGCTCTAGTGCTTGTGTGGTTGCACGCGCCCTGGGTTGCCTGCTCCTTGCAGAGCCCTTGTTTACCTTTTTTTTTTGCAGAGTCCTTTCTCTCATGCCTGTGCTGCAGCAGCCCTACATTTCGTCATTTAAACCCGTAATCTTTCTGTCATCCACCTCTATCTACCTTCACTATCACCTGCTTGCAAGCACGTTTCAGTCATCCACCTCTTTCTCTTTCCGTGCGCTCTCCCACTTGCTTGCAGGCGCGCTGGGATGCCATGGAGGCCATCGAGGAAGCCGAATCCCGGAGACCCCTTTTTGCTCCTCCACGTGGGCCTGCTGCCCCTTTTCGCCCTCCCAGCTTCACATCACACTCCGCCATTCCTCCCCCACCCAGCCGCTCCAACCGCAGCAGAGGCCTCAGCTTTGAATCCCATGTGTTCGGGCCTGGCCCCTCACCCTCTCGCTCCCGGCCCCACTCCTATGGTGCCTTCCGTGGACGCAGCCATCGCACTGGCGAAGGCAGCAGCAATAGGAGCCTTCCACCGCTGCCGCATGCGCTGTTTGGCATGATGGATAGCGACACAGATGACTCGCGCGATGGCTATGAGTACGAGCGAGGGCGTCATGGGCGCGGGCCCATGTTGGGTCGTGGGCGGGGAGGCTTTGGCTTTGGGATGGGACTGTTTGGGGGTCCCTTTGGTGGTGGTATGGGCGGCCGGGGCTTTGGGATGCAAGGGCTGCTGGCAGCTGGGGGCCGAGGCAGCAATCTGCCGCCCAACCTGCTGTTCAGGTGCGTGTGATGGGTGGCTGGCGTAGAGGTGTGGATGTTGTGGGGTTGCTGGCAGCTGGGGGCCGAGGCAGCAATCTGCCGCCCAACCTGCTGTTCAGGTGCGTGTGATGTGTGGCTGGCGTAGAGGTGTGGATGTTGTGGGGTTGCTGGCAGCTGGTGGCTGAGGCAGCAATCTGCCCTCCAACCTGTTGCTCCGGTGCACGTGTGGAATGCTTGGTCTGGATGCTGCATTTGAAGTGTTGAAGATCAGTGTTTGATGTACTCATCATCACGCCGCCTTCTCCTGTACATGGCCATTCAACAATTGGACTACGGGCTCCTCTTTTTGCTTGAGAACATTTTAGACCCTCTGCTTACATTTGTGATGCTTGAGATGCAGTGCTTATTCAGGCATTGTGCTTAATCTCCTTGTCCTTAAACTGATGAAACGTTACTTTCTCTCTCTCTCTCTCTCTCTCTCTCTCTCTCTCTCTCTCTCTCTCTCTCTCTCTCTCTCTCTCTCTCTCTCTCTCTCTCTCTCTCTCTCTCTCTCTCTCTCTCTCTCTCTCTCTCTCTCTCTCTCTCTCTCTCTCTCTCTCTCTCTCTCTCTCTCTCTCTCTCTCTCTCTCTCTCTCTGTCGCTCCTTACCACAGTAACCTTGACATCACTGCCAATGCTCCTCCCAAACATTCTCGCCGATCTGACGGCTGGCAGTGCTCTTGCATGTGATTGCAGAGGTGCCTGCAGGCACTGCCTTTATAGCTCCCTTGCAGTGACCAAAAATTCATTTGCACCTGCTGCTTCACACATTCTTGCTGCAGTGACCGCGACTTCACTGCGGATGACTATGAAGCACTGTGCCGCCTGGATGAGAGCGTGGAGAATCGCACTGGTGCAACCCGCGCCGAAATCAATGCGCTGCCTACGGAGGTGAGCGTGATCGACATAATCCTGTTTGCCTTGCCTAAGGCCTTGAGGCCTTGCCTTGCCTTGGAGATGGTGGTCAGGGAATGTGAGCACGGGTCAGGGAATGTGGGCATGGCACAGGCAAGAGGCGTTGATGCAGTGCGAGGATTGAAGCTATGTTGAGGGATCCCATAGCTAAACATTTGCTAGGATGCAGGAGTGCTGGGCTGCATGCTTGTCTCCCCCTTTCACTCCAGTCTTGTATTGCTGGAAACAACCTCAAAACATGTCGGAAGATGTGAGGTGGCGAACCATGCTGTGGACCTGACACGCATGACCCGAAAAGGGATGAGGTGGCAGAGGCTCAGGACAGGGTTTATACAGGACGGACACATCAAGTGATAGGACTTGCAATTCTGTTTGAATACACATGTGCGTATGCATGCACTCAACCTGGCTGTGTCCCCCCCACACTTCTCCCTACCCCACACACACATCCTCAGGTCGTGCGCAAGACAAAGCCGCAGGCAGGGAGTGCTGAGCAAGAGGGTGGCGAGCGTGTAGAGGTTTTAGAATGTGCCATCTGTATAGAGGAGGTCCAGCCTGGCGAGGTGCTGCGCACCACGCCTTGCTTGCACAAGTTCCACAAGGTGCGTGTAGGGACAAATTTCAAGTGAATGGACAGGTGGAGTGGTTTGACACACGCGTACTCTGATGGACTGAATTGGGCCAGACACACCTACAAGAACATAATTGGTGCTCATACTTATGTGGTGAGGTCATCAGCAAATTTACCTGGCCCTAGCTGTCGGATGCTGAGGTCATATATGAGGTCATATGCATGTGCACCTGGCCCTAGCTGACTGGCTCATAGGCGGCCCTCATCTTCAAAGCTTCAGCAGCCTCGCACTGTCACCAGAAAGAATGAAAGATTACGCAGTCCAAGTCTGGCCGCGTGCATTAAGGAAAGGTCACCTGTCCTCTGAAAGGCAGTCACCGTCTTGACGAGCCTGCTCGTTTGTCATGAGCCACTAGATTATGAAGCCTTATTGAAAAGTAATATGCTGTCCCAGAAGTTTCATCGTAATGTGCAAGTGAAATTTATTTTGATCAAGGCTGGCCACGTTGCTGGCGACAATTGGTTTTTCCAAACCCTGAGATTGATTGGTCTCATTGAAAGGCTACACAAAAAAAGCTCAATTAAGGGTATAACTCAAACAAACCCGGCACGTGTTGCCTGCAGTGATGACTTGATGAAAACTTGTGAATCTGGTCCCTGTAGCCAGGCGTATATGGGCCCTCCCTAAAAGTGTCATTAAGCTGTTCGTGGTCTTAGGTCGTGTAATCATGCTGCAATGTCAGATTTTGCGGGGGGCACTGGGGTGAATGTGCTTGTGGGAGGCTCACGTCAGGGAGCTTGCGCGCACAGGAGGAGGGACCTCTGTCAGCTTGCCCAACTGCTAGCTCTGTGCCCCAAATTCAGCGCAGGATTGAGGACCTTAATCATGCTTCAAGTAAAACAAAAATGGGGTCAATTGGTGTTCTGGTTGGAAATCGGCAAGCTGATACGTTCCGTGACCCATGTTGGTTTTTTGCCATTTTTGGCTCTCCCTTCCAGTTCCTTGGCATCAATCCGGCCTGGCTTGCACCAGAGTTGCGGACCATTTATGGGACTTTTAAGGTTGCGGATTGGTGAAGCGGTTGACAAACTGCCAGCCACACACTGCACTCCAAAGCCCCATCTTAGCACCACCTTCTAGAGCTCGCAAACAGCTATCCAACGCACTTTTCAGGTCCTTAAATGATGCAAGAACTGGCAGGTTATGTGGTTGCAAAGTTTGCAAATGCAAAGGCACTCATTTGCCTTGAATTTGTTCTTTTCTCTTTTGAACGTTATAATGTACCGCGTTATAGTGTACCGCGCAGGTCCGCGATTCGCAATGTGCGGTATATTAGAATTTGGTCTTCAGAGGCTTAACGTTTTGCCTCACCATGGGGGCTGGCCAGCCATGGGGACGGCCATCTGCGCATTGCATCCCTATGAATTCTATACAAGTTCTACTAAGGAGCCACAGTTTTGCCCAATTTGCTTAAGCTGCAGCTGCTGTTGCTGCTAATAGCTCCCGCACTGCTTGCTCTTGGAGGCCCAAGGAGCTTTCCTGTGCATACAGTGAAGGATAGCAGGAGCCTGCAATCCTATGGGGATCATGGGAACTCCCTTTGTGGGCCCTGTTGAGATCTGCACGGCATTGCGTGCCTGAGGTTGTGTCTGAGGTGGCTCTCACTTTGCTCCAGAAATCAGGTACCCCTTGCCTGCCTGGGGTCACTGCTCCAATGAGCAGCCATAAGGCTTGGTACTTTGCCAGGAGTTAGAAATGTGCATTTGTACCTTGCGCCCAAAAACTTCAGCATGCTGGGGCCCATGGGCAGCAATGTCCTATCTCCTTCTGGCTGTCTTGCTTGTGAGGCTCAGTACATCTCATGTTGTATGAAAGGACTTATTGTTGAAGGATCAAACAGCTTGGAGTGTGGAATTAAGACAGGTTTAAATAGGAGCGGAGAACGGATGCTGATGCATATCCATGCACCATACAGCTGCAAGTGAATGCTGGCTGCCAGACAAGGCGCTCCTGCTTGTAGCAACTCACCAAATCTGATGGCTCAGTAGACCGTGGTGCAGGCAGCAAATGATTCCTGATCTTGATCCAGGGCACGGCACACCCAGGCATGACGTGCATGGTGTGCAGCCCACGGCATGCCTAGGCATGACGTGCATGATGTGCAGCCCACGGCACACCCAGGCATGACGTGCATGGTGTGCAACCCACGGCATGCCTAGGCATGATGTGCATGGTGTGCAGCCCACGGCACACCCAGGCATGACGTGCATGGTGTGCAGCCCACGGCACGCCCAGGCATGACGTGCATGATGTGCAGCCCACTATGTTGCGAGCAGGGCATCGCTAGTCCTGCAGGCATCTGTGCTCCTGGGAGGTTTTCCTTAAGATCGTCTCCATAGGCTGCTCATCACAGGCATTGCCTCGAGCAATCATGTTCATCCATTGCATGGTAGAGGGTGCCAAAACCTTGAATTCCACAGTTACGCACAACACAAATCCTTTTTGTGCAATTTTGGGAATTTGGGGGCACCCAGAGTCAATTTGCACTTCTGCGTTGAGACTGCACGCTTAATTAGTACACACTATCAAGTTAAATAGATTGTTCAGCTGGACAAAATATCACCACTTAGGAGCATCATGAAGTCAAGAAACCCGGGCAAACCAAGTTGCATGGCCTAGGGTGCTTTAGTTTTTGTCAGTCATCTATTATTGGATACCTTGTAGGTATTTATATCATCCCATGCAGTTCACTTCAGAGCATTTTTAAGGGTTCGCGACTGCCTTTGAGGCGTGCAAGTCCCTGTCCAGATTGCCCAAAGGGCCTTCAAAAATAGTTGCAGTTCTGATGAGAAAATTTTATTGTGCTAAATTCTTCACTTCCAGGCTTTGGGCCAGCATAATGTTCATTCAATTTTTTGGGCATTGCGCGGGCTATTACTGGCTGCTTGTAATGTAAGTGCTTCATCACTGGAGGTGTATGCACCCAAAATGTATGTTTATTTCAAGGTGCGCCCAAAACAATGTTGTTCCGTGCGACGAACCTCGCACTTTATCGAACTCGAACTTTTCACGCATTTTATCGATTTTTTTTAATCTCAAACCGTCACACAGAACAACGCTGGCCCAAAATGTATGCACGCAAAATGTTTTGTTTATTTGAAGGCGCGTAGTTGAGCGCATGACACTGTATTTGTTGTTTCCGATAGTTGGAGATACAAATGGTCAATAGCGCCCCATCCCCCCACAACCCCTGCAGCAGCTCATCCCGCAGAAGGCCCCCCGGGCAGCAGCCCTCTCCGCAGCACCCTTCTCAAAACCTCAAGACGTGGTTGATGTGCAGCTGCAAAACTAATAACTTCTTAGGATGTGCACAACGGATTCTACACTATGCAGTATAATTTGATTCGAGAGTGTGCATATGTGTGTGTGTGTGTGCGCGCCAGGCCTTTTTTTTTCGCGTATAAGTAATACGATCGTATTAAAATCCGGGATTTTGAAAGTTGAAATTCGTATTAAAATGGGTGATGTGCCCCGAAGGGGCGCATCGACCATTTAGGCCCCCTTTTAGACTTCTGAAGGGACCTGGATTCGGGCATCAGCGGTCAGCAGCAACAAAGTCGTCGTTTTAGCAGCTCAACGCAATGCAAGTCGTCCTTTTTGAGCAAGGAGTGAGCAACAGTCTGGACCGAGGCTTGCTGGGTGCAGGGGTGATGCTGACAAGCTTGAGGAGTGGGATAGCAGCATCAGCTGCACAGTGGGAGCAGCAGCTCACTTGAGCATGAGCCAGCATGGAAGAAACAGGCTCCAGTACTAGTGCATGCAGCAGTGACAAGCATGGAGTTTGATTAATGTCCCCCCTCGACCCTGTTGCAACTGGCAGGTGGCTAGACGCAAAAAAGCGTGGAGGATGCAGGCTAGGAGGGGATGTTTGTTACGCAAAGTCTGCTTGGCGGGACCATGGGACCCTTAAATTTTCATAACTTGAACATTTGAAGGTGAACAGATGTTAACACTTTCTTGCTTAATGGACTGGTTGGCATTCAAGGCGTATGAGCAGGTGATAAACATGGAGTTGTGCTTGTTATTTAAGCGCTAAGGCACAGCACAGTGCAGCAGTAAGGGAAGTAGATGTTACCTTGGGCTTGGTTGGGGGGCAAAGTATTAAAATGGCAGTTCTCATAAAGGGGGATTTCCCTCATAGTATTGAAATCTCGGTTGTGCCAAAACGAAAAAAAAGGCCTGGTGTGCGCATGTGTATGTGTTCCGGTCATTTAGCTCCATGTGGTAAGAGATGTTTCGTGGTCACCCATATCATGGTCTTTGTCATGCTTCAATGTAGCATCTCACGTATGCACACCTGAATCTGTGGCCCGTCTTTTTGCCCGTGATTGCTGTCTTGCAGAAATGCTTGGATACATGGCTAGCCCAGAAAGCGCGCTGCCCCGTGTGCCAGGCCTCATGTAGAGTATGAAGTGCGGCTGGCATTGGTCACCAGCTTTTGTGTAGCAGTGCTTATTTTTATCTATGTATAGTCCACACCTGCGCCTTAAGCGCTGTACCATCTGTATTCTGTCTCTTCCATGGAAGATAGACTGGCAGATTTTAAGGACCTTTAGGCATAGGACTGAGGGAAGCAATGAGTACTAGATTTTTGAACTTTCAACACAGCTGCTTGCAGTGAAGATGTGTACACTTGACCTAGTAAGTGTCTTGTAAGTGGCAAGGATGTTCCCGTGCACGTGCGGGTGTGTGTGTGTGTGTGGGCATGTGCGTGTGTGTGTGTGCGCGCACGCATGTGTGTGTTTTGTGTGTATCTGTGTGCCTGCGCTCGCATGCCTGCATGTGTGTATCCATGTGTGCATGCGTGCTTGTGTGTGTGTGTGTGTGTGTGTGTGTGTGTGTGTGTGTGTGTGTGTGTGTGTGTGTGTGTGTGTGTGTGTGTGTGTGTGTGTGTGTGCGTGTGAGAGGAAAGACCTGAATGCATGGATTAAAGGAAGGGAATAGGAAAGAATAAAGGCAAGACAATGAAATCTTAAAGTGGTCACGTGCTTTAGGAAAGTGCCGCAAGCTGGTGGCTAGTCAATTTCTCTGAATTGAGGCGCCAGAAATAAGGTTGCCCCTGTATGCATAAAGGATGGAACCATCCTTTTAGCAAAGCAGTTCATCTTCACTCCTGAAAACAACGCTATCAATTCCGTGGGGTCCAAGAAAATTGTATGCAGGTATTAAGATTAAATCAGCATGGCGTTTCCTATACCTGAGGAGGCGCAAGAAAGAAAAGTGTATGCACTTACCGCAAGCCACAGATTACAGGAGCAGGCCTCCAGTGTAGACGACTGACTGCTAGCCTATTCGTACAAAAAGAGGGGCTTGTGCTTTAAAGGATGACAGTTTGTTCTTATTTTCCTGGAAGAATTAGTGTGCATTTTCTTTTCTTTTCTTTCTGCATTAAAAAAAGACTATGCAGCCAAAAAGGCAAGAATCAAAAGAAAAGGTTCCCTAACTAGCAAGCTACCAAGGGTCTCGCAAAAAAAAAACGCCAACCCAAATAACACCCAGCCTAGGGGAAAGCCAGAAAGAGCTATTGGAAATCTAACAAGGGGTTTACAATGGTGGCCTACAGCCCGAGACTCTGGCTGATGGCAGCTGGTGAAACAAGCTCAACCAGTATCAAAAATTGAGACTAAATCTGACACAAATCTAAGAAGTCTGTATGAGTCCCTATTTAGGAAAGCATTGATCTCAGAATCAGTGATAGTATGATGGCAAGCCAAGAATGGAATAAAGTCAGCGTTTGAAGGCGGAGCAAACACACGCAAAGTCTTAAACATCTCCTCAAAAAGGTCCTTGTATCTCGTGCGTAGCTCACGCACCTCAGTACATTTGCAAAAGAAAAGCACATGTTTTTCATCCCGGACTTCCCCACACTCACACTTATCACAGATACTTGAACCCCCAAGCCATTTACAAGACTCCACTCTCAAGTGATGAGCACGCAATCTAAATCTGCTAATGTTTCTCAAAACATGCTTGTCCAAATCCTTGAACAGATACGAGGGGATACAAAAAGGAGCACCTCTGGGACCACTCTCAGAATTCCCACCTTTTTTTTTGCAGAGTCCTTTCTCTCATGCCTGTGCTGCAGCAGCCCTACATTTCGTCATTTAAACCCGTAATCTTTCTGTCATCCACCTCTATCTACCTTCGCTATCACCTGCTTGCAAGCACGTTTCAGTCATCCACCTCTTTCTCTTTCCGTGCGCTCTCCCACTTGCTTGCAGGCGCGCTGGGATGCCATGGAGGCCATCGAGGAAGCCGAATCCCGGAGACCCCTTTTTGCTCCTCCACGTGGGCCTGCTGCCCCTTTTCGCCCTCCCAGCTTCACATCACACTCCGCCATTCCTCCCCCACCCAGCCGCTCCAACCGCAGCAGAGGCCTCAGCTTTGAATCCCATGTGTTCGGGCCTGGCCCCTCACCCTCTCGCTCCCGGCCCCACTCCTATGGTGCCTTCCGTGGACGCAGCCATCGCACTGGCGAAGGCAGCAGCAATAGGAGCCTTCCACCGCTGCCGCATGCGCTGTTTGGCATGATGGATAGCGACACAGATGACTCGCGCGATGGCTATGAGTACGAGCGAGGGCGTCATGGGCGCGGGCCCATGTTGGGTCGTGGGCGGGGAGGCTTTGGCTTTGGGATGGGACTGTTTGGGGGTCCCTTTGGTGGTGGTATGGGCGGCCGGGGCTTTGGGATGCAAGGGCTGCTGGCAGCTGGGGGCCGAGGCAGCAATCTGCCGCCCAACCTGCTGTTCAGGTGCGTGTGATGGGTGGCTGGCGTAGAGGTGTGGATGTTGTGGGGTTGCTGGCAGTTGGGGGCCGAGGCAGCAATCTGCCGCCCAACCTGCTGTTCAGGTGCGTGTGATGTGTGGCTGGCGTAGAGGTGTGGATGTTGTGGGGTTGCTGGCAGCTGGTGGCTGAGGCAGCAATCTGCCCTCCAACCTGTTGCTCCGGTGCACGTGTGGAATGCTTGGTCTAAATGCTGCATTTGAAGTGTTGAAGATCAGTGTTTGATGTACTCATCATCACGCCGCCTTCTCCTGTACATGGCCATTCAACAATTGGACTACGGGCTCCTCTTTTTGCTTGAGAACATTTTAGACCCTCTGCTTACATTTGTGATGCTTGAGATGCAGTGCTTATTCAGGCATTGTGCTTAATCTCCTTGTCCTTAAACTGATGAAACGTTACTTTCTCTCTCTCTCTCTCTCTCTCTCTCTCTCTCTCTCTCTCTCTCTCTCTCTCTCTCTCTCTCTCTCTCTCTCTCTCTCTCTCTCTCTCTCTCTCTCTCTCTCTCTCTCTCTCTCTCTCTCTCTGTCGCTCCTTACCACAGTAACCTTGACATCACTGCCAATGCTTCTCCCAAACATTCTCGCCGATCTGACGGCTGGCAGTGCTCTTGCATGTGATTGCAGAGGTGCCTGCAGGCACTGCCTTTATAGCTCCCTTGCAGTGACCAAAAATTCATTTGCACCTGCTGCTTCACACATTCTTGCTGCAGTGACCGCGACTTCACTGCGGATGACTATGAAGCACTGTGCCGCCTGGATGAGAGCGTGGAGAATCGCACTGGTGCAACCCGCGCCGAAATCAATGCGCTGCCTACGGAGGTGAGCGTGATCGACATAATCCTGTTTGCCTTGCCTAAGGCCTTGAGGCCTTGCCTTGCCTTGGAGATGGTGGTCAGGGAATGTGAGCACGGGTCAGGGAATGTGGGCATGGCACAGGCAAGAGGCGTTGATGCAGTGCGAGGATTGAAGCTATGTTGAGGGATCCCATAGCTAAACATTTGCTAGGATGCAGGAGTGCTGGGCTGCATGCTTGTCTCCCCCTTTCACTCCAGTCTTGTATTGCTGGAAACAACCTCAAAACATGTCGGAAGATGTGAGGTGGCGAACCATGCTGTGGACCTGACACGCATGACCCGAAAAGGGATGAGGTGGCAGAGGCTCAGGACAGGGTTTATACAGGACGGACACATCAAGTGATAGGACTTGCAATTCTGTTTGAATACACATGTGCGTATGCATGCACTCAACCTGGCTGTGTCCCCCCCACACTTCTCCCTACCCCACACACACATCCTCAGGTCGTGCGCAAGACAAAGCCGCAGGCAGGGAGTGCTGAGCAAGAGGGTGGCGAGCGTGTAGAGGTTTTAGAATGTGCCATCTGTATAGAGGAGGTCCAGCCTGGCGAGGTGCTGCGCACCACGCCTTGCTTGCACAAGTTCCACAAGGTGCGTGTAGGGACAAATTTCAAGTGAATGGACAGGTGGAGTGGTTTGACACACGCGTACTCTGATGGACTGAATTGGGCCAGACACACCTACAAGAACATAATTGGTGCTCATACTTATGTGGTGAGGTCATCAGCAAATTTACCTGGCCCTAGCTGTCGGATGCTGAGGTCATATATGAGGTCATATGCATGTGCACCTGGCCCTAGCTGACTGGCTCATAGGCGGCCCTCATCTTCAAAGCTTCAGCAGCCTCGCACTGTCACCAGAAAGAATGAAAGATTACGCAGTCCAAGTCTGGCCGCGTGCATTAAGGAAAGGTCACCTGTCCTCTGAAAGGCAGTCACCGTCTTGACGAGCCTGCTCGTTTGTCATGAGCCACTAGATTATGAAGCCTTATTGAAAAGTAATATGCTGTCCCAGAAGTTTCATCGTAATGTGCAAGTGAAATTTATTTTGATCAAGGCTGGCCACGTTGCTGGCGACAATTGGTTTTTCCAAACCCTGAGATTGATTGGTCTCATTGAAAGGCTACACAAAAAAAGCTCAATTAAGGGTATAACTCAAACAAACCCGGCACGTGTTGCCTGCAGTGATGACTTGATGAAAACTTGTGAATCTGGTCCCTGTAGCCAGGCGTATATGGGCCCTCCCTAAAAGTGTCATTAAGCTGTTCGTGGTCTTAGGTCGTGTAATCATGCTGCAATGTCAGATTTTGCGGGGGGCACTGGGGTGAATGTGCTTGTGGGAGGCTCACGTCAGGGAGCTTGCGCGCACAGGAGGAGGGACCTCTGTCAGCTTGCCCAACTGCTAGCTCTGTGCCCCAAATTCAGCGCAGGATTGAGGACCTTAATCATGCTTCAAGTAAAACAAAAATGGGGTCAATTGGTGTTCTGGTTGGAAATCGGCAAGCTGATACGTTCCGTGACCCATGTTGGTTTTTTGCCATTTTTGGCTCTCCCTTCCAGTTCCTTGGCATCAATCCGGCCTGGCTTGCACCAGAGTTGCGGACCATTTATGGGACTTTTAAGGTTGCGGATTGGTGAAGCGGTTGACAGACTGCCAGCCACACACTGCACTCCAAAGCCCCATCTTAGCACCACCTTCTAGAGCTCGCAAACAGCTATCCAACGCACTTTTCAGGTCCTTAAATGATGCAAGAACTGGCAGGTTATGTGGTTGCAAAGTTTGCAAATGCAAAGGCACTCATTTGCCTTGAATTTGTTCTTTTCTCTTTTGAACGTTATAATGTACCGCGTTATAGTGTACCGCGCAGGTCCGCGATTCGCAATGTGCGGTATATTAGAATTTGGTCTTCAGAGGCTTAACGTTTTGCCTCACCATGGGGGCTGGCCAGCCATGGGGACGGCCATCTGCGCATTGCATCCCTATGAATTCTATACAAGTTCTACTAAGGAGCCACAGTTTTGCCCAATTTGCTTAAGCTGCAGCTGCTGTTGCTGCTAATAGCTCCCGCACTGCTTGCTCTTGGAGGCCCAAGGAGCTTTCCTGTGCATACAGTGAAGGATAGCAGGAGCCTGCAATCCTATGGGGATCATGGGAACTCCCTTTGTGGGCCCTGTTGAGATCTGCACGGCATTGCGTGCCTGAGGTTGTGTCTGAGGTGGCTCTCACTTTGCTCCAGAAATCAGGTACCCCTTGCCTGCCTGGGGTCACTGCTCCAATGAGCAGCCATAAGGCTTGGTACTTTGCCAGGAGTTAGAAATGTGCATTTGTACCTTGCGCCCAAAAACTTCAGCATGCTGGGGCCCATGGGCAGCAATGTCCTATCTCCTTCTGGCTGTCTTGCTTGTGAGGCTCAGTACATCTCATGTTGTATGAAAGGACTTATTGTTGAAGGATCAAACAGCTTGGAGTGTGGAATTAAGACAGGTTTAAATAGGAGCGGAGAACGGATGCTGATGCATATCCATGCACCATACAGCTGCAAGTGAATGCTGGCTGCCAGACAAGGCGCTCCTGCTTGTAGCAACTCACCAAATCTGATGGCTCAGTAGACCGTGGTGCAGGCAGCAAATGATTCCTGATCTTGATCCAGGGCACGGCACACCCAGGCATGACGTGCATGGTGTGCAGCCCACGGCATGCCTAGGCATGACGTGCATGATGTGCAGCCCACGGCACACCCAGGCATGACGTGCATGGTGTGCAACCCACGGCATGCCTAGGCATGATGTGCATGGTGTGCAGCCCACGGCACACCCAGGCATGACGTGCATGGTGTGCAGCCCACGGCACGCCCAGGCATGACGTGCATGATGTGCAGCCCACTATGTTGCGAGCAGGGCATCGCTAGTCCTGCAGGCATCTGTGCTCCTGGGAGGTTTTCCTTAAGATCGTCTCCATAGGCTGCTCATCACAGGCATTGCCTCGAGCAATCATGTTCATCCATTGCATGGTAGAGGGTGCCAAAACCTTGAATTCCACAGTTACGCACAACACAAATCCTTTTTGTGCAATTTTGGGAATTTGGGGGCACCCAGAGTCAATTTGCACTTCTGCGTTGAGACTGCACGCTTAATTAGTACACACTATCAAGTTAAATAGATTGTTCAGCTGGACAAAATATCACCACTTAGGAGCATCATGAAGTCAAGAAACCCGGGCAAACCAAGTTGCATGGCCTAGGGTGCTTTAGTTTTTGTCAGTCATCTATTATTGGATACCTTGTAGGTATTTATATCATCCCATGCAGTTCACTTCAGAGCATTTTTAAGGGTTCGCGACTGCCTTTGAGGCGTGCAAGTCCCTGTCCAGATTGCCCAAAGGGCCTTCAAAAATAGTTGCAGTTCTGATGAGAAAATTTTATTGTGCTAAATTCTTCACTTCCAGGCTTTGGGCCAGCATAATGTTCATTCAATTTTTTGGGCATTGCGCGGGCTATTACTGGCTGCCTGTAATGTAAGTGCTTCATCACTGGAGGTGTATGCACCCAAAATGTATGTTTATTTCAAGGTGCGCCCAAAACAATGTTGTTCCGTGCGACGAACCTCGCACTTTATCGAACTCGAACTTTTCACGCATTTTATCGATTTTTTTTAATCTCAAACCGTCACACAGAACAACGCTGGCCCAAAATGTATGCACGCAAAATGTTTTGTTTATTTGAAGGCGCGTAGTTGAGCGCATGACACTGTATTTGTTGTTTCCGATAGTTGGAGATACAAATGGTCAATAGCGCCCCATCCCCCCACAACCCCTGCAGCAGCTCATCCCGCAGAAGGCCCCCCGGGCAGCAGCCCTCTCCGCAGCACCCTTCTCAAAACCTCAAGACGTGGTTGATGTGCAGCTGCAAAACTAATAACTTCTTAGGATGTGCACAACGGATTCTACACTATGCAGTATAATTTGATTCGAGAGTGTGCATATGTGTGTGTGTGTGTGCGCGCCAGGCCTTTTTTTTTCGCGTATAAGTAATACGATCGTATTAAAATCCGGGATTTTGAAAGTTGAAATTCGTATTAAAATGGGTGATGTGCCCCGAAGGGGCGCATCGACCATTTAGGCCCCCTTTTAGACTTCTGAAGGGACCTGGATTCGGGCATCAGCGGTCAGCAGCAACAAAGTCGTCGTTTTAGCAGCTCAACGCAATGCAAGTCGTCCTTTTTGAGCAAGGAGTGAGCAACAGTCTGGACCGAGGCTTGCTGGGTGCAGGGGTGATGCTGACAAGCTTGAGGAGTGGGATAGCAGCATCAGCTGCACAGTGGGAGCAGCAGCTCACTTGAGCATGAGCCAGCATGGAAGAAACAGGCTCCAGTACTAGTGCATGCAGCAGTGACAAGCATGGAGTTTGATTAATGTCCCCCCTCGACCCTGTTGCAACTGGCAGGTGGCTAGACGCAAAAAAGCGTGGAGGATGCAGGCTAGGAGGGGATGTTTGTTACGCAAAGTCTGCTTGGCGGGACCATGGGACCCTTAAATTTTCATAACTTGAACATTTGAAGGTGAACAGATGTTAACACTTTCTTGCTTAATGGACTGGTTGGCATTCAAGGCGTATGAGCAGGTGATAAACATGGAGTTGTGCTTGTTATTTAAGCGCTAAGGCACAGCACAGTGCAGCAGTAAGGGAAGTAGATGTTACCTTGGGCTTGGTTGGGGGGCAAAGTATTAAAATGGCAGTTCTCATAAAGGGGGATTTCCCTCATAGTATTGAAATCTCGGTTGTGCCAAAACGAAAAAAAAGGCCTGGTGTGCGCATGTGTATGTGTTCCGGTCATTTAGCTCCATGTGGTAAGAGATGTTTCGTGGTCACCCATATCATGGTCTTTGTCATGCTTCAATGTAGCATCTCACGTATGCACACCTGAATCTGTGGCCCGTCTTTTTGCCCGTGATTGCTGTCTTGCAGAAATGCTTGGATACATGGCTAGCCCAGAAAGCGCGCTGCCCCGTGTGCCAGGCCTCATGTAGAGTATGAAGTGCGGCTGGCATTGGTCACCAGCTTTTGTGTAGCAGTGCTTATTTTTATCTATGTATAGTCCACACCTGCGCCTTAAGCGCTGTACCATCTGTATTCTGTCTCTTCCATGGAAGATAGACTGGCAGATTTTAAGGACCTTTAGGCATAGGACTGAGGGAAGCAATGAGTACTAGATTTTTGAACTTTCAACACAGCTGCTTGCAGTGAAGATGTGTACACTTGACCTAGTAAGTGTCTTGTAAGTGGCAAGGATGTTCCCGTGCACGTGCGGGTGTGTGTGTGTGTGTGTGGGCATGTGCGTGTGTGTGTGTGCGCGCACGCATGTGTGTGTTTTGTGTGTATCTGTGTGCCTGCGCTCGCATGCCTGCATGTGTGTATCCATGTGTGCATGCGTGCTTGTGTGTGTGTGTGTGTGTGTGTGTGCGTGTGAGAGGAAAGACCTGAATGCATGGATTAAAGGAAGGGAATAGGAAAGAATAAAGGCAAGACAATGAAATCTTAAAGTGGTCACGTGCTTTAGGAAAGTGCCGCAAGCTGGTGGCTAGTCAATTTCTCTGAATTGAGGCGCCAGAAATAAGGTTGCCCCTGTATGCATAAAGGATGGAACCATCCTTTTAGCAAAGCAGTTCATCTTCACTCCTGAAAACAACGCTATCAATTCCGTGGGGTCCAAGAAAATTGTA
This sequence comes from Dunaliella primolecta, assembly GCA_914767535.2. Lineage (NCBI taxonomy): Eukaryota > Viridiplantae > Chlorophyta > Chlorophyceae > Chlamydomonadales > Dunaliellaceae > Dunaliella > Dunaliella primolecta. Next base: position 7,173,250 of record OU611759.1, on the reverse strand, counting down.
TGCAGGTATTAAGATTAAATCAGCATGGCGTTTCCTATACCTGAGGAGGCGCAAGAAAGAAAAGTGTATGCACTTACCGCAAGCCACAGATTACAGGAGCAGGCCTCCAGTGTAGACGACTGACTGCTAGCCTATTCGTACAAAAAGAGGGGCTTGTGCTTTAAAGGATGACAGTTTGTTCTTATTTTCCTGGAAGAATTAGTGTGCATTTTCTTTTCTTTTCTTTCTGCATTAAAAAAAGACTATGCAGCCAAAAAGGCAAGAATCAAAAGAAAAGGTTCCCTAACTAGCAAGCTACCAAGGGTCTCGCAAAAAAAAACGCCAACCCAAATAACACCCAGCCTAGGGGAAAGCCAGAAAGAGCTATTGGAAATCTAACAAGGGGTTTACAATGGTGGCCTACAGCCCGAGACTCTGGCTGATGGCAGCTGGTGAAACAAGCTCAACCAGTATCAAAAATTGAGACTAAATCTGACACAAATCTAAGAAGTCTGTATGAGTCCCTATTTAGGAAAGCATTGATCTCAGAATCAGTGATAGTATGATGGCAAGCCAAGAATGGAATAAAGTCAGCGTTTGAAGGCGGAGCAAACACACGCAAAGTCTTAAACATCTCCTCAAAAAGGTCCTTGTATCTCGTGCGTAGCTCACGCACCTCAGTACATTTGCAAAAGAAAAGCACATGTTTTTCATCCCGGACTTCCCCACACTCACACTTATCACAGATACTTGAACCCCCAAGCCATTTACAAGACTCCACTCTCAAGTGATGAGCACGCAATCTAAATCTGCTAATGTTTCTCAAAACATGCTTGTCCAAATCCTTGAACAGATACGAGGGGATACAAAAAGGAGCACCTCTGGGACCACTCTCAGAATTCCCACCTTTTTTTTTGCAGAGTCCTTTCTCTCATGCCTGTGCTGCAGCAGCCCTACATTTCGTCATTTAAACCCGTAATCTTTCTGTCATCCACCTCTATCTACCTTCGCTATCACCTGCTTGCAAGCACGTTTCAGTCATCCACCTCTTTCTCTTTCCGTGCGCTCTCCCACTTGCTTGCAGGCGCGCTGGGATGCCATGGAGGCCATCGAGGAAGCCGAATCCCGGAGACCCCTTTTTGCTCCTCCACGTGGGCCTGCTGCCCCTTTTCGCCCTCCCAGCTTCACATCACACTCCGCCATTCCTCCCCCACCCAGCCGCTCCAACCGCAGCAGAGGCCTCAGCTTTGAATCCCATGTGTTCGGGCCTGGCCCCTCACCCTCTCGCTCCCGGCCCCACTCCTATGGTGCCTTCCGTGGACGCAGCCATCGCACTGGCGAAGGCAGCAGCAATAGGAGCCTTCCACCGCTGCCGCATGCGCTGTTTGGCATGATGGATAGCGACACAGATGACTCGCGCGATGGCTATGAGTACGAGCGAGGGCGTCATGGGCGCGGGCCCATGTTGGGTCGTGGGCGGGGAGGCTTTGGCTTTGGGATGGGACTGTTTGGGGGTCCCTTTGGTGGTGGTATGGGCGGCCGGGGCTTTGGGATGCAAGGGCTGCTGGCAGCTGGGGGCCGAGGCAGCAATCTGCCGCCCAACCTGCTGTTCAGGTGCGTGTGATGGGTGGCTGGCGTAGAGGTGTGGATGTTGTGGGGTTGCTGGCAGTTGGGGGCCGAGGCAGCAATCTGCCGCCCAACCTGCTGTTCAGGTGCGTGTGATGTGTGGCTGGCGTAGAGGTGTGGATGTTGTGGGGTTGCTGGCAGCTGGTGGCTGAGGCAGCAATCTGCCCTCCAACCTGTTGCTCCGGTGCACGTGTGGAATGCTTGGTCTAAATGCTGCATTTGAAGTGTTGAAGATCAGTGTTTGATGTACTCATCATCACGCCGCCTTCTCCTGTACATGGCCATTCAACAATTGGACTACGGGCTCCTCTTTTTGCTTGAGAACATTTTAGACCCTCTGCTTACATTTGTGATGCTTGAGATGCAGTGCTTATTCAGGCATTGTGCTTAATCTCCTTGTCCTTAAACTGATGAAACGTTACTTTCTCTCTCTCTCTCTCTCTCTCTCTCTCTCTCTCTCTCTCTCTCTCTCTCTCTCTCTCTCTCTCTCTCTCTCTCTCTCTCTCTCTCTCTCTCTGTCGCTCCTTACCACAGTAACCTTGACATCACTGCCAATGCTTCTCCCAAACATTCTCGCCGATCTGACGGCTGGCAGTGCTCTTGCATGTGATTGCAGAGGTGCCTGCAGGCACTGCCTTTATAGCTCCCTTGCAGTGACCAAAAATTCATTTGCACCTGCTGCTTCACACATTCTTGCTGCAGTGACCGCGACTTCACTGCGGATGACTATGAAGCACTGTGCCGCCTGGATGAGAGCGTGGAGAATCGCACTGGTGCAACCCGCGCCGAAATCAATGCGCTGCCTACGGAGGTGAGCGTGATCGACATAATCCTGTTTGCCTTGCCTAAGGCCTTGAGGCCTTGCCTTGCCTTGGAGATGGTGGTCAGGGAATGTGAGCACGGGTCAGGGAATGTGGGCATGGCACAGGCAAGAGGCGTTGATGCAGTGCGAGGATTGAAGCTATGTTGAGGGATCCCATAGCTAAACATTTGCTAGGATGCAGGAGTGCTGGGCTGCATGCTTGTCTCCCCCTTTCACTCCAGTCTTGTATTGCTGGAAACAACCTCAAAACATGTCGGAAGATGTGAGGTGGCGAACCATGCTGTGGACCTGACACGCATGACCCGAAAAGGGATGAGGTGGCAGAGGCTCAGGACAGGGTTTATACAGGACGGACACATCAAGTGATAGGACTTGCAATTCTGTTTGAATACACATGTGCGTATGCATGCACTCAACCTGGCTGTGTCCCCCCCACACTTCTCCCTACCCCACACACACATCCTCAGGTCGTGCGCAAGACAAAGCCGCAGGCAGGGAGTGCTGAGCAAGAGGGTGGCGAGCGTGTAGAGGTTTTAGAATGTGCCATCTGTATAGAGGAGGTCCAGCCTGGCGAGGTGCTGCGCACCACGCCTTGCTTGCACAAGTTCCACAAGGTGCGTGTAGGGACAAATTTCAAGTGAATGGACAGGTGGAGTGGTTTGACACACGCGTACTCTGATGGACTGAATTGGGCCAGACACACCTACAAGAACATAATTGGTGCTCATACTTATGTGGTGAGGTCATCAGCAAATTTACCTGGCCCTAGCTGTCGGATGCTGAGGTCATATATGAGGTCATATGCATGTGCACCTGGCCCTAGCTGACTGGCTCATAGGCGGCCCTCATCTTCAAAGCTTCAGCAGCCTCGCACTGTCACCAGAAAGAATGAAAGATTACGCAGTCCAAGTCTGGCCGCGTGCATTAAGGAAAGGTCACCTGTCCTCTGAAAGGCAGTCACCGTCTTGACGAGCCTGCTCGTTTGTCATGAGCCACTAGATTATGAAGCCTTATTGAAAAGTAATATGCTGTCCCAGAAGTTTCATCGTAATGTGCAAGTGAAATTTATTTTGATCAAGGCTGGCCACGTTGCTGGCGACAATTGGTTTTTCCAAACCCTGAGATTGATTGGTCTCATTGAAAGGCTACACAAAAAAAGCTCAATTAAGGGTATAACTCAAACAAACCCGGCACGTGTTGCCTGCAGTGATGACTTGATGAAAACTTGTGAATCTGGTCCCTGTAGCCAGGCGTATATGGGCCCTCCCTAAAAGTGTCATTAAGCTGTTCGTGGTCTTAGGTCGTGTAATCATGCTGCAATGTCAGATTTTGCGGGGGGCACTGGGGTGAATGTGCTTGTGGGAGGCTCACGTCAGGGAGCTTGCGCGCACAGGAGGAGGGACCTCTGTCAGCTTGCCCAACTGCTAGCTCTGTGCCCCAAATTCAGCGCAGGATTGAGGACCTTAATCATGCTTCAAGTAAAACAAAAATGGGGTCAATTGGTGTTCTGGTTGGAAATCGGCAAGCTGATACGTTCCGTGACCCATGTTGGTTTTTTGCCATTTTTGGCTCTCCCTTCCAGTTCCTTGGCATCAATCCGGCCTGGCTTGCACCAGAGTTGCGGACCATTTATGGGACTTTTAAGGTTGCGGATTGGTGAAGCGGTTGACAGACTGCCAGCCACACACTGCACTCCAAAGCCCCATCTTAGCACCACCTTCTAGAGCTCGCAAACAGCTATCCAACGCACTTTTCAGGTCCTTAAATGATGCAAGAACTGGCAGGTTATGTGGTTGCAAAGTTTGCAAATGCAAAGGCACTCATTTGCCTTGAATTTGTTCTTTTCTCTTTTGAACGTTATAATGTACCGCGTTATAGTGTACCGCGCAGGTCCGCGATTCGCAATGTGCGGTATATTAGAATTTGGTCTTCAGAGGCTTAACGTTTTGCCTCACCATGGGGGCTGGCCAGCCATGGGGACGGCCATCTGCGCATTGCATCCCTATGAATTCTATACAAGTTCTACTAAGGAGCCACAGTTTTGCCCAATTTGCTTAAGCTGCAGCTGCTGTTGCTGCTAATAGCTCCCGCACTGCTTGCTCTTGGAGGCCCAAGGAGCTTTCCTGTGCATACAGTGAAGGATAGCAGGAGCCTGCAATCCTATGGGGATCATGGGAACTCCCTTTGTGGGCCCTGTTGAGATCTGCACGGCATTGCGTGCCTGAGGTTGTGTCTGAGGTGGCTCTCACTTTGCTCCAGAAATCAGGTACCCCTTGCCTGCCTGGGGTCACTGCTCCAATGAGCAGCCATAAGGCTTGGTACTTTGCCAGGAGTTAGAAATGTGCATTTGTACCTTGCGCCCAAAAACTTCAGCATGCTGGGGCCCATGGGCAGCAATGTCCTATCTCCTTCTGGCTGTCTTGCTTGTGAGGCTCAGTACATCTCATGTTGTATGAAAGGACTTATTGTTGAAGGATCAAACAGCTTGGAGTGTGGAATTAAGACAGGTTTAAATAGGAGCGGAGAACGGATGCTGATGCATATCCATGCACCATACAGCTGCAAGTGAATGCTGGCTGCCAGACAAGGCGCTCCTGCTTGTAGCAACTCACCAAATCTGATGGCTCAGTAGACCGTGGTGCAGGCAGCAAATGATTCCTGATCTTGATCCAGGGCACGGCACACCCAGGCATGACGTGCATGGTGTGCAGCCCACGGCATGCCTAGGCATGACGTGCATGATGTGCAGCCCACGGCACACCCAGGCATGACGTGCATGGTGTGCAACCCACGGCATGCCTAGGCATGATGTGCATGGTGTGCAGCCCACGGCACACCCAGGCATGACGTGCATGGTGTGCAGCCCACGGCACGCCCAGGCATGACGTGCATGATGTGCAGCCCACTATGTTGCGAGCAGGGCATCGCTAGTCCTGCAGGCATCTGTGCTCCTGGGAGGTTTTCCTTAAGATCGTCTCCATAGGCTGCTCATCACAGGCATTGCCTCGAGCAATCATGTTCATCCATTGCATGGTAGAGGGTGCCAAAACCTTGAATTCCACAGTTACGCACAACACAAATCCTTTTTGTGCAATTTTGGGAATTTGGGGGCACCCAGAGTCAATTTGCACTTCTGCGTTGAGACTGCACGCTTAATTAGTACACACTATCAAGTTAAATAGATTGTTCAGCTGGACAAAATATCACCACTTAGGAGCATCATGAAGTCAAGAAACCCGGGCAAACCAAGTTGCATGGCCTAGGGTGCTTTAGTTTTTGTCAGTCATCTATTATTGGATACCTTGTAGGTATTTATATCATCCCATGCAGTTCACTTCAGAGCATTTTTAAGGGTTCGCGACTGCCTTTGAGGCGTGCAAGTCCCTGTCCAGATTGCCCAAAGGGCCTTCAAAAATAGTTGCAGTTCTGATGAGAAAATTTTATTGTGCTAAATTCTTCACTTCCAGGCTTTGGGCCAGCATAATGTTCATTCAATTTTTTGGGCATTGCGCGGGCTATTACTGGCTGCTTGTAATGTAAGTGCTTCATCACTGGAGGTGTATGCACCCAAAATGTATGTTTATTTCAAGGTGCGCCCAAAACAATGTTGTTCCGTGCGACGAACCTCGCACTTTATCGAACTCGAACTTTTCACGCATTTTATCGATTTTTTTTAATCTCAAACCGTCACACAGAACAACGCTGGCCCAAAATGTATGCACGCAAAATGTTTTGTTTATTTGAAGGCGCGTAGTTGAGCGCATGACACTGTATTTGTTGTTTCCGATAGTTGGAGATACAAATGGTCAATAGCGCCCCATCCCCCCACAACCCCTGCAGCAGCTCATCCCGCAGAAGGCCCCCCGGGCAGCAGCCCTCTCCGCAGCACCCTTCTCAAAACCTCAAGACGTGGTTGATGTGCAGCTGCAAAACTAATAACTTCTTAGGATGTGCACAACGGATTCTACACTATGCAGTATAATTTGATTCGAGAGTGTGCATATGTGTGTGTGTGTGTGCGCGCCAGGCCTTTTTTTTTCGCGTATAAGTAATACGATCGTATTAAAATCCGGGATTTTGAAAGTTGAAATTCGTATTAAAATGGGTGATGTGCCCCGAAGGGGCGCATCGACCATTTAGGCCCCCTTTTAGACTTCTGAAGGGACCTGGATTCGGGCATCAGCGGTCAGCAGCAACAAAGTCGTCGTTTTAGCAGCTCAACGCAATGCAAGTCGTCCTTTTTGAGCAAGGAGTGAGCAACAGTCTGGACCGAGGCTTGCTGGGTGCAGGGGTGATGCTGACAAGCTTGAGGAGTGGGATAGCAGCATCAGCTGCACAGTGGGAGCAGCAGCTCACTTGAGCATGAGCCAGCATGGAAGAAACAGGCTCCAGTACTAGTGCATGCAGCAGTGACAAGCATGGAGTTTGATTAATGTCCCCCCTCGACCCTGTTGCAACTGGCAGGTGGCTAGACGCAAAAAAGCGTGGAGGATGCAGGCTAGGAGGGGATGTTTGTTACGCAAAGTCTGCTTGGCGGGACCATGGGACCCTTAAATTTTCATAACTTGAACATTTGAAGGTGAACAGATGTTAACACTTTCTTGCTTAATGGACTGGTTGGCATTCAAGGCGTATGAGCAGGTGATAAACATGGAGTTGTGCTTGTTATTTAAGCGCTAAGGCACAGCACAGTGCAGCAGTAAGGGAAGTAGATGTTACCTTGGGCTTGGTTGGGGGGCAAAGTATTAAAATGGCAGTTCTCATAAAGGGGGATTTCCCTCATAGTATTGAAATCTCGGTTGTGCCAAAACGAAAAAAAAGGCCTGGTGTGCGCATGTGTATGTGTTCCGGTCATTTAGCTCCATGTGGTAAGAGATGTTTCGTGGTCACCCATATCATGGTCTTTGTCATGCTTCAATGTAGCATCTCACGTATGCACACCTGAATCTGTGGCCCGTCTTTTTGCCCGTGATTGCTGTCTTGCAGAAATGCTTGGATACATGGCTAGCCCAGAAAGCGCGCTGCCCCGTGTGCCAGGCCTCATGTAGAGTATGAAGTGCGGCTGGCATTGGTCACCAGCTTTTGTGTAGCAGTGCTTATTTTTATCTATGTATAGTCCACACCTGCGCCTTAAGCGCTGTACCATCTGTATTCTGTCTCTTCCATGGAAGATAGACTGGCAGATTTTAAGGACCTTTAGGCATAGGACTGAGGGAAGCAATGAGTACTAGATTTTTGAACTTTCAACACAGCTGCTTGCAGTGAAGATGTGTACACTTGACCTAGTAAGTGTCTTGTAAGTGGCAAGGATGTTCCCGTGCACGTGCGGGTGTGTGTGTGTGTGTGGGCATGTGCGTGTGTGTGTGTGCGCGCACGCATGTGTGTGTTTTGTGTGTATCTGTGTGCCTGCGCTCGCATGCCTGCATGTGTGTATCCATGTGTGCATGCGTGCTTGTGTGTGTGTGTGTGTGTGTGTGTGTGTGTGTGTGTGTGTGTGTGTGCGTGTGAGAGGAAAGACCTGAATGCATGGATTAAAGGAAGGGAATAGGAAAGAATAAAGGCAAGACAATGAAATCTTAAAGTGGTCACGTGCTTTAGGAAAGTGCCGCAAGCTGGTGGCTAGTCAATTTCTCTGAATTGAGGCGCCAGAAATAAGGTTGCCCCTGTATGCATAAAGGATGGAACCATCCTTTTAGCAAAGCAGTTCATCTTCACTCCTGAAAACAACGCTATCAATTCCGTGGGGTCCAAGAAAATTGTATGCAGGTATTAAGATTAAATCAGCATGGCGTTTCCTATACTTGAGGAGGCGCAAGAAAGAAAAGTGTATGCACTTACCGCAAGCCACAGATTACAGGAGCAGGCCTCCAGTGTAGACGACTGACTGCTAGCCTATTCGTACAAAAAGAGGGGCTTGTGCTTTAAAGGATGACAGTTTGTTCTTATTTTCCTGGAAGAATTAGTGTGCATTTTCTTTTCTTTTCTTTCTGCATTAAAAAAAGACTATGCAGCCAAAAAGGCAAGAATCAAAAGAAAAGGTTCCCTAACTAGCAAGCTACCAAGGGTCTCGCAAAAAAAAACGCCAACCCAAATAACACCCAGCCTAGGGGAAAGCCAGAAAGAGCTATTGGAAATCTAACAAGGGGTTTACAATGGTGGCCTACAGCCCGAGACTCTGGCTGATGGCAGCTGGTGAAACAAGCTCAACCAGTATCAAAAATTGAGACTAAATCTGACACAAATCTAAGAAGTCTGTATGAGTCCCTATTTAGGAAAGCATTGATCTCAGAATCAGTGATAGTATGATGGCAAGCCAAGAATGGAATAAAGTCAGCGTTTGAAGGCGGAGCAAACACACGCAAAGTCTTAAACATCTCCTCAAAAAGGTCCTTGTATCTCGTGCGTAGCTCACGCACCTCAGTACATTTGCAAAAGAAAAGCACATGTTTTTCATCCCGGACTTCCCCACACTCACACTTATCACAGATACTTGAACCCCCAAGCCATTTACAAGACTCCACTCTCAAGTGATGAGCACGCAATCTAAATCTGCTAATGTTTCTCAAAACATGCTTGTCCAAATCCTTGAACAGATACGAGGGGATACAAAAAGGAGCACCTCTGGGACCACTCTCAGAATTCCCACACCACTTATGATACGTCACTGCCTTCTTGTTAACTGCACGAGGACAAAAACATCAGCCCCTCTCCACACTTTCTGCTGTCTGTATCGCAAATCACCAATGAACTCTTGCATGGGGATTTTCTCAGCTCTCAGCATGTTCTGTTTGAACGAATCACCATTCCGCATCCCACCAAAAGCATTAGAGACTTCAGCAGACCAGCAAGAGGAATCAAAAGAAGCCAGACTTAAATCAGCCCTCAGCACACGACGCAAAACTTCACTATTGGAGTCAAGCATGCTATTAAAAAACTTGATGGAGGCACCGAACCAGAAGAACTGCAGAGGCTCCTGGCCACACTCTCTCAACACCGGCCAATTTGTAGTACTGTTCTTTACTCCAAGAATGCGCCTCAAGGAACACAGATGTCTTTTCTGCAATTGACTATCAAACTCACTGCCTTCTCTCAAGTAATGAGTTCCCCACACCTGGCACGCATACATCCCAGCAGGAATGCCATACACCTTAGACAACCAGAGCATAGCATGAGGCCTGTTTTTCAGGTCATGACCTTTGGCAAACTCCGAAATCCTTCTCTGTGCAGCCATATAAGGCCGCACCGCATGCTCCTCAGCTACCTTTAAATCCATCTTTTTATCCAACAGCACTCCCAAATATTTGAACCTGTCCTTCTCTGGAAGGACCACTCCATCATACGTAAAAGGATTCTGCAGAGGAGAGACAGACATACTGTTGAAGTGCACCACCTCAGACTTAGCTGTGTTTACAGTCAACCCTTTTCTCTGGGCATACACACGGAGTCTGTCCAGCATCTTCTGCATTTCACCAGGGTCATTCGTAGTTAATCCAAGGTCATCAGCGTGGGACACACCATTCACTCTATCACCAGTCACAGCACCCTCAATGCCCTCACTTATCTCTCTGCCCATATCATTGATGTACAGAGAGAAAAGAAGGGGGGACAAAGGACAACCTTGCTTAACACCGTTCGATGGCTGCACGCGCGCCCTTTTCTCACCATCCATTAGAATGTACTCATCATTATCATACATGTCTCTGATCACACTGAGCAGAGGAGTCGGCATTGCATTGCGCTGCAAGTGAGACCAAAGCTGCTGTCTGGGCACGGTGTCATAAGCTTGAGAAAAGTCAATGAAAGCAACGTGCAATCTGGAAGAATTCCGTGGCTTCAATTTTTTCGCAGCATGCTTGAGGTTGGAAATCTAAAAAGGTTATCCACCATTTTACTGGATGCCCAAAATCTCCTTCTTCTGTTCTCCATCGTCACGCGCCCAGCACCCCCCCCAGAAGTCCCCTGAAAAAGAAGTGCATGCCTGGTATCAATAGTAGCCGCTAATCGTTCGATAGCATGGCAACTTAATTATCATATTGACTCATCGGATGCATGATGCTAGTGATTTGGCTTTTTTGCTTGGTTACTCCCAAACTGATAAGGGAAGGGAAGGGTTACATAGCTGTACCTGCCTGCGGGGGCAGCTTAGCTGAAGCAAAACGTGCCTGCAACCAAACCAGTCCAAACTAAAAAGCAAAATGAGCTAGAAGCTCAGTCACAGCATTTCAGGCAAGCAGACACGAACTTGGCTGATCCTAGGACATCATCCTGATTCATGAAGTCTCTAAGGCGTGATGCACTGCTTGGGGGTGTAGAGCTAAACAGATGCTGGAACTGAGTGCGCAGTTCTGTTAAATCCTGAGATAGGTAATCGAGGATCACATGCTCTTCGTCTTGTACAGTGTGCCAGTCGCATTTGTTGCAAATTCTAACCTCGTATGGGCACCTATTTCCATGATGCCGTTGGGTTTCTACTCGAAGGTTGTGACCGGAAAGGCGTAAGCATGAAATACTGCGAAATAATTTATGAGGAATATCTTGTCGTAGGTAGAGAGGTAGCAATGGCTTTTTGTTTCTCTTCTTTTTATCCCACCAGCCTGGTATAGAGCCCAATGGAATGCCAAAGTGTGTGTGGTACGTCCTCATGATTTTACTGGAAGCATGGGCCTCTTGTGGAGTCAGACTGTCCAGACTCCTCCAATCATGGATAATATGCTCACGAAGAACACCCTCCAAGTCGTTCATGTTAACCTTGGCTCTGGTACGTATAGCAGCAGCAAACTGTTGAGCATGAGGCACGTCATTCAAGGCTGTCAGAACCTGGTGAGTCCAACTGCCCTTTTTATCAGCAAGTCGTAGGTCTGCTTGCGCAACTTGGCTCAAAAGGGCATTGCTTGTACTGAGAAGAGAGTTCCAGAATCTAATGATACACCTGAACCAGTAACAATATAGGGGCATCTGTCCCGTCTCTCGAAGTAAGCAGTGCGTTTCTGTTGCTCTCTTAACACACAAATTGATAAGAGGTTTCATGGTGCAGTCATTATAGATAGTGCCTGCCACACCAATTAAGATGACGTGCAAGGTCACCTTGTTGTTCCTGTTTGGGTTTCCATATTTTGGGGTCGAAATTCCAAGGTTTGGTCCGATTTCCAGCCAAATTTTGGCCAAAAATATATCACCACAGACCCCTTGTACCAAAATGAAGAATATTGCTAACAAAAGCCTTCATTTATTATCTTAGTAACAGGGGTTTGTGCTAAGTTATGGCAGTTTAAGTTGCACATATGAGTCTGGACCCTGTGGAAAAAAGGAGGTCAAAAATTGACCTTTAACACCCCTTAGGCTGGATTCTCCCTAAAGGAAATGGCAGAATTGCTGTATCTCCCCATCACTTGGTCTTTTCACTCCATTTATTTTGTAATGATATTCCTTTATTACAAGGATTCAAAGTCAATTAAAGGCATCCAATGTGGTGCAGTGGCCAGTATGGAATGGAGGTTTGGTGGTCAAAAAGTAGGGTTCATGCCGCAGCCTATTAGACATGTGTGCCCCAACTGGCACCTCCAAAACCACACAAAAAGCTTGCAAGGGGTTTATTTGAGGTCTGAACTTCAGACCTCAAATAAACCCCTTTGAAATCAGATATTTTTGGCATGCTTTCTGCACAAATGCGCCCCAACTTGTAGCTTGGCCTCCTTTGGTAACCAAACAAATGTAAAAATAAAAGTTGGGGCGCACGCGCTTAATTTGCCGTGGCCTTGAATCCTATTTTGTTGCCACCAAATTTCCTTTCTTGATCATCCACAGCACCATTTTGAGTGTTTTGGAATTGTTTCTGCCAAGAAGGTATTACTGCAAAATCAATGGAGTGAAAAGACCCAGTAGTTGGTGAGATACAGAAATCTCACCACTTCCCTTGGAGGAATTCCAGCATAAGAGGTGCCAAAAAGGTTGATTATTGACAGGTACTGCCAGTAACCCTCTAGATCCCCACTAGCCCTTCTTTTTCCATAGCTTTGTGGTGGATGGGACTCATGTGTAAAGGCCTAATTTTGTGAAAACCAGAAGACTGTTGATTGGCACAAGCTGGCATCACGTCAGTAGTTCTTGAAATTCAGGTTGGGCTGCACATACGGATGGCTGACAATTTATCCTTGCTCTTTTGTAACATTAGAGGCGGAGCGTAGCAGAGACAGATAGCATCAAGGTTACAAGTATGTACAGCAAAAGGCAGTAACGATTTCAACGCTCGCCACCATGGCCACTAAGCTTATGTTGGGCAAGTAGGGCAAATAAGACAAGTAACGTACAGCAATTAATAGTTGGGTCTCAGAACCGAATCTACGATTGAGCATTCTCAACCACATGTTCATTCTCGGAACATGGTATCCAGACACTTAAAACCAAATCTTCAAGTGAGATGCAGATCTATAACATCATGCAAATTTGTGGTGTTCACAGACCCAAGAGGTCAACGACTCAAAGTGTTCTCCAGCATTAGCAATCACACAGCAAAGAGGCAGAATATACATACATATATGCATTCACTTATCCAAAGATAGCCTCAGCGTCTCAGCGACTAGTATCAAAGTATGTTTTCCTAGCAACTCAACATCAAGTAGCAAAGCCAAAGGGGACCAGCAAAGTATCAAGGTCTTCCAAGCAACCTCTTCTAAAAGGCAAGTCTGATGCTTGACGCATGCAACACAAAGCAACAAAGCAAAAAGGTCCAGTGTGGTTCTCAGCATCTCAGCATACTCAAAGGCTCCTATTGTGCAGAGGCCTAGTCAAACAAGTTCTCTGTGACACAGTGCTAGTTGATACACCAAATATGGTCCTTACATCACGTCTCTTTTGAGCCAACGTGTCTCCTTTCCCTTTATTGATGTAGGGAGAGTTTTCTCTGCCTACATAGTTTTTCTTTTCTTTCTATCATTATCAATGATCAATTATTAATAAGCATTCCTTCTTTCTACATAGTTTTCTTTTCTTGATCTTTCTTTGACCTTCTTTTTCCCCTTGTTTTGAATATGCAGGATAGAAGCATAGCACATGGAAATTACAAACTTAACAGCACAGTGAAAATAGTCCCAGAGTGGAGTTGTGGGCCCTTAGGGTTTTTGGGACCCTAGGTTTTGATTTTGTGCTAAGTTTTATGGCTGATGGGATCGAAGGAACAACTTGAAGCATATGCAATTCTGTTTTGATTTTATTGCTGCAGCTTTTGCCAAAATTGGTGTTGTTTTGCCCCAACCTCAACACCCCAACAAGACAGGCACAGCAGAGTGGGTGCCAAAGTTGTATAGCTTGCTATCAACATTTTGCTTGTGAAGCTCCTTCACAGCGTGGCAAGCACCTGCTGAAACATGACAAACTGAGCCTTTATCGTAAAGGATTGATTCTCAACCCACCAATGTAAATGAGTGGGGATGGCATCTGCCATATAAGGGCAACTGCAATTAGGCCTGCGTTGATTAGCATGTAGAAGCAGCTTAGAGGCCTCTTCCAGTGAAATGGAATGATATTGGTGGGGAAAAATACACGATTTGACTCCTTGGAGCATCAGCTATTCCAAATACAATTGTGCAGTAATGTAATGCTTAAGCTTAGAGGGCGGCTTTTAAGCCTAGAAGATGGCTAAATGCTCTAAAGAAAAGTTCTAGTTCAATGCTGGTCCTTACTACTGCGGCCCAGGTGCATTGCACAGTAATGAGCAGCAGATACCATCATCAGAGCAATTCATCTTGCCGAAGAAATTAATCAAACAGAGACAAGGCTGGTCCACAGCCGAAACAAATAACGAATTATGAAGTGACTTGCCTTTTGTAACGACGCAGGTCGCAATGAATCCGAATATAATCCGTAAAATGAAATTTCCGCAACGCTGATCATCTGGAAAGCGTGTCAGATCCGAGATTGTCCATCCGAGGAATGTCATCCATCCGAGGGAAGCCTATCCGAGGTACAAATACTCAGACAATCGGGGATATTATTATCCTTTTAGAATAGCTTAACACAACACCAGTTCGGTGTGCTGGGTTCAAATCCAGTACCTATCCCCATTCAAGACTTTCATCCTGTTACACCTTTGAAATCGGGAGACTTATAACTGAGCAATAGGTTTGTACAAGTGTTCTACTATAACACAGGAAAGTGTTTGCATCCTAATTGTTGAGTTGCATCCAATGTGGCATCTAGCAGTGTTCCTTGGGCTCTGTTATGTGGCATTCAAGTATATGAAGGGCCTAGATGCAAACCTCGGCCTTTTAATCAAGCAGTCTGTTCCTGAGAATGGCTGGAATGGAAAGGTGGTATGGATTTGTGGTGCTTCTCAAGGCATGGGTAAGCAGTTGGCAGCGCACTTTGCCAAACACGGAGGGAAACTAATCCTGAGCAGCAGGAATGAAGCCAAGCTGCAGGTAACAAGCGTTGCAGCTTTACTTGGCATGCACGCGCGCGCGCGCACACACACACACACACACACACACACACACACACACACACACACACACACACACACACACACACACACACACACACACACACACACACACACACACACACACATGGGCAGGAAGTGAAGTCGGAGCTTCCTTGCCCTAAGGAAAATGTGTCTGTTCTCCCTGTTGACTTGTGTGGGCCATTTGAGCAATTGACACAAGCCGCTACAACAGCAGAGCAGGTGTTTGGGGGACTTGATGTCATCGTGCACTGCGTAGGTAGGACATCTGTATCGCAAATTTGTTTAAACCTGGTTTGTGCTTTCTTGCATTGGAGGTCGCTTCTTCTAAGTATGGAAATTGGTCCCTTCTGAGTTACATCAGCTGTTACTGCCAGGATTTGAGCATGACAACTACTTTTCAAACGTTAAAAAATTAGATCCTGAAGTGGCAAATCATTATTCCTGCGCGGGCGCAAGCCTTGGTCTAGTTAAAGGGCTTCATTTTTGTAGGCAATCATGAAGGTTAATGCTTCCGCTTTGAGGTAATGACTTGGAGGTGCGTGTTGGAGACGATGCCATGAGATCAACAACTCTAACAAAAAATCCCAGGTTCCTGTCCGTTTCTTCACTGCATCCAGGTGCCAGTATGAATGCTTTAGCGGCAGAAGTTACTCCAGAGGTCACGGGTAGGTTACAGACTACAGAAGCAAAAAGCCTTAAGAGCTTGCTATTGTTTTTATTGCAAAGGGTAGTTGCCTGGGTAATTGCTGGTAGGTGCTAGTGCCTAAGGAACCTTTTCCTGGGAGCTGGGAGATGAGAACCTTGACCTTCTTTGTGTTCCATTATGCTCCCTGAATCAAGCAGTCATATTTTTTCACACAAAGTGGGCGAGCCCCTAGCATTCCCTGGTTGAATTGCATACATGGAGGGGTCCATTCCTGCATGAATCACCTGCATGCACACAGAGTTCCCCTTTAGCATGTGTATCGTACCTGTTCACAGAGGCACAGCCTTCAAAACAGTGTGCAGAACCTGAGTTTCAATGGACGCAAGGATTGAGTTGGTTCAGGGGGTTACAAGGGGCTGGCCTACAGCCCATAGCCCGTGTGTGGGTCGGTACACAAAAGTTGAGGCGGTGAGGCGAACAGCAGATCTCACTGCAAGTCACTGTGTCAGGGGACAAGGCCATCGTAACCACCACTTGATGTCTGTTATAGCATGATGTAGATGACATAGCTGTAGATGTCTATCCTATCATGGTATAGCTGATATGCCCCTGATGTGCATCAATGTTGTTGTTGTCTGCAAGTGTGTACCCTACCTTCCTTCTTGCAGATGCTCTGCTGGCTGTGAACACTGTGGGGCCCATCAAGCTCACTCGTGCTCTCCTGCCGGGGCTGCTGGGGCAGAAAAGGCCTGCACGAATTGTGGTTGTCGCCTCTATGGCTGCCAAAGTCCCTAGCCCTGGCCAATCCATTTACTCAGGTGAAAGGCTGCACATGCATATTAATGCACAGCCACCAAGCTTAGCCTTAAGACTGTGGTGCTGTGTCGGAAAGGGTGCGGAGCATCTTCAGGAGCCTGTTGCTAAAGTCTGCGAATGCTGTGATGGATTGGGAAAAGATGCTGCCATTCCACGGCACCTTCCTTGCATGAAAGGACCACCTATGATAAACGAGCTCAGTCACTAGAGTTTTCCTGTGATTTGATAAGCTCATGGGTATATGCATCATATAGTGAATGCTGGCCTGGGTGACTGTAGGTTGGGATACCTGCTGTGTGGCAGCCAACTCTGGTCATGCTGGAGAGTGCATGCATGAATAAACTCCAATGCCTCTGTGAACTTGTGCAGCATGCAAAATGGCGCTGTACGGCTACTTCTCCAGCTTGGCCACTGAGCTTGCAGACACGAATGTGGGCGTCACCATCGTTTGCCCAGGTGTGAGCATAACCTTCAAAGAGCTCTGACCTAGCTAGCTGTGCCCTTCATGACGGATGTGCATACACATGCTTCTTACTTATGGAGGTTTATATTCTCCTCCTTCGATGCCTTTGTGAGCGATGTAAATACACACGCTTCTTCCTAAGCAGTGAGAAAGCAACAGTTGCTACAAAGTAAGCTGCAGATGCTTACTTTGCAAGCATACAATTGCAGCATACCAAGGCTTCCTACAATAAAGGTCTCCGCCTTCATCCTCCTCCTGGCCACCTGATGGTCAAGGGAGTCTGCAATGAAAAATTTTGCCCCATAAAAGGTTGAGATGCCTCTGAAATCCAACAAGCATGCTTGACATGTGTGGCCTTGCAAGCCCAACTTGTCTGCGCAAGCTTCTACAAGCACAGCAATTTGGAAATTCTGATAAGGACACTCCTCGTCCTTTGTGTAATGATAGGGTGAGTACATGTGAACTTGCGTAGGCTTCTTCCTTTCCTAGGCAAACAAGCTGTTTTGTGGACACACATGTTGCTGCTGCAAGAGGAGCACTCTGGGAGAGGTCAATGCATTGATATGCACCTCAAGACAGCCATTTCAGGATCAGCTCTCAGACAATCCATTTGAGGCCAAGCCATGCGAATGCAAGGTGCAAAGCATGAACTTACGCATAACTTTCTCCCTTAATTTCTAAGTTAGAGGTGCACCTGTGTGGCCTGACGCAAAAATAGTGCAGCGTTTCATTTGTTGGCACGGATCTCACTTTTGTGGCAAAAATGTGGCGTGGCACAACCTGCATCACTCTGGATGCCATGACAGGTCAGGTAAGGAGCATTCATTAACCATATGTGGTGTGGCACATCCTGCATCTGGAAGCTCTCATCAAAATTATGGTGTTGCACACCCTGCATCTGGAAGCTCTCATCAAAAATGTGGTGGCACAACCTGCACCTGGAGTCTCTCATCAAAACTGTGGTGTGGCACATCCTGCATCACTCTGGACAGGTCCGGTAGGGAGCTCTCACGGCCCTGGGTCTGCAAGGGCTGTTTATGGCCCAACAGGATTGATTAGCACGCAGGCCGCTGAAAAGGAGGACAAGGCACGGATGGCTCCGGCAAGGTAAGTGGTCTTGGCTTCAGTAAGGAAGTGACTGCAGCTGGGGGTGTGTACGTGGTTCAGAAGGTGATGAGGTCAGATGTGGGCAAGGATGCAATGAGGTGTGCAAGGAAGCATCGCAGCCATGTGGAGCAAATAGCTATGCATGGGTGCGTGCCGGCATACAAAGCCTGGCTTGGAGGCGGTATGGACGTCTGTACTTAAGTTTGGACCTTGGATGGGCTTTTCACTTAGCTCTGTACCACCTTGATGTCTCCTTTCAGAAGCCTGTGAAGAGCATTCTTATAAACTGAGGCTATCTTAGATAGCTCGCCAAATAGGCTTCTTAGCTGCAAAACTTTTCTCTGTGAGCAGGAGGCTTGACTGTGCTGATTCTCATGTAGTGTATTGCTTATGCTGCTTCCCCTGAAAGCTCCCGTTAAGAAGTTTGTCGTCATCGATACTACTACGAGGCAAATGGATGGCATTGCCGTCGCCTGTCGAGCCAGAAGCTAGCACATTGCAACAAACAAAGATCCCCAATTCTCTGTCTCAAATCGCATACTTTCCTGGAGAGGGAGAGAGAGAGAGAGAGAGAGAGAGAGAGAGAGAGAGAGAGAGAGAGAGAGAGAGAGAGAGAGAGAGAGAGAGAGAGAGAGAGAACAAGCCTTAAACTGCGATGAATGTGACCAGGACGGTCATAGGGAATGGCGCTGTTTTGTTGTTCTCTTTGCAAGTCCATCATGCTATATTTTGACAGAGATTGGCAATTCCCCTATATTGCTGGACATGTTTTTTCCAACTTCCTTTCTCAAATCCAACCATGCCAACCGTTAATTGTTTTTATAATAAAACATGACTTTCGCCAAACAACGATAGACATTGGGAGACCCCAGATCACTTTCATGACCCAGATTACCCAAGAAGGGCCCACAGCTCACGCTGGGGCCATCTTCCTCCCCCAAAATCATGTCTTTGTAACCTCCTTATAGTATGCTAACATCCTGCATAATTAAAACAACGGATGGGTCTGGTCAGAAATTGACCATGTTGGCCCCTCTTCAAGAGTCTTGTGCTGGATTTCCTCTTAGGTCAAGGGGAGGCGTTGCAAGCAACGTGGAAAATCGGCGAGCCCGTGCGTTTGTGTGTGCGCGCATGCATGTAAGCATGCTTGTTTGAGCGTTCATGCATTCATGCATGCATGTGTGTATGCATGTGTGTGTGCATGTGTGTGTGCCAGCATGCTGCACCACTGCACCAAGTAGCACTCCAGCAGAACTCCAGCAGCAAATCCACGCCGGGCTACCTCTTTTGCTGCTCCTTTGGCTCTCCGTTGACCAGCACTTGTACATCTCATCATCACCAAATGGTCCAGCTATTTACGGAGCACTTCCAATTTAATTATAAAGTGCATTCATCCTATTATAATGACCTTCCGCCAAAGACAGAGTCCCTGAATTAATGCTTTTTAGACGCAGCACAGCATGTAACCACAGGCACCACGAACTCTTTTTCTGGCCCTCCCCGGCGCGTGCTCTTGCTGGTGCACCGGGGATGTAGCAGCAACGCCAACGAAGGGGGAAGGAGCTGCTGAGGTGCCCTGGACGACGCTCTGGAGCTCGGTCAAACCCTCGTTTGGGCCAACCAGCGCACCCCGCTCTCAAATGATTATACATAATGATTAGGATAATTTAACAATCGACAGATCTAGCTGCATGGAACTGCTGGTTGGCTGCCAAATGTTTTGAGCATTGCTCTGCAATGCCTGCTCAGGAGCCTTCCAAACTCTGGCTGTCTCATAGTTTTTGTTACATTGGGTATCCGATTTTCAAAGCCTGGGGTGCCATGAGTGAGCCTCAATGGCCTGGTGTGAACAGGAGTGTGATTTCCCCAAACCATAGGGCTTGCCCCCTGAGGCAATGCCCTTCGGGCATCGCTTCTGAATAGGGGACTTTGCCGAAATGGCTTAATTTCTGCATCTCACTAACCACTGGGTCTTTTCACTCCATTTGATTTGCAATGGTATTCTTTTGCACATGGACTATAAATCACCAAAAAACACCACCAAGTTTGGTGCGGCGGGTGATCCGGATCAGAGGTTTTGTTGTGAATATTAACCAAACTGAGTGTCCTAGGTTGGGGGCAACATAAGTGATGAGCATTTGGAACATACCTTTTTGGGGGGGAGTCGTCCACCTATGACAGTTTGCGTCCCCCCACTTAGCAAGTTTTTGTAGGCCACTGCCTGGTTGAGATACACATCCGTTTCCTGCTTATCCTATAAAGTAACTAACACGCATTGTTCCATGATCGTGACAAAACATAGATTTGCCGCAACTTTGCTTGCAAGCAGGTGTGTTGAGCTCATATCCAGTGCTGCCTACCATGGTGTAGACGAAGCATGGATATCCAAGCACCCTGTACTTGCGCTGGGTAAGTAAAAAATTCTTGCCAGAGCCGTTCTTCTGGGCTGGGATTGTTCAGACTCATGCTCTTTGTGGCATCAGTGCATGCACCCCAGACAGAGCTACAAAGTTGTGGAACTTGTGCCGCCCATATGACAGGATAACAAGACAGCCATAAAGGTTATATTTTGCAAGGGCCCTTTACAAGTTGCTAGCCAGAAGGCTAATTAGCCAGCTCTTGCTCAATTGAGTGTTATACTAAGTCCCCACCTCTTGGGCATTCATCTCCTCCTTGATTTTTTGTCTCTGCCCACCTCCTATCCTCTCAGCTTACATCTTCCAGCTGGCTCCAACTTTGGGTTGGATGATTTTGAAGCGCGTGGGCCCAAAGCGGGCGAAGGCCATGAAAGAGGGACGCAGCGGCTACGATGTGCGTGGCATGGGGCGGCAATGAAGCATCAAGTGGAGGATTTAATTGATGGCGTCCATGTCATCTCAAAAATGAACTGTTTTGCTGCATTCTAGATCCAGGCGCCTCAGAGGTATGTAGGTTGTGCATCGGGACATGATGATCAAGCAAGCATGCTCATGGACAATTTGCTGAATATAAATGATGTTTACGCTTGGAACTTGCAATGGCCATGACTTCAGCATGATGGCAGCAAAGGGGAGGAAGTTCAGACCTTCAATGGCTAGCCCTTCAAAATCATTGTTGTCGCTGATCGCCATGGCTTCAAGTGCAGGGTGTGACGGGGTGTGACCGCAATACACATGGGCAGAATCGGGTGGAATTTTAAATGAATGCTTCTCATACATGAGCTTCTGTCCAACTTGTTTCAATCCATTGTCCCTGACACTCTGCAAGCCGCTCAAGCTGGAATGGACCCTTGTATTCTCTTTGGAGCATGTCAGGGTGTGGGTAGGGACCTACACACACCAGAGCAACACTCATGGAGGTGTGCCTGCTTTTAGAGTGTTGAAAATGCAGGCACAGTGGTTCACCATCATGATGACGTTAAACCTACATCTTCAATACCAGCTTTGCCTGTCTCTCAGCCATCATGAATATCAGATCCAACTACCAACCGCCAAACTGGAGGTCTTGACAGCAATCCAGCAACGACACCAATCGCGTAACACAAGAGAGGCAGTTTTCCTTTATGTTGATCTTCAACCTCAATTTATGATCCTCTTGGTCTGTGTGGTGGGGCCCTGCCTTTCCGGACAGGTTACCTTATTTAAATGCGCGCGGCCAGTTTTTAACTGCATAGAAAGAAAAAGAATTATGTAGGCAGAGGAGACTAGTCTGTCTTTCCTTCTAAATTTGTCAATCAAATAAGAATAGAAATTAGACCCAAGAGCTCGGCTTCCAACGCTATCTGTACCCAAAGTGCAAGTTTCCTTACGTCAAAGGGGGCCTGAATTGATTAGAAAACAGTTAGGGGATTTTGTCCTTGATGCAGGCGGCCATGTCTCTGCTTTGCGCAGTCTTTCCTCCAAGGAACTTTTCTTTTGCATCCAGAGGCAAAAATTAAGCAGCAGTACAATGATGCAGTGCTATGCTATGGCTATTTTTTTGCAGTGCCTTTTGACCATAGATAAGGAAAATGTAGCCCGTAAAATAGCTCAACTTTGCAGCGGATACAGCAGAATCCAGGACCGCCGACTGAAGCAAGCAACGGCCTAGGCTTGCATCCGCCCCGCACAGCTTCATGACCGGGAAGTAGCCAACTGAGAGGGCTCTTTGAGCTCCTGCTGCCTCAACTTTGCTGGAATATCCTGGACAAGACACACGCCAATGAACCTGACTTGAACACCACAACTCATGAGGTCCTGGGCAATCCCACTTGCATTACCCGGTCACGTAATGCAAGAGTCGGGATGCAAGCACAGGCCTAACACACAATGAGAGGGGGAGGAAGGAAGGAGCACACACAGACTCTACAACCGAAGACCTCCAACACACGTGAGGTGCCCGTGCTGAACTTAAGCTTGATGATACAGCGAATGGGCTGGTGAACAGAAAAGAGGATGTGGTGTGTGCATGGATGAGAGAGGTTTCAATCATGTTGACGCTTGCCTGTACACAGAGAATTTACATACAGTAGTGCTTCCCTATGTGAAGAACATACATCTTTCTATCTTGGTTGCGCGGTGCACTGGTTCCAAGGCAAGACAAAAAGAGTTAAAATACACTGTTTCATTAATAAGTCCTTGTTTCTAGCTGTGCTCGCTGCTGGGGTGTTGAAACGACTTTCAAAGGGGAGTGCCTGTGTTTTTTACAGTCTTCTTTTCAAGGTGTTTTAATGAAAAACTTACAGTCTAAGCCAGGCAAGTGCTGGTTCAAAGCTTTTCTAGCAGCAGGGCCCGCAGCAAGAGAGTTCTGAACCAAACCATGTTTTGATGTTCCTGACCCTCTCATTTTGCATGTGCTGCTCCTCCTTACCTCAATTTTACATTTACTATTATCTGGCCCCTTTGTTCTTGGCATGCTCAGCGTGATAGACCGTGCTTCTTCCTTAAGCTACCACACGAACACACATATGTTGCTCTCCTCTTTTGTTGATGCAGCCGGTTGGTCCTGGCAAACTCCTGATGTTCATTTACCGTTGCTTTGCTATACAAACAGCAGTGGAAATTTTTTCCCTTGTTCTTGGCAAGGGTCTTTTGGTACACTTACATGCATGGGCTACAAAAAACACTCCTTTACATTTTCATAATACAGTCTTTCAAACAACAAACTTCAATTTTTCATAACTTTGCCATTATGAACAGGCTAGCAGTCAAACGTCTTGACTGATGCCTTTTTCCCTTGTAACCCTTGTAACCCTTGCAGTGCTATGATGCAGGAGGGTTTTATTTTAAAGGAGGTGCCTCAGAAAAGAAAAGAAAAAGTACGTGGACAGAGGAAACTCTCCCTACATCAATTAAGGAAAAGGGGAAACATTGGCTTAGAAGAGCCTTGAATCCCATCCACCAGCATGTATGTATGCTAGCCAAATTTGGGGCACTAGGCTTATGAGACCAGGAGTTGAGATGGACTGTCCTTTGCAAAATGTGCATCTGTGCTTGTTGAAGCGTATCCTTGGAGTAAAGCGCACTACACCCAATTTGTCTGTGCAGCGTGAATGTGGGTTTGAGCCATTGCAGGTTTATTGGTTTCGTTCAGCTGTCAGATTCTATTATTCCTCGCTCACTTGCAATAGCTCAACTCTCCGCAAGGTGCTTGCAGCAGATGTTAGCATGAGTAGTGCTTCTCCAAAATGTTGGGCTTCAGAATTTTTTTATCTGCCTTTGAAGAACTGGATTGACGGAACAGTTTTACACATGCGGTCACTCAGGCCGGCCAATTAGCATTAAGGACTTTGTGGTTCATTTAAGGAAGAGACATAGGAGTGTGTGGCCAACTGAGGATCAGGCTGAGCATGATGGACATCCCAACAAATTAGCCAAGTATCACAACTGGGTGGCACTTCCATTCAGGCATAATTCTGCTTTTGGCAAGCCCCTCCACGTTCCAAGGTATCTTTACCTCGATTTAGGAAGGCACATGCAGCGGAACATTGCATGCTTCAGATTGCATGCTCACAAGTTGAGAGTTGAAACTTCTTTTTGGCAATGGCATTCACCTCTCTGTGGTTTGTGTGGCTCAGTTGAGCTACAAGATGAAAACCATGTTATCATCTGCTGCTCTTGCAACTTCCTGTGTTTTCTTAGAAGAGAATTTGTGCATCTTTCTGCTGCATGGTTTGCACACAGAGTAGTGTTAGATGACACAGGCCCTTTCTATTTTTCTCAACCTCGTTCTGAGGATGTCTTCTGTTCTTCCCAAAACCAAGATACTGAGACATATCGTTTTATCAACGAATTATGGATGTTTTCTCATAAAACTGGGCAGTCAAACTATCTGGCTGAAGGCTAGGTCCCCTAATGTAATGTAATGTAATGAATCCTCTCCACCAGGAGGTGCCTCAGATTGCTGACACAAGGTTACAATGGGAATGAAAACATCCACTAGCTTAAGTACAGTAAAAAGCGCCTGACTCGTCCAGAAAAGTTTATGAGTAGAGGGAGAGTCAGGGAACAGGTGTGCACATCATCTTAGTTGGTGTGGCAGGCACTATGTATAACGACTACACCATTCAACCTCTTATCGACTTGGGTTTAACCAGGCAGAAGGCTAAATCATTAGCATCCAAACTGAGTTGCCATTCTATTCAAAGATTAACTATTATTAACACCAAACATGCACTTCATTCCCAGGGGACTTCTGGGGGAGGGTTTGCTGGTTGCGCGGCAGAGGAGAGCAGGAGAAGAAGAGTTCAGGCGTCCAGGAGCATGGCAGCCAAACCTCCAGATCCTCGTTAGCTCTTGTTTCTGGCTTTCTCCTCGGCTAGCTTAGTCTAGTTCAGGCTTGAGGGCCCTTTGGTGAGACCCTTTCTAGCTTGCTAGTCAGGGAACCTTTCCTTAATGCACGCGGCCTCTTGGCTGGCGTAGACTTTTCTTTTTTCTTTTCAACAGGTGTGCAAAAGTCCTTCTAAGCAAACAAACAGGATCAATATGATAGTATTAATCATATTGTCCTCAGATGCTCAAACACGACCATGAGTGGTATGCACACCAACAGGCACCATGAGGCCCTGAGTCTCTGTGTAAAAGCCCTCAGTAAAGGCAGGTTTGGCTCATCCCTTATTGGTATGGATGCCTGCCGAAATGAGAGACTCCTAGAGCAGGGTATAAAAGTCCCTGAAAACATCTCCCGAGCTATCCCTGACTGGGTATTCCCTAATGGTATTGGGTCCTCTGCCCAACACCAAAGCCGCCCTGATGCTCTCTTTGTGCGCCCTATTCCAGGCCGACAAGCCCACCTTGATCCTTCCAAGATTCCTCCTCAAGACAGGGATATTCACCTCGTTGAGCTCAAATTCTGTCCAGATACCAACCCCTCCATCACTTTGGAGACTGCAACAGCTCAACATGCGCATACTATAACCAGACTAAAAACCCGCAGCTCAAGAAATCCAAACAGGAATAACAAAGTGACTCTTCACATCTTCCTGATTGGTGTTGCCGGCACCATTTACAATGAGTATACAATCAAACCTCTTGTCAATCTGGGCCTGACCAATCAAAAAGCTAAATCACTAGCTTGCAAATTAAGCTGTCATGCCCTACAGAAATTAACCACTATCATTAACACCAAACATGCTCTTTGCCTACAAGGGACATCGGGGGGGGGGGGGGTCGCTGGGCGCGCGGAGGTGGCTACCAGAAGAAGGAGAGTCCGGGCGTCTCGGGGCACAGCTGACAACCCTCCAGATCCTCATTGGTTCTGTCTCTTTCCCTCTCCTAGGCTGGCTGTAGCTAGTGTAGTTTTGAGGGGACCTTTGGTGAGGCCCTTGCTAGCTTGCTAGTTAAGGGACCTTTCCTTAATGCACGCGGCCCCAGGCCTGCGTAGACTTTTCTTTTTCTTTTCTTAATGTTTAACCACTAATCCTTTCCGCTGAGCATACACGTGCAGCCCATCCAGCATCAATTAGAGCTGCTGAGGCTGATTGCTAGTGAGGCATGGGTTGTCTGTGTAAAGCATGTGCGTGAATTGCACTTCACTATTGCCTGTTACAGCCCATTGACGTCGTAGATATACAAGGAAAACAACAAGGGGGAAAGCGGGCAGCCTTGCTTAACTCCGAGAATTAGGCGCACACGTACTTGCTTGCATCCATCCCCAAAAACAATCCATCCACCAAAATGTACTCATTATGAGCATACATGCTTTTGATAATAGCCAGCAGGCAAGTAGGCATACACATGCGCTGTAGATGATTGCTGGAGAGGAATCATGGCGCAACAGCCTAGGTTGTCCTCTCAGAAGATGGAAGGAAGAAAAAGGAGATACCACGTAGGCAGTGAGAACACTCCCTACATCGATAAGGGACAGACACATTCAATGTGCCAAGTTGGCTCAAGGAGCCGCGAATCTCCTGCACCAGATAGTACAAAGGAAGCTAATGTGGGTGTCTGCATCATTTGGCTCGTAGCACTGGGGTTGTGATGTGCTGGGAGCATTTTGTTCGTCTTTTCCCCTTTTCTCTGCTTGGCCGTTGCAATGGCATTGTTTTTGGCACCTGAACAAACTTTACTAATTTCCTAAAATGTGAACTTAATGCACCAAGAATCTTAAAATGCATACGCTGCAATAAAAGAGTCACATTACGTACTGTCCTCGTTGGAATTGCGACAATCCAAACGTAATTGACCCCCTCTGTAAGCTTGGCTTCACCAAAAACAAGGCCCTCAAGCTTGCAACCAACCTCCACTATCATGCTGTTAAGACCTCGACAAAAATTTCCAGCACAAAACACGCCAACCAATTTAACAATCCAAGCAGGGGTTTTGTATGTGGGGGAGGCTACTGGATGGGCTTCTAATAAGAGGGCAAGATGCAAGCCTGGAAGGATGGCCGACACCCCCCCGGATCCGCATTAGTTTGCTAGTATAGGAGCTAGTAGCTGTTATTTTAGTTGGTGGGACTCACTGTTAGTGGCAGCACTGGCTCCTGGGTCTTTCCTTAATGCACGCTGGCTATTGCCCGCATAGACTTTTAATTTAGCAGCAATTGATTTGAGAGAAAAAAGAAATAAAAACCACGCAGGCAGAAAAAACTCTCCCTACATAAGTTAAGGAAAAGGAGACACATTGGCTCAAAAGAGCTGTGAGTCCCCTCACCTAAAAAGGGCTCTTGGGGATCTGGGTTGCGAGAGGCACCCGGCTCCAGAACCTGGCTATGAGCAATTTTCTTGTTTTCAATAGCATGTGCATAGTGGTAACAAGTTTGTGGGCATACTTGACAGAATGTGCATGGAGCTCATGTGCAAGCTTGCTAGCTCGTTGGTGGTCAAGGCCTAAATTTTTAGTTGTACCGTACAAAATGTATATCATCCCGCAAAAATAATGTTTTTTAGGGGTGCAGGATGACTGCAGACACCTAAAATAATGATTATTTTGAGCATGCGAGAATGTGTGTGAAAGTGAAAAATAATTGTTTCTGAGATTTGTTTGAAGCATGAGTTATGAAGGCGCCGGTGGGGCGTCGACAGCTAGGAATAGGAAGCTTCCTAAAGCCCCCCCCTCCCAGTGAGCAGGAGTGTCAGCAGCAGTAGATGACACAGGCCAATGAGTTTCAGCAGCTGATTCAACAGCTGAGCAGGTCTTCATATTGTGTGCGCCTTTCATGCGCTTTCGAACATCCTTCCTTTGAGTGTAAGGAGTCCTTGCAAAAATTTGCATGCTGGCCAATCCTTGCAAGTTTTTACATGTTGGAGCAGCGTTGTGCATGTACATGCAGTACTTGGGGCAAAAGGGGGGTGATTGCCCCTGCGGGAACATGCGGGAAACTTAAAAATAAATACTGAGGGGGGTGCGGGATTAAGGCGGGATGCATGAAATAACTATTTTTTTAGGGGTGCATAATGATCCACATTAGGTACGGTATGTTCATTATAACAAGTCCCAACAACACCCAGAAGGACGGTATGTAAGTTACATAATATAATGTCACAGCTTTTCCACTGATATTCTTGCAAGGGTCTGCATGCTGCCGCTGTGCCGCCTCCAACTATTGCACAGGCCTTGTGTCTTCACAGTAATTTATTTCAATCAAGTGCACGTGCTGCTGGTTTGCACTCAGTTGATGGGGCTGTCTAATGCGGTTAGCTGCGTTGGTCCTCTGTGAGGTGCCGTGCCTGCTGCGGAACACATGGTGTGAGCAGGAGGAAGAAGGAGAGGAAGAAGTGGGTTTGGCATGGTAGGGGGTAATCAATATAGCATCAGGAACCCTATACGCAACCACCTTAAAGGGGTTTCCATTTCGAGAAAAAAGAGTAAGGGCGAGAGCGTATCTCCTTGGATTGTACCTCTTTCAACAGGAATTTGTTCAATGCGGCATCCTGAAGGCAATCTGACTTGGGTGGAGGCGCTTTCATATAGATTTTTGACAGTGTCAATAGCATCAGTGGGGAAGCCCAAGTCATACAGTACCCAGAGCCTCCTGTCATGGTCAGTAGTGTTAAATGTGGAGGTGAAACTTACAACGAGGACGTAAATATCTCTCCCAAAAGTTTTAGCTTCTTCAAGTCCCATGATGACATTCTGGAGCTGGTGGATGGTGTCTTTTCGATTAAGGAGACCAGCTTGAGTGGAGCTCAGTAGAGGGTGTGCTTATGCGTACTCATGGAGTGTCACAAAGTTGTGACCATAAGGGTCCACAGTTTGTAGATCTACATATGTAGATGCATACGTAGATGCATCTCTAGAGTGCCACAGTGTGTTGGCAAGCCCAATGGGTTTGTAGGAGGCATCTGTCTCTTCTCCTTTATTTTTGTCAATGAGGATAGATAGGATCTAGGAAAGTACAGTATCGAACTTGTCATCTGGACAAAAGGGAGCCGGAGTCTAGTTCAACCTTGGTCGCGACCCGATCGGGCAAAACCAAATGGTTCTCTTCTTGCCTAAATCCGAACTTCAGAGGTCACAACTTCCCAATAAAAATGTAGCGATCACTCTTTGATTTAAGCTCTTTTCCAAACGGCTTAGTTGATGGCTTATCGCACAATTTCGTGATCAGCAAAATAACGCCAAAATGCGCTTTAGCGTGTGCATTTGAACCTGCATGAAATATAAAAATTGAATTTTATTATACTACGCAACATCACGATGGCAGCCTCGATTTCCATAGCTGTCGCCTTGATTGGTTTGCTTTGTGCAGCCGCCACCCAAGGTCCCTGCTGTACTAATTTGCTTCATAGTTTGCGGTACTTCAAAATGCAAGAAGGCCCATTTTGACCATTGTCTGTGCTGGAATCTGGCTTCAGGTGCAGCTTACAACGTTGATGGCCACACTGTGCTCCCGAGGAAGCTATTGCAGGTGTTCCTGCTTCTGTGTGTGAAGGATTGTCATCCTAGGATGAGAGATCTGCCTGTGTGGAAGCTGTACATGCCCTAGATCCCACGCCCTTCTGCCCATTGACAAACACACTTGCTTTTCCAGGTACCTGCACCAATAAATGGTCCGGGAACAGCACCAGTAAATGGCCATGTATCAGCACCAGGAAATGGCCATGTACCAGCACCAGGAAATGGCCATGTACCAGCACCAGTAAATGGCGCACCAGCACCAGTAAATGGCGCACCAGCACCAGTAAATGGTCGCGGGAATGGTACTGTGAACGGTGATGGAACTGGTCCTCGGACACAGACTGGTGGTGTTGAGAGCGGTAAGCACCTTTACTTTTTTTGCTCATGTAATTGTTGACTTTTCTGCATGCCTCAGGCAAAGTGAAACTTGGAAGGCCCTCAGGGAAATTTGAACATTTAAATGCCAGTGGTTGTGACTCCCAACTTTTCTCTCTCTCCCACGTGCAGATGGAGGCAATAACATCAGAGCTGCAGCAACGCAGGTGAATGCTGTGATCTGTTTGTACGCTGCAAAATATACTTGTGTGAAAGTGATATACCTGCCTTCCTAGCAGATGAGGAAACCATAGGCATTAAGTGCTTGTATGCCTTTGTGCCTGCGGAGTACACACTTTGCTGCAACTGGCATTCAAGGAGTTACAAGTATCATTGTGTCTTGCTCTCTCCTAGGACAGCTGCGTCTAATGTATGTCTGAGTGCCCTCTGGATGAGACCTTCGCTAGCTTGCTAGTTAGGGGCCCTTCCTTAATATACGGCCTTTTCCGTGGTGTACGGCGTAGTCTTCTCTTCTCTTGCCCCTTTTCAAGTAATACCAATATCTTGTCAATGTACTGTGCAGGTTCTCTCTAACCAGCTCCAGTGTGATGGCCCATGCCAAAGCTTGAATGATGCGTTTCAAACGTGAGTAATTCATGGAAAGAAAAGAAACACTAAGCAGGCAGTGAAAGCACTCCCCATATCAATTAAGGATACCTATTCCCTTCACCGAGAGGAATAAAAGAAGGGAGTCAATGGATCAGGAGGGTTATTAACCTGTGCCAACCTGGTAATGAGAGATAACAGAAGCCTTTTCAAGAGCGTTTCTGGCGCTAGCAAGTGAAACTATGGACCTTGATGACGCTTTTCTATGATTCCTGCCCAAAGAGACAGTTGGCTTCAAAAATTCCCTGTTTTGCTTCTATTCTCTTGTAGGCTGGTTTCGTTTGCAACCCTTTCCTTTCAATGATCTCCTTTGCAACAATGCTTTCATTGACCCTCTGCAGGTTTGATGTCGCTGTGAGCGGGCGAAACATGGGGGCATCTCAAGTTGGTTAGAATACCAGGCAGTGGAAGCCACCTTCTGTTTAAAGCTTATGCAGTTTACAATTTGAAGAAGCTTCATGCACGCCCTCTACTCCTTGTATACTTGCCCAGTGTCTGCATTTAGCCTTTTTGTATCCATGGAATGACATGATACGTAGAGATACGAGTGCACTATAACTTTTTTGTCTGGAATTGATTTGCCAGAACAACGGCAAGATGGTGGCAACATGGCATTTTGAATTTAGGAGACTCTTAAAAATCTGCTCTTCAAAGAAAATGGCTCAAAAGAGCAGAGAAAGTGTTGCGAACTGCTACATGAAGGAAGCGCTAAGCCAAGGGATCTGGCCATGCCCAGTGGCCAGATGCCACTTTGGCACCTTCCAACGGATGAAACGAAACAAAAGAGGAACGCGGCATCAAAAATAGTCCAGCACTAGTTTCCTAGGTTGCGTGCAAAAAAAGCACAAACTAACAACTTGATTGTTTGTTTTAACAACTCGTTAGTTGAACTTGGAAAAAAATTGCATCAATCAGTCCTACAAGGCCTGTGACAGGCTGAAACAACTTGTTTGAGTTGAACTCAAAAGGTAAACCAGCCAATCCAATCAATCCAAATTGCCAGCTCTGAACACTACCAGACCAACCAAAATGTTATGGGCAAGGATTCAACAGCCAGCACCAAGGCTGACAGTGGGGCCTCACCAAGTGCAGCTTCCAGGTGTACACATGCCAGATACATGGCCAGAAAAGTACCTTGCCCTCTTGTAGGCACTCGCTTAGTCCCTCGACAAATCTGAGGCAGATATCTATTGCGCGGGGTGAGTTGTGAGCATAGCATGGCGCCTAGACTGCTTTGAATGCCTTGCCAGCTTGCAGCGCCATGCCAACTGCATAAAATGTTATGTTTGGGCTGATGGATGTTACAAGAAGCATGTCAAATTTGAAGACTAGGCGCTCTCCATTCAATTTGCATCATCGACAAATTAATAGGTTATGTTACCCCAATGTTGTACTTGTAGAGATCGACACTGCTAATAACAATGATGCAAGTGGGAAGGGAGACAACAGGCTAGCACGCGAACCCCCTAGCACACACTTCACCTTAGCACACGGAATAATCTTCCTTGGAACCCGAACTATTCACGAAAAAGAAAATCCATGCTTCTCAAGTGGACTGCACACTTTGTCAGGGTGTTCCATGGTAAAGAGCGGCAGCGTTTGCATGTTTCTGTGTTCTTTACATGCAGGGAAATTATGCATTGTACTGACGAAGATGGAAAGCCAGTGTGCTGCGGCTAATAAATTGCTGGCTGATGGTGCTGATGCTGATGTGTAGGCGGCTGCGGCTGGTTCATGCTGGAGCTTTTTGTGTGGAGCTGGACACGTTGTGACGCTCCTCGTAAATCGTACATAGGCCCTCGTGCACCTGTCCAGGGAAAGAGAGCGCCATGTCGCGTTTTGAGGGAGAGTGCGCCAGAAGCAACAGGAAGTGCGTTGAGGCAACAGGAGGGTTGGTGCAAGGCTTTTAATTGCCTCTTTGCGGCAGGCGCTCAAGGGGTAACAGGCTCAAGTTGAATCCTGAAGTTTTAATTGCCCTTTTTGCTGCAGGTGCTCAAGGGGTTACAGGCTCAAGTTTTAAATGCCCTCTTTGCTGCAAGTGCTCAAGGGCGTCACTGGCTTGAGTTTTAATCGCCCTCTTTGCTGCAGATGCTCAAGGCGCCACAGGTTCACGTCGTAACTGCCATTTTTGCTGCAGGTGCTCAAGGCGCCACAGGTTCGAATTGGGCCTGTGTTGGTGGGGTCGCCATGCAACCTTTCCTAATGCACGTGGTGTAATAGCAAGCGCAATTTTTTCTTCCTTCCTTCCCTATTTTCTTTTTCTCAGGAACGTCCATTCCAAGTGCATGTCAAAGAAGCTACGGAAATAGGAAGACATGTAAGCACAAACGATGTCCAGCTTTCTTGTGAGCTCCGATTGTGGGCTCACATAATGAGCGCATAATTACAGGTATAATTACATTTAAACCATACACTTCATCATAATCATCATAAAATATGATGATTATGATTCATAATTCGTGTTCTTAAGTCTAAAGGTCAGGCGCCACATCCCTGTATGATATCCTGCCGTTTGCCAGCCAGCCCGTCTCTGCCATTTCTGAGCATACCATCTAAAAGCTAGTCAAAAAAGCAGTTTTTCAGCGCAAAGCTGGTCCTGTTTGGTGAAGCCTGCTGCACGCTAGGCCTGCATGTGTGCGCGCTCAGCCGGCCAAACTCACCTCATGTGTGCCCTAACCTCTAGCTGCATCCCCAAGCCTGCAGGAAGACCCCAGGATGTGCCCTGAGTGCCCAGGTGGCCACCTGCTGTGAGCTGGCGAGGTGCTGTTTTGGAAGGCACTCCAAAGTCAGCCGAGAGGAGTGCTGACGACAGGAAACGGCTTTCTATTTAATTCTAACCAAATTTAGGCGCTTCAGCAGAGGCAGGGGTGAGTGGTCAAGTCTCTAATTTCAAAAAAGTTCAGATTTTTGCTGACAGCCACAGATGCGAGGATGCAATCCTCAATTTTTCAAAAAATGAAGAAGTTGTGCTACCCAAATTTGCGAGATATGAGCGAGGAAAAGAATTTAGTTTCCACAACCCCAGGTGTCGGCCAGGACAAACAGCAGGCACGGAGGTGGCCTATTGGGGTCTGGCTGGACCTCCCTGCTTTTGTGCACCTCTCGTGCAATGAAAATCCGACAAGCACCAGGGGCCCTCACAACAATCCAAAATCACTTGCAATAATACCAGCAGGCTTCTCACACACTCGCTGCTGCAGTTTGGGCCTGAGCAGGGTCTCTCCCAAAAATGGCATTTACCAGGGGTGACCAAGAAGTGCAGGTATCCGTTAAAAATCACACTCCAAAATCTTCAAATTATCAATTATAGGAAAACAATTGCATACTCGAATCTGGAGTTGGTGTGCCCAGAAGAGAGAAATGCCAGCTTTTTGGTGAACAGAGCTCCACCTGCCACACCCCGGTTTGCCCAGCTTGCCACTCCAGAACTTTGCTCAAAACAAACAACTTCTCATACTCAGAAGTGGGTTTGAATGTGTCCGGCAGTGTATCACCCATTTTGGCATAGGTTGTGGCGCCTGACTAAAGGTGACTCAGGGTACAAATTGAAGGCAGTAAGATTGTGATTTGCAGAGCGTTGCACAATGGTCTCCTTCGTGCAAGATTGCCCAAGGTTGCCTCGGCAGTAAAGTAGGAAGCCATTACAAGAAAACTTGAGATATATCTATTGAAGCTGGAAGTGGCGGAAGCTGCATAAATGTACGCACCCGGGCCTCGATGAGCTTGGATGTGTTGCTGTCCTTGGCATCCATCAAAGACCATACAGTTGCGGAGGCTTTGGCCATCAGTTTCTCCCTACGAAGGTAATCAGCACGTGTTCTCCTATGACAACTCTGACCAACAATATAGACATTGCCAATTATTTCTGGGTGGCCAAGCAATCCACCCTGCTTTTGAAATGCAGAAGTAATAATGAGATGCATAAGCTATTTTTTTCTCTGGTACCTACAAGATGCTCTCAGTAATATCCTTACTGCATTTATGCACAATAATAAAGTGCGAAGCTCTCAAGAAGCTTGAGATAACCAGAAGCAGCACCAAAATCAAAAATTAAGGATATTTTCACACTTGTTTGAGCTGCCCAGGTCAAGCACACGTGTTTCTAAAGGAGCGAGTTACATACAAAGGATACAACTAAGAGCAAAAGATTCCTGTCCAAAAATGTTCCAGGCGAAAACTTACTCAATTTCTTTCTTCAAGTCATCAAACGTCTTTTTGTTCCTGGTGTTCTGCCATTCAACATTCTCCTACGTATGGCCGGTGGATGTGATCTTAGTGAGGTATCCAAGCAGTGTGCAGAAAGCAGTAATGCAACATCAAGTGACACAGCTTTCAGTGGCATGTAGCATCTATCCCTCATTACAACATTCTCCCTGATCTGTCCCTGATTGCAACGCAGCTCTCAGCGGCATAGAGCATCCGTCCCTGATTGCAACACTCCAGCATCTGACCTGCTCTTCTCAAGCAGCACACTCTGACGGGGCAAATGACGTAAGCAACATAGCCCTGCTTTCATTCAGCACTCACCAGTGTTTTGCTGCCCTCCAACAACTCGAGGCTGTACTGTTTCAAGCCCTCCTGCAGATATATTTGTCTGTAATGAGCAGCAGCCATGCTGAACAAGGGATAAAATCTTGCACTTCCATGCAAGCGTGATTGACGTCTTCTTTCCGAGCCACTTACGTCATTGCGGAGCTGGTCAAGCAGCAACTTTCTGAGTTCATCAAAGGAACCAGTGTCCATCGCCTGTGCAAGCATACATTCAAATCAGCATAGGAAGTGAGAAAGTAACCCATTTTGTTTTGGCATGTCCAGTCCTTGGCAGGGCTGCGCAGGTTGCATTTATGGAACACACACATACATACACACACGCACGCACGCACGCACGCACGCAGGCGCGCGCGCGCGCGCACACACACACACACACACACACACACACACACACACACACCACTCACCCAGTTGAGCACCGCCTTAGCATCATCTACAGCAGTAGGAGCTGCAGAAGCCATGTCTGTTCTAGCCGTTTGCCAGCTACTCCATCACCAAATCTGCAACTCACCACATCGAGAAATTAATAAAAATTCATGGTTTTACGGAATGTTTTTACTACTTTATTGATTTTTCTCCTTCATGCGCTAGGGAGTGGTACCGTCTCCCCCATCCCTGAACTGCTGCCTGGGCAGCATAGAAAGGGAGAGGTGCTGGAACTGGACACAGAGACCAAGGTGTACAGGTTGGGAGGCCTGAGCCCTGGACGCAGCTACGAGATCAGGGTTTCCCACCCTGCCTTCGTGAGTGTGCACCAGAAATACACCCAATGATCTAGTCATTTGTTCATATAACATGTTTGTGTGTTTGTGTACATTTACATGCGTGTGTGTGTGTGTGTGTGTGTGTGTGTGTGTGTGTGTGTGTGTGTGTGTGTGTGTGTGTGTGTGTGTGTGTGCGCGTGTTTGAGAAAGAGTATTTTCCTTGAAGCATGATGCGGTTAAAGGCATAATATGACCAAGGGTATGCTCCTGGAACTTGTTGTGATGTGAAGGGTAGCTGTGCATACAAAGCTGGCCACGTTTTTGAGCATGCCGCCCCTGCTAAAAATTTCCTGCAACCTGCCTTTCTGAAATTTTTTAAAATGAATCCTTAAATACACCCATTATTTGTCATCACATCCCCGCAATCTTCACAATGTTGAACAGTTGGAACGGATTCTTTCTGTAGCACTCCATGCATTGCCATGCTTAGTATGCGTGGTTCATGGATGCTTCATTTTATCCACTGAACACCTGCAGATACCTGCATCTCTAAATTTCCAGCTCAGCAACACAGGAGTGGAGCCCTTGCAGAAGCGGAGCGGCCGGTGCGTATACAAGCAAATATTACACTTGCCACCTGGCCGCAGTCATTGACCGAGCTGATTTGGGTTGTGTCAAACCAGCGAATTTGGTGTACCTGCAATGTCACAGCGACTTAGATGTGGATTGGCCTTGCAGAGGAACTGCTTGCTGTGCCACAGATTATTCTAACAGCTGCTCGCCTCTCCCATTCTTTGCTGTGTGTGCAGGCGCTTACTGGACTGTGACAAGCTCATTTTCACTGTTGCATCTGACGGATCTGTCCAGGTGATTCATGATGAGACCTGTGTCCTCACCAGAAGGCTTATGAAAGCTGTTGGGATTGAGTTTTGACCTGACAGAGTATCGTCAGACAAGACTTTTAAATCAAAGCTCATCAACAAGTAAATCTGTGTTGCATGCTGTGCTGGGTGGGGATTGCACGCTTCAAAACTGACGCCACTACAAATCCAAAATCCCGGTTTCAATGGGGTGCGGCTGTGTGACCTACCATGCACCTCCAATACCCTCGCTCGTTTTCAAAAGCAGTTTGCCCTGGCAAGCAGAAAGCCAAGATGGACTGCAGCGAAACAATTGTGCTGCCATATTGCGTAAGCCTCCCCTACCTGCTGTAGCTTTCCCTTAACATCATTTTTGTTTGCCTCTAACTGATTCAAATCTGCCATTACAGCGCATTTCTTGACTTGCATCAGCAAAGCGAGGATTGCATGTCAGAGTTTGCCACTGAGCCATACCTTGGCTGCTCAATTGGAAGATTCTTTTCTCCTTCAACAGGGGAACGCACGCCCCCTGCTGCTGCTTTCTGCCTCCTCTGCAAGCATTCACCGTGACGGGCCTGGTGCAGGTATCCACACGCTGCTGTACAACATAGGTGGGTCTGTATATTTGTGTGTGTTCCTGCGCGCGTGAGCACATGTAAGTTAAGAACGCCAATGGGCATCCCCATGCACCTGCAGGAGTTGTGTGTATGTGCTTGTCCTGGCTTGTGTCATGCATAGCAGCATGTAACTGTAGTCTTGTATGGCTGGCCTCAGTGGGAAAGGAAGGGACAAGAGGATAAGGAGCAATACTGCAATGAGTCTCCTCCGCCTCCTGAAACTGGTTTCAGACCTCCATGTTGCCAAGTTCTTCAATAACAATCCTGCTTGTTTTATTTGCAGTGGTTCAGCCCTTGATCCTGGGCATCCCGGTGGACACCCTCCCAGTTATCTTGGTGTGCCTGGCTCTTCTGCTGGTGCGTGCGCTCATGTTGCTCTCATACATTTCTTAATGAAATCATAGATTCATTTTGCTGGAACCAGCAAGCAGCATGATCGTTTGTATCCAGCAGTCCTCGCTGTTACCTATTGAGTGATGATCACATGCGCTCAATGTTGCATTGAGCACGTTCTATGCAATGTCTGCATGGGCCCTATTTCACCTCTCATCAGAACAGCTGGAGACCTTTCTTTTTGCTCATAGGCTATGAGTCATGGCCTTTCCAGTCAAGAGGGGCAAGAGGGAGGGTTGAGCAATTGTGTCAGAGCTTTGCCAATGATAGCCATACCCGGGAAGGGTTTTGTCCCTTATGAGGGCATGTGGCTGATGCTTCCTGTTCAGGGCATCAACGTGCAAGGGGCCGAGCCTGGCGTACAACTGCTGAAGCACTGCTTGTGTCACCCGCAACCATTTGAGCCTGCAACCTTACTCCCTACGCAGGGTGTGTACCTAGTATTGCCCCTTTGGACGGCAAACATTGCACCAGCCTTGCTCAACTACATCACTTTGGGAACCTTCGGCCTGACTAGCAATCCTGTTAGTCCAAAGAGCACCCTCCAGAACACGCGTGGCACTCAAAGCAAGCAGCCCAGAGATTAGGTGAGTTCTGACTTAAGCGTCCGCAAGCGCATATGCAGGATGAGCCAATTCCATATATTTATGCCGTATATTGTCACATTGGCAGGGAAGACATCGAGTATATGGCGTGTATATATGGGATTGGCAAACCCTATGTATATGTAAACATATAAAGAAGAATATGATTGATTAAGCTTACTTGCCCATATAAAATGAATTGAAGGAAATTCAAATGAAAAATGTGGAGTATCAGGTAGTGAAGAAAACGTTGGAAGGAAAAATGGAAGGAACATATAGTGAGCAAGGTGACTTTATGCCTGTGCCTGTCCCAGCTGCTCGCTGGCATGGCTGGTGGGTCAAAGTGACGGCCTTATGAGGTGGTCCTTTCTGCAATCCAGGCACATTAGAGAGCGGCTGGAACAGGTGCAAGCATTAGTGCATAGTCTAAATAGAAGTGGATCTCATCTTCTACAATACAAGGCGCCTGAATGCTCCGTTGCACTTGGTGCTTGCGGTGTGGGGTCACCCCTTGTTGAGACTCACATCCAAGGCTACTTGCTGCCTGCTCCCTGGCTTTCTTGCCCCTTCACTCGTTTCTTACATGCCGTGAAGCCAAGGTTTCAATTTGTCAAATCTGCTACATATATGCCGCTAAGCCGACCCCAGGGAACCCTCATGCCACACTGCCCAGCCACAATCAGCATGCAGATGGAGTCAGGAAATGGTGTGTGGTCCCTTTTTGTGTGCAGGGAAGGCAGGCAGTTTTCAAGCTGTCAAGGTGATGGATGCAGCCAACTGTGAGCAGGCCTGCAGCCTGGTGTCCAAGTCATACATTAGTCAGGGGCAGCAGGCCTTGGCCAGGAGGCACCGCTTGATCAAGACCCTACTGTCCAGCCGCAGGCTGCCGGAGCAGGGCTGGGATGAGCCCACGATTGAAGCATTTGTGCAGGTGTGTGTGTGTGTGTTTGTGAGATGTGTGTGACATGTGTGTGCGCGTGCATGTGTGAGGTGTGTGTGCGCGCGCGCGCGTGTGTGTGTGTTCGTGTGTTCGTGAGATGTGTGTGAGATGTGTGTGCGCGTGCGTGTGTGTGTTTGTGAGGTGTGTGCGTGCGTGTGCGTGCATGTGTGTGTAAGTGTGTGTGTGTGTGTGCGTGTGCGAATGCTGCGCTTAGAAAGTGTGCTTTGTGTACATATACCTACCACGAGCGCTAATCTGTATTGTTTGCTGGAGCTGTATTTTGCCTGTTTGCCTGTTGGCGCTGCCAGACTTTGGCCTCGCTTGGGTGGACCATGTTATTCGCTGCAAACAGAAGCGATTGCATGCGACCAGGAGCGCTCAGGTCATGCCTTTGTGGCTCAGCTTGTTCAGCATCTTTGCCTGCTTTGCAGGGCTTTGTTCCGTGTCTCTCCAAGCAAAGCATCTTCCCTGCAATATTTCATCAGTGTCTTTCCATCTTTTCTTGCCAATGGGGGGCGCTTTGTGGCAGGACTGTGCCCTTATGGACTCCAATAACTTCTTGGACAATGTGGGGGCTGGGGAGCGTGAAGGCAGGGTGGCCTGCCCCTTGGTTGCGCGCCAGCACTACCACCTGGCACACGGCATCGGGCGATCTGGGGACATTGCTGCAGAGCAGCCCAAGGTGTGCGTGCGTGTGTGACCCTTTTGTGGGCTTGGAGACGGCGGGACAGTCAGAGGCAAGAAGTGCTGTACACAAGCAACAAGGCAAGATATGAATTGTGCACCCAAGCTGGAATTCTACCCTCAACGCTGTTGCCCTCAAGCTCTGTCCGTGGAGCCTGCGGCAGTCATCCTATTCAGAAAGCTTTCTGGTGGCTTTGTGATTGGGCCTTAGGCATGGATACCCTCTGGCATGTGCGCAGCGTTTCCCTGGAAATGTCGTCTGTGCTAAAGCTGCCCACACAGCCTTGTCCGTCCATACCTTGAATGCTGTCAAACCTTACAAAAACGACCAGCTTGTGGTGCCTCGGCACATGTGGCTATGCTGATTATGTTGGATCCCAAACATGAACCCTCACC
Organism: Dunaliella primolecta; assembly: GCA_914767535.2. Classification (NCBI taxonomy): domain Eukaryota; kingdom Viridiplantae; phylum Chlorophyta; class Chlorophyceae; order Chlamydomonadales; family Dunaliellaceae; genus Dunaliella; species Dunaliella primolecta. Next base: position 7,133,323 of record OU611759.1, on the reverse strand, counting down.
CTTTTTTGCAGGCTGCCGGGTCGTCCCTGCTTGCAAAGATGACCATGCTGTTGGCCACAGATGCGTTGCGCGTGGCAGGACTGCAGGACTTGGGAGCTGTCACGGTGCTGCCCTTGGCCACGGGCATGGCTATGACCATGACGCTGCTGGCTATCAAGGCAGGCAGGTGTGTTCAGGAACAGAGGCCTCACGTACAACCATGACCACGGTGTGTTCAGGAACAGAGGCCACAGGCATGGCTGTAACTGTGACGCTGCTGGTCATCAGGGCAGGCAGGTGTGTTCAGAAACAGAGGCTTCATGTACAACTTTGACCACGGTGTGTTCAGGAACAGAGGCCACAGGCATGGCTATAACTGTGACGCTGCTGGCCATCAGGGCAGGCAGGTGTATCCAGGGACAGGGATATCTATGATGCCTTTTGCTGTCTTTTATCCAGAAGTTATCGTCGCATGGTATGCATGCTGTTCGCAAAAAGAAGTAGGTATGTGCAGAAGTACTGTAAGTGTAATTCAGTTGCCGCTGTGCAGGTGTTCTATACGCTTCGCTCTGTAACTATATTTGAGTCTCTGTTGATGCAACGCGATCCTCAGTATGTGTACTTTGGACGTTACATGAGCAGCTGAATCCCTGGAACAGGCAAAAAAAGCTGCCTGGTCTTGTGGTGCAGAAAGAGAGGGCATGTAGACTACTCAGTCAGTGAAATGCTCCCTTTGTCAGTAGGGAGCAACTTTATGCTGAATGCTGTCTTAACTAGGCAATGTGTTATTTCACTAGGCAACAAGCAATGCTCAATGATTATGGAAAAAGTCAAGGATTAACCTTGTTGTCTGCACCCTGCACTTAATGAGAATCCAACTTGTTTTATACTAAACCTCAAGGTGGGGTAACAGGAAGCATACGTCTGTATGTATTGTATGGATGTTTGGTTGCATGCTTGTTAGCTATCTCTGGTACTGGATCCTCCCTTGTTCAACACAAATAAGTGTTGTAAGCCAAGGCCCACCTCTGCATACCTTGCAGGCCAAAGGATGCTCGCTATGTGATCTGGTCCAGGATCGACCAGAAGACGTGCCTCAAAGCTATCACTGCAGCTGGTGGGTGTGCTAAATGCCTCAAGAAGCAACATGTTAACTTAGCCGAGGTGGTCCAGGTTTTTGAAGCAAAGCGCGTCTGTATGCCAAAATAATTCCAGGCACACCCAATCGGCTGCAAATATGCACCAAGCACCCATGCCCGCACATGCTTTGGGGGGCCCTACTGCACGCACAGGCACCGGTACTAGGCCACGCACACGCTCTGGGGGCCTTACTGCACGCACTGATTGCAAGCACCCACACTGGGCGCCTTGCCCGCACCCACACAGGAGCACGCACACGCACTGGCAACCATGCACGCACTGGGTGTCTTGCGCCCACACGCACTGGTAACCATGCACGCACAAGCAGTAATACTCAGGCACACAGCAGGTTGGCACATACCCACCTGTGGTTCTAGATGCTGGACCACATGGGAAGTGTGGCAAAGGTTTTCTTTCCATGCTTGGCATTTTTACAGCCTTAAACATCTGGATGAACACTCAATCTGCATCTTGCATTGGATCATTTAAGCATATATATTTTTTTGTTTTTTAGAACCTAGAGGCGCTCCGAGTGCCCAAATTCTGCTAGAGAGCCTCAGAAGTGCATCTGTAAATCAGTACATGTTCCTCCTTGAGTTTGGATGCCCCTGTATGGTTGTCTCTTTTACATCTGCTGCGCTTACATATGCGGATTTCCCTCTCACAGGCCTGGAGCCTGTGGTGGTGGAGCTCCAGCAACGCGGTGATGAGCTGTGCACAGATGTGCAGGCCATAGAGCGGAGCATAGAGCAGCTTGGCAGTGATGCGATAGTGGCAGTGATTACTACCACCAGCTGCTTTGCACCCAGGTGTGAAGTAGTTGCGCATATCCAGATGGAGGTTCTAGGTGACGCACAAGCACATTTTCTTTCCAGAAGATATGAATTGTGTTTCCTCACCTCTCTTGGTCGATCACTATGTCACACACATGTGTGTGCAGAGCAGATGATAATGGACTGTTCCATGCTTGTCAAAACTTGTGCAGGGCTAGTGATGATGTGATAGCTGTGGCGCGGATATGCGCCACATCCGGTATTCCCCACATGATCAACAATGCCTATGGCATTCAAAGCTCATCCATCTGCCGCGACATCACAGCAGCATGGCGGAAAGGTGCATACTGTTTCATCGACTTTCAAGGAAGCCGTGCTGAGGATTACCCAGCCTTTTTGAGCTCAGCATGTGCTTTAGATGGAGCAGCAAGTCTGCCCTAACAACAATGATGACGCCATGATTCATGACAGCAAGCACACTTCTGCTTGCTTACATAAGTGTGAGGCAATTGGTCATGATCAATGTTTGGCCCTCATTGATGATTTGTCCCAACACACAACAGAGCAAAAATGTGCAAGTCAAACGTCAGCTGCTTTGCAAAAAGTGTGTACTGCACATCACCTCTATCCTTTTGTCCAACATTGCTGGAACTCAACGTTGTGCTTCCTTACAGGTCGAGTGGATGCGTTTGTTTCCAGCACAGATAAAAACTTCATGGTCCCCGTAGGCGGCGCCTTGGTACGTAACCAGGAGTTCCACCATTCTCGTAGTTCTTCTCAGTTCATGCTTGCAGGAGCAGCTTTTGAGAAGTGCTGCTTGTACTGCTGATGAGCTGCTGACCACCTTGCTCCTCATGTTCTTGCATGTGCCATGATAGTTATGTAATACCAGAGGTCTTTGTCCATGCTTGACAGCATGTTTGCATCCTGAAGTGCTGATACTGTGTGCGTGTGTTTGTGTGCGTGTGTGTGTGCCCTTGTGCGCGCGCGCCACCCTTGCCCAGTTGCACAGCTGAAAGAGGCAGCAGTTTCCCGGCAGAGATGGACTGTCGCCAAAAAGTGCCACAAAACAGGTCACTGCAGGGGCTTATCACAAGATTGTTTTGCCTTGTTTTTGCATTTGCGCGTGTGCCTAGCTTGTCTATGGTTGCACCCCGTACTTTGACTGTGTATGCCCCATCAATGTGTGGTACAGGTTGCTGAGGGCAGCAAGCTGCGAGGACTGGTCGCGGCTGTGAACAAGTCTTACCCTGGCAGGGCATCTGTGTCTGTGCACCTCGACCTGCTCATGACCCTTCTGCATTGGGGCTCACAGGGTTGGCAAAAGGTATATTCTGCGCAGGAAGAGAAAGTGCATGGTTTTGCAATACCTGTGCATGTATTGCACCACAAGCTGAAATCCATCTTAGGGGTAAGATGTAAGCAAAAAGGGCAGCGCGGAAGTTCCATGTGCGATACAAAATGAATTTGATAGGAAGTGATGCTGCGACAACATTTTACGAAACTGCCATGCCCTTCTGCCCTTCTGCCTGGATCACACTGTGCAGGCCCATAACTGAAAATGGCGAACCTTTAATTCTGCCATTGCTGTGCTGAAAAGACATGATTACCTTGCCTTCTTGTACCCTTGCAAGGGGCTGACTGCTAGTGCTTGCATCCTTTGGGCAGGTGCTGAAAGAAAGAGAGGAGCTGTACCCGTACATGAAGCAGGTCTTAGAGGGGGTAGCAAGTCGGCATGGCCAAAGGGTTCTGCACACACCAGGTAGGTGAACTCTTGGACAAGCGGTGAGGCTGTGCTTGGGGTGTTTAGCGAAAGCATAGCAAGAGGCTATGAGCAAGAGCATCGTGGACTCTTGAACAAACGGCAAGGCTGTGCTTGGGGTGTTACCTGAAGCATAGCAAGAAGCCATGAGCAAGAGCATCGTGCTCCATGGACTTTGTGAGCAAACTTGAGTTGCTTTCTGAGGCTCTTTTCTTGGATTACAAATTGTGTGTTTTTAAATTAAGGTCCATTTCTCTGCCCATGGTGCACAAATGTGGATGGACATTCTGATGGCAAAAATCAGGAGTGACGATATCACGAACTTTTAGCAGCCACATTGCGGCCGATACAATTGACATGATTTGATCTCAGGTAGCAGCGCGCACAACGTTTCGAGCACAGAAGGGATGCAGGATAACTTGCTCTCTGACTCATTCATTTATATGTGACTCTGAGCCTGGACACCAGGCCCTGAAGCATGAACTTTGGGGTTAGCTTCTATTTTTGCATACAGATAGCAAGCTTCCTTTGCTTTTTATTGTTTGAGACATTCCCACATTTCATTACAACTAGATGCTGTGCCAGAAAGGCTTACCTGATTCTGCGTGTGATTCAGGCTGTATTCATTGTGGTTGCCGTCGTCATCATCATCATCAGCGCCATCATCCTCGACCAAGTCCTCCTGATCCCTGTGACTTGCAGGCAATCCCATCTCAATAGCCATGACGTTGGACCAGGGTCCATTGCAGCCACTAGAGGATTACACGTTCATTGGCTCCATGCTGTGGGCAAGGTGTGTCACGGGGTCTTGCATGTCATTGAACTTTCCAAGGCACGTGCAATATGCATCTAGCAAGGACTTGCAAATCTAACGAATTATGACAACTGGAAAGATGGAATGATGGTTTGCTGTGACCCAGCTTATGTCAAAGTTCTTACACATTTGCAAGTCTAAGCTGGACCAACCAGCGTGTATTAAGGAAAGACCTTACAGTCTTTCCTTAAAGTTGACACTGACAGTGAGTCCCATCCATTTAAGGGCAGCTTATGCGAAAAATACATGCAAATGAAGCTGAGTCACCTTATGTAATCATCTTATTCGATGCTCCACGTGCAGGTGTGTCTCAGGCACGCGTGTCGTGCCCAAGGCCAAGCAGCAAACAGTGGCTGGCGTGCCTTTCTCAGGATACGGCTCCCACACCAGCGCCTATCCCCATGTGTAAGTCCTCCGCAACTGCCTGCTGCCAAAATTGAAGTGGTTATTTGTCCCTGTTTTCGAGGTATTTGGCTGCCTGATGACATGCATACAAGCAACTGTTTCTGGTGTCCATACAATCCTTGCAGGTACATGACTGCGGCAGCTGCATTGGGAGGCAGTGCAAGCGAAGCAGATATTTTCGGTGCTCGAGTTGACAAATGCTTGCGAGAGGTGGAGGTCAAAGCAGCCGGAAAAGTTGATGGGGAAAAGAAACAGGAGCAAGAACAGCTGAATAAGTAACAGTGTGATTTTGAGGGACCGCATGGTCAAGGCGGTTGTACACTCTTGTCCCTTTGCCACTCCTGGACAGATTTAGGCCTTGAACATAGCTCCATGGCTTGTCTTCTTTATTTCATTCAAGCAGTTATCCCACGCTGCTGCTGATGAAACCTGCCCTGGAACCTGCAGTGAAATAAAAAATGTTCCGAGGCGGTAGGGCCGCTTTGAATGGTACTTGGAGTAAGAATGCCATCGCAGCTTTAATGAAACAAAATAGTGCCAGGTAGTTCCATTTTTTAAAATGGTAACTGGTACTATATACTGTGAAGATACAAGGCCTGGTGCCCAGCTAGAAGCCTCACAGCAACAACACAGCGAACTGTGTAAACAACTCCAAGGTGCAGAGAGTACTATCCACCCAATTCTCCTGGGTGTGGGTGGGACCATTTACACTGCCCATACCCTTGATCAATTCAAAAAATTAGGGATTGGCTCACAGAGATCTGAAACACTTGCAAGAAAATTCCATGCCCATTCTGTACAATTTGCGCACAAACTTACCTCTACCAGACGTGCCATTGAAAATAAAAACACTGATCATAACACTGGTGCCCTGGAGCAGCGTACTGCCAGAAACCCACCCAATCCACATTAACTCCCCTCTCATCTTCTGGCAAGGGAGACTCACGGCTCTTCTGAGCAAATGTCACACGGTGTCTCCGAGACAGAGAGTCTCTTTCCTTAATTGATGTAGGGCGATTTTTCTCTCCCTACGTTGCTTTTTCTTTTTCCTTTCTTTGGTAACTGGTCCAAGGTAGCAAAGGAATTTATTTTAGTATGCAACGTACAGGATACAGGTACAGGAAAAGAAGGCCTCCAGAAAGAAATAGAAAAACTACGTAGGCAGTGAAAACACTCCCCACATCAAATAAGGAAAGGGGGCCACATTGGTGCACAGACCGTATGACCTCCCCAGCACGAAGTTCGGGCCTCCAATCAAAACGATTGGATAGGAAAGGGCTACATAGCTGTACCTGCCTACAAGGGCAGCTTAGCTGAAGCAAAAGGTGCCTGTAACCAAACCAAACTAACCTTGTGTAAATGTCAACTGAAAGCCTTGAGCTGAGTTCAAAAGTGTCAACTGTAAAAGTCACACACACTGTCACTCTAAATGAAACAAGCATGCAAAGTCATGCACAAAAAGACTCCATAAGGCTGTAGTGTCAGGAAAATACACTTGTGTAAAATGATTGACTGCTAGCCGGTTCATAGAGAAGAAGAAGTTCGTGAAAAATGAAACTTGTTGTTGTTCAGATTGATGAAGGAAAATACATTGAAACACTGTATTCAGGGAATGGCAGGAGCCATCTGAGGAGAAGGATGGGAGAGAGGGACTCCTTTGGAGGAGAGGGCCAGAGAACAAGGTAGCATACTTCAGCCGAAGAGAGCAGACCTGGGGGTAGGTGCATTTAAAAATAACATGCTGTTCATCTCGCACTTGATTTTGACAAGTTACAATGGGATTTGACCTTCAGCCAGGTAGTTTGGCTGCTCGGCCTGCTCAACTGTTCCAACTGCACACAAAGTGACCATCATGATCAGTTCAGAAATGAAGCGATGGGTCTCATTAGTTTGCTTCTGCAAGAAATGAATAACATCCTCAGAGCTAGCTTGAGAATGGTAGAAAGTGCCTGATTCATCCTGAATAATTCTATGAAACTCTCATAGAATTCCTGATAGAACTCCTCTCTTTGGAACTTAAAGTCAAAAAATAACTGTGCATAAGTTCCTCAAAGAGAACACACGGGATCGCAAGAACAAAGGAACACGGCATGCTTTTCATCTTGGAGCCCTCCTTGGTCACACCTATCACAAGCAGATGCGTCATCTTGCATTCAATTTTGGGCATCAGAAAGATCACAGGAAGGAGAACTTCTTGAAGTACTATCATTCCATGTAGCTTGCTCGACTTCGAAAGTATGGAAACGAAGATGAAATCAAGCCACGCTGCGTACGGCGTGCTTATGTAAGACCAGGTATAGGTACTTGGGCAGAGTGTAAGGGGAATTTGTGGCATGCGCGTTCTTGGTTGGGAGAGCACAGCAGTGATGATAGGTAATTGTTTTGCTGTTGAGGTCTCGAGGGTGATATGAAGAAAATTGTCTTCAGGAGGTGACGAGACCTGAGGCCCACTACAAGCTAATTCGGCTCCAAAGGTTTACCTGAGCTCAGATGTTAGGCTAGCTTTTTTTTTGTTGGAAGCATGAGCATCATGTAAGCCATTCGTGGCATGCAATAGGTGTGAAGCCCAGCAAGAGGTATTCCTGGAACTGAGGGAGATATTAGCATGGAAAACTATAATTACAAGAGGGCTGTTGCAATGAGTATGGGAGAGTTCAAAGTCACTCGTCAGAAAGAGTCTGACGTACAGTCTCTCTGAACCAGTTGAAATGGATGGGCTATTTCCCGCACTATCTTTAATTAATACATAATAGAAATAACCAAGAACATTAATAAGAGTTGAATCCCCACGAGCGTCCGTTCAGCTTCTTCTTCTTCTTCTTCTTCTTCTTCCCATTAGATGGAAACAATATGGAAGATGATGAAGATGACGTTGTAGTGCGCGAGTTGGATGTGTACCTCGCCACGGACACCGCGGGCGCACAGCTGGGCCTGCTTTCATGCCCTCTGCGCCCACCCTGGCGCAAGTATCCATATGAGGACCTGGAGGCGGTGCGCATGAAGCCCAATGCCAGGCGACTGGAGATGGACGTGCCACTGGATACCACCTCGGCGAACTATGCGGGTGACGACGAGGCACACGCCGCGCGAGGCGTTCAGAAGGTGACCTTGAGGTCCAGCCCCGTGGAAGCAAAGACGTCCATGGCTGTGGGCATTCTGCAGGACGGCGCGTTCGTGCTGGCGCCTTTGGAGTACTGCCTGCAGCTGCGCCCACACCTGTCCTACCTGAACAGCAACAAAAAGGGTGGGTCTAGGCCTTGTTTGAACTGCATGAACGTTGTGTTAATGAGGAAAAAGATTTCCTTCCTCATGCTAAAGATGCACACACACGCGCGCACACGCAAGTGCACATACATGCGTGCATGCGCACATGCACGCGCGCGCGCACACACACACACACACACACACACACACACACACACACACACACACACACACACATACACACACATACACACATACACACACATACATACACACACACATGCACGCACACTTTCACACACACAACACAAAACACACACGCGTGTGCGCATGTGCACATCAAACCACGTGGATGCCCACAATTGCATACACTCGCGCAAACGCATGCTTGTAAAAATACCGAAGCAACATGCATGAAGATGAGTGCATGTACCCCAAACCCTTCAGTACTGAAGGCTTATATAAAGGTGCGCAAACAGATGTCTGGATGAAAGGTGAACTTCCCCTGCTCAATCGGGTGAACGTGATAAGGATGCAAAATAGCGTTGTGACAAGAAAGTACAGGGTGAAGCATGCGACGCCCACATTCCTTACTCTGTACCTGCTCGCCAGTATGTAGGAGTAGCGTGCTCACGTTATTGCACGCACCTGATTTGGCAGGGAGCCTGCCATCTGTATCACTCACGCTTTCCTTTCACTCATGATTGCCTACGAATCAGTCTACTGAAGCAAGTGATCCTCCAAGTCCATGCATGCTCATGAAGCTGCTCCACAATGGATACCCCCTCCATTATGCGTACCCCACATGCATATGCTCATGCATGTAAACATTGCATGCTTGAGAGGTAGGCAGCTGAGGCGATCAATTGTATTTGGCTTACTGTGTCATGTGAGCATTGCGGATTCATTTGTGCTTGCCCTGTTACATGCACACCTCCCCTCCTTTTTGCGCGAGAGCATGTTCACACATGCTAAGATTTCGAGGCCTTGCCACACATGCTGCCATGCCCCGAAAGCCAAGCCATTTGGTTGGCCGAGCAAAGTTAGAGGACAAGGGCGACTTCTCGTGTTTACCACCTATCCAGATGGCATCTGTACTCACATGCTCGGAGCAGGAGCTCTGCTCAAGATGCAGGTGCAAGGGGCACACACACACACACACACACACACACACAGAGAGAGAGAGACACACAGAGACACACACATAGGCTGGCATGCAGCGATGCAGACAAGGACACTGAAACACAAGACAGACAAATGTAAATGTCCCCAAGAAAGAAATGGCAAGGAGAACAATGGAGGCATTCATGAAATTCCAATCATGTGTCTGCAGGGGGCAAGGATGGAGAGGAAGGGGGGGAGGAGGGTGGCGGAGAAGAGGAGGAGGATGGGGAGGAGCCTGCTCTGCGTGCCGTGGAGGTGCAGGTAGGCAGTGTTGTGACTGCACGCTTGCTTGCCAAAGTGGTGCTTGTGCCCAGGTTAGGTCGATTGATGGGCTGATAAATGGGCTAGTGTTGCATGGAGGCCGTGCTTGAAAAATTGAGCTCTGCCACTTGGGCTCCCCTTGCGCTGGTAGAGCCTGCTGTCTGTGCTGTGACAATGCATATGTGGAATAGTCTGGCTGATCAGAGGGTGTACTCTGTTCTCAAGGAGCACATGGGGAAGCGTGCTGGCTTGCGCTCCGCACCACGTAAGGGTGCTCATCTGTGCACAGCTCCCTAACTTGAAACCTTTACAGGCTAGCCTCGAGGCTGGCTTTCCGGATGGTCCTGCTGCTTGTTATGCCTTCTCGCCTGTTGTCTGGTGCTTCCATGCTGCTTCCATGTGCCTTAAGTCCAAATATGATAGCCATGCTTGCACATTGCTTTAGGTCTCAGGTTACAGGGTAAGCCAGCTATTAGGCCATTTTTGCAGGCTCCAGGCCTCTGGCCTCATGGAGCAGGATAAGCTGTCTAGACCTGCTTGTACTCTAGCCTGCCATCTGTGGTTGTTGTCACAATGATACGGTCTGTGTGTGTGTGTCGCTGAAACTCTGATGATAAATGGTGCTCGAACTTGGCGCTGCAGGTTCAAAAGCGTGAGACGGAACGCCAGCTGCAAGCACGCATCAACTCATACGCGTACATCTCCCAGAAAGAGGAGGAGGAGCAGTGGAAGGATTTGAAGGTGTGGGCCTCACCAGTGACCTAACATTGTTTGTGTATGTAGAAGAGGCTGCGCTCGTGCCCGCATCAATTCATGCATTTGCTCACAAATCATGCACATTCAACGGGGGGTGCGATTCACGGGCCTGTCATGGCAGCCAAGATGTGCAGAAAAGCAGTCTGCATCTGGATGAGCAAAAGGCTTCCAACAATACTGTTATGGGTAAGAAGGTCAGTGGCCCGGTTTAGCCTTAAGGTGAGCAGGCGGCTTTCTCCAGGAATTTTCGCTCATGTCTTGGCAGCAGAAGTGCTCATTCCTCAGGTTGCAAGGCAGGATTTGCGCAAGCAGTATCAGTCCTGCTGGCTCTGGGCTGTCTGGAAGCACTCGACATGGCTACCACAACCTGTTTACAAACCATCTGGCTGGATGCTTCATTTGCAAAATTTCCCTGCCTCCTATGGCTTGCTGCTGAGCATTTTTGAAGGGTGCAGTTGTTGGCAGTTCAAGCAATAAGACAATCCAGCTCAACTGCATGCCTACTTGCAAAATATGTTTGTTCCCTGTGGTTCTGCTGCAGCAGCTGGGATGTTTCACCATTTCCTCTATCAGCCACTTGATGCAAGCAGCTTGTCATGTTTTGCCAGCCAGTTTCACATAGGGCATTTTAAGGGCCGCAGAGTCGCTTACTCATGCTGGCCTACTCCACAAGAAGTGCAAGCGTTTCAGTGGGCTGTCATTGAATGTCTCCCACATTCTTCAACACTGTCTTTCAAGGGATGCCCAGTGCTCCATTACCTTGCAATAACCGTTTCTCTTTTGAATTAAGAAAAACCCTGAGATGCATACCTTGCTCTGTGTGGCTGTTAACGCCTTGACCCAGCTTCCCAGGCTGTTCAGCGCTTAACTGCTTCATGCTTGATTTACTGTTGATGCTTGCAACACCACCACACCACTTCATTTCTCATGCCTGACTCATCATTGATGAGATATTAACGCTGCAAACCTTCACCTGACGGCCATGCCATTTATCTTTTGCCTGGATGGTGGCGCAGGTCCACCTCCAAGAGTCAGATGTCGCGTATAGGCTATGGGACAAGCTCATGGCGCCCAGCACTGACCCCCACCCCACTAAGGATGCAAAGGAGCGCAGCTACCTCAGCAGGCAAGCACCTAGTTGGCTGGTAACCAAGTAGACAAGATTAGCTGTCTTGCTTATGTTCCAAGATTAATGAATGGTGCTACTTGGAAGCATGCGCACCATGTTAAGGTAGTAATTTAAGATTTGCTTCTGTTTTGTGCGCCTGCCACGTTAGTGCACTTGAGCATTCACGCGCAATACTGATGATATGGAAAGAAATTAATGCTGGCTGGTGAATTTTCCCGCTAACGCAGGACGCACGCTTCACTTGATGCAATCTGGTTTCAAGCCTTCACATTGCTCCAAAGGCCAGGACTGCAGGACAGCGGGAAGCCATGCATTCCGTGCTTGACATCTCTGTTTTGGATGAGGATGATTGTGGATGCTTATGGATGGCTTTGACCTCTCTGGTGATGACGGAGCATCTAACTGATACGTAAGGGTGCATGCCTGCCTGTGCAAAACAGGCACCTGTTCTTGCATGTTTACCATACCACCAAGCATCCACACTCATACACCCATGTGCACGTGCGCAGGCTTGACTACTTGCACACATTTGTGCCAGCCATTGGGGGTGCCGCTGTTGGCTCGGAGGCAGCACCTTCTGGAGACAAAGCACAGGCCCCCAGCCAGCCACAAGTGCAAGCAACTGCAGAGGTGGGCATACAGAAACTGGAGTGCGCAATGGTCTGTGAAACATGCACACGCACGCATGCACACACACACATACACACACACTCTCTAGTCTTTGACAAGCCCCTGTCACCACGCATTTTGAATGTTCAGGGAGTGTCCGATGCGGCCAAGGTTGCCTTCCCTAACGCTATGAAGGCCCTCTTCAGCCAACACAGTGTTTGCAGGTGAGACAGGGAGTGGGATGCAGAAGAGCAATAATAGACAAGCTAACTAGTTAAAGATCAGGGGATGTTTATACACCTTGACTCACGATGCATTTGTGATGTTTGTGAGACAGAGCACCCTAGCACTTCCTTATGTAGCGGCCAGAGGTGTGGGTCTGCAGGCTGATACGTGTGGTGCAAGCATCTCCTCCTTTTGGGGGGGGTTGGGGCACACCAGCGCTGGTGCGCATGCGACCGCAGCTTGCTTGGCCAGTGCTTCTCAACTTGTCTCCTTGTCCGCTTTCTTTCCCGTGCCGCCTGGTCCAAAACCTTGACCTCCGCGCAACATGTTGCATGCCTGCACCTCCATGCGCTCGCAGCATGGCCAACGTCCGGCAGTGGCTTCAAGACCCCAAGGGCGGCGGCAACAGCGCTGCCCGAGAGGCAGCCACGCTCACTGACCAAGCGCTCAATAGTATGGTGTTGGAGTTGTCAGGCCTGCCATTGGCCTGCATCCGCCGGATGTACGTGCTAAAGGCCACGGGGAAGCCAGAACAGGTGATGACAAGGGGCGATGGCAAGGTGCTGAAGGCCATTAAGAGGATAGAAGAATGATAACAAGGGTGTGCAGGGATAGCTATAGCAGGGGAAGCCACAGCTTGCTTTGAAATTGCTGAAGAGCGCTGGGAATCCAGAGCAGGTGATGACAAGGGCATGCAGGGGTAGCCACAGCTTGCTCCAAAGTTGCTCAAGGCTACTGGAAAGCCAACACAGATGATGACACAAGCGTGCAGAAACTGTGCTGCAAAGGTTGCTCGAAGTGTGTGACCCTCGCTTCCAGGTTTCAACATGCAAATTTTGCTGACTTGCTGAAATCTTTTTGGATGCCTCAAAATTCCAAACATGAAATTCCACTGCGCTGTTGGCTGCACTGGCAGGGCAGTTCATTTTCAAGTGGAAATGTCATTGGATTAGGGAAAATTATGTCTAAATTTAGAAAAGAAGCTGGAACTTGCTTCTATTGCGAGTCACAGAAAGGGCACTGGCTTTTATGTGGCAAAGCCGCTCTCTTGTGTAGAGCTATGTCAAGCGCACTCAAGGATGATTATAAGTATAAGAAAAGAAAAATTAAGAAGGCAATTTGACGTAGACTGCACTGCTTGAGAATGGGAGGCATGCTGACATCAAGCTTAGTGTGCGTCCCCTTCACTTGGAAGTTAGGAGATTGGCAGAGAAGGCATGGGGCTGTGTGTGTGTTGCACAGACATACCCCAATGACGGCATTTTATTCCCTTGCGAGTGTCCACACACACTGATGCATACTGTGCATGCGCTTGCAGATCTTTGTGTTGCACACATGCTTCTTCTGGGTAATGCCTTTCATTGTCCTCATGATGTTCACACTTCTGGGCTTGTGTGCAGGATGGGCTGCGCAAGATTGTTGTGGACCTCCTGCAGGATAAGGAGAGCCTGAAGCGGCATGACATCATGGAGGCTGCAAACCATCAGGTGGGTGGCTCATGAGTGCTTTGATGGCAGGAGCTGCCTCAACTGCCTGTCCACATCAGTGGCTATCCACGGCCAGTTGCGCTTCTTGTCCCAGGTATTTTCCTTTCCTCAACTCATGGGAGGGAGCTAATCATGTTAACTGTCGTTCTAATTTCCTTCTCCGAAGCCAGTATGAAGGCTGGCAAGGCTTCGTACCTCTCACCCTTTAGCTCAAGAGAGCAGGCGTCTAAACTGTAGGCACCCTTAAATGAATGAGTTGAACCTGGGCTGGGCATGCAGGCTACAGCTGCTGGAAAGCATGCATGCTTGCTTCATTTCTTGACAAACTTATAATCCAGGGAAAGATTTTGTGTTGGCTGCCAAGTAATACAATACACGCAAGGCCTGTTCAAAATATCATGCGCGCATGCTCACACTCACACAAGTCATTACGTGGGCATGGCACAGAAAGGGGTGAAAGCTGCTTTCCTGCAAAAAACATGCAAGCCCATTTATATTCTCATATTACCAACGCACTAATGTCTTGTAAAATGTGCACATGCATGCGCAGAATTTGCCTGTTACGGACACCCTGTACAACAAAGTGGTGAAGGATTTGTGCGTTAGCAGGAACCAGGCTTGGACACTGAAGTTTGGTGCTGACATGCCTTGAGAGAAGTGCCGTCATAGAACACAACGAGCATGACAAGACTTGCTTGCTTTTCTAATATTTTTGATTGGCTATGGCAGCATGGGGTTGATGATCGAGTTTGGGGCCTGATACCTGAAACGTTTCGTACGCCTGACACCCTCACATGTCCTTCCCTGCCTTCGTTTTCCCCCATCTTTTTGCATGCTGCCTGTCTTTTATTTACCAATGCATGATCAATTGCTAGGCGTTAGCTCGTATTATGACTGCCAGGCTGGCCTAATGTGTTACCTACATGTTGGGGCAGAAATCTCATTAAATGCATATCTTGATGGCAAGCCAGTTGCTTTCGGCGGTACATGCTTCTCTCCTTGACTTCAAACCTGCAGTTTGGCTTTTAAACTTCACATATGCGCAGCCAACTGTTTTCCCTATGCTCATCGCTTGATTCTTTTTTGCTTACACAAATCTTACGAGCAATGTACTACTTTTCCTTTGTTGAAACCTATTGCCATGAAAAGTTTGGGGGAGCAGAGTTTGGGTTACAGGATTTGATTGCAGATTTTGGGTTGCAGATTTTGGGGAGAAAATTTATACAAACAGAAAAAGCTCATATACTGAAAGCCGTGACTGGAAGCCTCGCCTTCCTTGATAGGTATAGGGAAAGTTTCCTCTGCCTTGTCACGTTTAATCGTGGTTATTGCTGAATTGTGGTTATTTGGGTTGGTTATTCAATTGGAGGCTATTGCTGCTGGAAGGCTATGTAGTGTCTTGGTTTTAGAAAATATAATGCTTAAGGGCCTTAAACTTTACGTTAAAGTGCATGCCTCTCAAGGACAATAAGACATGACTGACGCTGATCTTGCATGACTGCCTATTCAGTACCATCTCTTTCTTTCTGGAAGTCTTGTTAGAATGCGCACAAATTTACCGAAAGCAGGCGTTCGTTGTCTGTTGTAACAAACAAGCCAGGATTCAGAGCCAGGAATTGCTGGCCGCACACCGGTCCCACACCAGCTTTCCTTTTCCTTAAGGGCGAAAGGAAAGGAAAGGGTTACATAGCTGCACCTGCCTACGTGAGCAGCTTAGCTGAAGCGAAAACAATGTCTGTAACCAAACCAGTCCGAGCTGGAGGACAAGAACAAAACATATAAATCAGTCGCAGCATTTTAGGCACACTGATACGAACTTGGCTAATCCTAGGACATTAGCCTGGTTCATGATATCTCTAAAACGTGATGCACTACTTGGGGGTGCAGAACTAAACAGGCACTGGAACTGAATGCGCAGCCTGCAGTCTGTCAGATCCTAAGAACGGCAATCCAGAGTAATGTGCTCTTCGTCTTGAAAAGAAAAATTGCGTCACGGTGGGCAGAGGAAACTCTCCCTACATCAATCACGGAAAAGGACACATTGGTTCGTCTTGAACAATCATTGTTGCATGATGTGCCAAGAAAGAAAGAAAAAAGAAAAACTGTGTAGGCAAAGGAAGCTCTCCCTAAATCGATTAAGGAAAAGGAGACACATTGGCTCAGAAGAGCCGTGAGTCTCCTCCACCATGAAACTACAAAGAAAAAAAAACTAATGGGGATATGGAGGGTTACTAGAGCACCCGGCTCCATAACCTGGCTGCGAGAAGTATTATTATTTGACCTGTATGTAAGTGGGGCTCTTTTATTGGATGCTCTCTCTTATTCAACCTTCTGCTCCACCTTTCATTGAGGTTTGGCGTTGTTTCTGTTATCCCTGGCCTTGTGCCAGGGGTGCCTTGTCCCTGATGTAGCCCTAATCTGGTGAAGCTGGTCCGGACGCTGTGTCTGCCCCAGACATTCTCTGCGTGCTGCAGCCAAGCCAGCACCGTCCAGCAAGACCAAGAGCAGCTTTGCAGCAACATGAAGAAGAGCTAAGTCGGCACACTCGCAACTCCAGCCAACAGCTCGAGTGTACCTGTCCTTTGTTGCATGGATATTGGCAACCCTCGACGTTAAGCATTTCATATGTGTTACCTGCTTTTGAAACAATACATTTGCAGTGACGGTGATTCAGCATGACAGCATGATCAGTGTAGCAGGTCCCACCAACACCCAGAAGGATAGTGAGGAGAGTCACAACTTTAGCACTCATGAGTTTGCAGAGGTCTGTATGCTGCCAATCACATTTGTTGCAAACTCTAAGCTCGTACGGGCACCTATATCCATAATGCCATTGGGTTTCATCTCGAAGGTTGTGAATGGAAAGGCGTAAGCATGAGATTTAGCGTAACAATATGAGTAATATCTTGTCCCAGGTAATGAATGAGGCATGGTGGAGCTGTGAGCCTTTTTTGGGTGATCTGAGGCCAGAAGAGTGACCTGGGGTCCTCCAATTTTCATTATTTTTTAATGAACGCAATACCTTATCAAAAAGAATGGTTGGCAAGGTCAGGTTTCAGAAAGAAACTCGAGAAAGAGCATGCCCTGTAAGATAGGTCATCCTGCTTTCTTTTCTCGTTGCTGGACCTGTCTTCTTTCTCTGCCTGCCGTGCTTCTCTCAGTCTGAACTTTGTGGTGGGTGGGTCATACGGTCTGTGCACCAATGTGGCCCCCTTTCCTTAATTGATGTAGGGAGTGTTTCACTGCCTACTTAGTTTTTCTTTTCTTTTCTTTTTCTTAGGTCAGTTCACCCCCTTTAAAAAAATCTGTATGATTCATGGAATAAAACAGCAAGTCTCAATAGTTTGCTTCTGCAAGAAACGGAAGACTTCCTCAGAACTAGCTCGGGTATAGTTAAAAAACACCTGACTCATCCAGAAAAGTTCTGTGAGTAGAGTGGAAGTTAGAGAACAGTGCGCAAAAGTCCTTCTAAGCGAAAACACAAGATCACAAGAATATGGGTAACACGGGCAACCTGGGCAACCTGGATAAGGCAGTAATTTCCCAAAATCCACCACGACCATCCGGAAAAAGGCCTGGCAAAACGTTTCAGCCAGTCGTCGTCCACCAACCAGGAAAATGCAATGAGGCCCACAGGAATAAGCACTGTTCCACACCACTGTCCGCAGTCCAGTTCCACACCACTGGGTCCCCTGCTGGAGCAATCCTGTTCTGACACCCTGTGCACAGAGGCCAAGTGAGCATGTAAATGAAAGCGCACTATGTTTCTCCGCATGTGCTTGCCTTAGTCAAGATGCAAATAGGACTGAGAGGGGCACAACAGATAAAGGTTTTATAGGAAGTGCCACATTTGATGGTCACAAGATTCTCGCAGGTTTCTTCAATCTGTTTTGTCTTATTCTTAGGAGTGCTCGTATGTTTTCCATTAATGGCTACCCGGCTTTGAGTCGTCATGTATTTTCTTGTACGCATATTGATGAGCCATTGACCGCGTTTCCACTGGGCCCTGTCCGGGAAATTCAAAAACAATTTCCCGGTCCGTAATTCAATTCTCCGGTCTACCGGAAATAGAATTTCCCGGTCAGTTGTTTCCAGTGGACATCGTACCGGGAAATTCCCTTGCCGCTTGAGAGCCCTTAGACATGTTTACAATGGTGATTGAAGTCATTTTTAAAGTTTTCCGAAGCATTTGGGGTCTTCTGGAGGCATTTGAATTTCCCGGTCCGCCTGAATTTATATGCAAGGGGGGGGGGGGGTCCGCATATAAATTCCCCGGTCCGGGAAATTCATCTACCGGGAAATTCATTTTCCCGGTCCGCCGAGGAATTTCCCGGTCCGCCCAGTGGAAACAACTTTTTATTTCCCGGTCCGCCAAATCAATTTTCCGGTTCCAGTGGAAACGCGGTCATTAAATCGTGTTTCTGTGTAGATGGCCATGCACGCCTCTTATCCTGAGATGGGCATGTACGCACATCTTTGCACTAAAGTTATTTATTAAGCAAATATATTCCTAGTACAGTGTGGACAGCAGCGCTGTTCCTTCGTTATCTGAACCTAAAAACTCCCTTTTACCCGATCGATTGAAGGCAGGCACGCAATACGGTGCATTTTGTATATATATCTTGTAGGAGATATGCTGTCCTCCCGTGCGTTGTCTTCCAGGTAGGACATAGTTTGTGGCAGCAGGGCAACCGCAAGTCCTTTGGAGTGCCAGCTCTGCCAGGAGAGCACACGGAAACCCTCTCTCCCCATTATGCTGCACAGGGCCCTGGCTGGACAGCAGCAGGCGCGGACACAGCTCCGAGGTGCAGCTGCTGCCCGAGGTACAGGGTGTTGTGGATTCCAGGACGTGTGTTTTGGCTCCTCCTTGTGGCTGCACCAGGCCAACCGCCAGCCTGCTTTCCGCCTTGGATGTGGCTGAATGATGATACACATTGAAACCTTGCAGGCCTGGGGCGCCTGCCCTCCAGGAAGCCGGTCGCAGTCCGGGCCTTGTTGGAGATCGACCAGTCCTCCGCGGCTGCCAACAGGTGCGGTGCGCGCAGCTGACCAACTGGCAGCAGCTCTGGCAACAGCAAGCGTTCCATCCAATTGGATTTTCAATTGCGTTGCTCACGGAGACGCTTGCCTCTCCCTTTCCACTCCCCTCTCACAACAACAGCGCTGTGGACGTGTTTACCCACCACTTCAACCAGCTCGCTTCCGTGGCTGAAGATGCGGCAGTGCAGACAGCAGCGGCAGTCTCCTCCTCTGGCGCTGCCCCAGCAGCAGAGGCAGCCCAGGACAATGGGGCAGGGCCTTTTGATGGCCTGGCCCTTGTGTTTGAGTCTTTGCTGGAGGTGGGTGAGGTTGGGTGGCCTGAGTGCTGGCCCATGCTTCCCTGCCCATGAGCAGTGGGTGTAGCACATGCCAGGTGCTGTTCCTTCAAAGAATTTATTCTGCAGGTTGCTGGAGAAAGACTTTTTTCATGCCACATTGTGACACCTCTGCACTGTGTGTGGCTGCAGACCCTGGATGGCGTGCTAGAGAAGGCAAACGTGCCCTACTCCTATGGTTTTGCCATCATCTTGCTGACAGTCATTGTCAAGGCTGCCACCTTCCCGCTGACTCAAAAGCAGGTGAGTGGACATACACCTCAGTTCTGTTCGCGGCCTGTAAGCGCCCAGGGTTTTATGCAAGTGCATGGGAACAGCATGTAGATACACAGGCATACCAACATGCTAAAGCACATGCAGTGAACATGCATACTTACACAACTGTGGCCAGGTGCAGTCACCACACATTCAGGCATGCAAGCCAGTCCAAATTGCACTTGCATCAGTACCTTTTTACTGCTAAGAGCACCCAGGGGACACATCTGCAGTAAACATGCCTAGTTGTTTACGCTGCATGCCCAGGTACTCACTACTCATCCTGGCGCAATGGAAGCAGCCTTCCCTGTTCCCTTGCTAAGAATTCAGCTTGGCTGCACCCTACTTCTCCTGCTCTTCCAGGTCCAATCTACAGTGTCCCTCCAAGCCCTGCAACCACGAGTAAAGGAGCTACAGGCCAAGTATGCAAATGACCAGCAGGCGCTGCAGTTAGAAACAGCTCGCCTGTATAAGGAGGCAGGCGTGAACCCTTTGGCTGGCTGCTTGCCCACCCTAGCCACCATCCCTGTGTTTATTGGTAAGTAAGGAACAATAACAAGCCATCGCACCGCATTTAGTGTTCAGCAAGCATCGCCATATATATAAGTGGTAATGAGGCAATGGAATGGTGAAATGATAATGGAATTGAAACCTCGGACAGCTACACACTCTGTGGCAAGTATTGAGGTCCGTCAGGTACGCTGCTGTGTCTTGACCCAGGCCACGCCTTGTTATATAGGCTCATCATACAGTCATGCAGGAGGAAAAGCTGGGTAGGGCTTATTCAAAAGTTGCTGCTCGAGGCCTTGCTTCAGTTCTAAGTTCAAAAGCAGGCTAACATGGAACCGGGCTCCCAAGCTTGTCCTGCTGCACCCTGGCCACCAGCCAGAATGCCAGCAGGTCTGGAAAGTTGTGCTTGGCATGCACGCCACGCTGGGACACACCCACTGCCTCACAGCCCCACCTGACAGAGCAAGGTCGATGGGCATGAGTTTTTTGGTGGGGTGCTTCCTGAAATAGGAAGAAGAGGGCCCATGGAGTAGCAGTTTTGGCCTTCTTTTTAAGGTTTAAAGGAAACGAAAGGTTTTAAAGTTGAAGGACTTAATCTAGGATCTATGTCCTACAAGGGCGCTTTGCCAGAGATTTAATTGATAAGCTTTTGCGGTAATAAGAGTGGCTGTGCCTTCATGACAACTTTCTACACTACCTTCTCATCCATTTGTGTCGTTTGCTCATCATGAAGTGAGAGGAAATTGTTTTATGGCCCCCTCTAAGGTTATAGACATTTTTATTTAATGTGTGTGGTCAGTTGGTTGAGGTTACTGTGCGTCATGTGTGGTCTGAAATAGCCTGTGGGACAAACACCTGTGTAATACCCTACCTACTTTCTCTGCAACCAGGTCTGTACCGCGCCCTGACTCTAGCCGCCCAAGACAACCTGTTGAATGATGCCTTTTTCTGGATACCTTCTCTGGCAGGCCCAGCTTCCTTAGCAGACCAAAGAGAGGTAGGTTGAAGTCGCATAAAGTGAAGTCCGCTGCAAATGTTTCTTATTAACATGCATGTCTCCCATCAGCCAAGCAGTAGCAAATGAGACACATCTTCGCTTGTCTGTGCTTGCACATTAAGCCGTGGCACTCATTGAGACTGGTTGCCTGCACGAGTCAAGAAACAGGCTACAGAGACGAAGGGCCTCCAGTCCGAACGACTGACTACTAGCCTGTTGATGAGCTCCATGGAGAGGGGCTGCTCTGCCACAAATCTGCCTGACTGACTGACTGACTGCAGGGTGCTGGCTTGCAATGGCTCTTCCCTTTTGTGGATGGGCATCCACCCATTGGCTGGGAAACGGCAGGGGCTTACCTCATTATGCCTGTCTTGCTGGTGAGCATGGGAATATGATTCGCGGCTTCAGGTTGTGAGTCCATGCAGCAAGGTTGGAATTTGCTAAGGTGTTTTCCAGGGGCGGAGGATTGTCAGCTCAAAGCAGCCTGCTCCCCAGAGATATTTTTCAGTTGTGCGTTACAGTGCTTCCTCTTGTACCTCTCATGCTTTGACTTTGCTCTTTGACTGCAGCTGCAGCAATGCTTAAACGCTGCAACAGCTCAGCAGAGCCAGTGTGCTTCTGCCTTCTCCGTCATGCCTGCAGGTCATCTCCCAATATGTGAGCCAAAAAATCATTTCGCCTCCCGCCTCAAACGACCCCGCCCAACAGCAATCCCAGGCCATCCTCAAGTTTTTGCCGTTGATGATTGGTGAGTGAGCCAATCAAAACGCATGACTGCGAGGATGCAGCGTAACAAGAAATGTTGTGGAAAAGGTGTTTGTGCCACAAAGAACATAGGAAGCGGTTGTGATGCAGTTTTGATGGGCAAAAGCCATGCACAGAGGCACCGATTTTGCTGTCCAAGCACCCCTGTCGAGGAAAGAGGTTCTGAAGTGTGCTTCGCCGTGCCTGTTGTACTGCAGGGTGGTTCTCCCTCAATGTCCCTGCTGGCCTCACCCTCTACTGGTTTATCAACAACATCCTCAGCACTGCACAACAGGTGAGGCACATATGCAGGATACATTCGCGCTACAGGGCAGTTATGGGGTGGTCTAAAGGGGTCCTTGAGCGACGCCAAGTGGATGATACCCTAGCTTTTTTACTGAGGCTGTGGGTGTTAAGAGACACAAGCAGAAGCACTCCCCTCAAGCATGAACACACAGTTGGTTTGAAGGCCCTACAGTGAGTGGACCTCAAATCCCACGCCTCAGATGCAGGGATTTTGCATTATCACTTAGCAACACACACACATACACACACACATGCAAGCACACGCGCACACACACACACATATGCAAGCACACGCACACACACACACATGCAAGCACACGTGCACACACACACACACACACACACACACGCATGCATGCACTTGTGTGCAGGTGTACCTTAAGTCCACCACCAAAGTCAACATACCTGAGCTCGCCTCCCAGGGCCCTGCCCAACCCTACATCGCCCCCAAGGAAGAGAAGGTCAAGCGAGTGGCTGGTGAGTGATGCTGTACAGTGACACAAACAAGTCAACATTTCTTGTACTTACAACCAACAGCAGCCTATCCCAGACCCTCTTATTCATTTTGCCTGGGCAAGTTAACATTCACATGCACACCCTGCAGCTCCTCAAAGGGCAGGAGTACAGCTGTGAGCTCTGCAGGGCCAATCACAGTCCATAAATTGGCGCCTGCAAGCTTGAAGCCTCTTGAGCCTAATGCTGCCTTCTTGCCCTCCCTGTTCCCTTCATTCATCAACAGGCAAGGAAGTGAATGCCAGGAAGAAGAGGCGTGATGACGGTGAGGTTGGCTCCGAAGCTGTGGCCAGCACAAATGGGAGAAGCTCAGCGTCGCCTGAGCCCAGCAATGTAAGTAATATAATTTGCTTATTTTACTTGGTTGTGTACATGCTGTGTCTTTTTGCTGACTCTGCAGCCAAGGAGGTGCAGGTATCCTTTCCCCCCCTCATTTGAGTGACCAAGCAATTAGGAGCGTTCAAACCACTGGCAGCGCATACTGTATCTCATACTAGGGAAAATCCTGTGCATTGCCCCTTGTATGCAAAGTAATCGTCAAAGCAAGGATGTTGATGCTTTGCATGGTGTGCTCGCCTGGGGAGCATCTTATTGTAAGGGAAGGGCCGATGATGTCAAACTTTTGATAGTTCGCGTGCGGGATGAGCCTCCACAGGAGGCCGGGATTCCACCCTATCTCTGAGGTCCCTCGCCCTTCTGTTTTGTTTTTCTTGTCTCCTGCCTTCCCCACTCAGCTGTGCCTGGCTATCGAAGTCCAAAGGTATGATGTTCCCTATTTCTGCATGTGCCTCGTGTTCTAGTCTTCCTGAGCTGCCCAAAAAACATGGCCGACAACATGGACTTGACTTGCCAACACTATCTCTTCGGCTAACGCCATGCTGTCTGCGCTCCAGAGATCTTGACCAGTGATGTTAACCAAAGATAGTTCGCGTGCGACATGAGCCTGATCAGGCCTGGATTTCACTCTATCCCTGAGGTCTTGATGATTCCATGCCTCCAGGCTGCGTACCTGGTTGCACAGCATTTAACACTGCAACGTTCATGCGCACCCTCTCATGCAAACAATATGCCTGAATTGCCTTGCAAGATTTGTGCAATTGGATGGAAAGTAGCAGCATGTGCCTTGCACCAACCTCGGTGCTCTGCTGTCTCGCTCACTGATCAAGTCCTGCCAGAACTGTGCTGCTCCGCAGTCAACTACACAGCTTGCATGACAGAGGCTAGATCAACTCTAAGAGCCCGACCAATGATTTAAAACCTTTGATAGTTCGCGTGCGAAATGAGCCAGTGAATGGCCTGGATTTCACTCTATCCCTGAGGTCTCAGCAGGCAGCACAAACTGAGCACAGCATGATGCATGCATAAATTGACATTTTCAACTCGCAACTGTTGTGAACTTTGGCCTGCTTTGCCTATGTGCTTTTCCGCTGCTCTGCTCATATCATTTCGCGACCTCTCAGAAACCTCTAAGAACCGTGACAGTTGTCGCACTGCCTCTGCTGAGCGTTTCAAGAGTCCTGGTTCCCCACCAGCATCAGCGTTGCAATAAGAAATGAGCTGAGGGTCTCACTGGGGTGATGTGCGAAAGCTTGGGTGCCTTCCAATCCTGCCGCTGCTGCTGCCATGTCCCCAGCGGAGCCTATCGGGCACTGCCATGCCCCAGGCTGCTTCAAAGTCCCTTGCAGAGCCTGGGCCCAGGGCAGGCTTGTGTTTCACATCGCCCTGCCACCACCTGCCTTCACTGCGTGCAGATGCGTTCACCTTCACCTCCTCTCTTGGTTGTACATTGCTTTGCACAGGCGGGGAGCTCCAGAAAGGGAAGCAAGTTCAGGGCCAGGCAGGCGCGGGAAGCTGCCGCCAAGGCCGCCCAAGCCGCAGCAGCCCAGAGCACCAGCCCATCGCCAGCCCCACCCGCAAGCACAAACGGCAGCAGCACCAACGGCAGTAGCCCTCCACCTGCAGAGGCTGCCAAAAAGGAGAGCGAAACCACTGCATCTGGCTCACAGTGATGAGGCACCGAAGGGGGGCGGTGTGAAGCTGAACCTAGGTCTGGGTAGGCAGGCAGGTGTGGGGTGAATTGCATGGCCGCTGTTGTGTGTCACAGTAGGACTCGTGGTGTCATGGTTCTTGTTTGCAGATGCCCTGGTCATTGTGCTCAGGGCGCTGAGTGTGCGTGTTGTGAATGTGTGTGTGCGCGCGCTTTCATGTGCATGTGTTTCACGTTTCTGGATGGCTCTTAAGAAAATGAAGAGATTTATAACTATGCTCAGTGCTTGCTGGCCAGGCTCAGATCAGGCTGTAATGGGACTTACGGCCTCGACATAATGTACTTCTTGCGACCTGTCGCTGCATCCTCGCAAGTACATGGATTTCAGATGGCACCATTTGCAATGCAGTGGTTGTTTTTTCTTGTTTACTACCTTACATTCAGGGAATGCTCCATATTATTTCTGGCAAGCAACTGCACAACATGGCATCGCTTGCCTTGTGCTGGACGCTCCTCGTGTGCAGGAGCTGTGGTGTGTTTTCCCCTATTCACGGTGATGTTGAAACATGCTACCAATAAGGGCACGAGGATTTGAATGTTCCGCACTTGATTATGAGGTTGTATGTCAAGGGAAGGCTTGCTTGCTGCCTGAGTTCGGAGTCTAGACTGTACATTTTCTTCAGCATGCTTTGAGAACGGGCGTTCTTACAGTTTTGCTGTCATGTAAGAGAGGGTACCTCTTTAAAGTGTAGCCCATGTAGACAGGAAGGTGGGGGGGGGGGGTCATGCCATCTCACCCCAGTCATGTGACTGTACCTAGCAGAAAGGGTAGCTCAGATCTCAGAGGTTTGTCGCAAAAATGGTTTTCAAACTCCTGAGCCTTGGAAAGAAAAGGGTTACATAGCTGTACCTGCCTACGAGGGCAGCTTAGCTGAAGCATACAGAGGTGCCTGCAACCAAACCAGGCCTAAGCTTGAAATTAAAAGAAAAGCTTGAAATCTACAACTGTTTTTGCGTTGCTAAGAAAACAGATATATACGAAGGGGTTTACAAGGGTTTACAATCGTGGCCTACAGCCTGAGACTCTGGCTGATCGGTCGCTGGTGAAACCTGATATATACGAAGCGCAGAAATTGCTCAAACTGTTTCTCAAAAAACCATGCTACATTCATGTACAGCTCCATGCTTGCCAGGATAGCAATGAGGTACGTGTTCATTAACCAGAGGACATATATCCTGAGCCTTGGTTACAAAGGGGTTTGACCTTCAGCCAGGTAGTTTGGCTGCTCAGCCTGCTCAACTGTTCCAGCCACACAAAAAATATCCATGAGATCGGAAATAGACCCATCGTGCAAGAAATTGAGTACATCCTCAAAACTAGCTTAAATAAAAAAAATGCCTGACACGTCCAGAAAAGTTATGTGAGTAAAGGGGAATTCAAAAAACAGATGTGCAAAGATCCTTCTGAGATAACATAGGTTAGCAAGAACAAAGTACCTTTTTCAACCTTTTGGCTAATATCAAGTGTAGTATACAAGAACAAAGGGAACACGGCATGCTTTTCATCTTGGAGTCCTCCTTGGTCACACCTATCACATTCAGATGCATGCTCCTGCCTTAGCGCTGTACTAACCTGCAAGGTGTGAGCGTGCTATGTTTCTCAGCATGTACTTGCCTAAATCAAGATTCAAGTTCCTAGGGATAGAAAGGTAAGTTTGCATCGCTTTATCCGCCTACAAGGGCAGCTGAGCGGGAACACTGAGGCCTGTGACCAGACCTGGCCAAAAAATGCTCAACTCACAAAACTTGGACTGTAAAGAAAAGATAAATCATGTCTGTTGCGATTTGGTATATGATGGAATAGCATGAGGTAGGTTATGCACGAAGGCTTCAAATTTGTTTGGATCAGAAAAGTCACTCAGAACATTTGATGAACAATGTATTACTGCGTATGGCTTATAAGCATTTACTTCAATTATGCCCATGCAATGCTCCATTATGATGTTCACAAGGATAATCAGCACAGTTTGGCATTCAAATAAAGGAAGAAACATGTTTCTGCTGGTGCTGAGTGGTGGGAAGTTGGCATGCTCTGACTGTAGCTGCTTCTCCCTCCCTGTTGTTCGTTGGCCGGTTTAAGACGCGTTTGCGACCCAGGTTGCTACTGCTGCTGTTGTGACTTGGCGTACTGGAGAGGGGTTTTTGTTCTGTTGCTTTGCGTTTCGTAGGTGTAACCCTTGTAACCCTTTGCGTTTCGTAGGTGTGGTTGGAACACATGCGTTCCGGTGGAAAAACACGCTCCCGTGTTTGGTGGTACTTTTGATGCTGTTGGTGCATGTGCTGCTGGCACTGCTGCTGCTGTTTGTGTTGGTGGAGGGGCTGGGAATGCTGCTGCTGCTGCTGACGGCGTGGGAAAGGGATAGAACGGAAAAAAAAAAGAAACTACGCAGGCAGTGAAAACACTCCCAATTTAGGAAAAGAGTATACCTAAGGCCGTGTATTCCCTTCACCACAAGAAAGAAAAAGGCCAATGGGGATCAGGAGGGTTACTAACAGTATCCCTTGCCTGATCTCGGTGACGAGAGTTGACAGAAGTCTTCTCAAGAGCGCGTCTGGTGCTAGCAAGTTTAAAAGCGTACTGGACAGAATGTGCATGAATCTTCAAAGCTAGTTTGTTGGCTTTATGAGTGTTGAGACGAAGCTTTTTATGCGCCCCAGAGTGAGAGGGGTGTAGATGACCCCGCCCACACCTAACAAAATGGTATGGAGGGTGACTTGAGCTGAGGCTCTCAAAAGATCGCGACAGAGGTCGCGGTGCTGCAGCTTGGAGGCCTCCAGCTGATTCTTGGGCCTGGTGTCTTCACAGTATTTGACCTCCACAACATGGATGTACCTCTGTTTTGGAAGGAGCTGGCTATGGTGACAGACCTTGGAAGCAGTAAACGTGTTGCACCTGCCTAAGCCCGTACATGTAGCCTCATCACTCATCATAACACTGGTGCCCTGGAGCAGCGTGCTGCCAGAACCCCACCTGATCCACAAGAACTCCCCTCTCATCTTCTGGTGAGGGAGACTCACGGCTCTTTGAGCCAATGTGTCTCTCTTTCCTTAATTGATGTAGGGAGAGTTTTCTCTGCCTACGTAGTTTTTTCTTTTTCTTTTTAGCCAGAAACTCTGAGGTCCAGCATTTACGGGAAAGACTGCCAGTCTTTCAGTGCTTATTTCAACATCTGCTCGCAGCACCTTGCTGAGTGTAGTCACTACGGTGCTGTTGCCGTCCAAAAAAGCATTGTAGAACCTAACTGCTGCGTGGAGTTAATAGAATTGTTAAGGTTCATGTCCACATTCCCGCAATACAGACCAGATAGGAGTGGTTCGCTTTACTGCTTTACTGCTTACTCTTCACCACAAAGCAGGAGCTTCAATCTTCACCTTCTCCATCTTCACCACAAAGCAGGAACAGAAAGGGCTAGTGGGGATCTGGAGGGTTACTAGAAGCACCTGGCTCCAGAAACTGGCTGTGGGGGGTATTCTTGTTTCCAATTGCACTCGTAGAGGGTAACAAATTTTTGGGCGTACTTTACAGAACGTGCATGGATTTTACATGCAAACTTGTTGTAAATAGATTAGGCCTTGATCATCAAGACAAGCCAGCAAACTTGTGTGTAAACTCCATGTACATTCTGCAAAGTATGCAGAAAGAAAAGAAAAGAAAAGAAAAACTACGTAGGCAGAGGAAACTCTCCCGACATCAATTAAGGAAAAGGAGATACATTGGCTCAGAAGAGCCGTGAGCCTCCTCCACCACAAAGCTACAAAGAAGAAAGCTAATGGGGATCTTTAGGATTACTGGAAGCACCCGGCTCCAGAACCTGGCTGTGAGAAGCATCATTTTCCATAGCACGTCTAGTGGTAACAAGCTTATGGGCATACTGAACCGAATGGGCATGGAGTTTTTGAGCAAGTTTATGGGCCCGTTGATGGTCCAGTCCAAGTTGTTTAAACTGGTTCAAGGTATGATCAGTATAGCAGGTCCCACCAACACCCAGAAGGATAGTGTGGAGAGTCACAACTTTAGCACTAATGAGTTTGCTGAGGTCTGTATGCTGCCGCTGTGCCGCCTCTAACTGTTGTCCAGGCCTCGTGTTTTCACAGTACTTCATTTCAATCAAGTGCACATGTCGCTGGTTTACATGAAGTTGGTGGGGCTGTCTCACGCGGTTGGCATTAAACAGAATATGTCCCACATCATGGGCATCGCATGGCCCATGCAAAGAGCTATTTTCAGGAAATACCTGTGTTTCAGGTTGTCTGCTCGATTCAAAAAGGGAGACGAAGCAGGAATCTATCCGCATTAATACCCTCCTCGGAAAAATCCAGGTGAGCTTATTTTGAATCAGGCATAATGAAGGTTTCTGGTAGGAAGATAGAACCTGTGGTGATGGCAAAACTACTTTGCTGTCGAGCTCTCAAAGATGATTTAGGAAAGGTTTCTTTTTATAAGAAAGATATCCCTGATGCTATCTTGGTCACTCCTTGCCTTGCTAACCAAAATAGACCACCTACTCCTTCCTCACATCGGGTACTCCGCAGTATGAGACGTAATGAAGTAGTAAGAAGCAGCACAACCCCAGCCAGGCAACTTCATGAATTGAACATCCAAAAACGCCATATCCACTTAATAGAAATCAAATACTGTGAAGATACGAGGCCTGGTGCCAGCTAGAAGCCACACAGCAACAACACAGTGAACTGCGCAAACAACTTCAAGACGCTGAGATCACTCCACACAATCCTTCTGGGTGTGAGTGGGAATATCTATACTGCCCATACCTTGGATCATTTAGAAAAAACTAGGGATTGACCCGCAAAGGTCCACCAAGCTTGCACGAAAGCTCCATGCTCACTCTGTACAATATGCGCAAAAGCTTACCTCTACCAGACGTGCCATTGAAATCAAAATCAAAAATACTCATCATAACTCTGGTGCACTGGGATTGCATGTTTCCAGAAAACCACCAGACCCACACTAGCCTCCCTCTTACCCTCTGGTGAGGGAGACTCACGGCTCTTCGAGCAAATGTGTCTCCTTTTCCTTAATTGATGTAGGGAGTGTCCTCACTGCCTAAGTAGTTTTTTCTTTTCTTTTCTTATCGGGGCTTGCCCAGGTTCTCAGTGAAAAAGAAAGAAAATAAAAACCTGAGCCAGCTAAAAAGGCCACGTGCATTAAGGGAAGGTCCCCTAACTAGCAAGCTTGCAAAGGGTCTCTCTCTCACCTAAGGGCCCTCAGCTAGACACAGCTTGCCTAGGAGAAGACCAGACCTGGGGGACAAAAAGGGACTTGAGATTTGCCATATTACTAACTCAGTTCAATCATTGCTTGCTATGATGTTGCTTACTATGGAGCTGCTGGAGCCAGGTGCTTACAGTAACCCTCCAGATACCCACCAGCCTTCTCTGTTTTTTGGATTGTGGCGGAGAAGACTAACGGCCTTTTTGATCCAATGGATTTCCTTTCCTTGATTGTTGCTCTGAGGACATACATGCATTCAAAACAAAGGCTTGGGAAGGCTCGCACTGTGGTGGCGCCAAAACGGATTACTACTCTTACTTCAAAGTCTCTTCCCAAGATATTTAAAAAGGCCAGCAACGCCTTCTGGACCACACCAACACTCCAGTCAAACGGGACGCTTTCAAATACTGCATAGGTACCTTCTTTAAAAGCAGACGTGCGCTTCAAAATTACCACTAGCTAGGCTAAAGCCTACAATCTCCCCTTTGTGGCGATCCAGACAGTGCCCTTC
This sequence comes from Dunaliella primolecta, assembly GCA_914767535.2. Lineage (NCBI taxonomy): Eukaryota > Viridiplantae > Chlorophyta > Chlorophyceae > Chlamydomonadales > Dunaliellaceae > Dunaliella > Dunaliella primolecta. The sequence continues at coordinate 7,103,124 of OU611759.1, read as the reverse complement.
ACGTTATTTAGGGTGAAAGAAAGACTAATGCAGTCCAAGTCTGGCCTCATGCATTAAGGAAAGCTCACATGTCCTGAAGGGCAGGATCCCACCACACATACCAAGAGGAAGAGCAAGCACAGTCTACTAGACTGAAGCACTACTCCAGCAAGTTGGCCCCCACAAGAGACATATTCCATGATTGTTAAGCAGGCCCTGTACAGCAAGTCCAAGACCCACCCCTAAGCCATAAGCATACCATCCAACATCCCAGCAAGGACCCCCCTTTTCTCTGTGAGAGCCAACCCTTTCAAGGTGTAAACATCCCATCATGGGATGATATGATGATCATGTCAAGTTTAGGAACTAAGCGCCACAATAGTGCCAACATAATCCTTTTCAAAGGTGTCAGCCTGACACCCGCTGAGCAAAAGCCTTCTTGGGGCGGGCCTCACCTCAAGGCCTCCAATTGAGGCCTGCTTGATGCTGATTAAAATTTTGCTTCAATCAATTTTCAATCGCATTCAATCAGTTTCAAACAGCCTACACTTTTCTGACAATAGTTGTTCCAATGAAAAGAGTGCCGAGAACCAATTCCTGGTATCCGTTGAGAAGTAAAGGGGGGTGCGGGGAGAACAGGGAGCACTCAGCGCCAGCCACACCCAATCCAACTGCTTCCAAGGTTCCTCACCCTAGCCAGCTACTTCCAGAACAGAGGCACATCAATCTTGTGGGAATAACATGCTGTAAAGACACCAGGCTCAAGAACCAGCTCGTGGCCTTCAAGCAGCAGCACCGCAACCTCTGTCTGTGTAGCTACGCAGGCAGTGTAAGCACTCCCCACATCAATTAAGGAAAAGAGGATACGCAAGGCTGAGGCACCGTGTATCCCCTTTATCAAGAGAAACAAAAGAACAAAGTCAGTGGGGATCAGGAGGGTTACTAGCAGTAGCCCGTGCCTGATCTTGGTGATGAAAGTTGAGATTAGTTTTCTCAAGAGTGCGTCTGGCACTAGCAAGTTTTTAAGCGTACTGTACAGAATGTGCATGAAACTTCAGAGCAAGCTTGGTGGCTGTATGAGCGTCAAGACCAAGCTCTTTAAGAGGCTTTAGAGTGTGAGGGGTGTAGATGACCCCGCCCACTGTGGCACATCTTACAAAATGGTATGGAGGGCGACTTGAGCTGAAGCCCTTGAAAGATCGCGACAGAAGTTGCGGCGCTGCTACTTTGAGGCCTCGAGTTGATTCTTGGGCCGGGTGTCTCCACAGAAATTGCCCTCCACAAGATGGTTGCTCCTCTGTTTTGGTGGGAGCTGACTAGGGTGACGAACCTTGGAAGTAGGTGGGGTGGGTGTGGCTGGTGCTGAGTGCTCCCTGTTCCCCCTGCGTCCACCTCTACTTCTCAATGGATAACGGGAATTGGTCCTTGGCACTCTTTTTATTGGAACAACTAATAATGCATCAGGGCAACTGGAAGTGAGCCTTTGTTTGTCAGGGAAACGACAAAGGAGAATTTCAAAGTAAGTTGTTGAGCGTTCAGGGATCTGGATGTCCTGAAAAGCAAGACGATTTGTGCTGCTAATGTCCATGTAGGCAAGGCCTGCCCCCAAAGGGCCCTTGCTGATACCTTTAAGGAGGATTCTGCTAGCAATATTGTGGCGCTCAGTTACCATATTTGACATGGTGGAATGTTTACATTCTGAAAAAATGTGAAGGGCACCGTCTGGCTCCCCACAGAGGGGACATTGTAGGCTGGTGGACATTTTAAAGCGTATTGCATGCTTTTGATTGAAAAGGGTACCTGTGTTATATTTGAAAATGTTTCATTTCATTGTGAATAGAAGTGTTGGCATGGTCCAGAAGGTATTGCTGATCTTCTTAGGGACTGTGGGAACTTCCCACTGAGAAGTAGACTTGAATAGTAAAAGTAGTAGCCTGTTTCCGTGCCACGGACTGACAGTGCCAGCCTTTCCAAGTCTGTATTTTGAATGCATATGCGTCTTGAGAGCATCATAAAGGTTGGAAAAGTGTTTGAATTTTGGGGCAGGTGAGTCGGGGTGTTCTGATGTGTTTGCATGGGAGCGGGCAGCTTCCTCAAAGGCAAGCCAGGTGGTGTCATGGAAAGGATTGTCTTCAAGGTCGACACAGGGGAAGGTTGTGTCTGCAGGGGTGTCATCACCCTGAATAGCCTGGTGTTTGGCAATGGCATCTGCGCATTCATTACCCGCAATTCCAGAGTGAGATTTGACCTTGTAGAGATAAATAGGGGCTGGTGAATTGCGCACAAGCTGTATGAGTATTTTAAGGACATGGCCTTGGACAAAGAAAAGAAAGAAAGAAAAACTACGTAGGCAGAGGAAACTCTCCCTACATCAATTAAGGAAAAGGAGACACATTGGCTCAGAAGAGCCTTGAATCCCCTCCACCACGAAGACTGCAAAAAGAAAATTCAAATGGGGATCAGGAGGGTTATTGGAAGCACCCGGCTCCATAACCTGGCTGCAAGAGGTATTCTTGTTTTCAATAGCACGCCTAGTGGTAACAAGCTTGTTGGCATACATGACAGAATGGGCATGAAGTTTGCGAGCGAGTTTATTGGCGCGTTGGTGGTCAAGTCCCAGTTGTTTAAACTGGTTAAGGGTGTGCTCAGTGTAGCAGGTCCCACCAACACCCAAAAGGATGGTGTGGAGAGTCACAACTTTTTCATTACTGAGTTTGCAGAGGTCTGCATGCTGCCGCTGTGCCGCCTCCAACTGCTGTCCAGGCCTCGTGTCTTCACAGTACTTGAATTCAATCAAGTGGACATGCTGGCGGTGAGGCTCTGGATGCAGTGTTTGCTTTCTGATTTGGTGGAGTGAAGAAGGGCTATCGGTGGCGATGTGAGAGTGGCCCTGGAGAATGGCAGCTGCTATTGCAGCTAGTTCAGCCCTTATAATGGTGCTGATGATTCCTGCTCCATCTGGTTGGACTTAATTGGGACTGTCAGTGTGAGGGTGGTAGACTCCTGCACCTATAACTTGTCTTCCATATTGTCTATGGCAGCTGCCATCTGTGTATGCCCACTATTTCCAATTCTGGACTTCCCGGACCAGGTTTGGGCTAGACGCAGTTGGTGGTGAGAGGGGTTGTTGGCTTTGGACAAGGTTCTTAGGAGTGTGCTGTTGGTCAGAGGGTAGTTTTTTGTATTCCTCAATCCAGTCTTGATGCCTGGGTGTCTGGCATTGGGAACTGGATAATTCTTTATGCTTGTTTTCCACCAGCATGCCTCAGGGATGTCTTGTGCTAAGTCAGTGAGCCAAGTTGGGTTATCTTCATTCAGGCGAATTCTTGCTGCAGTATTCCAGACAGCAATGATTTAAAGGCTCCAGGAGTGGCGCGGGAGTATGAATCCCTTGCTGACCCTGAATGGGGGAGTGGCATATTTGAGGGTTGTTGAGGGTGTGGTTCCCAATGTGCAACAGAGGTGAGGGTAGGCATTAAGGAGTTTAGAGTACAGATTGGTGCTCATTGGACCTCCCCAGCTTGGTAGGAATATGAGAGTTGCTGTTGCATCAGTTTGTATTATTGCAGAGTAAATGGCATGAGAAGCCTGAGAACTTGGACGACAAGGAGTTGTGGATAGCTCCAAAGATCCTGTTTTGAGGGTGTTTGCTCGTAGTGACGGTACATGGGATTGTGTTCTAGGGGGGAGGCCATTCTTTCCTGGGTCACTAGTGCCCACTTCTGGATGGCTGAGTGGATATGGTTAGGTAGGATGCGCATGTAGGAGTCTCATTTTCTTACTTTGGTGTTTGCTACTGTTTACTTAGAGCGTGAAAAAAGGCCCATAGCTCGGAGGCAAAGCTTTTATGAGGAGGCCGGATCATGTCATGTATTCCACTATGCTTGTGTTTGTCAAATACATTGTGGAGGACATTAATGCACTCTGGGGTGAGCATTCCTTGACAATTGCCATCTGTGCTGTAGATGTATGCCACCTGTAAGAAGTATATTTCTGGTAGCACCAGGGGTGGTATGGAAGGTGTGGAAGGGGAGTTAGTGGCCTCTGCTCTGGGGTGGGGATCTGTTGTGTTACTGGGCTTTGGTCTAACAATGTCAACGCTTGTAATCCAGAATTCACAGCATCCAGTCCCTATCATGGCTGCTTGTGTATTTGGGTTGACATCAAAGGTGACCTTGTTGCGGAATCCTGTGTCTTGTCTTTGTTTCCATTTGTTTTTCTGTCTGATTTGTCAAATCTTGCCTTTCTAGGTTATCTAAGCTCAACAGCAGGTATGGAGAGCTTTGGCTCATCCTTGTGGGCCTCAAATTTAAGAATGCACTGGGGGAAAGTTGGCCAGGATTCTCTGGTGTCTTCTGGCTCCCAGTTTGGCTCCCAAGCAATGCATACAAATTGTTTGCTGAAAGAGCTTGATTCTCTATTGAGTTTTTCATCATCGTTGAGATGAGCACAGGCAGGGCAAGCCCAGTAGTTATTATTATCTTTAACTTGTCTCTGCTCATTGGTGTAGCACCCGAGCTCTCTCATGCACGTCCAGTGACAGATTCGATGGAAAACATCACAGATATACATCTCAAGATAAGGGGGGCTCAGCTTTTAAGGGTTCTTTGCCACCAGGGGACTTGCAGATCTCACAGCAAGCACAATTGATGTCTGCATGGGCAGCAGGGCTGATGCTTGCCCCAAGGGCCTCAGCTTTGATTACCATTCATACCATTCTGTGAGATATGGGCAGGGTCACCTACACCCCTCACACCTTAAATGCCCATATAGAGCTTTGTCTTGACACTATAAAAATACCAAGCTTGCTCTGAAGCTTCATGCTCATTCTGTCCAGTACGCCTATAAACTTGCTAGCACCAGGCGCGCTTTTGAGATTTTTCAGCTCTTGTTACCAAGATAAAGCACGGGGTACTGCTAGTAACCCTCGTGATCCCCATTGGCCTCTTTTATTTACTTCTTCACTTGTTAGAGGTGATGTACGGTGCGTTGGCCCTTGACATCCTTTTATCCTTAATTGACGTGAGGAGCATTTTTCATTGCCGCAATGGCGGCCCATGTAGTTTTTTATCGTTGTAAAAAAAGAAAAGCTACGCAGGCAGTAGAGAGTTTCTCTGCCTAAGGGGTTCTTCTCTTAAAGAAAATTTCAAACTTGAAGTCTGGCTTCACATATGTTGTGTCAAAACGAATGGGCATGCTCGAAGTCATTCCCAGCAAAGAGAAGATGTGAAGTCCAAGAGAAAGGACTTCCTGATGCTGTGGTGAATGTCAGCACAGAGCTCTCTTTGGAGGAGGGGGCTATTGCAATGGGTTGAAGAAGTATGGACGCGCTCTGTGGCCAGACATTAATTGAATTGTAGAGGCTGCAGCCCACACGCGTTGCATCACAAGGCTTTTTTCTAGTGGCCTCACGACAAGAGGACAAAACACACACACAGGCAGCTAAAGCAGGCTCCTTACAAGAGATAAGAAAGGACTGCATCCACCATGAGGGCTGTACACAATAAGGAAAGATTTACCTACTAACAAGCTAGAAAGTGCCTCGCCAAACTCTGTAAATCGATTAAGTAGAGGGAGACACGACAGCTTGAACAGATGCACCTTCACCAAGATCAGGCATGGGCTACTGCTAGTAACCCTCCTGATCCCCATTGACTTCTTTCTTGTTTCTCTTGGTGAAGGGGATACACGGTGCCTCGGCCCTAGGTATCCTCTTTTCCTTAATTCAATTAACCAAGTTGATGCGGGGAGTGTCTTCACTGCCTGCGTAGTTGTTCTTTTTCCCCTTCACTGTAGGATAAGAAGGAAAAGCTGAATTGAAGAGAAACACACGCAGGCAGATGAAACTCTCCCTACATCAATTAAGGAAAAAGAGACACAAAGGCTCAAAGAGCTGTATCTCCCCGGCAGCATGCAGGCCTCTGCAAACTTAGAAATGAAAAAGTTGTGACTCTCCACACCATCCTTTTGGGTGTTGGTGGGACCTGCCACACTGAGCACACCCTTAACCAGTTTAAACAACTGGGACTTGACCACCAACGCGCCAATAAACTCGCTTGCAAACTTCATGCCCATTCTGTCATGTATGCCAACAAGCTTGTTACCACTAGGCGTGCTATTGAAAACAAGAATACCTCTTGCAGCCAGGTTATGGAGCCGGGTGCTTCCAATAACCCTCCTGATCCCCATTTGAATTTTCTTTTTGCAGTCTTCGTGGTGGAGGGGATTCAAGGATCTTCTGAGCCAATGTGTCCCCATTTCCTTAATTGATGTAGGGAAAGTTTCCCCTACCTATGTAGTTTTTGTTATTCTTTTCTTTTTTCTTGTAAAGAGCTGTAACTGGCTTGCTAGTTAAGGAATCTTTCCTTAATGCACACGGCCTTTTGGCTAGCATAGACTTTTTCTTTTTCTTTTCTTACTGTTAACACGTGACTTTTTTCTGGAAGGTTTCTAGCAGCAGCATCTGGCACCAAAGCTTTGTTAAAAAATTTGTTTCACTGGCAGTGTCAAGAAATTGCAAGTGTGCAAACGATATACAAAATGGGCTTGAAACTTGCTTGCAAACTTAGCAGATTTTGGGCGGATCAACCCTAGCTTTGACTCAATAAAATAGGCTTGAGAGTAGAAGCACCCGCTCCCACTCCTAGAAGGACGGTTTGGAGGACGGACTTTTAAACCTGGGAGGCATTGCAAGAAGAGCTCTTGATGCTGTTGTTCTAGGGCTTCAAGAATTGACTTCCAAAAACATTTTTCTGTGTCTTCCCCTTTTTTCTGCTTTCTTGCTGCTGAGGCATCCGTTGAAATAAAGAAAAGGAATCAGAATGAATGAGAAGCAAAAGGCTACGCTGACCAAGAATGGCCACGTTCCATTTAATCATCCAACAAAGCCTAGAATCTCACACCCTGACGGCAGTCTCACTTCGTTTCATTCATTTGGTTTGAGTTCTTGCGGAGCGATGGCACTCTGCTACATGTTTCTCATTCCGATTTGCCCTTGCAGGCCCCAACATGGGGCACCTTGTTGGATTACACAAATTCAATTATCTAATTGCATGTTAGAAATCGATACATCAGTGCACATAGAAGCTTCATCTGTCCCTGACTGTCCAAGGAGTGGCTTACTTCCTCAACTAGACCAAGAATTGATTTGCTTTATCAACATGCCCGGATCATCACAATTCCATCTCCAGACCAGGGAGATTGTGGACATCAATGGTCTTGCAAGAAACAGACAAACATAAGCTGCAACATCTTCCTTTTTACCAGCCGTACCCCAAGAACTTACACAAAAGAGGCTTGCCATATGGGCATTTAGATTCAGTCGGAGGGGAAGGCACCACAACAACGGTGGGCTTGCTGTCTGGGGCAGGTGCAGGTGCTGCAGCAACCTGCATAAAATGTTATAAGAGGGACCGGTTGCTTCCAATTGACTTGTCAATGACATTCTGCGCCATTGGATCAGCATGCACCTAAAAAAATGCCGTCAAGTGCAAGAAACAGGGTGGTTGGTTCCTTCTGCTTTTTTAGGTGGATAAGATGCAGCAAAGGTTTGAACATGGAGGGCCATGCATGCTAAATGTTAAGCAAAACAACGTCCCTGCAGGGTCATTTCACGATACCTGTTGGGGAGGTGATGGAGCTTCAATGAACCGCGTGGGCGATGGTGAAGACATGGCAATGGCCTGTACGTGTGATCAGTGATATGCTACACATTATCTCTATGGGGTCATTTTACAGTACCTGTTGTGGAGGTGATGGAGCTTGGATGTAAGTGGGCGATGGTGAAGACATGGCAATGGCCTGTATGCGATCAGTGTTAATTTGCTTGTGAAGAGGACGATGCTTCAAGAATGAAAAGAAGGCAGGCAGAAAAGCATAACTGGCTGGCTCTGCTCTTACCGAGGGACCTACATTTCTTATATTTGAAATTACACAGTATTGTCCATGAGCACGTGGGGATGCATTGATGGCCCTTCTCCACTCACCTGGGAATACGCAACAACAGGGGCAGGCGCCTCTCTGGGCTGAGCCACCATTGGGGGAGGAGGTGCCGGGGCAGGAGCAGCGGCCACCTGCAAAAAAGCAATGCCAATTTCTTCAAGGAATCCCATCCGAACTACTTAACGCAACTTGCCTAGCATTTTGCTGGGTTAAAATGCAGGTATCAATGTGCTTTGGACTGTGTATCCTTCTTTCCTTTTTGCTGAACATCACAACAACAAAAAATCAGTCCAAAAATGCTTGTGTGAGTGTCAGTCGAAGTTGTGTTGTCTATTTATCATTAGAATCTCCCATGTTTGTTGTTATCACGGCACTCGACCTCTGTTTTGGAACCATATCAGGTCGGCATATATCCTTTTTAAATTCACGCGGCTTCCCAAGCAAGCCTTAAATTGGTGGGTCTCTTTGGTTCTTTCATCCAATTTTCCTGACCAAAAGAGACTCTTCTCAGCTCAAGACAAGGAATCAAGGGGTCTTAACCCTAGGAATCCCCTTTTCCTTGATTAATGTGGGAGAGTGTTTTCACTGCCTGCGTTGGCCTTACTTTCCAGCCACCTTGATGCTATTTTGGTCATTCCATGCCAACAACAGCATTGTGAACTGTGCAGCCAACTTCAAGGTGCCGAAACCACTCTCCACACAATCCTCCCGTTCTGGGTGGAGCTATTTGTACTGCTTACACCCTTGATCACATTGAATTGAGTCGGCTTATGCTTGATCTGCAAATGTTTACCAACTTTGCATGAAAGCTCTCATGTTCATTTCTACAATATGCGCACGAAGTTGACACTTCAAGATGTACATGTCTGCATTGAGAATAGAATGCAGTTACCAAAAACATGGTACCCTGGAGCCTTATGCTGCTCTAAACCCATCAGATCTACATTTGCCTTCCTGTCTTGGTGCCTTTTGGTGCAAGTGGAGGGGACTCACGGTTCTTTTAACTAATATGTGACCTTTTCCTCAATTGCTGTAGGGAGCCTTCTCACAGCCTGCACACTTATTTCCTTTTCTTTGTGTGTTTGGATCCTTGCATCACTTTCTGACATGGAGGCACTGCACAATACTCCTATATTTGGCTTTGAACTTGATCCTGTCTCGTGTCAGCTCAACATTCAATCAGCACACCTGTTGAGGAGGAGAAGGAGGGGGCGCAGGCACAGGGGTTGGAACTGGGACCTCTTTGTAGAATCCCTTCCCTTTCCCTCCAAAAAGCAGTTGTCGACCGCCAACAAAGCCAAGCTCCCCGCCAATGGAGCGCACCGCTGTCGCTGCACAGCACGCAAGTTTGACTGGATGTGGGCACCCCTCCAACAAGCTTCCATAAGTGAATGCCCGGAGCCTGGATCTGCATTTATTTTATCCCTGGCTTTGTTGAATCCCCACCTGTTGCGCAGATCACAGGCACTAACTTGAACCTGTTTGTTGCTGGTCCGCATACCTTGGTGTGCAAGCGGCGCCAGCAAGAGCATGCAAGCCGTGAGCAGGTCAGCCATCTTGACCCTGGAGCCTCCTGCTTTGTCCCATAATACGGCGTCCATGATCATGGCAGGCACCATTTTTCCTTCTTCCGAGGTGTTTCCGTTCACGAGCTGCAGGTGCCCTACTCGCTCTTGCAAAGGCAACTCAAGTGAACTTTTCCTCGAAATCGAAATACCCAGTAATTGAATAGAAATGCATCAAAGATGATGACATGCTTGACATCGCGCGGGGACAGGCAAGAGTTTCAGGTATTAAAAATTTTGCATCAAAATATTATTTGTATTGAACGTACCCGCAATACTGCCACCGCCCATGGTGAGCTTCCTAGCCCCATGCAAATCAACAGAATTGTAACCACATAAAATTTCCATCATGTTAACTTTGATTCGAAGACTGGGTCGCCAAAGTGGAACCACTTTCCACCCACTTCCGCTGCCGATGCAGGCAGGAGATGCAAACAAATATAGAACATATATGACATTAATTATTAAAATTCTTACATCGCCGCACTGTGCTAACGCACAACCCACAACATGTTGCGCAATAAGGCGACGTAATGATCACACACACGGTTTGATTCATTCCTAGGCTAATAAATAGCAGTCAAATGGGGCGTCAAAGTATAAAAATGTCGCTTGTTTTTCTTCTGTTGTGCCTGCTTGCCGCCTTTGAGCCGGCTGGTAAGAGCAGGCCTGCAGATCTGCCACGGCAACAGGGTGTGGTTACGCAGCAAGTATTCGTACCTGAGTGTGAATGACACCATCCCTCTTGTGATGTGCGTGTCTTATGCAGCCGCCTTTCAGGTCAACCAACCGACTGGTCCCAGATCCCACAGAAAACTGCTCCAAGATGAGGTGAGTTTTCGGAGGCTGCGAAATACAAGGATGTCACAAACCCTGCATGCCCAAGGGACAACACTTTCAGCACGTGCATAACAGAATCTTCCTGTCCTGTTCACACAGGGCAGCCGCGCGGTCGCCGAAGTCAGTGCACGTGCAATTGATGGTGGGAATAAGCTCTACCACACCGCATCGCAACAACAAAGACGCAAAATGCATATTTGAGGCATGCAGGCAACATGTCCCTGGGGATATTAAACAGCAGGAGATCTGTTTGACCACCATGATCGGGGCTTACGTATCAGCAGGCAACCTTGCCTGCAGGGTTGACCCTGCTCATCGCATATCCTGTGTTTTGGGCCCTGAATGATCATGTGCCGCTACACATGTTCCCGAATGAAAGCTCACTTAGCTGGCAACCCTGTTGACCTTCCTTTCCCTCGATGACATGCTGCACAGTTCAAGGAGATCCCATTCCCCCGCCCCCTTTCTTTGGTACGCCTGGGAGCAATACATCCCTTGAGCTGCAGCCCTGATTTTTGGTACATGTTCAAAGCATGTCCAAAGCATGCCCTTTCAGCTTGCTTGCACTCTCTTACTCAAGTGTGCTTGCCTGCACTGTGACTGAAAAGTAACAAATAAGACCCAACTGGCCCCATGCCTTCTGTAGGGCCACCTGCACCACCAACCCCTCAGCCTCCATCATCACCTCGACCAGAGGAGCAGCAAGTAGACAAAGGCGAAGAAGAGGAAGGGCCACCTCCACCAACCCCTCAGCCTCCACCATCACCTCAGCCAGAGGAGCAGCAAGTAAAAGAAGGCGAAGGAGAGGAAGGGCAAGCTGATGTAACAGGAGAGACACAGGTTAAGTGTTGGAAGAGCAAAAGGATGTGGTGTGTGTGTATGTGCGCCTGCTCTGTCCCAGGCCTACCCGCTCGCATTGATCCCAATTAGCTCCAAGCTCTTGAGAGTCCCTCCTCAAGACAGGGACATTCGTTTTGTCGGGCTTAAATTCTGCCCTGATACCAGCCTCTTTCTCACTCTTTAAGCCGCAACTGCCTGGCATGCCAACACTGGAACCAGGGCTCCAAACCTGCAGCTCAAGAAACCCACACAGGTCCAACAAGGTGACCTTGCATACCATCCTAGTTGGTGTGGCAGGCACTATGTATAATGACTGCACCACTGAACCTCTTATCATTTGGGATTTTGACCAGGCATAAGCCGAGTCACTAGCATCCAAATTGAGCTGCCATGCCATCCATAGGTTAACAACTATTACTAACACCAGACATGCTCTTCGTTTTAAGGGGCTTCTGGGGGGGCGGGTTTGCTGGGCGCATGGCGGTGGAAAGTAGGAAAGGAGAATCCGGGTGACCAGGAGCATGGCCAACAACCCTCCAGATCCCCTTTAGCCCTGTTTCTGGCATCCTCCTAGGCTGTGTCTTGTTTGGGTGTGAGGGCCCTTTGGTGAGGTCCTTGCTAGCTTGCTAGTCAAGGGAGCCATTCCATAACGCACGTGGCCTCTTGGCTAACGTATACTTTTTCTTTCTCTCTCTCTCTCTCTCTCTCTCTCTCTCTCTCTCTCTCAGTGTGTGTATGTGTGTTAATTGATGTGGGGAGTGTTTTCACTGCCTGCGTAGTTTCTTTTCTTTTTTATGTCTGTGTATGCACATGCACGCACTTGCGCTCGCTTGTGTGTGAGAAAACCATTTGGGATGCTGCCCTTAAGCTTTCAAAAGAACTCATTCCATAGGCTGCAACCTTCATTGTAGCCAGCATGAACTTCAAACTCAAGCTTTTCATGCGCCCCCCCCCCCTTTTTTTTGAGAAGGTTTGCACCTTGCACTTTTTTTTGATCCCGCCCTGCAGTCCTGTTGCTCTAATGATTTCTTTGCACGTTTGCAGGAAGGAGATGTGGAAGAGCCACCAGAGCAGCCAGAGCAGCCAGAGCAGCCAGGGCCAACAGAGCCAACAGAGCCACCAGCCCCTCCTGCAACAGGCTGTCCAGAGGGTTGCACCACGTTCTGCGTCTGCCCCACTCCTCCAGCTGAGACCCCTGCTGACGGAGATATTTCTGCGGGTGATTGTGAAAGACCCTCCCTTGTTTCCCATTTTGTAGCTGTTATGACATTGGTACCGCACTCCGTTCTGTTCCCCCTTCAAACTATTGCTCCTTGAATTTTCTGACTCCACACTGCTCACGAAGCTGTTGTGATGTCATGCAAGATCAGCGTCATTCACGTCTTATTGTTTCACCTAGGCATATCACTGACAGTGAAGTCAAATCATGACCATTAAAGTAATGAGAGATAACGATCTGCTTTTCATCCGCAACAAGGTTAGAGACAGCTGGTTTGCTGCAATCTTGACTGCAGGTTTCCCGCCTCCGCCTCCAAGTCCCTCACCAAGTGAGTGGAAGGGCTGATAACGGGGTTACATGCTGGCAAAGATACAACGTGGGCCTGTTCTATTTCTCGAACCAACCCAGCTGCCTCCCTTGATCTCTGGCCTCTAACTTGCCTCTCATTTGCTAGAGGCATCCCTATGCCTTGCAGGTGCCTTAAAAAAAGAAACTCCAACCGCAGCAGTAAAAGAAAACAAAAGAGAAAAAAAAGTACGCTTTATTTCTTCACGCAAGTGAACGGAACCTGGCGGGTAGCAGTCTTCGGACTGCTGCTCGTTAAGGAAAGGCAGCCTGGTGAGGGAGACTCACGGCTCTTTGAGCCAATGTGTTTCCTTTTCCTCAATTGATGTAAGGAGTGTTCTCACTGCCTACGTAGTTTTTACTTTTCTTTACGCAGGCGATGAAAACGCTGCCCACATCAATTAAGGAAATAGAGGATGACTTGTATGGCATGATACCTAGAGCCAAAGCACCATGTATCCCTGTCACCAAGAGAAAAAAGAGAAGAGGTCAAAGGGGATCAGGAGGGTTGCCTGTTCTCGTTGATGAGAATTGAGAGCAGTCTTCTCAAGAGCGCGCCTGGTGCTAGCTAGTTTATAAGCGTACTGGAGATAATGAAGCTTCAGACTCTGAAGTTCAGAGTATGCTTGGTGGCTTTATGAGTGTCATAACAAGCTCCTTTAAGGGCTCTAAAGTGTGATGGGTGTAGATGGTATGGAGGGTGACTTGAGCTGAGGCCCTTGAAAGGTTAAGTATTTGACCTCCACAAGGTGGACATGCCTCTGTTCTGGAGGGAGCTGACAAGGGTGACGAACCTTGGAAGTAGGTGGGGTGGGTGTGGCTGGTGCTGAGTGCTCCCTGTTCCCCCTGCGCCCACCTCTACTTCTCAATGGATACCGGGAATGGGTCCTTGGCACTCTTTATTGGAACAACTAATAATGCATCAGGGCAACTGGAAGTGAGCCTTTGTTTGCCAGGGAAACGACAAAGAAGAACTTCAAAGTAAGTTGTTGAGCGTTCAGGGATCTGGATGTCCTGAAAAGCAAGACGATTTGTGCTGCTAATGTCCATGTAGGCAAGGCCTGCCCCCAAAGGGCCCTTGCTGATACCTTTAAGGAGGATTCTGCTAGCAATATTGTGGCGCTCAGTTACCATATTTGACATGGTGGAATGTTTACATTCTGAAAGAATGTAAGGGCAGAGGTGAAGGAAAGAAGGGTGTACTGAAGATGTCTCGAGAGGGTTCCCACGGCTCTTCTATTGTACATTTGCACAACCCACATGTGCTTGCAAAGAAAAGAACAGAAGAATTATGAAGGCAGAGGAAATTCTCCGTACATCATTTAAGTAAAAGGAGTCCCATTGGTTTATAAGAGTTGTAAGTCCCTTCCACCATCTCTGCAAGGCACTTTGGGGGGGCTTTTTTCTTTAAGGATCTGGTTTTTGTCTGTATTGCCTGAGTTCCTTGCAGGTCCCCCCCCTCCGCCACCACCAAGTCCCCCACCAAGTGAGTGGAATGGCAAGCCATGGGCTACCTTGCTGTTATGAGTGCATGCTCCAATCCAGGGACCACGTTCACGATCAGGCTTTATGCTTACGTCTGTGTTGCCTTTGTTCCCTGCAGGTCCCACACCGAGCCCCCCACCAAGTCCTCCACCAAGTGAGTGAACTGGCAGATCACGGGCTTGCGTGCTGAAATATGTGCATCTAATTTGGAAGTCACACACATAACCCGGCTTATACGTGCTGCCTTCATTCCTGTAGGCACACCACCAAGTCCCCCACCAAGTAAGCAAAAGGGCTAATTGGCCTTATTTGCTGGCAAGCATGAATGCGCAATATTTGTAGCACATGCAATTTGCCGTAGCATTCTGTATTTTATTTTGGCTTACATGCAACCATACTTTTTCCATGCAGGTCCTCCCCTTACCCCTCCAAGTCCCTTACCAAGTAAGTGGAAATTTGTAGCATTCTTTCAAGGAGCACTTCGTCCTTACAGAATCACGGGGAGCGATGCTACACATTCTCATTCTGGACAAGTCCTTAATAATGATTTATTCCCCCATCATGTAAGTGCAAGATCTCTCCCTTCTTTCTTCAAGGAGGATTTTAAGATGAGCGTACCACTTTTAATTCCAGCCACTTACCACTTTTTATTTCCAGCATACATTATTTTTTTATTCCAGCATACATCATCTAAAAAGTGCACACTTGCCCAGAGCAGCTTATGCTTAGAAGCACCAAATGCAAGGGAAGAAATTCCTGTGCTCAAAGGCATGCATATCTATTTAGCTTCAAAGAGCCCTTTGGTGAGACTCTTGCTAGCTGAGCTTGCTAGTTAGGAAACCCGTCCTTATTGCGCGCGGCCTGATGGCTGGTGTAGATAGTCTTTTCTTTTTCAGAGGCACCAGAGGTTCCCTTCCTTTGCTTGATGATGTCCTGAACACTGGATGCTTCATGTTTGCTGCTTTTTGTGGCTGCAGACTTGACACTTTTTCATATAATACCAGTAATTGGAGATACATTGGAATAAATTCGAAGGAAATACAGCAGAGGCCCCTTTTTAAAAAAAGCTCATTGATTTTGTCTTCATACAGACCGTTTAGCTGGCTTATTCATCGCCATCACTAACAGAGATCTTTGTAACACATGAGTTCCACAGGTTTCTAACGTGTTAAAAAAAGCTGCCTCCTTTCATGATGTTTATTAACCACGACATACATGTGTGCATTCTTGTCTCTCCACCAGGACCTCCTTCGCCACCCCCTTCTCCAAGCCCTCCTCCCTCCCCTCCTCCGTACCCCCCACCTTTATCTCCTCCACCACTGCCACCTGCCTGTCCAGATCCTTGCCCAGCACCCTCCTCCACTTCTTCTTTAAGTGTCTTCCTTGATCCAAGCCTCAGGGCAAATGCACGGCAGACTAGCTCAAGCTCATTCAGGTAGGCTGAGCATTTCAACTCGTGTGCCACACGAGTAGCCTATCCTTATTCAAAGCAATCAAAGAAAAAAGGACAACAAGATGAGCATTTCAACACTTCTTACATCAAGCATGGTTAAGGATACACTGTTGTCTGAAGCACTGTAAGTCCCCTTTACAAGAATGTTGGTAGGAGAAACTCCTGGGGATCTGATGCAACTGGATCCACATCAATGGAGTTGAGCTTGTAAACAAGAATGTTAGCCCTCTGTAATTCTCTAGCTGACAGAGTAGGCTAATGTGTCTTCTTCCAACCACAGTCAAACTTGGAGTAAATGCTACATATATCTAGGGATCGGCGTATAGCGCTATTTGAGCCCTACCCATAGCGCGATATAGCGCGATATAGCGATATAGCGCTATATTGCGCTATATGAAATTGCTATATGTCGCCAGAACTACCCTTCGCGAATCGAGTTTCGGCATCAGACTCGGCAGGCTGGTGGGGCACCGTGCACAATGCTCCCTTGCAAAAAGCGAAAGTCAAAAAGCAAAGCTGTTGAGCTCTGGCCGTCATCAGGCCATAATATAGCGCTATATCTGCTCAGGCCAAATGACCTACTGCACTGTAGGTGTACCCTTAGTTGCCCACCCCCTCATGCAAAGGCTATCCCCATTGGCCCTTCCCTTATCTTATACAAGACAGGCCATGATAGCTTGTGTGTGTTGCCAATATGTGTGCGTGCCTGTGTGTGTGCACACCTGTATGTGTGCGCGCCTGCATGTATCAATGCACGTGTGCGCGCCTGTGTGTGCCTGCCTGCCTGCCTGCCTGCCTGCCTGCCTGCCTGCCTGCCTGTGTGTGTGTGTATGTGTGTGTGTATGTGTGTGTGTGTGTCCCTGCCTGTGTGTGGGTGTGTGTGCGCGCTTGTTTGCGTATGCGTGCCTGCATGTTTAAAGCATGTGTGCGCGCCGATGTTCGCCTGCCTGGGTCCTTGCGTGCCTGCCTGCCTTTGCGTGCGTGCGTGTGTGTGCGCGCTCGCGCGTGTGTGTGTGTGTGTGTGTGTGTGTGTGTGTGTGTGTGCGTGCCTGCATGTGTTCATGCACTTGCATGCACATGCGTACATTTGCGCATGCATACTTGTCTGTCACGCATAAGCACGCTCTTGTGAATGTGCATGCTACAGCACATGCTGCCTGCGCGTGTGCGCCTGCCTGTGTGTGGGTATATGTTTGTGCGACATACACATAAGTATGCGTGTGTGTGTGTATGTGTGTATGTATGTGTGTGTGTGTGTGTGTGTGTGTGTGTGTGTGTGTGTGTACACACATGTGTGGCTGTGGCCTCTAAGTCCAGGGCTTTGCCAGGCCCTGCATCTCCCTTAACGGCTCTCCTTTGTGCACGTTAGCCTTAAATGAAGGTCATTTTCCTGGTATGCGACGAAAATTGAAGTGCTGCGGACGGGCCGATGGTGATTTTGGCCGTACTCAATTTTAGCACTCGCTATATCTGAAAAAACTTATAGCGCTATGCTATATACAGCGCTATAAGCAAACGCCGATCCCTACATACATCATGTGCATGGACAATCTATGAACATGATACATAGCTCTTTTGGCTGCCATGCGGCCTCTTTCTCGTTTCTAAGCCTCACACTTTTTCATCTCGACCAAGCAAATATGTTGCTTTCCATGCTGCAAGGAGGGGTGCCATGATCCATCACCATCCTTCAAATTTGACATTATACAAGCAGAATATCAGCAATGGCCGACATTTTTCCTAGCCCAAAGAGCTCTATCTCTCTCACATACATACAAACAAAATTTGAGAGCTTCTCATATAGCATCCGTACTTTGGGTCACCTGTTCCATGAATTTAATGCTGAGTACTTACATTTCTTCTCCCTTCCCATCTTCATTATGCAAGGGAAGCTTCTACACCAAGTGAAAAACTCACATTGCACCGAGTAATGACAAAAGGAAAGGAAAGGAAAGGAAAGGAAAGGAAAGAAACGGAAACACTATGCAAGCCAGATCCAGCTGTGTGCATTGAGAAAAAATAAAGTATCAAAACTAGCAGGCTAGCTAGGGCCTCACCACCGAGGCTCACAGACCTGGCCTAAAACTAGGAGAACAAGAGGTAACTAGCAAGGGTCTGGCGGGGTGTCAGCCATGTGCCTGCGGGCTTGGAATCTCCTCCTCCTGCCTCACCCACAGTAGCTCCTCTACCAGAAAAACACTGCAAATATAATGTGCACAGGGGGTTATGATTTTGCCAAGGTCTGTAGTGCATGGAAATAAAGGTAATCAACACTGGCTTATTGCCTGCCTGCTGAAGGAAATATGCCTTAAGTAGCCGACTTTTGAGGGCCTTACCAAGAAGCTCCCGAGTCCTAGCCCAACCACAGGAACGGGAAGGAAAGTCATGGCAAAAGATGCCTAGCCTATCGAAGCCGGTAGAGTGAGCCATAAGACAGAAGCTAGTGAGGGTCTGGTGGCCATACACCTGGGTGTGCACACTCTCCTCCATTGCTGCACTCCCGAGCAAGTCCTCCTTCTAGTCACCGATGCTAGCTGTGCAAACTGTGGTCTCAATAAGAAAGAGGAAAGTAAGGCATGCAGCGCTAAAGTGGCTCGTGCATCCACACAAAAGAAACCAGATGTGCTATTTGTTGTTGTTTGCATCATGCAGGTGCCAGGGGGATTGCGAACAATCCTCTTCCCAAGATCAATATTTTGATGTGTCTGGATAGACCGTGCTAAGTTGTTGCCTACTTGGAGCTGCTTTCTTGTAATCTCATTGTAAGGTAAGACAATTGGCGTATACTATGATGTATACTTGCTACTGCCATGCCTTGGCATCTCGATGGATGCTTTGATTTCGATGCGAGCTTGATTTGCTTGCTTTGAGGTTTGCTGAGATGATGATGAGAATGCCATCCGCAGTGATGACATGTTGCATCAAAGAGTGTATAATTCATGCAATTTCAGCTTCACTCTCATTCAATTTTAAGTCTGCCACAGTGTACAGCGTTCCCTGAGGAAAGGAAGAAACAGAGACCATGCAGTCCACCTGTAACCGCATGCATTTCTTTTACAGAATTCAAAGTGCCTCTCTAAAAGTTTGTTCTACCTATGCAACAGAAAATAACACAAATAGGCTGTACAATTCAGAATTGACAAGATACTTATTTGCCTTCCTTGGCGGTATGAGAAAAGAAAAGTCTGCGCCAGCCAAGAGGCCGCGTGTATTAAGGAAAGGTTCCCTGACTAGCAAGCTAGAAAGGGTCTCACCAAAGAGCCCTCAAGCCTAAACTAGACTAAGCTAGCCTAGGAGCAAGCCAGAAACAAGAGCTAATGAGGATCTGGAGGGTTGGCTGCCATGCTCCTGGACGCCCGGTATGAGAGATAGCAAACAAGAAGCAGCACAACGCTAGTCAGGCAACTTTATAAATTGGAAATCCAAAAAAGGAATCCAAAACTGCCATATTTACTTGATAGAAGTCGAATCCTATGAAGGTACGAGGTCTGGTGCCCAGCTAGAAGCCTCACAGCAACAACACAGGAAACTATGCAAACAACTTCAAGTCACTGAGACCACTCTCCATACATTCCTCCTGGGTGTGGGTGGGACACTCTATACTGCCCATACCCTGGATCAATTCAGGATAACAGGAATTGACCACAGGTCAATCAAACTTGCACCAAAGCTCTATGCCCATTCTGAGCAATATGCGCACAAACTTTTAGTTTGTGTTACCTCAACCAGACGTGCCATTGAAAACAAAAGCACTCACCATAATCCTGGTGCCCTGAAGCCGCATGCTGCCAGAAACCCACCAGACTCACATTAGCTTCCCTCTTACCCTTCGGTGAGGGAGACTCTCAGCACTTTGAGCCAATGTGCTCAATTGATGTAGGGATTATTCTCACTGCCTACGTGTTTTTTCCTTCCTTCTGAGATGATGAGAGCCAATGCTAAGTGTAACAATCCTTCCATTAAAAAGGAGAAAGAAGGAATGGAAAGAAAAAAGGAAAGGAAATTGGAACTATCCTTGCATCATTAAATAAAAGAAGCATTGGCTTCAAGTGACCAAGGTGGTGCATTGTGAGTCTTCTTCACCAGCATGTCCAGCAAGTTTGAATTGGAAACTTTTGCATTGAGGCGTAGAAAAAGAAAAGAAAAACTACGAGGCAGAGAAAACTCTCCCTACATCAATGAAGGAAAAGGAGACACATTGGCTCAGAAGAGTCTCCTCTACCACAAAGCTACAAGACAGAAAATGCTAATGGGGATCTGGAGGGTTACTGGAAGCACCCGGCTCCAGGACCTGGCTGCAAGAAGTATTATTACTTTCAATAGCATGCCTAGTGGTAACAAGCGTGTTGGCATACATAACACAATGGGCATCGTGTTTGTGAGCAAGTTTAATGGCACGTTGGTTGAATTGGTTAAGGGTATGCTCAGAACAGGTCCCACCAACGCCCAAAAGGATGGTGTGTAACGTGACAGCTTCTCTACTTATATTCTTGCATAGATCTGCACGCTGCCGCTGTGCTGTCTCCAACTGATGCCTATGCCTAGTATCTTCACAATGTTTAGTCTCTATGAAGTATACGTGCCGCTGGTTAATACTTAGTTGATGCGTGTAGTTGTGTTGGACCTGTGTGGGGTGCTGTGCCTGCTGCGTAACACATGATTTGAGGAGAAGGAGGAGGAGGAGGAAGAAGAAGAAGGAGTGGGTTTTGCATTATAAGGAGTAATCAGTATAGCATCAGGACGACTAGATGTGAGTCTAGATCTCTTAGGAATATAACGTGGAAAGAGGTAAGGGGGTATATCTGATGTGTGTGTGTGTAAGTTTCTTTTTGTGAAGCTAGGATCCCTGCATGTAACATGCAGCATGTTGGAAGGTGGCGAAACCGAGCCCCCTCCATAAAAAAGGGAGCTGTGTCAAATCCTGGGAACTACAGGATGATTGCTGTTAGTGGGGTGATGTATCGCATTTATGCCAACGTGCTTAAAAACCTGGTGAATGATTGGTGTGTTCAGAAAAAAGGCTTCCTGACAATCAATTTGCTTTCTACCCTGGTAGGAGCACATTGCATCCCCGCTTCATTTTAAGGCACTTGAAACATGTTGCAAAAAAGCTCAAACCACAGCAATCACTGCATGCTGATTTGAATGACTTCTCTCAAGCATACTGTCGTAGTATGATGCTGTACCTTGACTGCAACTTGGGACCATTTGCAAGGCATTGCCATGCCTGCACCACTTCTCTGGGCGATTGAGGAAATGTACCAGGATGATGAATATATTCTGATTAACGGGGATAAAGAGCGCGTGTGCACCCAACTTGTGGAGTTAAGCAAGGTTGTCCTTTGTCCCCTCTTCTTTCCTCTCTGTAAATCAATGACATGGGCAGAGATATCAGTGAAGGGATAGGAGGTGCTATGACAGAAGAGGTAGTGAATGGTGTTTTGTATGCTACATGCAGATGACTCAAGTTAAACCACTAATGACCCAGGTGAAATGCAAGTTGTGTTGAATAGGTTACGGGCTTATGCAGAGAGGAAAAGGCTGACTGTCAATACATCAAAGTCAGAGGTCATGCATTTAAATGGTAGGTCGTGTTCTTCCCTGCCTACTTTCATGTGTGGAAGTGTGGCTCTTCCCCCCAAAGACCAGTTCAAAAACCTCGGTATGCTTGTCGACAAGCGCATGAATTTGAAAGTCTGAGGAGCATGCTATGCAGCCTTATATGGCTGCCCAATGAAGGATAAAGTCTGTGCATGAGCATGGTTTGATGAATAGGCCGCACGCTTTGCTTTGGTTATCTAAGGTGTATGCCATTTTGGCGGGGATATATGCATGCCAAGTGTGGGGTACAGAATATTTACGAGAAGGCAGTGAGTTCAAAAGCCAATAGCAGAAAAGGCACTTATGCTCCTTGAAACTTTTTCTAGTCTTGAAGAGCACTGCCACAAACTGGCCAGTACTGAGAGAGTGTGGCCAAGAGCCTTTGCGGTTTTATTGCTTTAGGGCTACTGCAGAGGGGGGTAACCATTGTGTGGATTTTGAAAGGCTATATCTCAAAAACGCATGGATGTCCTAGAGCCAATTTTCTTTTATTGCAAAGAGGGCATTAAGTACTTTAAGTCCCAAAGCTTTTGATCCTAGGACATCCATGCGTTCCTGAGATATGGCCTGATCAAGATCTGGATGAATACCAGACGGGGCCTAAAATTGCCTGTTTTTAAAATGCTCCCAGCATAGCTCTCCCGTGACTGGCACCATACATACTTAGGTTCCTGTGGTAGCCTGTTTCACAAGCTATCTCTAACACTAGAGTTCCAGGGGTGCTATAACGGGACACATGCCTGATCAGCCGCGGCGTGAACCCTAGTTTTTGACACCTTATCTCCATTCCTGACCACCCACTGCACCAAATCAGGTATTTTTTTAGTGATTTGGAGTCCTTACACCAAACGGATATCATTGCAAAATCAATGGGGTAAAAAGACCCAGTGGTTGGTGAGATACAGAATTTCAACCATTTCCCTTTAAAAAAATCCACAAATTCCAGCCCAGGGGGTGCCAAAAAGGTCAATTTTTGACCTCCTTCTTTCCTATTTTTGAATATGCAGGTTGTTAACATTGCATATGGCGGTTACTACTACAAAACATTGGGAGTCAGAATTGGCCCCAACAAGCCCAAAACATTTTGGGAGAGACTTTAACAATGGTTACCCCCCTCTGGGGCTACTGTCAAGTTTTTTAACAGTGCACTTGAATCCTACAGTGAGACTTAACGTCAAGCGCTGAAAGCAGATTTACATCTTGCTGATAGGTACGACTCTTGTTGGTCTGTGTCTGCGGCATTCAGTGGCATGCGCAATGTGGATATGTTTAAATAAGAAAGGCTGAGTGCTTCCGCCTCCTGAGCAGCTTTTCCGTCAAGGTGCTGAGTCTCGGTGGATGCCTGAGCCTGATGTGATGGAACTGCCTGATGCAGCTGCCCTGTACCCTATTGTTTGCGAACACATGCTTAAGCTGAATGCTAGGACATCCCCTGGTCTTGATGCTGTTGCTGCACCCTTCATTAAGTACGCTGAAAAGAGGGTCCCAGCAGTTAATGGTAGAGGCACGGATAGGATGAATGTTTTGGCTCCTTACATTGCACGTCTGTTTGCTGCCATGATGGAGAGGGCTGAGATTCCTGCTTGTTGGAAAGTGGCTAAGATGACTCCTCTTTACAAGAAGGGCTCTGTGCTGGACCCAGGGAATTATCGCATGCTCGCAGTAAGTGGCACCCTGTACAGGTTGTATGCTAACGTTCTTAGGGAGGTGATTACTGGGTGGTGTAAAGATTAAAACAAGATTCCAGACACTCAATTTGGTTTCTACCCTGGCCTTAACACTTTGCAGCCCATATTCATTTTGCGGCACTTGCAGCATGCTGCTCAGGTCAAGCGCCCAAATGCATCCCCAAGGCTGCATGCAACTTTTATTGATTTCAAGCAGGCATACGATACAATTCCTAGGGAAGCTCTTTGGACTCACCTGCAGCGCATTTGTATGCCTGCGTGCCTGTTGGCTGTCATTAAAAGCATGTATGCTAATGATGAGTATATCTTGGTGGATGGCTGCAAGCAAGCCCGTGTGCGCCCCCATTTTGGAGTTAAGCAAGGCTGCCCGCTTTCCCCCTTGTTTTTCTCCTTGTATATCAATGACGTGGACTGCTTGGCAGAAAATGTGCAAGGGGCTATTACAGGCACTAGGGACGTTCGGGCCACCCACATGCTGTATGCAGACGATCTGTGCCTCACCAGTAACCTTCCTGATCAGCTCCAATTGATGTTAGATAGGCTACATACGTATGCTCAGCGGAAAGGGTTGGTGATTAATACTGCCAAGTCTGAGATTGTGCACTTTAATTCAAAGGGCGATCATGTACCAGTTTTCACGTTAGGTGGA
The DNA here is from genome assembly GCA_914767535.2 of Dunaliella primolecta. Classification (NCBI taxonomy): domain Eukaryota; kingdom Viridiplantae; phylum Chlorophyta; class Chlorophyceae; order Chlamydomonadales; family Dunaliellaceae; genus Dunaliella; species Dunaliella primolecta. Next base: position 7,079,519 of record OU611759.1, on the reverse strand, counting down.
GCTCGTTTGGCGTGTGCAGATTCTTTTAGATATTTAGGCATGCTGTTCACAAAACAACGCAACCTGCAAGCCACTGCTGAGTACATGCGTGCCCCTTTCCTAGCTGGTTGTAGACGGTTTAGGCAATTCGCATCTGAGCACCGCCTGACAGACAGGCCGCATACCATGCTCTGGCTGACTAAAGCATGTGCTCTCCCTGCTAGCATGTATGCATGCCAGATTTGGGGCACTAGATTTATGAAAGAAGGAGCTGAAATGGACTGTCTTTTGCAAGCTGTACACCTGTGCTTATTGAAGCGTATCCTTGGGGTAAAGCGCACCACTCCTAATTGGTCTGTACTGCGTGAGTGTGGGCATGAACCTTTACAGTTCTATTGGTTTTGTGCAGCAGTTTGGTTTTACAATGCTTTACTGCGCAGCAACAGCACTACACTCAGTAAGGTACTGCAAGCAGATGTTGAAATGAGCAGTCTTTCCCATAAATGCTGGACCTCATAATTTTTGGCTGCCTGCACAGGCTTGGCCAGGTGCAACGTGTTTACTCATTGTGTTCGGTCAGGGCAGCCTATCGTCATGAGGGAGTTTGTTGTTGATCTGAGAAAAAGGCTGCGAGGTGTGTGGAATGCTGATCCCTTGGCAGAACATGGTGAACACCCGAACAAATTAGCCAAGTATCATCACTGGATGGCACTTCCTTTGAGACCCTTGTCTGTTCATGGTGCGCCCTTTTCTGTCCCCAGGTATTTGCATCTTGATTTAGGCAAGCGCACGCTGAGAAACATAGCACGCTTTCGTTTACATGCTTACACTTTAAGAGTTGAGACATCACTTTGGCAGGAGCACACATCTGCTTGTGATCGGTGTGACCAAGGAGGACTCCAAGATGAAAAGCATGCCGTGTTCCTTTGTTCTTGCGCTTCTGTGTGTTCTGTTCGAAGAACTTATGCACAGCTATTTTCTGACTTCCCCTCTCACAGAATTTTATTGGACGAATCAGGCACTTTTTACTATTCTCAAGCTAGCTCTGAGGATGCTATTCATTTCTTGCAGAAGCGAACTAATGAGACTTATCGTTTTATTTCCGATCTCATGGATATTTTTTGTGCAGTTGGAACAGTTGAGCAGACCGAGCAGCCAAACTACCTGGCTGAAGGTCAAACCCCATTGTAACTCATTGTAACTCATTGAGCGCTTCCAAGATTCCCATGCAGGATTTCTAAGGGGATTTGAGGTACAGACAGCAGAAGGTTTGGAGGGAAGCGGATGCCCTCAGTCCCCGAGGGGTGAACAGGAAAGCAGTGACTTACCATTGTTGGTGCGGAAAACCACTGTATCAAATGGCAGGCGCACCCTTCCCAATCCCATCATATCTAGGCCAGCAGTCGCACTTCTTGACTGAAGGCCTTATCCTTGGAAGCCTTGAATCCCATCATATCTATTTAAGGATCTGGATAAAGAACTCATGAGGAATGTGAGTAGGTTAGGCTTCGTGCCCACGGCTTCTAAGTTGAATGCTATAAGTGGCAGGGTGGTTCAAATGTTTGTGATGAGTGTGTGTGTGTGTGTGTGTGTGCTGAAGTCCAAGACGAGATACATGCCCTCTTCTATTGCAAATGCTTTGAGGTGTGTGTGCTGCACAGAAAATAAAAGGGTCTTTTCAAGCCGTTACATACTTTTGCCCGGCTTCCAAACGCAGACTTTATTCCTTCCTTGGCAAGCTTTCACATTATAACTGATCTTGAGATCAATGCTTTTCTAAACCAAGGCTTGTATAGATTTTGGTTTCAATTTCTTTATGCTGGTTGTGAAAGTTTCACCAGCAGACGATCAGCCAGAGTCTCGGGCAGTAGGCCAACCCCCTTGTAACCCTTGTAAGATGTTGTAAGAAGGCATTGAAGGTACTAGAGACTTAAAGTCGTACCATGCGAATTTATTCCAACTAGCCCTAACGGTCCATGCAATCAGAATCTCCATTCAAAGCGCCTAACGACACAGCAGTGGGGCTTCCGCACCTGGGGACCTGCAGTCGCCACGGCTCGGAAAGAAAACTAAGTAGCTACTCCCCACATCAATTATTAAGAAGGGGCCACATTGGTCCGAAGACTGGATGGACCCCCCACAACAAATTGACAAACTGAGAAAAGCATGGCAGGCAGAGAAAGAAGATAGTTCCAGAAACAAGAGAAAGAGGAGGTGAAGCTAAGAAACTGGAGTCCCAGACCCCTAACAGCAACTAATGCATAAGGTACTGTATACTACCCTACAATGATATTGTCAACGCTGATGCTCCTACCAGGAATCATAAGAAAGATTTAGGCGGATCCAAAATTTGTCATCCAGCCCAAGCCAGCACTTGGCAGACCACGAACCAAATCACGTAGAGAAAAAGACGTTCAAGCCCCAATGTTTGTGCAGCAACGGAGACAAGAATTACTACCTCTCACATGCACAATAGCCGGGCCTTGTGTAGCTCTTCAAAAGCCTAAAAGTAAGGTCCGCTCCAGCTTGACAATATTAAGCTCATCCACAGCACGCTGCAACTTGAAACTTCAACAGAGACACGGGTTACAATGCTGCTTGCTTTCTGGTGCACAAGGAGTGCACGAAGGATGAGAGCAATCAGATGCACGGGCTCAGGGGCGTCAATCAAAGCCTTGCTCATTAAATCCAGCTAAAACAACTAACAAAGTGGCGGCAAGTGAAGTGCGGACAATTATGTCGAACACAGTGAAGAAATTCTGCAAGCACGAAGAAAGGAACCAAGGGAAGTAGCTTGAGAAAGTGAAGTCATGCGTGCATTTTACAGTCAGCAGGCATAGAAGCTTTAACACAATTCTCCACTTGAGAAGGACTAATGAGGGCAGCTCTGCTTCTCGTTACCTTCATGCACCCTGAATGTAGCCACGCGTGCCATGCAGTGACAGCTACCATCTGATTGCTAAGACATGACTGGGAACTGTACCAGGCTCGGCAAAAGGATCTCTGCACAGCCTGCATCTGGCAAGTTCCTTCTTTTGTGTGAGGGGGTGCGTGGTAATACAAGCACAGGCCTTACCTGCAGATTGAATGGGCTGGCATTGGCCTGCAAATATCCCACACGCTGCTGCGTGCCCACTCCACTCTGTGGTATCAGTGTGCTGTCGGTCACGGAGGGGGCCATGCTTGTGGTGCGCCACCAGGCAGCAAACAGGCTGGGATCGGCGATAGACTGCATGGGCACGTGCGAGGGGAGAAACCATTTAAGCTGCACTTGGCAGCAAACAGGCTGGGGTCGGCAATAGACTGCAAGGGCATGGGCAGGGGGGGGAACGATCTATGCCGCGCTGGGCAGCAAACAGGCTGAAGTCGGCAATAGATTGCCCAGGGGCACGTGCATGGGGGAACGATTTATGCTGCGCTAGGCAGCAATTAGGCTGGGTTGAGCAATAGATTGCCCAGGGGAACGTGCCGCTGGAAACAATTATGCCACACCAGGCAGCAAACAAGCTGGAGTCCGCATTATAATGCATGGGCATGCGCCGAGGAAATTAATCTATGCCACAACAGGCAGCAAAAAGGCCGGGGTCGGCAATGGACTGTGTGGGCTTGTGTCAGGGGGAATACTTTGTGCCACACTAGGCAGCAAACAGGCTGGGGTCGGCAAATTTGGTTTCTGCATTGGCATGTGCAGGGGGAAACAATTTAAGTCGCGCTTGGCAGCAAACAGGCTGGGTTCGGCAAATTTGGTTTCTGCATTGGCATGTGCAGGGGGAAACAATTTATGTTGCGCTTGGCAGCAAACAGGCTGGGGTCGGTAATGGACTGTGTGGGCATGTGCCAGGACAACGGCACATGCAAAGCCTGAAGACACACGCTTGCTCATGCAACTAACAATTTGAGCCAGCAGCATGCAGAGCGAAGCTTGAAATTGCAAGCGTGAGGGATGCAAACTGTGAAGGATACAGGCAAGTATGCACTAGTGGGGCGGTCGAAACGCTAAACAACAAAGAACAGGCCTCAAAAAGAGGCTTCAGAAGGGCATGCAGAGTTCTCTGGTGACCTGGAGGTGAGGCGTTGCACGCAGCTCCGGCATGTACAGGGCAGGCCTGGAGAATCAAGAGGTTTACATTTCGTGGGCAGCTTTGTTAAGAATGGCCTTACCTCTCCCATGTGCACAGGAAGGAACGTGGCAAAGCGCGTGAACTCCTGGAGGCTGATTGTCTTGGAGAGGTTGACGTCCATGCGAGATATCTGCAACGCCATGAATTCAGAATCTGGCGCAAGTCAGCATGACATGGGACATTGTGTTGTGCATGTATGTGCTCACGCTCAACCAACCAGGTGAGGAAGCAGGACGGGGGCCTGTACATGTCCTGGAGTTTGCACATGCATGCAAAGGCGCTGGTTTGCTCCGCAACGAAAAATAAATGGAATTTCGTGCTCATGCCCTCCGCAGTGGCGTCAAGCACCTGAGTGCATCCTTTACATCAGCCATCATCAAGTAGCCAAAACAGCTGCCCGGGCTCGCTGAGCACCACCTACTGAGCATGAACACACAAAATAATGAACAGTGATAGTGTACCCTCAACATGCCAAGCAAAGACGTCAAGAGCACAAAAGTACAGAGAGAGCAGATGATGACACTTTGCCTCCTTCGCACGCACCATCCTGCGAATTGTCTCTTCATCCGCTGGGATGCCTGCGGAGGTGAGAGCCTGCTCCAATTCATCCATGGTGATGACCCCATCACCATCTCGGTCAAAGGCTCTGAATGCCTTCTCGATGCCACGGCTCCGCATGCTAAAAAATGCTCTGAAGTCCGGCCAATCAACCTGATGCATGGATCAGCATGCTCCCTCCATGTGAGTACGCTGTGCACCAAGGGTGCATCATATTACGATTTTTGTATAGTTCCATCTCAGCAACGAAGCGTTTTGCCTCATGGCACTTAGGCTCATGTTTTTTTTTGGCAAACCAGTAAACCCGTATGCTGCACACGCAGGGCAAAAGGTCTTTAACTGAAGGCCTTGTGCTTCTGTAACCTGTAAGCTGCATAGGGCACACTTGTGTGCATGCCCCAAAACAACCCACGGCTGCCAGTGCATGCACAGCTTTCACCAGCAGACGGGGGCACACGCAATATGAAGGACAGCTTGAGCTTTGAACACGCATTTCATTTAAACCACACATACACAGCAGCCTCTGAAATCAGCAGTGCGTAAATGCATCTCAAATCTTTCCAGGCAACCAGGCACTTGTCGGCCCTGCAGGAACCTCCAGGGAGTATGCATGTTGAGATGATGCCTTTTACTAAGGATGACCATGTGTTCACAAAGGAAATTGAAACGTGCAGGCAGAGGTTTCCATGGGTAATGCTTACATGTGTAAGCCTCTGGCTCATGCGGGCCACTTCTTGAATAACAATCCCTGGGCATGTGCCCCATATGTCTTGCACCTTTTACCCTTTGCACTTAGAGGCTAATTTTGTGCCTTTTGACTGGCTAACTGGCTCAACCAACATCACCCAGCCCAATAATTTGATGAAGTTGATTAGTATCTCCCTGGAAGCCCCCACACTGACCTCTACGGCTTCTGCCAAAAGGAAAGCAAATGGTCCTCAAGCGCCACTGAACCAACATGTAATTGGTTCTCACCTTTGAATCATGGTCCACATCTAGCTCGTTCATGAGCAGCCGCAGGTATCTGCAATGGCAGTAAGGAAAGCTGCATCTCAAAGGACTTGTCAGGAAAATTGGCGCTCCATCTTGCAGGCAAGAAGGAGAGAGAGGTATGCTGCATCGCCTTGGTAAGCAATGCATTCTGAAGCTCATTTCATGCTTTATAAGACAGGCAGCACTGCTCTCTAGCAATTAGTGATACCTGTCTCGCGACCTCATTTCATGACGTTGATGAGTCATGAGCAGGCGCTCCTCTACTTAAGCTATGCAGATGCGTTGCAAGATGATTGTTCCCTCTCCGTGCAAGAGTCATGCGGGCACACTCACTCTGGTGTGCAAGGCAAGCCAAGTTTCAAGAGAGCTGCTCGGAGCTCAGAACTGCTTATGTATCCATCACGGCCACAGAACTCCTGCACACATAGCAATATTGCCAAAGCATAGCAGCAATGAGTAGGAGGGATAGAGGCTTGAAGGCCTTTGCCATTTCAAAGCTGAAGACGAGTTGCAAAAATGAGTCAGCACGCTGCAAGCACAAGTCTCATTATGTAACCATTTCCTTCCCTTTCCAAAGCCTCGTTTCATCTGGCTCTGCTGCTCTCCACTCACTGTGTATCTGAAACAGGTAGAAAGAGCAAGATGGACAAATGAAAAGCTTGTCCAGCCATGCTTGCTGGATATTAAGAAATAGCGCTTTCTGGCAATCGGTAATTCCATTTTAAGCTCGCTTTGACAGTACGAAAAGAAACAATCTTGCACCTCACGATGGATCCTTCAATGCCTCCAAGAATCCCCTAGCTCAGGCTGTCACATGCACTCTGTAAATCAAGCTGCAGAGTATACGACACTCTCAGTCCTGGCAGCTGGAGGCCAAGGGTACAGGGGAAACAATAGGAGCAGCAAAGACTACCATACAGCACCGTGACCACTACGCATCCTTAGAATTTTTGAAATGAATATTTCCATTGCGCAGCCATTGCGCACCCTCATTGCGCAGTCTTCTCCCAAGTCCTGGGCTTTTTTTCACCGTTTGCGCAACCTTCATTACGCACCCTGATTGACAACTAGTACCTCTTTGCTGCCTCATGCTGCGCCTTGAGTGAGCTCACGCTTCCTTTTTTGCTCTTTTTGCTCTTGTGCTTCGCGATGCTTTCCTTCCCCCGTTTCTCCTCCTTACCCTTATCCCTTTCCCTCTCCTCAGCACCTATCTTTTGCACGAACCTGTCCATGAGAATTTGATTTATTTCCACCATTGCGCACCCATTACTCGCCTCATGAGCAATTATTTTGCTCATTGCGCACCCACTACGCACCCCTTCAAAATAATTATGAAAGCATTACGCACGGCTCATAAAACTTTTTATATTGCGCAATGATCAAGGTGCTGTACGGTATCCTTTGGCACCTTCCATGAGACAAAAGACGGCAGTCTGAATCTGGCAACATCTCGTTGGTCCTTACCGCAAATACCTCCCAGAGCTGCTCTTCTCCAGCTGCCACACGGAACTGCTTTGTTCCCTCCCCAATCTCCCCCGCCTTCCTCCTTTTGTCTCGTCGCCTTGTTTTGGCCTCATTCTCCTCAGCAGCAGTGCCTGGGGGTAGCTGCTGCCCGACCTGCAACTCTTCCCTGTGAAGAAAAAGGAATTCAAATAAAGTGACTGCAAGTAGTTCTGCATGAACTGGAGCATATTTTTGGATGGGCAAACAGAAAGGAGCAAAGCAGGATCCCAAAGAAAGAGAACCTTCTTGCGACCTCAGCTGCACTGTTCTATACATTATTGCTTGCAAATAAACAAGCCTAGAGGAAATCGGTACGGTTGAACAATTTCCAGCCTGGCATGAGGTGGGTTGGCATGCACATTTCCCCCCATTCCCAGGATCTAAGGTAGTCCTTCGTTTTCAACAAGGCGCTCCCAGTTCACTTAGAACCGTTTAGTGCTTCTTGTGCATGGTCAAGCTCCTTGCTAGGGGTGGAGTGCAATGGCATTCACTGCCAACCCAGCATTGATTTGTGATGCTGGTGCATGCTTGGGTGAGACACTTGCATGCTTAACACGTTAACTTGGGAGCTCAGCAAGGGGCGGTCCATTCTGTTACACAGTGATGGACACATTAGAACTAAAACTGATGTTTGACTTGCATCAGAGCTCCTATGTTAACACCAGGAGAGGTGCCAGGTGGCACAGCAGGAGATAGGAACATCCTAATAAATGCCTTCCTTTCAATAATAAGTGACAATCAATTCCACCATCATCTTAAGCAACAAAGCTGAAAGTTGGCCTGTATCCATCCTAACACAGTAAGCAATGATGGTATTGGTGATGGTTACACAAGCCCCCTGGAACCACCCCCACCACAATCAAACATTCACACCCACCAAGCCAGGTAGTCTAGTTCGTGCTTGAGGCTGCAGGCAATCAGAGGGTAACATGTCAGCAGGGGAGCACGAGGGGGTAAAGCGCGTGAGCTGTCTAACTAAAGTAACCACACTGTAAATTGTAAGAGTTTTCATACCCAGGGAGAAGGCGAAGTAGGATGCCCTGAAGTAGCTCTGACCCGCTCCATTTATCAGGTGTTGTTGTAGGATTACTTGTATTGCTCGCTGTTATGCTGCAGAATGGAAAACCCACTTCCATGCAAGCATCTCCACGGATGCTTGCATTCTTGTGCCCTGCCTTCCTCTCCTGCTTCCCAATTGTGAAAGATCCCTTTTTAAGAGGAGAGGATTGCACAGGTGCAGCATCGTTCCCCTTCAGCCTCAGAGTGATGCACGAGAAGGGCAGTGGCGCAGGAGCTCTCCTCCTCACGAGCTGTGGTGTCCTTTTGCCGAGATTGAACAGCAGTTCGGAAGGCAACTCGCTTACATCGCCCATGGCTCCTCCATCACAAGGAATTTAAGTTTAGAGATGCATAAGGAATCGAGAAGAGTGACTAAAGTAAAGACATATTCATAAGTCAATTAACACACTTCCACTTGTTGACGAAAAGAGACGCAGATACATGCCAGTTTGCCAGAAGTGCGGGTAGGCAAGGTGTAATGTACAAACTTCCTATATTACAGAACTGAAATCGTAAGCCATTGGCGTTTCCTGCTGTTCCCCAGTGCTATTGCGGCACCATGTCTTGCTCGTTAAAATCGTCGTAAAACTGCGGGCAAAATAAAAGCGTAGGAACCAAACAGGTGTAAGGACAAAATAAAAGTGTGTTTGTGTATGTGCACGCGCGCGCGCGCGCGCGCGCGCGCGCGCGTGTGTGTGTGTGTGTGTGTGTGTGTGTGTGTGTGTGTGTGTGCGTGCGCGTGCGCGTGCGTGAGTAAGGGTATAAGGGCATTTCCAGAATTTTCTATAATCCGATTGATTTACTTACTTAATCCAGCTCGTGTTTTTAACACCGAATTCACCCTGAAACCATCCTGCAATAAAACTGAACCCACTGCTAGCTGGAGATGCTCTGCTGTGGCACATTCTGGAGTCCAATCACTAATGCTGTAGTTCTCTGAGGGCTCCTGCCGCCCTGGGATGTCGACTTGGGGGAGTGCAGGCAGGCAGAATGCGCCCATCTAGGCCAAGATACACCATGCAGGCCTTTCTAGAGGATACAGAAAACCCTCTAGAGAAGCTCCTTGGTTTTTAATTTTCCTTTGATCCACCTTTAATTTCCTCAATCCTGGGGGGGGGGACAGGATTAAGGAAAAAGGAAAAGGAAAAGGAGAAGCTACGCAAGCGGCTCACACCTCAAGCTTAATATTAAGGAAGGGCCGACCCCCACCGCCACAAGGGCTCGAACTCGGAACCCCACGCCGCCTGGACGAGGACAAGTATTTGACTCGGCTTCGCATTTTAACCCACCGGTCACCTATCCACCCAAGTGGGCTTCTAACGGGGACAGGATTAAGTACAATACTTTTCTTAATCCGCTTTCCGGCATTAGGTGCTAATCCACGTTTGTAAATGCACACCTGGATTTATTAAAACTAATCTAATTTATCTTAATCCTTCATCCACCATTGTAAACGCGCCCTTAATCCGCAGTTGTACGTGAGCCCTCAATGACTGCGTGCGATTTACTCAAGCCTGAATTGGCACACTGACTTTTTTCCAAGTAATGCACAACAGAACTGCAGTGCATTTCAAGGAGGCAAAATGCGAGAGTTAAGGTGCATTCTCCACAGGCAGTTTGGTTTAAGGACCCTCCAGGGAAGGACAGCGTAAGTTCTAAAGGACAGCGTGGGTCCTAACCCACGTGTGCCTGTTCAGGCCAATTCCAGGAGGACATGACTCCTACAGTGCGCGCGGCTTCCTGCATGGAAATTTGAGATCCGAACTTGCAACAAAGCATTGCCAAATGCTGCACAAAGTGCTGCCCGAGCTTTGCTAGTCCAATCTCCGCATCAGTTGCACCACAGGGATGCAACACCGCAATGAACTTTACAAACCACCGTATACACCAGGGTAAATTTGGCGAGGTTGGAAAATTCCGTATTGCATCATATTGCCCTCTCTTTACTTTTTTGAGCACCCTAGCACACACATCGAGGCCCTTTTTTGAATGGATTTCTTAATGCAGAGCCTCTGTAAGCAAGAATGAATGACCCATAAGTTATGGCCAGGGAGGCTCAGAAACGTACCTGTGACATACCCCCAAAACTGGCTTAAGTTTGACTAATTGGAAGGATGATCATAATTAATAACAACAGGGATGGGTCATTTGTGAGTTTGGGAGTAGCCGTTCGTGAATATACGTGTACAATTCAAATATTCAAGTTCACCGTGCAAAAACTAAATCACCACGCATAAATAACGTTTTTTCCCTTGCGCGGTGACTGCCTGCACGTAAGATAAATATTTATATAAGGGTGAGCAGTTGTGTAAATTAACATATTGGACAGCGAGAGGGTATGAGTGGTCAGGGTTGCCCATGCGTGGTTGCGTAAAATAATTAATTTCGGGCTGCGCTGTTGATGCGTGGGTGCAATACTATTTAATCATTTTGGTGTGCACAATGGGTTAATTTCTGCATGGTATGCACGGATCTTACGGGCCATTTTTTGGAGGGAAGGTTTTGGTTGGGAGGGACCTTGGCAATCAAAGTACCCACTAACTTCCCCCGGGGAATTCCCCCTTGCAAGGCTGACATCCCCCCCAAAGGTCATGAACATTGAATTATGCCAGGACAAAAGGGTCCTGAGTGAGATTATGTAATCTTGGTCCAGCCTGAAGGCACAGAGGAGGTGAGAAAGGTGGAAACTCAGGGAGACGCAGGTGGAAAAATCACAAGTCCAAGCACATACTTAAAAATCAAGTATTCATGCACGCGATGTTTGACCAGTTTTTGCCGTCCTTTAAAATTTGTGCTTCACGAATGACCCATCCCGGGATAACAATCCTTAAACAAATCTGATTGAAAGTGCTAAACCCAATTTGCTTGTATACCTCCCGTTACAAAGCAATGTCAAGCCCCCCAAAACCCACTGCATTTGGGCTAAACATGCTTTGCTACCTGCACTTTGATGCCCAATAGTCGCTGTGAAGTGCAATGCGGGCCTACCAATACCTAAACAATTTTGAACATGCCGGGTCTACGCATGAGCCCCACGTCCGGACCAAACAAGCTTTGTCCAACATTAAAAAGGGCTCAAGATGGCCTCTGTAGAGGCCCTCATCTTCTGCTTTCTTGGGTTAATTTTCTTGAACGTGGGGTAGGAGGAGAGATAATTAAGAAGATGTTGGAGTTGAGCCGGATTCCCATGTAATCAATCTTTGAACATGCTTCTGTACATCTGCATCCGGATTGCACCCTTTCCTTTCATTCCTAGCCCCCCAAAATGCTGTTGTGGACATGCCCAAAGCGGGAAAAAGAATTTACAGGGACATTCTGACATGCCCCAAATAGAAACTGGGGCTTCAGCCGTACCCTTCCCCTCGAACATCACCCCTGAATTGTCCCAATTAACCTATTTCAAAACCTTGTGGTGGAATGTCACTTGTGGTCGGACATAGTGCAGAAGAGCAGAAGAAGTCCTGTGCCATTTTAGAGTGTTCCAGCCTTGGACTGCAAATATTTGAGGATCCTTTGAATTTGAGATAGCTATTTGATGGGATAGGGGTTTAAGTCCTCTACACCAGGAATGTGCGTGCACCTCCTGCCAAAAAACAGCCCAGACAGCCTTAATGCACATGCTACAGGTAGCTTCAAGACGCACGCACGCACGCGCGCACACACACACAC